>OY986041.1:86149373-86800430 GCA_963920215.1 Nineta flava | reverse complement strand
TCTTTAAAAGTTATTAGGTTTGTAGGTTCGAGACTTAAGTTTCCGTCTAAGTTTATTACAATCCCCAACAACGAGAATCAGCTAGTAAACTTCTGAAAGCAATCCATTATTTTTTGAAAAATATTTAATAATAAAAACTTTTTAACAAATAATTAAACCTTAAAGGAACTGAAAAGCAAAAAATAAAAAAGAACCTTTTTAGTCTAAACTCTAAGTCCTACACTAATGTAAATACCTAAATAATTTTGATTCGGCGCCAAACAAACCAACAAGCACGTATTTGGCTTTTGTATAAAGATACCTATGTGAATATATTTATATTTATACTAAGCAGATTATAGTTGATCTAATAGCAATATTAAAAGTAAATATTACCAAATATTACATTTGGTAATATTTTGCTTGTTTGGCGACGGCTCAAACTTACTTACATATTTAAATTAGTGTAGGTCTTAGACTAGAAGGTTCTTTTTTATTTATTGTTTTTCAGTCCCTTTCTTTTTTCGTCGGTTTAATTTTTTATTTAAAAGTTTTTATTTTTTAATGGCTAAACCGAAAATTTAGTGGATGAACAATCATTCCCCATTTTTCAACCTTAGGGGCGAAACTTTTTTCTTTCTAATTTATATGGTACTTCAAAGTATACCCTATCCAATAAAAAAAGAATTATCGAAATCGGAAGAGTATGTAAAAACTTATGCATGGTCATACATAAAAAAAAATATACGGGTTGACTCGATTAAGTTGATTTTTATTTGAAAGGCAGCTTTCAAGTTCGATTAACCGCTCCGTTCTCCGATATAATATATCAATCAACGTTTGTTCTTATTTCTTAAAAATGTTACTCCTAACTGTATTGTTAGGAGTAATATAGTTATTCATTTTATTTTTACTAATCTTAAAATATATCTTGGTTCGAATAATTTTTTTGTATAATTTTCATAAAAAATAGAAATAATTTTTCGTTTCCTGCATATCGAATATTTATAGATTGAAACTTGTTTGAAAGTATTGTGGTTTACAATAAATTGAAAAAATAATAGATAAATAAATAAATAAATAAATTAATAGATACATAAATAAATAAATATATAAATAAATAAATAATTATATAATTAAACTAATTGTAAAAATATTGATCATTATAAATAATCTGGTTTTGATACGATTTAATTTTTAAAATGTTGTTTTAATTAAGTGTTGTTATGTAATTAATTTTTTTTTTTGCATATTAAGATTATAACTTTTATTTTTGTAAATTTTAATTAACTTTTTGTCCTTTTTTTTGATATAATATTTTGTAATAATTCTATTGGAACATGACCTAATAAAAATGACACTCCTACGTATAATAAATTTTGCAAAAACACTAGTTTTATTTTCTTTTGGTTTTTTTTTTTAAAACTTTGTTTTCAATATATTATATAATTGAGATTCGTTGTATAATTTAACTTTGGCTTCAATTGGTATTTTTTTTAAATATTTTTTAATGTAATTTTTTTTGGTTTTTTTTTTTTTTGCTAAATTTCTAAAAAATATGATGTTTCTGAAAAGTCTTTTTTTTATATTAAATTAATAATTGTATATAATATATAATTAATAAAATGAATTAATATAAATATTATTCCCTATTGGTTACATCACTTGTTTATTAATTTTCATTTAAATTTTTCTAAAAAAATTTTTTAAGCTAATTTTCAAGATCTCACTCTTTATTTTTCTTTTTTTATTATTATTTATTAAAGATGAATAGTGGTTGTAAGATAAAGATTTTGGGAATGTTACATTTTTTTTTGTGTTTTCAAAAATACAAATATGCCTGTCAGACTAGTTAAGTTAAAAGTAATGTAGCAAATTTCAGTTTAAATCGAACCAACGGATTTTTCAGGACGTTTGTTTATCTTGGTAGGTATTTTAACCATAAAGATAGTATATATAGAGTAGGCAAGCTGAGTCAAAAATTGTCCCGTCAATAGAAAGAGCATCGCGTGGGTTGAGCTTTCTCTTTTTAGTGACTAATATATAGCATAGAGATAATATATTCTCTATGATATATAGGCATTATATATCATAGAGAAAATATTATCTCAATGCTATATATTAGTCACTAAAAAGAGACAGCTCAACCTACGCGATTCTTTTTTTCTTTCTATTGACGGTACTTTTCCACTTACACATGCGCCTTTGACTTCCCTACTCTATATATATTATCTCTATGATTTTAACCAAAATGAAGAGGCGATGGAAATTATTACGTGACTAATGACTTAAAACAAAAACTTAATTTGCCTTATGTTGCCAAAATTTTCTTCGATATTACGCCATAAACAGTTGGTTATTTGTGGATAAGGCCGTTTTCTAAGCCCAAAGAGATTGAGAAACAAAAGTGAGACAAATAGTATACTAAAGATTTTTTGGATAGTTCCCAGCCACAAAACGTTTAGATTCACTAATTTTGAGTCGCGTCAGGTCGATTATGCAAATAAATTGTTTTCAAACATGTCCTTTCTTAATCTCTCTAGGATATATGCAACTAATAGTTGGACGAGAGTGTACACATCTAATATTTAATAAGCAATATTTAAAATTCTTAATGTATGTCCACAAAACTTTTAACTTTGCGAACCATTTCTGACAACCATATTGTAGAAAATGGTGATTGATCCAAAAATTATTTAAGTGGGGGAAAATCAAGAGTGAAATGTTATGCAATTCTAAATGAAATAGTTAAATTTTTTTTTCTTCTACATAATCTACAAAATGTTCAAACAATTAAATTCTATTCATTATTGCTTTTTGTTCACCTAAAATATATAAAAATTTATTGAAACGCATTGCAAGAACATTGAAGATGTAACATTCCAAGAAATACAGCACAGAGATTTGTGGTTTCTTAAATGTATTATACTTGGAAATTCGTTGCGAATTAGTTGTATACGAAGCTCAATAGGTATGTTTTTTTTTTGTTACATTTGGTATCTGTTGAAAGTTTAAAGTTTTTGAAAAGCTGCAAGTATTGCTTATTATTGCCCTATAATTCGTCAATTAAAAAAATATTATTAAAAAAATTTTTATTTACGTCTTACCATCTGACGTCACTGAAATATTAGTTACTTCAATATTAGTTACTTCAATATATTCATCGTCTTCGGTAGTTGTGGATGAAACGGTATTGCTGTTACTACCCATAATTTCATCATCCTTAAAACACGCTGACTCTAAATGTTTATTTAAATATGATTTCAATGCAAACGATTTATGGCAACGTGTACATTCAAAATTTTTATCGGAAGAATGTGTTTGCATGTGTGCACGTAAATTTGATCGATCCGCAAATGCCTTACCACAATGTGCACAACCATACGGTTTCTCGCCAGTATGAGAACGTAAATGGCCTTGTAATAACCATGGTCGGGAGAATAATTTGCCACAAACACCACAACTATGTGATAATTTATGCGTAAGTACATGCATTGCTAATGCAGGCATACTCACATATGCTTTACCACATGTCATACATTTTTTCGCCGACTGTGAATCTAAACTTCGATGTGTTTGTTTATGTCTAGATAGATTTGATGATGTGGCATATTGTTTACCACATTCTGAACATACATAACGATTTGGATTTGAAGTTGAATTTTTTGTTTGTTCTTGATTTGGTTGCTCCTCAATAATTACCTCCTCTTTTGAAGGATATTTCTTATTCACTTGTTGTTGCTCTTTTTTACTAGATCCTTTCTCTTTTTTATTTTTACAACGACCGTCAGCTACACGTAATGCATCATACGTATAAATCACTTTATTATTTATAATATGTTTAGAATGAAATGTTTCATGTTCCTCCACTTCGTGATGGCTATTCATATGCTCCTCTTCAATATCTTGCAATTGTATTATACTACGCGAATTTGGATTATTATTCTCAGTGTCTGATGAACATTCAGAAGTTGGTGGTGTCAAAGGAACTAATGGTTGTGTATTTGGCGATGTTAATGGTTGCGTGATGTATGTTTGCGTTGATGTGATTGGTGATTGTGAACGATATACTTCAATTTCGTTTGAATTGGTGTCGTATCGATGATGATGATACGCTGTTATATCTGGTGAAGGTGTTGTATTTCGATATCGAATATGTTCTTGATGTTGTTGTTCATAATCTGGCGGTGAATGATGATAGATGATTTCTTCGTGCATCGTTGCCGTTGGAGCATAACGATAAATAATATTATGATCAGTATCATCATGTGGCGCTGGCGAATTCATTTGTTGCACTGGTGTTATTGTTACATTATTATGGTCGTTATTGTTATTGTTATTATTATTACTATTATTGTAAGACACTAAATTTTGTTTTTGGTATGATGACGTCGATCGGCTATATGTTATGACTGGTGGTCGATAAGGCGTTGTTGTTATTACTGTTGGTTGTGGTGGTGGGGTTATTGGTCGTTGATGGTGAGGATGATGATGATGTTGAACACCATCATCGTCATCTGTTGCCAGTGATCTTGTTGTTTTTGTTGGAGGTGGTGATGTAGTTCTCGATACAACATGATGATGAATAATTGTAATAACTCCAGGAGCTTGTAATGGTGGCAATGATTGTGATAATGATAGTAAATCGTGTGCAGCTTCTGTTTCTTCTGCGGTACGTGTCCGAAATAAGGATGATGAATGGGAAGGTGAATGATTATTGTTTTCGATAACTGTTGGAGGCAGTACAATTTCATTTTGTTGCTGCTGATGTTGTTGTTGTTGTTGTTGTTGTACAATTATTATTGGTGTATTAGGCCTTTGTGGAATGACATACTCATGGTGTGAATAATCTGAAAATAATAAAATAATTTTGTTAAATTTATATTTGAAATTTTAATGGACTGAAAAAGTTATATATTTTAAATAATTATTAAAATTAATTTAGAGTTAGTAAATTTAAGTATAAGAAGAAACAGCTTAAAAAGTGTACTTTTAGGTAAAGCATACGCTTTACCTAACAATAAGACATTGGCCTCAATTATCCGTACTACTATATAAATGTGAAAGTTACTCTGTTTTTTTGCTACCTCTTCACGACTAAACGGTTAAACGGATCGTAATGAAATTTGGCAAGGAGATAGATTATATCCTGGGGAAGGGCATTGGCTATCTCTTGTCTCAAAAAATCTTGCAGGGGGTGAACGTTAAAAAAAAATACATCGAACATCGATTCCCCTCATTTTTTTTCGGTGTCGGTTAAAATTTTTGTTGATTTTATCATTTCCACAGAAACTGTACTTCTAAAAAATAACTATAAAATTATTTTATTAAAATTTTGTTTCAATTTTGAATTGTCAACTTTGATTGTCGTTTCCATACTAACTATAAACTATAATAGCACACTATAAATGGTTATGTATCGATATACATATACAGTAGAGTCTTAGAAATCCGGCACTATAAAAAACTATAGGGTGCCGGATTATTGATTATTGGGCGTGCCGGATTATTGAGACTCTATAGTCTATTGTATATACCTATATATAAGGTATATACAATAAGGGTATATATAAGGTATATATAAGGTATATACAAGGGGTATATACAATACCCCTTGGAGAAAATGCTTTTCTTCTCCATTTTAATAAAAATAATTTTCTAGACTAATTTTGACCCACACATTACGAAAATCAGGTTTATTTTAACGTCCAACCAACATATTTCAAAATTTTGCATTCTCAATTCATATAGTTTGGAATTTTAGCACTATGGGTCTGATACCTTGAAATCCATTAATCGTATCGTATTTTAACCAACGCCATCATTTTCGCTAGGTCAAAATTAGCTTAAAACGAAGTTTTTATCAAAATCGGGGACATAAAATTGTCCTCCAATTTTAGCGATTTTTTTAAGGGGTACCTCTTGGAAAAAATGTGAAAAAAGTGAAGAAAATTTTTCTTCTCCATTTTAATAATAATAATTTTCTAGACTAATTTTGACCCAAACAGTACGAAAATCAGGTTTATTTTAACGTCCAACCAACAGATTTCAAAATTTTGCATTATCTATTCATATAGTTTGGAATTTTAGCACTATGGGTCTGATACCTTGAAAACCGTTAATACTATTATATTTTAACACACGTCATCTTTTTCGGTAGGTCAAAATTAGCTTAAAACCAAGTTTTTATCAAAATCGGGGTCATAAAATTTATTTTTTTAAGGGGTACCCCATGGAAAAAATGTGAAAAAAACGAAGAAACTTTTTCTTCTCCATTTTCATAAAAATAATTTTGACCCACACAGTACGAAAATCAGGTTTATTTTAACGTCCAACCAACACATTTCAAAATTTTGCATTCTCAATTCATACAGTTGATTGTCTGATTGACACTTTATTTTATTTTTCAACTTGACACGCGTCATTCAGGGTCTCAGAGAGTTCTTGAGGGGTGGGGGTATGCATCTATCTTTGAAACCGTTAAAGATAGAAGAAAAAATTAAGCTGAGCATCACTATTAAGTGATGCTCAGCTTCCGCGAAGCGTGCGGAAACAGCTGGTTAACATTATTTTTTGCTACTTGAGTCCTCAATATTAATAATCTATATTGCAGCATACAATGTTATTATTTGTGTATAAATGTAATATATTACAAACTACCATAGATTAAATATCTCTAAGAGATGTTTAATACTACTGATACTATGCAGAATAGAGATAGACTGTATATAGAGATAAAAAACTTAACGTATTCATTCTGCATTTTATTTTAATAATTTAATATAAATTTAAAATTAAATTTTATTATGATATAGAGTGTGAAGGATAGAAAAATAATATAGAATAAAAAGTTAACACATATCCAACGAAAATGCACACATATAAAAAGTATTATGCTACATGGGAGAAGAAGGTATGAGTGTGAGAACTCTTTCGACATCGTATATATGAACATAATTCTCGTATATAAATATCTAAGTATATATGGAATACTTTGTTAAGTATATATAATTCTTGTAAAAACGAGAATAACAGGAAAACTTCTGTAGAAGACATTAAGTATGGAAAAACCTTAACTACCTCATATTTTACATAAGTGTGTTTGTTTATGTTGATTTTTGTGTTATATAACTTTTATAAGTGTTAGGTTAGAAGGTTATTCGAGTTATAGTGTGAGATAGACTTCATTCGGGTATATTTAACTAAAAATTTTAAATTTATTAAAATAGAAAATATTCGTTCGTATTCTTAGTCTTAACCACATTACGTAAAGTTTTCAATTAAAGAGTTAGGATAAACTCTCTTAATTTTAAATGAGCTGCGAAATTAATATATAGGTTGCGTTGACAATTTTATTCGTCTCTCCGTGGTCTGTGCACAAATTATCGATTATAATTTAAATACTAAAACTAAAATTAATGGTGGTAAATCATAATGGCAAACTTAACAGTTTGTTAGTTTGTAGAAATGTCCAGACTGTAGAAAACATCATGTCTTTGGTATGACTGTAGACAAAGACAGGTAACCAGTCAAGTAGCCGAGCGGTCTAAGGCGTCATGTCTGCGCAGTATGCAGTACTTGGAAACTGGGAGGTTATGGGTTCGAATCCCGACATCGGCAGTTTGTCAATTATAAAAATTAAAAAAAAAAAAGGGGCAGTTGATTGACTAAACTGTCGGCGTATGGACAAGAACGAAGTAACCGGCCATGCTTGAGGAGGTTTTCTGCAGTTTCCTTCACGAACTCCAGATGAATATCGGCATAGTTCCTATCATAGTCGGCTGCAGCCGCATATCCTACCAATTCCTAGTCAACTCACAAATTCCTTCCACTCCAGTCACATCCTCACATCCTAAGGCATCACAATGGACCTTATGGTCGAAGTGTAGCCCGTCCAGGGCAGCCTTTACAACCTCTACAGGTACACGATCATTTACCCACTAAATTCCTGGAAAAACCATAGTTTGAGTTAAAAATCTAAATCCCGGTTAATATCAGCACTGATATATTTCTCACATTCTTATTTGAATTGGGAATTTAGCAAATTCGAGGTGAAAAGCGATGCATTTCAGACATGGTGCTGGAAGTGAATGCTAAAGATCCACGGACAACTTCTTATAAGGCGCTAAAGGTACTAAAAAATATCAGTGTCATGTTGCTTATCGAGATTACGTTCATTTAGGAATCCTATCCCTATACATGAAGAAGCGTTAAATCTTTTTCATAAAAGTTAATGTGCGAGATTCTACAAATTGTATAAATCTGTAGTCTTAAAACATGTGTCATATAAGCTGGCATGGTATTCATCAGTGTATATAGTTTGTTTTACTAGGGCTATCTGTATTTGCTTAATTCAGGAGCAAAACTGTGATATATTTTTAATATCGACTTTGCCAAAGAATCAGTCCATTATACAGATATCTTATTCTGAAAACACGATTTTATTATGTTTTTTCTAACAAATAAAATTAATAAAAATATTTTGACATAATGGAAACCCGACTTCAAAAATCAATATGTACAATATGTACAATTATTATTATTTTTGGAGACGGTGTCCAAATTTTATGTGAATTTCTCTATGCTGACACCGCCTCCAAAAATAACAATAATTGTACTAATATATTTAAAAATTTTTGCTTAGGTGAACTAAAATTGACAAACATAAAAAAAAAATACAGACGAAATGAGAATCATCCTCTTTTTTGAAGTCGGGTTAAAAATAGATTTGGATTAGGATATTAACTTTTGTTTAATGTAGGTATCGAATCGAGTCTCAATTTGAAGAAATTCATTATTAAGGATGGTGAAATAAAATTTCTTTTTTAAATTAGCTATTTTCTACCGACCGATATATTTAAAAAAAAATTATATATTTTTGTCTTTACCGACAGAGTCTACTCTATATAATCTATTGAGTTTTTTTTTTACACTAAAATAAATTAATACCTAAAAATGTTATACGAGAATATTTTTAACAAGATACCTGGACTTGAGTATAGTTTTCCTCAATTGTGAAGGAAAACAACACGGAAAAAAAAAAAAAAAGAATTCGCCAAACTTGTTCCCTTTTACACAATATAAACAACAACAAGTGTAAGTATGTAGTTCGAGAAGTCACCCCTCGAGAGTAGTAATATATAGGTGTGAGTAGAAAGAGACAAAAGAAATTTCATTCCTACAAGTTTCCAAGCATTACTACTGTTTTATTATAAATACAACTACCTACGAGGCTTTGTACGTACACTTGCATTCAACAGAAGTGTAGCCATAGCGAATCAAACAGAGATGGTACTTTTATTTGGAAAGTGTGATTCAATTAATTAATAATTCAGATAAATTACATTTTATGAATAGTACGATTAGTCATCAGTACAGCACGGTTTTTTTAATGATTAGTAACAAGTTAAATTTTTGTCAGAAGTTTCTTTTCGACGAGACGCCCAACTTTTCTCTTACGAAAATTCTTTATGATAGTGACTAGCGAAGCGCGTAAGAAAGTTACTTGTTTGTTTGACGATAGCAAAAATTTTATCTCGTTAGTTAAATTGAGAGATAATGTAATAAAGACTTCAAAAAAACTTGTGTCCTACAAAATGGATGGGGTAACAAGCAGGCCCCCCCCCAACATGTTCAAATAACGGGGTATACATAGTTATTACTTGGTGTTACTTAAATAACCGTTACTTGGCGCGATTGAATGTATTCACGATAAAAACAATATTAGTATTCTTTTATAAACTAAAGGTTGAAGAAATGAGACCTACAATATGTATGCACGTTGTAAGCCATTGAAATAAGAAAACATTTTTCTAATTTATAAATGAAAACTTTACATTGACATATTTAGAGCGTAGGACTGGGAAATTGAACCACTGAATTTGTAGGACAAGGTGGCCATCAAATTATACATACCATTGTTAATTAACAGCATAAAAATCAGCTTGTTACTAATAACTATGTATACCCCGTTATTTGAACATGTTGGGGGTGGGGGACCTGCCTGTCACACCATCCATTTTGTAGGACTCTTTTTTTAACTAACAAATTAACTGTAACTGATAAAATTTTTGCTATCGTCAAACAAACAAGTTACTCTCTTACGTGCTTTGTTAGTCACTATAAAAGCTTCGAAAAGAAGCTACTGAAAAAAATTTAGCCTGTTACTAATCATTAAAAAAAACCGTGCTGTACTGTGGACTAGATACCATGAACTTTATAGTTTTAAAAACTAAGTGAATCACATGCTTAGTACATGTCACAATCGGAATGAAATTTTGTATACGATATGCTTTTGATGTTTAACGGGCAAAGTTCGTTAATGGACAGAATCAGTGAAGGAAAAATGGGGGCTTAAAGGAAGAGGAATACGAAAAATTTCGAATAACTCTCTCAATATTGGTAAAATGGAAAAAATTAATATTAATAAAGTTGTAGAAAATTAATTCTACCTCAATCTTATCTCTAAACCATTTTTATTGTAACAAAAATATTTATGATTTTAATGTATTATATTTTCTTCTCTTAGTCAACGTAGCTCCTACGTGTCAAATTTTTCGATGTTGTGTGTACACTGTAACTCGATATTATTTGTTTGTATGTGGTTGTTGTTTGTAACCTGTGTATAACCAGCCCTAGATATAGGTGTAATGACTGTAATAATAATGGTAGCAGGTTATATCTCAACATTTTAACTATAACTTAAATAGCTAAGAAAGATATATATATATATATATATATATATATATATATATATATATATATATATATATATATATATATATATATATATATATATATATATATATACCAACCCTACATTTACGTAGATATAAAAATAGTAGTCTAGCACTTAGTAATGTAAGAACTTTCATAACAATGTTAATGTCATTAAATTTAATTACGTATTAATATAATTTATAAAATCATTTTTTTCGTTATAGGTCTACCTTGGAGGTCAGTGAATCATTTACTAACTCATACAACTTCAATAGTTATCGAAGTCCTATAAGAAAACACCAACCACATTTTTTATTTGTCACTTTTAGTGATTTTTTCTTACCACTATCATTATAGTTTTATTTTGGAAGTTTTTAGGTAATTTTTAACGAAATTTAATAAAAAACAGATGAGCTTATTACAACAAAAAGGTAATTTTTGAGTATTTTTTTAAATCATTTAAAAAATCAAGTATTTTTGTGTAACTGTTTTGCCTAATTTGAGTAGATAAAGTACATATATTGACGATTAAAAATCGCAGTTATAATTCTTATCTTGTATTCTTAATTATGATTTACCGGATTGCGAAATTTTGAAATGAAACGATTAATATTCGTTATGGGATTTTTATAGATGCGATTCCGCAAGAAAGAATGTACGAAACTGTATCCATATGGCTTTTTTGTACGAATTTCAATATAGGATAAACTTTTGCCCCAATTCCTAGAACAATTATTTGTATTTTACAAATAAGTATTTCGACTACAAAGTAGTCATCATCAGTATGAATTAGCTAATCGTAACTATCTCCGGGATATGGAGTCAAAGGTATGTTACTCGTTGCTAATTTGGGAGTAAGATTAACGTTATTAATAAGTTATTTGATTAAATTTTGGTCACCATACTAGAGCAGCATAGATTTAATTGGCCAAAACTACTGTTGTGTACCGCCACTGGATCATTTTGGGTTTAAGATTACAGCAACATGCTCTTTTGCAAAGCATGAGAGAATATTTGCTTTGTATTTATTCATTATGTATTCCAGAGGAGGATTCCATGTAAGTTTAGAGTCAAACAT
Source organism: Nineta flava (assembly GCA_963920215.1). Lineage (NCBI taxonomy): Eukaryota > Metazoa > Arthropoda > Insecta > Neuroptera > Chrysopidae > Nineta > Nineta flava. The sequence continues at coordinate 86,788,654 of OY986041.1, read as the reverse complement.
CACCAAGAAATTCGTTTCCCTTGCGATCTGTAGTCTTTCACAGAAGATGATAGGTGGTTTAATTTTATCCACCTTCCTTTTTGTGTAAACGGAATTAGTGTGATTTTACCAGGGTTTATTTCTCGTGGATACACCATTCCTGTGTGAATCTTAGAGCGACTCACAGGATCCTTGGATTGCGATTATAATGTCGTCCGCATATCCCTGTGTGTAGTATTCTTCTTGGTTGAGGTTCATCAGTAAGTTGTTCACTGGGAGGACTTCATAGGAGTGGGGATAAGACACCACCCTGTAGACATCCTTTGGTAACTCTCACAGTGACAGACTCTCCAAGAAGGGAAGTTTGTATTCTTCTACATATAAGCATAGTGTTTATCCACCTGCAGAAGGTGTCTTCTACTCCGTGCTGACTTGCAGAGTTATTCATGGAATTGTACATTCACCAGGAACCAGACAAACTTGTGCGTGTTTCTTGACATTGAGAGGGGGAATTTGATAATACCTCTTACAAAAGAGGTATTTGATAGGAGAAACAGGCCGTGAAATTATATTTTTCTCTAAATTCACTCAGGTGTAGAAAGGAGGTTTTTCATTAATTACTCATTTTCCATGTATTGTAAAGTAAACTGGATCAAAAATTGTTTCAAGACAAATTTTTAAAACTAATACAGTATTTTAAGGTGTTCACCAGTCCAAGTGGCCGAGTGGTCTAAGGCGTTATGTCTGCGCAGTATGCCTACATGGAAACCGGGAGGTTATGGGTTAATCCCGACATCCCGGCAGTTTTACAATTATTAAGAAAAAAAAGGGTGGTTAAGTGACTAAACTGTCGGCGTATGGATAAGAATGAAGTAACCGGTTATGCTTGAGAAGGTTTTCTGCAGTTTCGTGCAGCCGCATATCCTACCAATTTCCAGTCTATACACAAAAATTCCTTCCACTCCACTCACACTCTTAGGCATCACAATGGACCTTATGGTCGAAGTGTAGCCCATCCAGGGCAGCCTCTACAACCTATCTATCTACGTGTAAAAAAAATGATTGAGTAAAATATCTTATGACCGCTACAAATACTGAGTTGAATGATCCATATACTAACTAGATAGCAATTTAAAAATTAAAAAATTACTCGATCATTTATTTGAACAATTATTATAAAGTTGAACCTTCTCTACAACGAAACGAAACGCAACGATACAAAATTCAAATGTGTTGTTTAATATCATTATATTTGAATGTGGGTGAATGAACACACAACAAGAATGACACATAGCCATTGTAAAACAAATTGAATTTTCGGTATGATTAAACAGTTAGTTTTATGTTCATTATTACATACAAGAACTAGGCAGGCCTGTGTCGGGTGCAGTTAAATAATCAATTGACTAGACATATGTCCAGTGAAAAGACAAAACAAAAAATTCGGATAATATAACTATAGTGTATAAAAATTTATTATCGGCTTTTCAAACTTTACATATGATTAATTTTTCAATTTAATTAAAACAAAAAATCATAACAAGTAACTGAGTTAGTTGCTTAGATACCCGGTATATACTGAATTTATGAAAAAATGTTTCAAACAAAAAATGTAAAAATGTCAAAAAACGAACATTTTTTGTTTTTAAATTTTTGTTCTATCTCTTACGGGTTCAAAGATAGGCAGTTTTGTACAAACATACGAAATTTCAGCCCCCTATATCTTTTCGTTTTTGAATTATCGTGTTTACGAACGGACGGACAATTTTGTGGAAATATACTAATTAGGTCAGAACTAAACTTATATACTATTATATACCGGGTATAATAATAATAAATATATATATATATATATATATATATATATATATATATATACATATATATATATATATATATATATATATATATATATATATATATATATATATACATATATATATATATATATATATATATATATATATATATATATATATATATATATATATATATATATATATTCATATAATTTATATTAACATTTAGTAAAATTATTGTTTACTTTGTTTAATTTTACTTTTCTCAATACATTTAGCATTTTTTTAGTTAAATGACTACATGTCTAATTATGGGTTAAGCCTACAATAATCATGTTTACATACAAAAGCTATAACGTTTTTCATTTCGAAAATTGAATGTGCGCCTACATAGACTTACAGGCTGGCCTGTCGTAAATAAAACATAGAAAATCATTGAAAAGTCGTTCAAAGTATTTTAATATTGTATTGTTTATATTCTTAGAGGCAAATATATGGAACTATATGTTAATGTTGCATGGGATAATTTCTTCGTTTTATCCCCCCCCCCTCTCCTTCAGTAAAATTGGTTGAAAATGGGTGAAAATGGTTTGTTAGGACCATACGAAGTGATTCCAAGGAGGAAAAAGTCCTTTTCGTCCTTGAAATCCCTAAAATTAAAAAATGTTTTTTAAGGGTTTTTACGAAAAAAAATTTTTTTACAATATTAAATTGTAAATCAACCCCCCGCTAAACTAACTCAACCTAACCCAACCGTTTTCGTCCTTGGAATCTTTAAAATTCAAAAATTTTTTTTTTTCTTGTTAATTGAAAAATATTGTAAATTTTTTTAAAGAATATTAAACTGTCGAGAAGTCGGGTTGGGTGGAGTTGGACTTTCATCTTTGGAATCACTTCCTACGGTCTTTCCCAAACAATCCCACTCATTTCCAACCATTTTTAATGGGGAGGGTGGGAGATGGTAAAACGTATTAGATCCGAATATAGTTAAGTTAACGACCCAAAAAAAATTAATAAATTAATCGTGACGTCTTAATTTAAAAAAATTTAATACAGATATATTAATTAAATAATGAGTTGATGTTGACTACAAAATAATACCGTCAATGAAATGATAAAATTGATTCATTCATCAGTGTCATCCGTGGTGTAACGGCTAGCACACTGGGCTAAAAATTCCGATCTAGGGTTAGATACCTGGCGGATAATTAAATTTTTTCATATCAACATTTTTATTGAATAATTCAATAAAATTTAAATTTGATTACTGTGAAAACAAAAAATATTTTAATTTTTTGTAGAACCACCTGTATATAGTTAGAGGTAGTATAACTGAATTGTGTTATATATTACATTCTATTTAGTTAGTTTTAGAATTATCAACGATAAATTCATTTCCAAAAAAGTTTAATTATACACATTCTTTTTTATGGTAATAATTGTGGCGTTAAAAGGAATTTAATATCATCAAAATTTATTTAAATTATTTAGTACACTTTCATTTGTTCATGTTAATAATTATTGGAATAAATTGAATAGTTTGGTTGCATGTTCCTTTAATTATACAGTAAATGGGTCAATTATTAGATGGTTCAATTTACAAAAACAACTCCCTAATACCATAACAATTAAACAAAAAATAGAAATAAAAGTGTCACTAACATTATTCAAAAGCGTCACTAACATTAAAACTGGAAACGAGAGATTGGCTTTAGTGCGAGAAAAAATACTGCGAAAGAGAAAAAAGTATATTTTAACGACATTTTTTTCAATCCGTGCGAGAGGTTCGTCGAAACTCACAACATCCATATGAAAGTAGTTCAAAAATTTACCAACATATTGTCTTAACTCCTCAAAAAGAATATTTAATGCCCTCAACTCATCTCTTGTCATAAGCATTGGATGAACTCACCGCATCCTATCTTTCTCATATATTTAAAAGTCTATAATACAATAGTTGCCCCGCTCGCAATGGGGCTCTGCCCCTTAACCGCCGCGGTGGCCTGCGGCCTTGACTTATCGTGCTTGACATAATGCAAAAAACCGCACCTTTCTAGCATGGATAGAAGTAAAAAAGTTAATTTTCTTTATAACACTTTGATTAAACAGTGTTTTTCCCATTTTCAGGGGGCCGGGTTCCGTTGAATACAATAAAGTTTTCCGGTTTTTTTCCGTAAGTATGAAGTTATTTCGCGTCGATTGCAACACTACATAATTCTAGGATATCTAGAAGTGGGTAAGAATTTGTATACGTGAGTGAGTGAGTCAGTCAGTGATTTACACATAGGGATAGGATACAGGCTAGTAAGTGATCCCGCTCCATGTTCGTAAGCGACTGAAGAAAAATTGATAAAATCTAATAAAATCTAAGGTCTAATAAAACATAGATTTAAGTTTAGTGTCGTGGTTGGCTAAATACCGTTTATATGACTATCGGGTTGGTAGGAAATAAGCCTATGACAGACATGTCTTGCTAATATTGCCATGTTAGTCTAATAATAATCATGATAGCATATGGAAATAAACAACTCATATTCTGAAAACAACATTTTATTTTATATAAACAATTAAATTAAAAATTCCATTTCATCAACCCTAGAATTCTTTATAATCCAATCATTTAATTTGTCAACCATTTCTTCAGATAATTCATTTTTGTACGAACCAGTTTTACCAGATCTCATAAATTCTTCTTTCTCACTTAAATTAAACAATTCCTTACGATTTACGGCTGGATTCTTTTTCATCGTTTCAAAACTTGTGTGTTCAACTAATCCATCAATTTCCGCTTCAGTATAATTCTTATTTAAAAATTGTATAATTTGCTTAATTACATCACGTGTGTTTGTTTTCAAATCTTCAAATTTTAAAAACAATATATTATCACTATTTTTCGACACGTTCCAAAAATCTTCGACATGTTTAAAATATGGTGTGTACAATAGACGATCGTTAGTCAGCAGCGTAACAACATCATTGATATCCCCAGAAAAACTTTCTAATATTTTTAAATGGTTATAGTATGAGCCAACAATGTCTTTTGGCTTCCGAACAATGTAAATAATTTTTGGTTTCTTTACAAAAATATCCTGAGGTAATACTGACCATGGTAAATGTGTTTTGATAAAGCGTGGTCGTTGTAAATTATCACAATAGTTTAATGAATCTGTTAAAAAATTAACACCTTTCTTGTGGCCTTCAGGTATAAGTTCTGGTTCAAAATATAATAAAAATTCCAGAGTTGGAAACCGTTCATTTAATATTTTTGATTTTGCTTCTTCATAATTTAAATTATTACCAATACACCATACAATTTCTTGTAACCAATTTGTACCAGATTTTGGATAGCCCATTATCCATATATCATCGCTATGAATTTGAAAATTTTGGATTTCATTTGCGTATTTTTCATATCTTGAAGATAAACATACTTTGTCAGGACCAACCAAGACATATCCATTACGAATTTTTGTATACTGTTCGTAGAGTAATGCATCATAATCATTACCACTATTTGAGTCGACTTTCTCAATTTTATATTTAGCTATTGACATTTTTAATACACAAAATTAATTTAATAATGAGATACTTGATTCATATTATCCGAATTTATATAAATGTTCATCAAGATGTAGATAAAGTGTGTCAAAATTACGAATAAATGGGATTATTTATGAAATGTTAAAAAAATTTGAGATATATTATATACAAACTGAAGCACCCGAGCTTTAAAAATTTCTATAGAGAGTGCAATTCAATTCGGCTTTAAGGTGATGGTGAAGTCTCTATTTATTAATATGTTCTTGTTTATTTAAAAAAGGCACTGATTTCTTTATGACTGGGCAGATTATCTCATGTTACGCCACTAACCCGAATTGAAGTGCTTCTTCTACTAGCCAAGGTACTAATTTTTGCATCAGCGCTCCTATGCTGTATGTGTGATAAGAATGTGTGTAAGTGTATGTGTGACTGACACATGTCAAACAACTTTTGTTTAAAACAATTTTGTCGTACATCGCAGAGCATGCGCCTAAATTTCCATTGTTCAGTGCTTGATCTCGAAGAGTTTGATCTAATAAAATCCACTTTTGCTTCAAATATTTATTCATACAGCCAAACTTTGAAATAAATACGGGTGAAATGCAGAACAATTTCCTTGTTACATACATAGTATAAAAGGAAATAGACTTCCGCGTCTGCCTGTCTGTTTATCCGCTAACTCCATCTAAACCACGCAACGGATTTTGAAACGATTTCACCATACAAATTCTAAAGCACTTTTAGACATGCTAGAAAGATGCGATTTTTTTGCATTTGACACGAAATTTCTTGAAACCGACGGGAAAAATCGAATTTTTTTATTGTAACCCCCCGAAAAATCGTTAAAACACTCACCAAAATTACGTTTTTCAGTTCAATACATGCTAGAAAGATGGGATAATCACCAATCGACCGGAAATAAAGTCAAATTAACAGAATACTTTCATTACCTGCATCGCATGCCCGAAAATGGGGAAAAACACTACTAAAACTGCCCTTTTTATTTTTTTAAACTTTTTTTACAATTCATGTAACGTAATTTTCAAGGGAAACACAGCGAGTATATTTATAAAAGATATGAATATCCAAGAAAAAATATGGAATTTTTAATTCATTTTGTAAAATCATAAGGTAGCTATATAATATTAAAAATTTTGGACACTTTTGATCGTTGCAATTCATATTTAAAGAAATATTTACTATTTTTGTTTTTTTTTCATTAAGCTCTACTTACAATTGTTATAAAAGTAACTTGATAATTTCTTCCTCTGTGTTCATTTGGAAAAAAGTTTGTTATAAATTAAAAATAATTTTTAATGCGTCTGTATTTAAATCATTTGATAAAATGAATTTTATCAAATATAATTCCTAAACCACTTCAATTATGATTTTGATTCATCTTATCGGATTAATTTGTTATAGTTATTTCTACAAAGGTTGATTTTTGTTTCAAGGATTTGTATGGTTAGCTGACTAATACATATAGTTGTTTTTATAATAATAATAGTAATAATTAATCTATGCAGAAGGCCGTCATCCGCCGGCACCCTTCGTACAATGAGATCGCATGAGACTGTCTTCAAGTAACACCCTTGATGTTTTTTGATATTAAATTTTGAACGTTCCACATCCGTGCGGTGCAAGGACGGAGCCTGTACAACCATACGACCATAGGGTAGTGAACTTTCTTCAAAGGACGTATTACCTTATGAAGATTTATGTTTGTTGAAGAGGTGGGTGGCATTCTGAGGTGTATATCCTGTATCCACTCTCCCCCTTCAACTGACATAAATACGTTCACTTTTAATCACATAATAATAATAATTATAATAATACAAATATTTTGTTTATTCTTTGAATAAAAGTACAGAGTTCATAGAATAAGTTAGTAAAATTTGTTTAGAGGTAAATAAATTATTTGTTTAATCACTATTCAACAAATTCTCTTAAACTGTAGAAATTCTTTTCTAACAGAAACTTCTTTAAGTTCCTTTTAAATATATGTGGGTTCACATTTTTTATTTCTTGTGGGATCCTGTTATAGATACGTATACTCGTATTAAGAACTCCGGTATGTATATAATTTTAGTAGTCTGCATACCAATAAGATTGGCTTTATTTCTTGTTTCGTATGTGTGTTCGAAGTGATGATTTTTCGTATAGATTAATGTTGTTTAAAACAAAAAGAGCATTTTCCAAAATATACGCATCTACAACGGTCAGAATTCCCAATTAAAAAAAAAATTGGTCTAGCATGCTCGCTCATCTTAGAAGTATTTATGATTCTCACACATCAGAGGAATTTCCTCATAATAATATTCCATATTTAATATTGTAATGCATGTGGGCATAGTATATTTGCAGCATAATGTCGAAAGTAGAGGTAGAGGTAGAATGTAAAGGCTGCCCTGGACGGGCTACACTTCGACCATAAGGTCCATTGTGATGCCTTAGGATGTGAGGATGTGAGTGGAGTGGAAGGAATTTGTGAGAAGGCTAGGAATTGGTTGGATATGCGGCTGCAACCGACTATGATAGGAACTATGCCGATATTCATCTGGAATTCGTGAAGGAAACAGCAGAAAACCTTCTCAAGCATAGCCGGTTACCTCGTTCTTGTCCATACGCCGACAGTTTAGTCAATCAAACGCCCCTTTTTTCTTAATAATTGACAAACTGCCGATGTCGGGATTCGAACCCATAACCTCCCAATTTCCAAGTACTGCATACTGCGCAGACATGACACCTTAGACCGCTCAGCTACTTGGCTGGTGTGTCGAAAGTAACTATATCTTTAATTTTGTGTAGCGTGTAAGTTAGTTGTGACATTTTTTTTGACAGGTTTTTGTATGTGTATTTCACTGTTCAATGTCCGATGTATTAATCATTCTGTTGTAATCCAGCGGGTGATCCTGTGAAGCTGGGGAATTTTTTGTTTTTTGGCAATTTTTTGTCATATTTTCAATTTTGTAGCATCCGGATATAGATAATTAATGCTACCCGTGCGAAGCCGGGACGGGCAGCAAGTATTATATAAAGGTAATAAACAATAATATGTATGTACGTCAATAAAGATTAAGCAATTATAATGTATCTGCGTTAATCCAATATTTTTTGAATTAATTGATTGATTGCTTTTTAAAATATATGGAAATGAAACAAAAATCCGAAAAAAAAATTCAGAATAATATAATTATAATTGATGAGAATGTATAAATTATGATTATTGTTTCGGAAAAAAAGTCGCGTCATCGGAGTCAACAATAAAATACATTTATAAAATACTAGCTGACCCGCCCCGGCATCGCACGGGTTCTTTACAGAAAATATAAAACAGCCTATGTTACTCCGAGGAGATGTAGCATTCGGTAAAATTAGTTGAGTAGTTTGAGTTTAAATTGAGTTAAAAAAAAAAACGGATAAAAAAAATGTGTTATAAAGAAATGCACTAAAAGTTAGTAGGTCGTTTAGTAGGTCTACCCATATTTAGACAAATAAATTAAGTTATAGAACTTCAAAGTCACTAAAAAGCGAGAAATAAAACCTATTTTGACAAAATGGAAACCCGGCTTCAAAAATCAAATATTCTATAAAAAAATGCACTAAAAAGTAAAAAAATAATTGCATACTCTTGTGCCAATTTTAGTTCACCTAAGCAGAAATTTTTAAATATATATGTACAATTATTGTTATTTTTGGAGGCGGTGTCCAAAAGTTATGTGAATTTCTCTATGCTGACACCGCCTCCAAAAATAACAATAATTGTACATATATATTTAAAAGTTTTTGCTTGGGTGAACTAAAATTGGTAAAAGAATATGCAATTATTTTTTTACTTTTTACTGCATTTTTTGTTATAGAATATTTGATTTTTGAAGTCGGTTTTCCATTTTGTCAAAATAGGTTTTAATAAGATTTCAAATTCGTCCCCTTTACCTAGATCAGTTTTTTGTATTATAAATACGTATTTCGACTACAATGTAGTCATCATCAGTATAAATTAGCTAGTCGTACTTTACTCTTTGACAATTAGAGATAGTTATAAAGTCGAGATCAACAGACAAAAAATAAATAGAAAATTAACTAGATTAAAATATATACTAGATTTAAAATATAATAAATTTTAAATTATATTGAAATTGCTCTTGTTAAAATTTCTTCATTCACATTTGTTCCTGTTAATTTTACTCTTATTAAAATTACTCTTATATTGTCGCAGGATATGTTACTTGTTACTAATTTGGTGACGGTATCACAAACTATTTTGGTTTTACGCTACTTATATATGTTCGACCGACTTTAGACGCTATTCTAAGACCGCACCTGATTGGTGCTGAGTTATGCCTTGCGCAGTGAACACGTTCTTTGTATTTCGACATCTTTAGAGAGAGATGGATATATTGGCACTTGATTTTACCATAAGATTTTGATTAAATCTGAATTTGGTACCGGTCCATTGTCTAGATTTGTAACATTTCTTTTGAATTTCTGAATGTATATGCTTTCGTATGCATCCAGCTCTGAGGGATTTTGAACAGCCTTAACAAGTTTTAAATTAGATTTGTCGATTTTATGGTCATTCTCTATAATGTGTGCAGCTACACAGGATTTTTCTAATCTGCCGTATTTCGTATGAGCCATATGTTCTTTGAATCGGGTTCCTATTTGTCTACGGCTTTGGCCAATGTATGTTTGTGAACACGAAGGACACTCTATGCTATAGATTCCCGATTTTTGTTCGTCTATTATTTTTTCTTTTGGGTTTCCGAGGATCTGTTTAAGTTTACAGTTGCTCACGAGAGCTATTTTTATATTATGATCTTCCATTTCTTTTTTAATTTTGTTCGTACACGGCGGGAAGTACGTTAGCTTGCACCATTTATTTTGTTCGTTGTTTTATTCAGTTCTGGTGTTAGTGTCGTAGTGTTTCTTTTAAGAATTTTAAATTTAATTTTACGGATCATGAAATTTATTAATTGTGGAGTGTAGCCGTTAAATATTGCGATTTGTTTAATATGTTTGGCTTCTTTAAAATAATTTTTTCTCGACATTGTCACTTTTAGTAGTCTATTTATTAGAAAGTTGAATATGGCTAGTTTATGTTGAGGTGGACTGTTCGAGTCAGAAGTGATGTACCTTTCTGTGTGGGTCGGTTTCCTGTATATGTCAAAATCTAATTTATCTGTGCCCTTGTTCCTGCTGATTTTTAAATCTAAGAAGGGGATCGAGCCTTCCTTTTCGACTTCTGTTGTGAACTCTATAGATGGGTACATTTTGTTGAGCTTTTCCAGAAAAGTTTTTGGGTTTTCTTTGGCCGTATCAAAAATCGTAAAAATGTCATCAACATACCGGTACCAGACGGTCGGAAAGTATTCGAAGCTGTTCTTGGCTTTTTCTTCTAAGTCGTTCATAAAGAGATTGCTTAGAAAAGGTGATAGTGGATTACCCATGCTCGTCCCGAATGTTTGCCTGTAGAATTTTTCTTCAAATGTAAAGACATTTTGTTTCATGCAAAGGCGTGTTAGTTTTAGTAATTCTGATATTTCTTCTTTGGGTATATCTTGAGTATTTAGCCATTTTTCCAATATCTTTATGGTTTCTGGGATTGGTACACTGGGGTATAAAGCTTTGACGTCGAATGACATTAGTAGTGCTTTTGGATGTACCGGTTGGTCTTTGATTTTATCGATTAGTTCGCTGCTGTTTTTAATTGCGAGTGAATTTGTTTGGTTAAAGGCCTGGAATTTTGCAACTAACCATTTTGCTATTTTATATGTCGGAGAGTTGATTCCTGAGACTATGGGTCTCATTGATCCGTCGTTTTTATGGATTTTTGGAAGGCAATATAATCTGGGTGTTACCGGGTTTGAACATTGGAGTTGGTATTTTGTTTGTTTGTTTATGGTTTTTGGACATTCGTCTAAAGTGTCTTTAACTTCTTTTATGAATGCCGATAAGGGGTTGGTCCTTTGAGTTCGGTAAGGGCCTTCGTCTAGCATTTTATGAACCTTTTGTGAGTAATCGGTTTTGTCCATTATTACTATAGAATTGCCTTTGTCTGCTTTTAAATAATGAACCTCTTTTTGTTTTAATGACTTAACAGTTTCTACATCTGTGTTAGGCTTCGATGTTACCGTTTTCTTAATTATTTTGGCACAATTTTTTCGAATTTGATTTCTAGTGGGTTCATCTATAGTTTTTATGCCAGTTTCGATATCTACAGTTAGATTTACGGACGGACAACTGTTTTGTTTGATTGCAAAATTTAAGCCTTTGTTCAACAAATTCATTTCAGCTTCTGTAAATGATTTTGATGTGAGATTGTGAACTAGTGTTCGTTCATCAAATTTCGATGTTGTTGGCGTTTGTTTGTTGGAACCGCGTTTAAGAGCGCCAAGTTTTTGTGCAGTAGCAGTCAAAATAGGTTTTATATATAATCGTTTCATCAGTACAACCTCAATCACTACATTTTCTTCCAAAATTTGCGAATAAAGTAAACGATATTAAGATTAATTTAATATAAAAAAAGAACGAATTAAATTTGTATGGGGTGAAATAATTATATATTCGGTCACAACTATAATTTTGTTTCGCAGAATAAATGTCAGAATGAACATTCTATAATAGTTATTCATTTTCGTTACATTTTTTATACCAGACAAGTTAATTTTTTTACAAGGTGACATAATCCATAATACTTGAAACAGTGTTATATGTTACTAAGAAATTAATATAATAATAGTGTATCACTTCTGTATGATTAGATATTTATTTGAATTATCATAGTATAATTAAGGACGTTAATGTGGACGTTATATCAATAAAAGTATTTATTAAAAAATAAATGATTTGATTTGACAGATCTGACAATAAATAAACTATGTTGTATATTTCTGAGCATGTGTATAGCTTTTTACTGTGCACTGCCGCCAGTTTTCAAAATATGGTGGCAAAAACAAACCTAAAAAAAATTCTAATTTTATTAAATAAATAATTCAAACGTTTGTCAACACCATTTTTTTAATGCAAATATATAAACTACATATTTTTAAGAGTATTTATAAACATTATTTATTATGATGTCTACTTTAATAATATAGTTATTATAATTTTAAGTGCAAAAAAATTCGGTTCTCCATTAGACGCTGTGTTAAAAGTTTGATTTTTAACTGATTTTTACTCTTTGAAATGATTGTTAACAAGTTTTAAATTTTTGAGGGAGAATAACTACATAATTGAGCTATTCAATTCATGCGTGAACGTCCTTAATAATAATTATTCAAAATTGATTTGTTTATTAAAACAAAAAACACTAGTAAACTAAATGTTTTTACTAGTGTTTTTACTAAATAATTTTTTAATATAATCTTAAAATTAAGTCCCCTTTTGTATAGAACAAAAGATACAAATTATCTTCCATTAAAAAAAAAAGACATAACTTTTTACATTGTTTCTTCATTAAATATTATCTCAATTAATATAATACAGAGTATCTAATGGAAAATACACCTAATGTATTCCAATACCCGGAATATTTAAGGTATACCCTTAAATAAGGGTATTTAAGTCCCGACGATTGAAAATATTGACCGTAGAAAAAAATTTGTTAATACAGTGTTCATAATATGGCCTGCATATTTCATTTCTGCGTGCCCATCTGTCCGTAGACACGATCATCCAACAACGAAAAGAGATAACGATATGAAATTTATTGTGTGTGAGTTAAAAAGTATGGTCAAGTAATCACGAGCATGATAGTAATTTGTGTATCATATTTAATTCTTTCTTTCGGATACATAGGATGAAATATGTAATTGGATCAACTTTGAAATAAAATCTAACATATAATTATACGTCCTTCAGTATACTATATGTCCTTCAGGTATCAGTATCACATTCATAGATGATTTCACTTGTTATATTAATCTTATTATTTAAAAGCAGATTCTCGCAATACGAGTATACATACAGTATTTAAACCAGTATTTAACGTAATGATATTATTTTGTCCATCGCACATAAAACCATTAGCAGTAAGATTCTGCGAATCAGATTCAAACAGAGAGAGAGAGACAGAGAGTGAATGAGTGCATATGGTATTAAGTAAATATAACCTAAAATAAAACGTCAAAATTTTCATAAATGCGTTGCACATTCATATATTTATAATTCAAATAATATATATGCAACACATATTTTTATTAAAATATTGTAAAATCTTATAGCCAAAACTGTCAAACAACCATAGATATGATTTAGATATGAACCAGGGAAATGAATATGGGATCGAATCTGGACATCGGCAGTCTGTCAATTATCAACGAAAAAAAAGTGGGCGGTTAGTTGACTAAACTGTAGGCGTATGGACAAGAACGAAGTAACCGGCTATGCTTGTGAAGGTTTTCTGCAGTTTTCTTCACGAAATCCAGATGAGTATCGGCATAGTTCGTATCAAAGTCGGCTGCAGCCGTACATCCTATCAATTCCTAGTCTACACACTAAATTCCATGTCCTCCACTCACATCCTCACATTCTTAGGCATCACAATGGAACTTATGGTTGAAGTGTGTCTCGTCCAGGACAGCTTCTACAATCTAACTACCTATCTATAGATATGATTTAAATGAAGCAACTCTTTGGGAAATTGGGAAGGATTATGATTGGTTGGCTGGAAGACGTAGCCATAAGAAATTAATTCGGAATTTTTGGATCTTAAGTTCTACAGTCGCAATATGGATGATTTGATGAATACTTTACTGTGATTGCCGGATTCGGTTACGTCTTACGATTATGTTCTTAAGAACTTTACTGTGTGATGGCCCTAACAGATTTTTATCAAAACAATGAGTTTCTATAACATCATGAAAAACTGAAATTAGAATTTCTTTTTTAATAACCAATTCAAAACGTTGATGTAAAGATATCGTGGAAATTGTTTTAGTAACAAACATGTGTACATAGAAAATACGCATTTATATATACACACAATGTATAAAAATATAAAAGTAATGAAGAGAGATAGTCTTACATAAAATTTACTGAGTAAAATATGGGCTTGTGAAAAAGAAAATTTTATTTTTGTTATCTTTGTAGATGTATATGAAAATAATATTATATTCTAGTATGGTTGAAAAGTTGAAAACAAAGCAGTGACTGAAGGCAGTTATCATTATTGTCTCTCATGGGATGTCCTCAAGCATTATATATATATATATATATATATATATATATATATATATATATATTTGTTCATTGGGGAACGGGATTTCCTAACGATAATCTAATTTCAGTGCCACTCAAAATTATCCACAATCTTCAAATATCATGTTCTTCTTATGAATATTATTAGAATACATTGTTTTGGGGGCAGTATTACCTGCTATGATCGTCTTGCATCTCGAAATATGTTTTTACCTTGCCAACTTTATTAGATTATCAACTTTATTTAATTTCTGTGTGGGGTCTGCCCTTTTATATCCTGGATATATATATATATATATATATATATATATATATATATATATATATATATATATATATATATATATATATATATATATATATATATATAAGGGAATTACGAGGTTAATCCCGACTTTGATACGGTTAAAAACTTTGATAGCAGAAATTTTTGGTGTTAGTGTTAAGCAATTTTGTGTATGCTGTTAGGCCTAAAAATTAGGCCAAAGTTCGCGAATGCCGGAAACATCAGTTCACCGATATGGGAGAAAGTATCTCTATCTTTAAAATTATAACAAATAGAAGAAAAGTTTATATAAACTTTTGTTTTAAACTGTTTTTCATAAAAACTGAATAGTTTTGCTAAAATTTTATACACTCCTTTGAGCGTGTACCTTTTTAATACATTTGGCAATGTGTTATTAAAAAAACAATGAAAAAAAAATGGGGCGGTTATTTGACTAAACTGTCGGCGTATGGACAAGAACAAAGTAACCGGCTGTTCTTGTAAAGGTTTTCTGCAGTTTTCTTCACGAACTCCAGATTAGTATCGACATACCTCCTATCAAAGTCGGCTGCAGTTGCACATCCTACCAATTTCTAGTCTACACACAAAATTCCTTGTCCTCCACTCATATCCTTAGGCATCACAATGTACCTTATTGTCGAACATTCAAACATATTCTATCCATCCATTGTTAGTATGGCTTCCTGTCGGTTAAGTTATACTACCGAAGGTGACTAGCGTTTACTTAATTTGACATTTAAGTAATATATCTGAATATTTGTAACATTATTTTGACATCAATGCTGACCACAGCGAATGAGATGCGACGGTCTATAACAGAGGCCACTCACATCATTATTTTTCAATCTTTATTAATTTTTTTACATTACATTTTTATGACGTAAGTGGAGGATCAGGAATTCGTATGCAGGCTAAGAATTGGTAGGTGTGCGGCTGCAGCCCAGTTTGGTAGGAACTATGCCGATAAATATCTGGAGTTCGTGAAGGAAACTGCAGAAAACCTTCACAAGCATAGTCGGTTACTTCGTTAAAATACTTACTTTGTTAAACACAACGCCTTAACAAGCGCTGGTTACTTGGCAGGTTTATTGTAGATAATAGTTAAAGTATACTTGTAAAGTGTTAACAAGTATAATGCAAAAACTAACTTAAAATACTCTGTATATACTCACTTCATTATCACAAAAATATATAAATCTATGACTCGTGATGTATATACTTCATATATATCTATAATATTTACATATGTTTGAGCTGAAATTGTATAAAAAATTCAGTTTCTGAAAAAAATTTGTGTTATATTCATTCGGCTTTCCAAAAAAAAAAAAATGGTTAGAATAATAGTTCATTGGAAAGATACTAACAGCTGTTATTTGAAGCATTTTTTCGAAACCCGAATAGGTTAGGCACAATTCAACGGCGATTCGTTACACGCCGTCCACCGTTTGGCGTATTTTCTATATTAACTATATCAATCCAATTATATAAAATTTCGTAATCTACTTTAAACAATTGATATTGAAAATTTTGTAGCCCATTCCAAATAATCATATTGATATCAAACCTGAAGCGGTTATATCAGAAATTGGTTTTGAACATTAAAGCAATGACTTTTTTCACATATGTTCATCCCATGCAATTTCCTCTTCAAATTATTGGATTTAGCGATGTAATATTTGAATGTATGCGTCGTAGTTCATGCATCTATCAAAATGGAGAGCTATCAAAAAAAATAAAATTTTACACGAAAATAAACAAAGCCCTCTTATTCGTTTTACAATAATAATAAAAAAAAAATACAAATATTGAATAAATAATAATATTATTTATGATTATTTGAAAAACGAATTATTTTGTTTGTATATACAGTGTGTTTGAATAGTAGCAGCAAAAATTTTGCAGCCGATAGAATATGTCAAAATAAGATGTCCATATATGTAGGTATGGGTCTTCAAATGCTTTATTCGAGTCTCAGGCACTAAAGGGGAAAATATTATTTTTTCGTACATAAAAGCGTATTTATAATCTTAGATGGATATCATTGTTTAAAATGTAGTAAAACAGTATGTGTACTGGAATCTACGAGTTGTTGAACACTAAGAGATAGATAGATTGTAAAGGCTGTCCTGGACGGGCTACACTTCGACCATAAGGTCCATTGTGATGCCTAAGGATGTGAGGATGTGAGTGGAGTGGAAGGAATTTGTGAGTAGACTAGGAATTGGTAGGATATGCAGTTGCAGCTGACTATGTTAGGAACTATGCCGATATTCGTCTGGAGTTCGTGAAGGAAACTGCAGAAAACTTTCTCAAGCATAGCCGGTTTCTTCGTTCTTGTCCATACGCCGACAGTTTAGTTAATTAACCACCCCTTTTTTCTTAATGATTGACAAACTGCCGATGTCGGGATTCGAACCCATTAACTCCCAGTTTCCAAGTATGCATCTGTGCAGACTTGCGCCTTAGACCGCTCGGCTACTTGGACTGGTTCTTGAACACTTACGTTATATTAAAAAGTCCGTAAGAAACCCGTATCTCGCAAAGAAAACACTATCGGATGTTGGCTCATATGAATGTTTTTGATATTTTGAATACTGCTATCCAGCCTACACGTTCAATGAACTTTTTATTTACGAAATGCGGATATGTTCGCCACTATTTGACGATATTTCTCGATAATAAAGCTTTTTTATTTTTACCTTGGGTAATGGTTTGGATATATTTTCAATTTTTTTGCATTATTTTACCGAACACCGTTTACATAAACTGAGAATATTCAGAAGTCTCTTGATTTTAGAATTATGGTAATAAAAGTACAATTTTTTATATTTAATATTTAAGGCAGCAAAATTGAAATAAATATAGGTATATAACATATAAGTACACTGTGTCTCGGAATAAACGTTTCTAATTTCTTAGCGCAAAGCTTATCCAACCATTTTTATAGTACCAGGATTACGACTTAATTGATAGATAGGATAGATGTTTTTTTATTCACTGAAACTGTTCAAGAGCTAAAGTTTTGATGAATAAGCACCCTTCATAAAGAAGTGTTGGGTTGTTCAAAATAGTGTCTGCTTTCAAGAATAGTCTGTTCAATATTATCATGTAGCGGTATAAACTATTATAATTATTTGATTATATGCATAGAGTGGGCAATGATTGTTTGTCTCAAGTACAAACATTGAAGAAAAACTGGGCGTGCGTTCGTCAGAGTGGACCGCCCTTGATCATTAATGAGTTAGTAGTTAAACGAAATTACATTACTAATATTTATGTTAGATATATAGATTGTAGCAGCTGCCCTGGACGGGCTACACGTCGACCATAAGGTCCATTGAGATGCCTCTTGATGTGAGGATGCGAGTGGAGTGGAAGGAATTTTGTGTGTAGACTAGGAATTGGTAGGTTGTGTGACTGCAGCCGACTCTGATAGGAACTATGCCGATATTCATCTGGAGATCGTGAAGAAAACTACAGAAAACCTTCACCAGCATAGCCGGTTACTTCATTTTTGTCAATACGCCGACAGTTTGGTCAATTAGAGGTAGAGGTAGATTGTAAAGGCTGCCCTGGGTGGGCTTCACTTCGACCATAAGGTCCATTGAGATGCCTTAGGATGTGAGGATGTGAGTGGAGTGAATGGAGTAGGATATGCGGTTGTAGCCGACTATGATAGGAACTATACCGATATTCATCTGAAGTTCGTGAAGGAATCAGCAGAAAACCTTCTCAAGCATAGGCGGTTACTTTGTTCTTGTCCATACGCCGACAGTTTAGTCAATTAACCACTCCTTTTTTCCTAATAATTGACAAACTGCTGATGTCGGGATTCGAACCCATAACCTCCCAGTTCCAAGTATTTGATGGTAAGCTAAATGAGTTTTTGTTGAGTGAAAGAATAAAACTTATACCAAAATACTTGAAAAGTTTTTGTTTCGAATATTGTGGGATTGGGGTTATTATTTGAAAAACTATTATTTATGTCTTAAAGTCATAGTTATAGTACATTTATTTTGACCAGTTTCGGAACACCGCTCCTTCATCAGAAAATATATGATAATGACAAAAACAATGTAAATTTAAACAAACAAGTAAACATATAGGAACTTAAATATGTGTATACTAAAAAATTGTATGAATGAAAAAAAAAAAATTGGTAAAACCTAAAAAATCTAATTATATTTTTGATATATAATTTGTATTTTTTGTCCTTATCATATATTTTCGGAAGAAGAAATGGTGTTCAAAAACTAGTCAAAATAAAATTATTATTACGAAAATCTCAAATATTTGTTTTATTTAAAAATCATAATGGATTCTCGTCATGAAAATCCCATTATGCAAAAGATAATATATTTCATTGGGGTCTTTCTCTAAGTACTTTCTCGTTTATGACGCGAAGTTTTTTTGCGATTAAAGAAACACATCAAAGAAATAATGTTTACATTAAAAAAGAATTACGCTTCTCTATTGGAATGTTCTGGCATTTGATTAATAACTTCCCAATATGGAAGTACTTTCAGGAGGCAGTTTGACATCAAAATTAAGATTTATTTACTGTAATAGGAGCTAACAGTTATTGAAATACCGGATTATTGTTCTACGAGACCTTGTATATATTTACTATACAATAATAATAATATCCCTAATCCATTTTTGAAACTCGTAAAACCCCGAATTTTATTTTATATTTGCTGATTGGTAATTCATATAAATACATACAAGGCTATACACGTATGTGTTTAATAGTAAAATAGAATTATAGATGTGGAAGTAAGACTATCACTAGACCATTTGTAATGTTTACTACTTACTTCATATAACAAACAAGAGTAAGAAACAGCGATTGTTTACTATCACTGAACTGCCCCTTTCTGAATATCTGTAGGTTTTTTTATAGAGCTATAAAAATATTCAGCAATAAAAAATATGAATGTGATATTAAAAAATACTTATTTGATTTTCGTATGATATTATAAAATATATATATTATAATTCAAGTCATGGTTTTCTTTAAGTTTTTGAAAAATTGAATGCAGTGTAGATGTAAAGCGTTAAGAACGGATCTCAGTTTTAATAAGTACGTAACGAGCTGAGGCAGCCATTAGTATTCAATTAGATACTGTTATCGGTATATTACGTTTGGTTGGCATTGAACATATTTATGTATCGTTAAATGTAGTAATTGTTATCCAGGTTATGTATATGTTATGGATCAAGTTTTAATAGGGCATTAATCATTTAAGTCCTGAAAGTTTGAAAAATGCCCAACATGAGTAGACAATACGATCTAAACTATTGAAAAGTGCGTGTTTCTGCATGTAAAAGTCCGTACATTCTTAATCTTGCGCCTGGCGCCCTGTCTAGTGTACCTTAATTATCACATTACACAACAGATACGTAGTGTAGCGGTGTCGCTTCATCATTAAATTATTATTATAATTTTGTTCTTCATTTTTTATCTGTTGCATTTCAACTATAACTTCCCTCTATTATCACGGTTGCTGTGAATGTTAACAACCTTGCTAATTTACACATAAATATTTCATAAATCAAATTAAAAATATTAATTTCAATTAATAAAAATCAATTATATCTTTTTTATGTATTTATTATTTATTTAAATAATAATTATTAAAGAAAGTTGTTCATTATAAATATACTAGTAATTTTTATTCGGGAAATTTTCTCAAAAACAGAATGATTACGGCACAAAATATTCCCCCATTCCAAGATTAATTATTTGTAATTTATAAATACGTATTTTAACTACAAGCTAGACCTCATCAGTATGAATTTGCTAATCGTAATTAATCTCCGGGCTGATTAGTTAGTTCTGTAGATACTTTTGTGCATAGTCCTTTGACAATGATTGAAAAATTTTTTTTTTTTTTTAAATTTATAAAAATTATTTAACAAACCATATACCAGAGATTTCAAAATATTTATAAAATTGAATATGCATGTAATCACTAACATAATGACGGACATGTCCAGTGATAAACAAATTAGATGTATGAATGAAAGTAAACCGTTAACAAATTATATGAACTCGAAAACATTTTTGGTAACCAACAATACCAACAACATAATCAAGTAAATTAACAAATAACAACACACACAAACACGTATGTATGATAATTACGCAATAAAAGCAATAAACACAACAAAACACAATAAACTAACTTGATTCTGGAAAAAAAAAGACAATTAACACATAAATTTATGATGATTTTTTTTTTATTCTATAACATTATAAAATAAATATTCTATACAATTTGAATAAAAATGAAAATTATGATTACACATTTATATTTGTATGATTGACAATAATACACCAGTTAACCATAACAACACATTCATATACACATAGCATGTTATAACGTGGACAAAAATTAAAATATGCAATAAAATAAAAATCTTCTAATTAGCCCATTTCCGTAAGCCTGTCAACACGATAATCAAATGTGAAAGTTTCAAGAAAAGCTGCCATACGGGTTGGGGGCAGTGCGTTGAACTGAGCGGCATATTTGTATCTGCTCAGATAGCCACGCCGCGCTCAAAGCAATCTATCTAGGAATACCAAGTAGACAGACTACCACCGCCCTTAACGAATTGGTGGTTAAGGCTATGAATAGGAAATATAGAGAGACAGAGCAGGCCCGAACAAATGATAGATGGTTATAAAGCCGCAAGGTTAACCTGGCTTACTGACAAAAACCGGAAAGAGATAAACCTTCTGGTTGGAGTGCTAACCGGGCACTGCAGGCTTAAAAGGCATCTATTCCTCATGAGGTTGGAGGAAAGTGCGATCTGTCCGAAGAGTAACGGAGCGGGTGAGACGCCCTTCCACCTCCTGGCATAATGTCCCCACAGAGGTAGAATGAGGTTGGTAACCTTCGTCTCGACTGAAATGGGACAAGCTGAGATAAAACTACTAAAGTGGAGCTCCGTCCTGTCATTCGAATTGAAGACGGGTAGGTTCGACAACGAAACAAGGCTATGAGAAATGTCCAAGGCGAGGTAGACGATAGAAGAGGTAGTAGGGATCGGTTTCTAAGGAGTCGATTAAGAAGGCCTAGAAAGATCTACTTGCCAGTCTTCTGCCTCCCCTCCTCTACGTCTATTCTACTACTACTACAAGAAAAGTTTATATATAAACAAGTAAGAAAATACACTGAGTTTATGACAAAACTGGAGTAATTAGGTCATTTTATAAAAAATTATATCAGCGATCCGCGAAAATTTTTTTCTGCGATCAATATTTTTAACCGTTATACAGTCGGGACTAAACTTAATATACCTATGGTATCTATATATTATTTATACCTGGTATTAAGTTTATCCCCTTAGATAATACATCGAAGTTTTTATTCGATGTGATACATCGCTACTATACATCAGCGTGTTTCGATACTTCGATTCATTAACACCGACGTTTGCTCAATATTGAATAATTTTAGCTTACATTATTTCATGGAGTGACAGGGGTATTATTAAATGGAATATATGATAATTTATTCGAATATATGATCTCTTGAACATAAAACAGCCAATTAAATATTGGTTTCAGGAAGTAGAGAGTTTATTGACCTCACACGTACTTACTAACATTATACATATGTTCCGTCTATTACTTTATTCCCCTCATTTTTTAAAAAAACAAGTAAAGGAGATGGAGTAAACATTGAGGGGAACGGATCCATTCAAAACGGAACTTTATTGAGTTTTCTGTAGATAATGTTGACCGTACTCAGCCAGTGTTAGATTTTTGACAGATAGATAGTATTGAAAGGCATCGGTTTATTCGATATAACGTGTGAAAATACATCGATACATCGAATATTTCTTGGCTTTGCAAAACATCGAATACCCTACTTGTTATAAATAATACATAGTAATGCTTCAGGAAAAAATCTTTTTAAATTTCTTTCTGGCGCTTGAAAAACAAAAGCGGTTGGATAAAATCATGTTCACGCTATAATGTATGACGTATACCAAACATTACTGGAACAACGAAAAAAAAATTACAATGGAAAATTAATTATATGCTTCATTAATTCGATATATTTATTCGTAAAAAAATACATGAAGATGTATAACATTTACTGGGTATACAGTAGGTCGTGTAGTATAAAAACATGGTTGTAATTAATGAGTTTCTTTTTTAATTAAAAATATATGGATTGAAGTGAATGATCACACATGTTGGAAATATGCTTTTGATTCATGTGCAAAACTGTTTTTTTTTGTATTTGTAAATTATTATTATTTGTTCGCAGTTTCCTGCTATTAGTACAAACACTAAACGACATTACAAATTAATTTATTCATTATTTTTTCGCCGAATGGATTCAGCGCAATTGCATTGCTGGATTCCGGTTACCACTTTGGAAAGAGCTATTCGTTCAGCTCTATCCAAATACATGCAGGATGCTGGTTTGGATGACGGAAGACAACATGACAGGCAATATCTAAACGATGGAAGGCATGAACATCTAAATGAAGTTGCAAAAAAATTAATTATGGGGGCCGCTATATTTTTTAAAATCATAGAGACGACAAAAAATTGTGTTCCAAAAATTATTAAGATAATAAGTTTTTGGCAATATCAATTTTCAATACCAATGTTTTTAATAAAAACAAGAAAATATATTAGAAAGTTAAGAGTTATAGATAAATCTCGGGAAAGATAAATCTCGGGAAACCTTGCTGGCTCTGAAAAACCACAATGTAATGATGCTTTTCAATGGGTAAAAGCGAGTTAAATATATCCCTATTCAATACGTTGAAATAACTCTAGATTATCGTTATAATGTCAAAACATTTTACAAATACAAATCAATTTATAGTTTTGTATTTAATGTGTCATTACTTGACGAAAACAAAATTATAATATAAAAAAATATTTGAGGTTTTCGTAACAATTGTTTTAAATTGTTTTTTTTTATTTTTGTAAACAATCGTCTATTCATTTCCATTGGTTAGTATGGTTGCCTTTCGGTTATTTTATACCAATGGAAGCGACTAGCGTTTACAATATTTGACATTTAAGTAATATGTCTGAACATTGATACCATTTTTTGACATCAAATGGTTGATATGAAAAATCATACATATCTAGGGATCCCCATCTCTAGATGTGTATAATTTTTCATATGAAGCATTTGATGTCGAAAAATGGTACAATTGTTTAATTTACTAATAATTTTATTTATTTAATAAATTCATAATTTTACTTACTAAATATATAATTTTTTCGTCACATGTTGAGTAATTAGTATTTAAAATAAAATATATGAATCGAAATATACATCAGACGGTGGTTATGAAGAAAATGAATGACATATAATTAAAAATTGAAATACATACATATAAATTAATATTGTGGCATGTATGTTATTTAAAAATTTTATGTTTTATTTTTCGTTTTATTACACGTTTATGTGAGTGTATACGTAATACATTATCACATGGACCTTTTATTTTTTAATTTTAGTCGTAATTTTAGTATGATCGAATTTTATGGTCATATCTTAAAATTATGAGATAATCTGATAATATTTTCTGTCCTTAGAGATATTTTCGATCCTACGTTACAGATATTATAATGGAACTTGATTTATGAAATGGATAAAATTCGAAAAATAACATATTTAAAAAACAATTATCGATTGCTTTAATTTTTTGAAAACTTAATTGAATAAATAATATTAAATTCATAATTTTAAATTTAAAATTTTTAATTTTAAATATTTAATTTTAATGTTTACATTAGAAATAATTTTTGTATTATTATTATATTATATTATTATACTTATGTTTTTAGACAAGTACGTTCTGCGTGATACTTGGACGATTTTACTTAGCTAACTTAATGCTAAAGTTACCTATGTATATCTATCAATCCGACATTAAGCAATCAGTATAAGCTTGACATCCCAAGTATTCCTTCTTTTTATGCTTAAAAAATTCAACAAATGGCAATGCTATATAATTATATATATATATAGATAGAAATGTTGATAATATTGGTTAAAGGGTTGCGTAGTTTTCTTATAAGAGGGGTAACCAAATTAAAAAAATTGCTAAGGTTTTATGTTATATTAGAATGTATCAGTTTAATAACAAGACTCCCAAAATTTTCAATCCCTCCTCTAAACGGGCTTGAATACCAAAATATAGACTATTTAAGCGTTATTTTCCATAAGAAAATATCATTATCTGTTACGCATTATCTGTTCGGGGGCTCAGGTTGAGAAATATTTTTGATTATGTCTCATTTTAGAAATGTTCACCCAAAGACAATTCAATGGTTGCTTCTTCTATATTTCTTCTATTCATAGCTTCTGCTATATATCTCTTCGCAGAGACATTCGTAACTGTTGATATTATTCTTAATATTTTGTCTGTTATCTCATTTCCTTGTACTCCTCATACATTTCCTGATGCCCAGAGTAGTTTTTATTTTTATGCCGTGGTTATTTATGATTGATTCGGTATATATATTTCAGTTCGTTCAGTCCACATTATAATATTTTATCTACCTGTATAAATTAGTTTTGTTGCACTAAAATTTAATATATTCATAATATTTATATCTGTTTCTAATAATAGTTTGGGTATTTCAAATAATAATAATAATAATAATATTATTATTATTATTATTATTTATACATGAATTATTATTCCCAATAGTGATATTAAAATGAGATGCATGTTGCACATTTATTTACGTAAACCAACCAGTGTTTCTATTTCATATTTTCGAGGTGTTCGTTGTTTATTGTATATGTGGACGTATTAACTAATAGTAATTGGCTGCGAGCATATTTCTATGTATACCATTAACAATTTTCCGTAAGTATATTTCATTGAAAATGAGTGTAAGTATTGTATACCCTGTTAATATTTTCCAAATTAAATTTTAGCACTAAAATGGTAACCATAATCAATCTACGGCTTTCTGGTTTTGTTTGGAAGAACAACTAATATGGCGTAAATCGGTATAATAATTTTTCACCACAGTTTAAGTGTATGAAAAATTACCATTAAAATGATATAAAAAATCTTCTGTAATTAATATTCTCCGCAATTAATATTGGAATATTAAGTTTTGCGTACGTTTCGTATATGTTACAGCAACTTTTGGTTTAAACGGCTTGAATGTATTTATTCGGTAAAATTTGCGTCCTGACTATTTTATTATTTTATTATTTTGTCATATGTGGATTAATGACTCAAAGAAATCAAAAGGATTATGTTTGCGAATAACAAAAACCATTGCGTTTCCAAGTTTATTTAATCTACTTGGAAACTCATACAGCCTAGCAACAATAGCTCGAGTTATAAGTTTTCTCTTACTTCAGTATGAAGAAGAAAGAAAACTTTTTATGGCATGATATATTATACAAATATTAAATGTATAAGAAAATATTAATACTTGATGATTTTCCATTTTGAGTATACATTTCCAGTACCTATATTTAAGGTGCCGCGGCAATTGAACTGCGGACAATTCAACCGCGACATTTCAACCCAGCACAGTTCAAGCGGATAACAATTCAACCGTTGACAGTTCAATCGTTTGTCATTAACAATATGGCTATTCAGACACACGCAAGTCTCTTGCGTGTCTTCAGCGTGAAGCGTTTAAAGTCATTATTATATATTTTTCATCGGTCAAACCCGAGTTGGTCGGGTTTGCGTGTTTTTGGATAGTATCAAAAATTATTGAAATTAAATAAGATAACTATTACAACCGAGTACAACAATCTTTCACTTCATCGGTCATACCCCGAATTGGTCGGGTTTGCGTATTTTTGGGCGTCGCATTAAAAGGCGTTCTATATATGTTTGAGATATAGTATCAAAATTAAAAAGGTAACTATTACAACCGAACTTTTCCGTTTTCACGATTCCATGGTGGCATGTGAACTACGGCCGCGGTTTAATTGTTACAGAACCAAATTCACAAGTTGACAATGCTTATTTTAAAACTATTATAGGTTGATTAGTAAATTTTCTTCTTCTAAATATTTAAAATCAAATCAGTCTATTCATAAAATGGGTATATTTAAATACAGAAAATATGAACCAGTAGATCACAGTATTAATAAAAATATTTCAATATCTGTGGAATTGTTTCCAGATAAATAATGTCCTACTGGTTGATTTTTTATTACATCCCAGTATATCTACGTATAATAAAGTTAAAATGTATATCGATATTATAATATATTATTTCATATACTAAATATTTAATATATATATTTTTAATAGGTTTTTATTTTTATTATAATATGTATATGTGGTTTCATGAACAAAAATAAAATTTGAATATTAATTATTTAACAAACAGTTATTTATATTTATAATACATTATACATTAACCATAATTCTATATTATGTATTCATTGTCGATTTTCATTTGGTATATTAGTTTCTTTAATGAATTCTCTCTATTCAGATTACATGATAGCATGTAATGCAGAGACGACTGATGAGTTCAGAAAAAAATCAAAATTATATCGAAAGTGGAGGGTAACCATTAGATATTGAAAGATATATTATGGAACATAAAATCATTACAAAATCTAGGTCATAATCCGTTTTTTTACGGAAACTTTAGAGATACAGAGGACAACTTGCCGACAAGTTCCTCAATAGTTACATTTCAAATTTTGCCCCAATTCCTAAAACATTTATTTGTATTTTATAAAGACGTATTTCGACTACAATGTAGTCATCATCAGTATGAATTAGCTAATCGTATCTCTGGGATTTGGATTCAGAGATATGTTGCTTGTTGCTAATTGGGTGCGTGTCTCACAATGATTTTCAAAAAGTTCTGTCTTTTATACGATTTGACTCAGGGTATGATCTGACCTGAGGATTATTTGAGTTGACTGACTAAAGGATTAGGTGTGTTAAGAACCCCACCTATTTATTGACGGTATCCTTTTGTGACTATGCGGCGTTGTTTTTGTCACTAAAGTGAGGGTATCGAAGACAACCTTGATATTCAGGTATTAATTTTTTTTTTTGACAATCGGATAAATTTAATAAAAAAAAATCTAATCCATATCCCAGAGATAGTTACGATTAGCTAATTCATACTGATGATGACTACATTGTAGTCGAAATACGTATTTATAAAACACAAATAAATGTTCTAGGAATTGGGGCAAAATTTGAAATGTAATTTCAAAAAACCTAGAGTTCTCGTTGATTATTTTAATAATCTTTATTCCTCAATAGTGTTTCTAAAAGCGACGCATTAAAAAACGGACGCTTGTGAGCTTCCAGGCCTGATTTATGGCTCATAGATATCGGCGGCACTCGGCAACTCAAATGGCTGATTACCATTAACTTCGTTATTGATGACGAATTATAAAACCCCGCATGTATACGTTTATGTATATGGTAGAAGTAGTAGCAAAAGGGAGATCCAAGCCTGAAAAGTTGTTCTTTCTAGGACTACTAGGTATGTAGACTAAGAATTTGTATGCAGGTTGTGCGACTGCAGCCGACTTTGAAAGGAACTATGCTGGCATTCATCTGGAGTTTGTGATGGAAACTGCTACGTTTATGTACGATATGGATTACTTGACTGGGCCTAAAAGATCATACTACGAGGATACGTACGTCATAAAAAAATTAAATAGCGTATGTTATATCTGGCTAAATTATGAACCGTTTTGGTGAAAACCGCATCAGAATCAGTGCAGTCGTTTTATCGTTAATAAATTATTAAAAATTTGTTCATGAATTATGATTCTTAAAATTGTATCCTCTTATATGTGTGTACATATACACACAATATAATATATGTGGTTATATATTTGACACACAATATGATAATTTATTCCGCTTATAAATATTTAGGTTGTGCCTGACGAGGTTCACCACAACGTTCAATGTGTGGTGCATGTATTGGTGTTCTTCTACTCCTACACATATTATAAATGTGAAAGTTTGTGAAGATGTTTGTTACCGCATCCTGTTAAAATGGCTGATTCGATGTTGATGAGGTTGTCACTGGATACAGTGAATTTTACCGAATAAAATACAGGGTGTCAATTTTAATCTATCCCCTGTTAACCTGAAAATGACCTTCAAAGCCCTTGATAGCCCTTTGATAGCCCCTTCAAAACCAAACAACCTTACTTCGGTATATATTTTGATTAGACCGATCCCAAAAAATATAACATGGGTGATCGATCAAAATAGGACACCCTATATAAGCTATAATTTTGTGTTTCACGTTTCCATTCCGAGTGATATAATTATTATATTTTACTTATATTTTACATTGGAAAAAAATTTATCTAAAAAAATAAACAACTTTTGTTTTCAACATTTTGCATACATGTACTTGTTTTGGCGTAAATATGAACGAAAACTGCAGAAAAGTTGTGACTGTACGTTGTAAATATTGGCAAAAAAATGAATTGGGGGAAAAAGAATATATCATTGACTGCAATGATAGCAAGTGGTAGAGTCAATCCTTGGCCCTAACTTTAATACTTTGTGCATGTTAAAGGGAGAGGACGAAAACGTTGCATCCCTACCAAGGTTTAGGTAGAATATCCTTGGAAAGAGCTTTTTAAATAGAGAAGAACTGTGTACATAAACTATCTGCGTTCCCCAATACTGCTCCAGTAAAGCAGAATTGAAGTACACTCTCTATCTATATGGATTTTTTAAAGCCCGGGAACGTCGGATACTTCAGCTAGTGTATGTATATAATTCAGAATAATTGTGATTTTATAAAGATTGGTATTATGTATGATTTTACGTGTGTTTCTCACGTATTTCAATTTGAACTTCTAATAAATAATGTTAATCGGACACCTGACCTTTACACACCTGTGAATTAGTGACCATTAAAAAACTGTTTACTTAAAAAATGTTTTTTAATATCAGTAATCGTTTATCGTATTTTCATTATTCGTACAATCAAAATAAATATTAAAGTTTTTGCGAAAAATATTCACTGACACAACGTTAATGTCTGTATATTCGTCAGAAAAAACATTGACAGAAAATTTGACAAGACAATTTATCTGTATGAAGTCGCAAAATTTATTACAACTAAAACATTTAACAATAATCACTTAAATACCCGGTATATAGATAAATAGATTGTAGTGGCTGCCTTGGACGGGCCACATTTCGAGGATGTGAGGATGTGAGTGGAGTGGAAGGAATTTGTGTGTGGATTAGGAATTGGTATGATGTGGGGCTGCAGACGACTTTGATAGGAACTATGCCGATATTCATGTGGTGTTCGTGAAGGAAACTGCAGAAAACCTTCACAAGCATAGCCGGTTACTTCGTTCTTGTCCACACGCCGACAGTTTAGCCAATTAACCGCCTCTTTTTTCTTTCTTAATAATTGATAAACTGCCGATGTCGGGATTTGAACCCATAACCTCCCAATTCCAAGTAGACATAACGCCTTAGACCTCTTGGCTACTTGGACGGTCACCCGGTATATACTGAGATTGTGAAAAAGCATCAAACAAAAGTTGTTTATCTTTAAAAAAGGAACATTTTTTGTCCATAAATTTTATTGTATATCTCTTACAGTATCAAAGATGGATATTTACTACCCAGCCGAGGTAAGCTCAGTCCTTTGACGAACTTTTTAGGTTTAGAACACATACACGAAATTTCAGCTCGTTATCTCTTTTCGTTCTTAAGTTATCGTGTTGTCAGACACACGGAATTTTATGAACATTTTATGAACACCTAAAAATTGTTTTTCTCCTATCAATGTTACCAACCGCTATAAAGTTCTAACAAAACTTACTATACCATTGTTTAGAATATACAGACTGTGTTGGAATGCTTTTCCAATAGAGAATCAATGTTAAATATTATTTATTACTGGCAGGCCGTCTGGTTACTGTGCAGAATCAGTCAGTACACATGTAATGAGTACACACTCTTAAATGAGTCAGTACACACAGTACACACAGTCAATGAGTCAGTACACACTCTTAAATGACAAACTACCATACGCATATGAGATGACAACATGTGTACTGACTGACTCCGCACAGTAACCAGACGGCCTGCCAGTAATAAATAATATTTAACATTGATTCTGTATTGGAAAAGCATACCTATACAGTTTGTATATACTGGTTATAAAAAGTTGGATTGTCAAAAATTACTATTAATCTTTGCCAAAATAAAGTTGAGTTTTGAAACAGATGAAGCTCGAAACCATACATTGTAAAAACTAAGCCAGACTTAAAATATTTAATTATTTTATAAATAAAATTTATTTTCAAGTTTAATGTATTTAAAAGTACAATAAAAAGCAAAAAAGCAGCATATCATTCAAATATTAAATCAACTTAAGTGTTAAATAATCTTAAATATAATCTCTTTCTATCAGATTTCATGCAAGGTTATAAAGCTACTATTTGTATGACATGTACATTTACTTTACATAACACCTTGTAAAATACAAAAGTTTAAAGTATAAAACCAACAAGAAAAAAAAATTGAATATAATAAAGTAATTACCTAAAATTATAAATGAATATTGTTCATGCAACAAGGTGAGTTTTTGCACCACCGTTGGTTGGTCGGTTGGTTGTACCTATACATTTTAATAAAAGCAACACAGCAACAAGTGTTGTGAAAATGTTATAATGAAAATAACGTCATGTTTTCTTATTTGTTAAAGATTGGAAAACATGATACTATTTAGTTGCGGAATAATATTAAATTATAGTTATTGAAAATTTATTTATTTTTGTGTTTTAAATTCCGTTTTCATAGTCGAATAGCCGCATGTTTGACCATTTTTATACCGGGTTTATAATATATCCTAGGGTATACTAAGTTTAGTTCTGCTCTTTAGAAAAAATGATAAGAAAATAGAAAAATTTTTTGGTCATTGATGAATGAGCAAATGAATGAAAATTAGTTTTAAAGGTAAATTGGACCCAAAAAACACAAAAATTCACTTGATTTGACGACTTGGTGGATAGTTTTTGAGATAATGATCTCTTTATACGATTTTATGTGCATTTTTTATACGATTTTAGTTAATATCTCGTCAATGGCTCACTAAATCGTTAAATGAATTCAATTTTCGTATTTTTGTTTGTTATATTTTTTCAGGTTTTCTTCGATTTTTGTAAGGTACAGAAAAAGTAGAAAAAACGACATCAAATTTTATGTCATTGATTTGAATGAAAATTAGTTTATAAGGTAAATTGGACGCAAAAAGTCAGTTGGTTTGACGACTTAATGGATAGTTTTCGAGATATTTAATTATGTATAACTGAAATAGAAATTTTTATATCCCTTACTTCAAACAAACCCTATTTTACCCCCCTCAAGAGTTGATGTTCAAAAAACGCTGAAACGTCTGGTTTCGCTCTGAAATTGTGTCTGTCTGAACTATCATGGTGTACAAAAAAATGTTTCATACACAAGTTGTTTGTTATTTGTTTGTTAAACATTTTTTATTTTTATAGATTTCATCTATCTCGTATCGTTTAAAAGTGATGTTTATAAGTCTGCCACGTGGATACGGATTTGCACAAAAGTAATCTTATTGCCTACATATTTGGGAATATTGAAGGTTTCTATCAGATAAACAAATTTTACTCGGATCAAGTGTTTAGCGTGAATTGAGCCTTGATGAATACGTAATATAATCTTGGTGGAGTATACACCCGAAGTTTATATTTAGAAATTTAAGCTTTATCATTCTATTGGAATTCAGCATTGGCGTAAAGAAATTAAAATTACGGTATTTGAATTTCTATGCACTTAATAATACATTAAATACTTTATCAAAGCAAATGAGTAACAAAGAATGAATGAAGAAATTTAGTTGTTTTAATATATTTCAACCCTTTGCCAACAATATCCAACCTAATATTAAATTACCCTCAAGCGTTTAAACAGGAGTACACATTTTTAAAATAAAAATAATTAAAATTTTAGTAATAATTTACTAACGTTTTAATTAGCCTACTTTAATTCGGTAGTAGTCATTACTTTATAAAATTAAACAGTTTAATTAAAAATATTATAACTTAACATTATTTACATGTAAAACAAATAGTACGTTGTATAAAATACATAGAATATTTAAAAATATAATGAAAATTTTAATATATTCTATTTAAATATAATAATAATAATAATTATAAATAGGTAGATACCTTTAAGGAGTTAGTAAGTAAGGAGGGAGTTGAGTTCGTTGATTTGGAATCTCAATATAGAATATCCTCTCTAAGTTCAGTCACACTAATTAAAATAGATGCATGCAATGGAATGAAAAAAAAAAAGTTTGTTTCAACATTCATTAAAATAACTTGTGAAGAAGAATTTAATTTTTATGAAAGTATATAATTTATCGAATGAGAATTTCTTTAAATTGTATTTTTGGAAAGAAGTTAATTCCGAAATTTTTGACATGGTTCAACTACATGCTATTATGTTACTACCTTTCTCCCCTAACCCCCTACCCCACTACTTTTTAGTGAATGTCCCTTACAAGGAAAAAGAGGGTTATAAATTTTCGAAAAATGCGCGGTCACAGTTTTAACCCGATCGGATGATATTTGGTATGTAAGGTGCTTTAGGTATTTGAAAGGGCAAATTTGTAAAAGGGCAAAGTCGGACTAGGAAAAAAGATGGTGTACAGTGAGGGGTGACAAAAAAATTTTTTATATCTCTCTAAATATTAGAAATATCGAAAATGTACAGGGAGTAAAATTATAGAAATAGATTAATCAATTTATATAATTAATGAAAATTATGAAAAAGATAATGCGGTATTCACTAGAACTCGAACCATAAACCACCGTATACCCGGGATGTTATGATATATATCGATTTTCGTTTTAAGATTTTTATAGATGGTTTACCTCTAGTAGCTATGTTCAACCTTAGAGTAAACCTAAATTCAACTTTCTATGACCTGAAGGTTTTGATGACCAGTCAATATCCAAAAACCGAATTTTCTGGGTTTTATATCGTGGATGTTACTGAAGCGATAGGATTAAAATTGATTTTTGTGCGTGGCATCATATCATCACTGCATTTAAAATTTTAGATCTTTAATAGCTCTCTTGGTTTTTGAGACATATAGGCCTTTAATACCTTAGTACCTTTAAATTTGTTTAAAAATATCAAAGGGGTAGCGGGCAATACAAGTAGATTATATTTGTGGGCTGTTATAATGGATCCAGCATTATGCTTTTATTATATGATATTGTTAAGTTTTGGATGAATGTACATAATAAAATGGAAGTCAGATGAGCTTTTTAAAGTTTTGAATCTACCTCCTCCTGAATAATCAGACATTGCAATTACATACATGCAATATAAGCATTGCATGTTAAATTTCCAAGTTCAATAGATCAATGCACACCGATATTTTATAATTCCTTTTTTATTTAAGTTCGTCATAACAAAGATTTGGAAATACAGATTTTTTTCTTAGTACAAAGAATGCGTAAAGGATGTTCATTTCTGACCTTCTGAAATTTTTGCAAAATCGTTTCATCGGTACGATCGCTACATTTTCTTTCTTAAATATAAGGCC
The DNA here is from genome assembly GCA_963920215.1 of Nineta flava. Taxonomy (NCBI): domain Eukaryota; kingdom Metazoa; phylum Arthropoda; class Insecta; order Neuroptera; family Chrysopidae; genus Nineta; species Nineta flava. The sequence goes on along the minus strand of OY986041.1, from coordinate 86,754,258 downwards.
ATATTCATGAAATTCTAATTTTTTGAAAAATAATTATATATATGTGCGGTTTAAAGTATTCCGTTATCGAAATAATGTATTGTAAAATTTGCAAATTTTTGAAAATCTAACATATGCTTGAATGCATTTCGTTGCAAGTTGATAGGTATGTAACCAGGAGCGAATCCACAATCAATTTTTGGGGCATTAATATTTGAATTGAAATTTTGTCAGTTCGTTAAAGCGCAAATTATACATATCAATTTTAAGGATGTTCATTTCTGACCTTCTGTTAGGTAGAGTCGTTTGACCAAATTTTTGCTAAATCGTTTCATCGGTACGATCGCTACATTTTCTTTGAAAATTCGCTTAAAAAAAGAAACAATACAACAAAATAAGTTAAAATTAATAAAAACCTTCAAACCTTCTTTATACATTAATTAAAATTAATCAAAGAAAAACTTAAACAATAATAATCATAATAATATTAATTAATAATATAATAATTTTTATAATAAACGGTATTACACTAATTATTTTAAATTAAATTGAATAAAGAGGAGGAGAATTTGAAATTTTTCACAGGATGAAATAAAATAACAAATGAAAGTGAGGTAATAAGTGAAAATAATCTAAACAATTTCCTCATTTATCATTTTAAATAATGCGTAACGTAAAAAGGAAATTTAAAAGATAATTTATTGTATACATCCTTTAATCATTATTAAACGAAAGGAACATACTACCAACAAAACTTTCCCATGAGAGTAAAGAAAATATAAAGCTATAGGCGGCAAATACTACATGACACAGAGAGATGAAATACACACAAACACACCCATACATATATATATATATATATATATATATATATATATATATATATATATTTATATATATATATATATATATATATATATATATATATATATATATATATATATATATATAACTTTAAAATAAAGTTGTTCAGTGAAAATTAACAGGTGTTGTTGATATTCTGCAATCTATCTTCTTGCAATCTACACAACAATAACAACAGAATGAAAATTATTTACGTATAAAATATATGACAATTTAATGTGTTTCATTTACTTATTTCACTTATGTTGTTATATTTTTATTATTTTAATAAAATATATGACGTTACGTACTAAATACGATGATGCACGATATAATACGAATCATATGCAACACTATAATTTAATAATAAATTTTAATGTTTTATTTTCTTTAACATCTTTTGTACTGTTTTCTAGTTAGCTTTCAATCATTTATTTATGTATAGACTTTATTTATTACTTGTCATGATTTTGTACATGTATTATATATAGTTCTTTTGGATAATCTGTTCTAATAAATTAATATGAACAAAATATCCCGTTCCTGATATCGAAATCGAACAATGGGCTTTCGCATTAACTATTTTCCAACTCAGTTACGACTAATATGCATCAGAGTCTGTATAGTTTGAAAATTGACTTATTTCGTAACTTATAAATACAGGGTGTTTAACTTATAAATAGAGGGTGTGGGAGGGTGTGGGAACTTTTACTTCTTATGTGTTTTTCGATTTTTTGAATATTAAGAGAGATATACCAAATTTTGTGTTTTCCCCTCCTTCTAAACCCCCCTTTTGTCGATACTCATGCTTACCATAAAAATGCATTGTCATTGGAACTGAACCAACATGTAAAAATTCAACTTCGTAGGATAAGAGGAACTGGTTCTAATTCAGCTATGTACATACATACATACATACATACATACATACATACATACATGCATACATACATACCTACATACATAATACATACATTCATACATTGAAAGTTAATTAAAAGCTTGTAAAATACCTATTGTTTTCTATTTCCTGTACTTCAAATGTTTACATTCGAATTAAATTATAAGAATGCATTGGTATATATGTATTTGTAGAAAGAATACCTGGTGTGAACAATCACACAAACATTCCTACAAATAGAAGCTGTGCGGCCCGCGGCGGTGTTCTCACCAATTTGTTCTTTGTTCACACACAATTAAAATTAAATAACAATAAATTATTAAAAATTAAAATTTTAATATTTTTATACTGAAAAACAAAAATTATTTCGTCAAACAAATTGAACGGATTCAAAAATGCTAATGAATCACGGTAATACGTATGTTACGTACCGATCCGAAATTGAACAGATCGGTATTTATACAGGCAATTTTTTTACGAAGTCCGATCTGTACATTTTTTTAAAAACAAAACCGAAATAGTGTATCAAATTGTGAAATTTTATTCATGCGCTTAACGCATTTTAAAACTATTTCGGTTTTATTTAAAAAAATGACTTTACAAAGATCGGAGTCTTTGTACAAAATGCAACAAAATAAATAATAGAGATGTAACAAATATAAATGGATCAATAAAACGATACAATCGACCACTAAGCATGCATGGAATGTGATACAAATATTTGAATTATGTGCTGTTTATATAACATTCTCACACAGTTAACCATATCAAATTCCAATATATTATTATATAAAATAAATAAATATTAAACAATATTCAATGTAGTTACAAGTACTGAAAATGATTGTATTTATTACTGATCAAGTAAAGAAATAAGTATTCCCTTAACGAACATACTATCAAATGGTTCCAACAGTTCCTGTGAGGGTCTCTGACTACAGCATCTTCCAAACGGGAATGTACGCCATTGATCGACACAGCGATCCGATAGACAAGCATCCCCCAAAGCGGTGGGCACCAGTCCAAGTAGCCGAGCTGTCTAAGGCGTTATGTCTGCGCAGTATGCCTACTTGGAAACTGGGAGGTTATGGGTTCGAATCCCGACATCGGTAGTTTGTCAATTATTAAAGAAAAAAAAGAGCGGTTAATTGAATAAACTGTCGGCGTATGAACAAGAACGAAGTAACCGGCTCTGCTTGAGAAGGTTTTCTGTAGTTTCCTTCACGAGCTCCAGATGAATATTGGCATAGTTCTTATCATACTCGGCTGCAGCATATCCTACCAATTCCTAGTCTATGCAAAAAAAAGCCTTCCACTCCACTCAGGACAGCCTCTACAATCTATCTATCTAACCCATTGTATAAATTATTAACCACGCTCTTATTAATATTATAAAATTGTTAATTAACGTCTGCTTGTTTATTTGTTTGTTCGAGCATCATGTAAACACTTCTGGACCAATTTTGATGAATTTTTGTTTGTGTAAAAGCATATAATTAGACTTAAAAACTGGTGTATACTCTATATCGCTACGAGAAATAGAATTTGATAATATTCGCTGAATTGGTGGAAATGTCGATACATATTTGATGAAGTGGAAGCGGTGAAAACGATAAATATTTGAAGTAGTTGGATCGGTGGGATATAACATAGATGTTTTTAGTCTTCAAAAGATGGCGCTCGGTGATATGATGAAGCTGCTCGTACAAGTTAGTAGATACATAAAATAATAACAAATAAAACAAAATTAAGGGATATATGGTAATGAATATCAGTTATAATTATAAAGTAAATGTGCATTTTACAAATATTCATAAAAAAAAATTATATACACATACATGGCTTTATTAATATTTTATAGCTTTGTTAAAAAATTTGTAAAAACATGATTGAGACAATAAATAAAATATTTATTATTTGTTTTCTTTGACATGTTTTAATACAACAATAACATGGAATTTTGTAGTAAAGTATATAATATGTATTCGAATATAATTAAAAAGAAATAATAAGGCAAAAGAAAAAACAAACAAACAATCTATTAGTGTGAGGCATATTTAACCAGCCCTTCAGTCAGCTTTGTGACATATTCGAAAATTTTATATTACTTATATTCAATCATGATTTTATATAAAGAATATCAACGATAATCCAACTTTGTTTTTTTTTTTAAATTTCAAAATTTTACCCAATTCTTAGATCAACAGTTTTTATTGTTCGTACCAAATTAGCAACCAGTAATATATTTTCTATTCCATATCTCGATATAATCACGATTAGTTAATTCATAATGATATGACTACTTTGTTGTCGAAATATGTATTTATAAATTACAAAAAATGGGTGGAGGCAAATTTGGAAATATAATACTGATTTTTCTCTATTAAAACTCTGTCCCTACTTTTTTAATATATCACGTGTCTGTAAAGATCATGAAGATAGGTAGGTAAATCTGTAGGTTATTCTTGCAAATATATCTTGCTCTGCAAATATATTTTCTGATATATTATTTATACTTTATGTACAAAAAATTTATCTTCGCTTGTGTTTTTCGATGCTCAAATTTAATTTTGTGTAGAATTTACTATGAATTGCAAATTAATCAAAAAAGAAAACTGTGACTAAACGTTTTAAATTTTTGTATGCGAATATTCAGTAAGTCAGATGCCGATGAACACGATATCTACAGATATAAAAACAGCAAGGAATTATTTATACACCTATACCCTGCGAAAATAGTATTGATTTTGGCTACTCTCTTGGCTAAAATCTTTTGTTCTTAAATTTTCCTTACAAATTCTATTTTTGAGATATAGGAAAATTTTTATTATTATATCAATTCCTCTTAAGATGAGGGAAATCAAAACATACTCGTAAAAGCTTGGTGAAGCTTTTACGAGTATCTAAAGCTTTAGGCTCAATGTTACCGCTGGAATAGCATAGCCCTTCATCGATGCACTCCACCAACGACAAGGTCCTACCATGCCTAGGAGATGAAACGTAAAAGTTACTCGGCTTACGATACCAAAGGTGAAGAATAACACATCAAGAAGGTATAAAACTTGCCAACATCATCTATAGGTTTTTTTCGTGAAAATTTTAATTTATTTAAAGTTTTCAATAAATTATAAAACTATAAAAATATTATGTTAAATCTTCAATTACTTATTTGTTAACTTAAGGCCGTCGATTGCTTTGCAATCGTGTGAAAAAGCGAACAAGCGCTTTTATCTTTGAATACCTATTGACGACCTAAATTCTATTTAACTATCTATTCAGGAGGTCGTCAATAGTACATTCAGATTGTCAATTTCAGTATGAATAGACTCGGGAGACATCAAGGTATAAAGCTGAATTATTAATGATTTTGATTTACTTAATCCGCAACGTTTTGTTGGAGTAATTCAGCTCTTAACAGTACTGCTTCATAAATATAATAATGATTTGATTTAGTTTTCTAGGTATGATTGTATGAAACATATATTGATGCTTATTATGGAATTTCTCCAACGAAACGTCGCGAAATTGAATAAATAAATAAAAATCTTTATAATAGTTGATCTTCATACCATGATTGTTTTTATGTAATACAATGACATATGAACTTGAATTTAAAAAAACATTATTACATATTTTAAATAATGAATCGAATTATACGATAGTAAAATTAAATGAAACTCATATTTAGGACATTAGTACTACTTTGGGAGTTCACATATACGTAAAATAATGTCAGTGGGAAAATTTTGTAAAAAATAATTTCAGTTTCCTGATCCCGTATCGATAAATAGATTAAAATTACAATTAGCACTGATAATTCAAAAAAAACAAGGATAAAGAATGTAAAAATAAAATAAAAATATTAAAATAATAATAACGTATACCTATACAAAAATGAAAATACGATTGAAGAATTTAGATTTCGTGACATATAACATGATAGAATAGGATATCTGATTCAGACATAATTTGCATAAAAAATTATGTAAATATAACTAAAAAACTTTTTTTATATAATAGAAAATATAAAAATATTTCATAAGTTCAATATACACTACAATTCAATCAAACTGAACCAATCTCTATAGTATGTTATATTTATACCTAAGACCACATACCGGTCGGGTAGCGAGAACCATTTTTACTTAAAAAAAAAAGAAAATTTTAAATATAACAATTTAAAAAATTGTTTTGTCAACTGTTAAAGTGATGTTCTTTAATTCATTTTGCAGTCGATTTGTGGTGCATTCATTTGTATTTCGAGATATATCCCTAAATTTGAATTATAAAATTTGAAATCTAAAATTCTGAAATTCTAAGAATATTTTTTTTAAACTCAAAGGATTTGACACAAATGAAAATAAAGCTCTTTATTATCCAGATCGCTGTTGCAGGTATACGTAAAAAGCGCCATGGTGCCCGCGGTCATAAGGTTGAGAACATCTAATCTATACGGTACGAAAATATTTTATTTTCATTAGAACCAAATTTATGTGGAAAATTTCAAAGCTCTAGCTCTATTTAAACTAGACTAAATTTTGTCTTTTTTCAAACAAAGAGAAAATGAAGTTAAATAAAAGCTAATAAATAGTTATACCATTTTCTCCGAAATATTTTCTCAGATTTTCTCCGAAGTTACGATATCTACGTTCCGTTGCAAATTTTTTCTTAGTTGTCTTAGTTAAGCTGCTTATTATTTTACTTGGAAAGTTTACAAAAATTTTTCTAACATTTTACATATAAATTTTCAAAGTTAAATATTAAAAATTTGTGAGAACATCGCGCTTTTTTACTTTCCAGTATAAGGAAGTTGAAAATTATTAGTTGTGGTGTCAATCCAAGCATATTAACGTCATATTATCTGACAGAAACAAATACTGGGAAGTTGGTTGCGTGGATTTAATGGGTCGCACTTGCAAATATAACATTATAACCATGGACACTATATACAGGAGATCTAACTCAAACGGGAAAATTGACAAAATATGGCAACGAAATGGTAGAAGTTATATTTACTTTTTATGCCGTTAGGGTCGCTAGTTGTTGATAGGAACTCATCCGTACCGAAGTGAAATACCGTACGGTTAGTTTACATCTTCGCATAGCAGATCTCCCACGAGTATGAGAGAGTACATATGTACATATTAAGCAATATGTATGAGAAGGAGGTCTTAATGTATACATATGTACTCTCTCATACTCGTGGGAGATCTGCTCTGCGAAGATGTAAACTAAACGTACGGTATAGTATAATAAATAGAAATGAAGTAGCCAAAAGTAACTAATTTTATTTCGAAGTGATTGTTCTGAAATATGAAATTTGTTAAAAAAAATTAATTAAATAAAAAACTGTTTAAAAAACATTTAAAATGGAAAGAGTATTTGCAGTAGACAATTCTAAAAGTGATAGTGCTTGTGACAATAAGCAACGGGATCAATTGAGTTTAAAAAACCAGGACTTTTTAAAGTACCAAAAGCGAGTATAAATATTCCAAAATTAATTAAGTTGTATGACATTATATTAAATATTAATTTTCAGCATTATTATTAATAAATAAAAGTTTAATTTAATATCTGATTCAAAAATTTATTTTCATTTTTCCAATTCTAACATTACAGGGTATTATTTAATTATTTGATGTTTTTTTTTTTTAATTTTTAAGTAATTATTTTGCGAATTTTAACTATCATTTCAACTTCAACTAATTCCTTATTGAAAAATTAAAATTACTTCATTTATTTAAAAAAATATTTTATTGGAAAAAAACTTTGGGTGGAAAAAATTTTTATAATACTATAAATGCGTAATGTTTTTCAATTAAAACTCGCGCCTTATACTCTCTGTTCTGTTTCCGGTGCCGAAGGAACACTACTGACATCTTATTTTTGCCAATTATTTGTTTACATGGGGTTATTTATTCTTGTTTAGTGTCTATGATTATAACACTCAAAGACAAATCTACTCTACGGCTTCTCACATGTGCGTTTATGATGGGATTTGTATATCAGACAACTAAATGTTTGTTTTGTTAATTTTTTCATCATTTCCGTCGAATCAGTTTCTTTTATTCAATGTGTACATGCATAATATATAATGTGAAATAAAATAATAAGTGGTGCTTATATATTTTTATATGAAATGTTATAGGTTTAGGGGATTTATATCAGGGTTACTGTTGTTCTCCTCTTAAAATGATATTTTCAATATTATACTCAATATAGGTACTGCATTACATTAGTTACGACGATATATATATATATGGTTGAATTTTGTGTTGTTTATTAGTTGTTGTAGTAGGTATCTATGGGGTGTAGTGGTGGGTATGATGGGGTTTATAAAATAATAAAATTACCTAATATTTAAAAATAAAAACGCAACAGTGCGTGGTTACCATTATTATAATTTTTATTTTTTCATTTTCTTTTTTATTTTATGGATTTTTAATATTAAGTAATAATTTTTTTCCCTTTACTTTACCCGTTCTTGTAAATATATTTATTTTCAAATTATTTTCTTATATACTTTCACTTTTATACAGCGTTTATAATTATGTTCCAGATATAACTCTAAAATTACTGCATTGAAGAAGCTGATCGAGAGAAATGAAAACACTAAAAAATGAATTAGGGTGAAAATCGAAGACTATGAGTAATAAGATAATATTTACGTGCAAAATAGAATTCGTATATCGAAAAACTGCACATGTTTATACGCTACATATCATACTGTCAACAAAACGATGGCTCCCAGCGAATTCACAGTTATATATCCTGTGTTTTGTTTCACTATAATAAAATATTATAGCACTTAAATTACGAATTTGCCAAATAGGTTGTATTAATCATTAAATGACACTGGATGCCATTTTGGCCTGAACCATTTTTCTATCGAATTTTTTCAAATATTCTCCCGTGTAGACCCAGATTTTTCAACAACTCTATCAAAAACATAATAATCTTTTTACTTTATCCAGTGCCATTTTTTGCTTGAAAAATTAGAATATCAGAACTCAACTGTCAGAATAAATTTTATTTTGAAAGAATCACTTACGAGACCAAGACTATATTGAAGCAGTCTATGTTTGAAGTAAAATCCTAAATTTAAAAAAGGTGAGAAATATGTTCCAAAATTTGTTCAAAGAGAAATTATGAAAATTCTTGAAGTGTTGCAATCTTTTTCAAGCTGGGGTCAAAATGTCACCGTGTGGCATATATGTCATTTCAGAGACGTGTATCATTTAAGAGTTAAAATAAAAGCTTGTCAAAATACATAGAAAAAATTCCTCTGCAGTAAGTAGGACTGAAAGTTTGAGAGTCGTAGCCCTGGCAATCAACGTCAAGAATTTTACGACAAACTGCTAGTGTGAGATGATAATAGAGTCATTCATTTATTTGAATTTCAATTTTAGCCAAACAATACGGCTTTAAATCTTAAACTTACTTGATTTTTATTTCGTTCCAAAAATAAACCTGCGAAAAAATTTATATCGGCATAATACATTTAAATTTACCCGTATCGTCCCGAATCTCCGAAACTTTAATAAAAATATGTATTAAGAGGCCTTATTTATTTAAAATTTGATTTAATTTAATTTTATTGAAATGTTCGATATAAACCAAATAGTATTTTAGAAATGAAACTTTAAAAATGACATTTAAACGTTTCCATCATCTCTCACGCTTTGTATATATATTCGTTGTTTTGTATATATATATTATACACATATACATATATATATATATATATATATATATATATATATATATATATATATATATATATATATATATATATATATATACATATATAGATATATATGTATATATATTGATATATACATATACAGGAAGTACTAAAATTAATTCAAGATAACTATTCCACGGTGTAGAGCTGGAAAAAACAAACAAAAAAATTTAATAAAGTTTTTCGATTTGACGCTTAGTTTTTGAGATATAATTAATAATAAATTCAACTAATCACATTTGCATTTTTGGGTGTCACTACACTACTCCACCAATCATAGAGCACATAGTGTAAGGAGGTGGGGCCACAGTAGTGGAGTAGGGTGGCCATACTAGAGTAGCGACAATCAGAGTTATTAATAAGTGTAGCGACACCCAGAAAATGGTTGAATTTATTAATGTTGAATTAATTATAACTCAAAAACTAAGCGTCAAATCGAGAAACATTTTTGTTTGTTTTTTCCAGCTCTACACCGTGGTATAGTTTTCTGGAATAAATTTCAGAATACCTGTATATACATATATATATATATATATATATATACATATATACATATATACATATATACATATATACATATATATATATATATATATATATATATGTATATATATATATATATATATATATATATATATATATATATATATATAATACATACTAGATCTTGACTTTGTAAAAGTTGAAAATATTGATCGAGGAGAACATTTTGTTTTGGTGTTCCTAGAATGACCTACCGATCAAATGTGATCAAAAATATTATGCTATGACTAGGACTCGAACCTGAGACCTCCTGATGAGATCTTCAGTTGTGGTTTAACACAAACGAGTATGTACACAAAAGTCACGTTCGTTTATCAAAACTTTATAATTAATTTGTATCATATGATTTCAGTTTTTGCAAAAATACTTCGGAAGTTGTCCATTAAAGTATGTAAACGACAAAAATAACCCTGTTCTAAAAAAAGGTTCGTCAAAAAATCTTATTTAAAGTATGTTCGTTGCCTGAACCATCAAAGAAATAGAGATTTGTGAAACCAATCGAAACCAATGCCAAAAACCATAGCAAATTGCTTAGATTTTGGCAGAAAGGTAAATGCATAGCTATCCAATACACTTAGTTGCATTGAGACGTTTACTCTCTCCTTATCAATAAAATATTAGGATAACACGGTGCAGATTACCTTTTTTATATATTTCCTAATATTCTACCTTTCAAAATGTTTTCTATAATTCAAGTAATATTTAAACAAGTATTGAATGAATAAAAGATAAATAATTATTAACAATAATTACATATAACAGTAACAACAATACAAATAATATTAATAATTGAATAATAATTATAATTAAATAACGCACACAATAATTTACAATCACGTTGTTGTGTACTTTCATTTTATATTTTGTATTATTCGAATCTAGTATAGGTATAGATAAATATGGTAGGTAAATGGATTAAGTAATAATATAACACATTTTATTATTACAGTGTTACTTTAATTGAATGTATAAAATCCAGACCATATTATATAATTACATTATAGTCATAGCTAATATTATTATTATTAACTGCATGGTGGTTATTGATTTTAATATTTTACAAACCAATTTGGTGAAATTACCTTTATATACTCTACTTTTTATATTCATAGTATTCCACTTAAATCATATCACGATAATTCGTACCAATCCGAGTGGCCGAGCTGTTAAAGGCGTTATTGCTGATTCGATTCCTAACGGTGGCAGTGTGTAAATTAAAAAAAAAATTATGGAGCGATTAATTGACTTAACTATCGCCGTATGAACAAGAACGTAAGTAACGGGCTATGCTTGAGAATGTTTTCTGAATTTTTTTTTTCTATAAACTTCAATATATTTTCATTAGAGAATGCAAAATATTTTGATTAAAATCCACAAACTGCAAGTAGCATTTTACTCTTAGCGTCTTTTTGACTTTTGATAAGACAGAAAAAAAATTTTTAGTTTTAAAAATAACAAAAAAAAAATAAAAACAATTTTGGTCCAAAGTAAAACGTATTGCGTAAACGAAATATATTTAGTTCAATAATTTCTTTCAGATTAAATGTTGATAGTAAATAAATACCATTATGTGTGTATATATTCTACTCCAATGTTGAATTCAATGATATATGTTAAAGCCATTTGCTGGTGCGTAAGTGTTTAACACCAAATTTTATATACATATTTTACATAATCACTTTTAGCATATGCAAATTTATGTATGATGTTGTTATATAGGCTGGCGCATAAGTAACGTTATGATTTAATTAGTGAATACATTTTTCGTTCACGTTTTTTCAGAATTAACTTTGAAAGACTTGGGAAATGATGGAAAGACTCAGCACAGAACAAAGAACCAAAGTTGTCAAATTTTATTTTGAAAGTCAGCCTTCGATTATTCAAACTCAAAGATCATATCGAAATTCCTTTCATGTTGCGACAATTTACCGATTGGTTCAGCGTTTTCGGCAACATGGGACTGTGTGTGATCTTCTGCGATGTGAACATTGAAATGATGCCAAAATTTCTTGGGTGCAAGCAAGTGTTGAGGAAAACCGCGAAACTTCCACCAGGCGACGTTCTCAGCAGTTGGTGATGTCTAGGTGGTCTTTGCAAATAATTTTACGTACGTTAAACCATTTCCCATATAGGATTCAATTGGTTCACGAGTTGAACCAAATGGTGCACAAATACGCATTCATTAAATAAATCATAACGTTACTTATGCGCCACCTTTTATATACATCAATGAATTTCGATTTCGAAAAAATGTTTTCAAAAATAAATGAAACGAATTGTAAATTTTAAAACATACACTTAGTGAATAAAATATAAAATATTTTCCGAATCTATCCATTCACGTACGCAAACCAATACCTAGAAATTGTACTCTTGACATCAGAAGACCCCAAAACGTAATCATGAAATGAATGATAGCCTCTATGTTACGTACACGTTGTTGGTTGCAAATACGGGTATTTAGACAATTGCGATAAATAAATACAAAATGAATGCACTCTCTTGTGACATTTATGATAAATCGGAGAAAATGGGACTTTGGATTCTCACGTACTATGGTTGTTTATAAAACGACAAAGAATTTTTGTCTATATATTTCTAGAAACCGTTTATTATTTTCCAGAAATGAATAATATCAAATATATATTTTACTCTTTACCGGTTCAGTGTTCGCAATGGTCGTGTTACTACGTTTAACCATTACTTGTGTATAATAAATTAAGCTCGGATCATAATTGAATCTTAAAGGTCGATCCATTTATTTTATGCAAATATTTAAAAAAATATTTTTAAGAAAGAAATTCAAATGCAATGAATATAAAAATTAAACTTTACGTCCGTGTGTTCAGGTAAAGTTCTATGTTTGAACGTGTCACATACATGCTTTTCAAATATAATTTAATACATTCATTTATTTCATATACAGACTGTGTTGGAATGCTTTTCCAATAGAGAATCAATGTTAAATATTATTTATTACTGGCAGGTCGTCTAGTTACTGTGCGGAGTCAGACAGTACACATGCAGTCATCTCATATGCGTATGGTAGCTTGTTTGTCATTTAAGAGTGTGTACTGTCTCATTGACTGTGTGTACTGTGTGTACTGACTGATTTAAAAGTGAGTGTGTACTCATTACATGTGTGCTGACTGGGTCCGCACAGTAACCAGACGGCCTGCCAGTAATAAACAATATTTAACATTGATTCTCTATTGGAAAAGCATTCCAACACAGTCGGTATATTAAGTTACGGGAACCCTTTTACATGCATTGGTTATTATCTATGGACTATATTTTTTGTATCATAAGTGCTAAAGACATTCCTGAAAGACATGCATTTTCTGTAATTTAGTTTTTGAACTTTTTTGAATTGCGCTTTCTATATTTCCGAGTCTTAAGCATTAAATCAGCAACGAGTTACACACCCTTCCGGTGAACAACGGCTACTGTCTAATTCATACTGATGATGAAAACGTTATAGTTAATAGTTAATTATATAAAAATTGAAAAATGGAATTGGGAGCACATTTTGAAATTCAATTTCCTGTCTTATATTCTTTCTGTTTTTGAGATATATACAAACATAGTAAGGCAAACATAGCATCTTTAAAATGATATTATTCATATTAAAAGGATAGTTATATTAAAAACAATAATGTTTCACATATTAATTTATTTTATAATTGATATAGAAAAATCATTTAAGCGGTTTTGATTCACATGAAAATAATGTAAACTAAGGTTTCACCGAGGCTACGAGGTAACCTCGCCTCGCCTCGGTCCTCGGAGGCACGAGGCGAGACGAGGTTCAAAATTTTAATCCTCGTTACGAACCGAGGCGAGGCGAGGTATATCGTCATAAAAACCTCGCCTCGGCCGAGGCAAGGCGTGGTATATCGTCACAAAAACCTCGCTTCGACCGAGGCAAATAGAAAAAAGACTAAAATATATAATTGTTTAAAATAAACGTTTGTTTGGAACATTTTTTCATCAACTAAAACAAAATAGTTGATGAAAAAAAGTTCCAAACAAACGTTTATTTTAAACAATTATATATTTTAGTCTTTTTTCTATGTACATTTTTCTTCTATCTGGAACATATTTCCCCTACTAGCAAGGGCATATATTATACTTTAGCTCGTTATATGTTGTCGTATTTGAGTTATATACGAGAGACCAGCCAAGTTGCCGAGCGGTCTAAGGCGTTATGTCTACTTGGGGACTGGAAGGTTATGGGTTCGAATCCCGACATTGGCAGTTTGTCAATTATTTAAAAAAAAGAAAGAGGCGGTCAATTGACTATGGTGTATGGACAAACAACCGGCTATGCTTGTGAAGGTTTTCTGCAGTTTCGTTCTCGAACTCCAGACGAATATCGATTCCACAATTTCAGCTAAAAAATATGTAATTACTCTACCAGCACATATGTATATATAAATATCCATATAATTCCTATTATTTCCTAATTTTCAGGTAAATGCTCAAAAAAGTAATATTTTGATTGTTATTATCTGATTTTTCGTCTTATTATCTGACTTTTTCCTTTCAACACAAAAGACATTTCTTACCAACAGTAGTAACAATAATAATAATAATATAAACTTAATAAATGAGACTCTATGGAACAAATATATTCATAGAAAACTTTCAAGTTTCCAAACACCATTGAATGAATATATGTGAATGTACATATTCAATAATATAATAACATATTCCTCATATGATGAAGTAAGTATATATATATATATATATATATGGTTGGTTGAAAACTTATTTTATGCATTGGTATTATTACAATTTGATTCTATACAAGTATAAAATTTATTGTTATAAATTTTACTAGAACTTTTAGAAAAGCAAGTTATTTGTAGCTTTCACACACTCTCTGTCGCTCTCTCTCTCTCTCCTTCCCTCTCTCTTCTATATGTATGAAAATTTATTTTGCGTTTTCCATACGCATTTCAATAGATATGTGATGATTCGTAAGTATTATATCATTATAAAAGCCATAGAGAAGTTTACACAGACGTAGATTTTGCATATTGCTTTTCCTGTTGTAGTATATTCCCGGTTTAACATAATTTTCGGTATGTATAATATGTGTGTGAAGGAAGGAAAAGTTTCAATTAAATTAAAAGTTGTTACAAATATTTGTGGGTAGGTATATTGTAAATGTAGTTTGTATATTATGGTTGAATATCCAAGCCTTTAAATTCAATTGTATTTGAATAAATGCTTTAAATTTTAAAGGTTTTTAAAATTGATTTAAAACTTATTATTATGCATCAGAATCAGAGATCAATATGACTTCTGAATAATTTGATCGTATTTATGTGTTATTGATTTAAGGTGGTACGATCGGAACTATAATGTGTCAAAGAAGTGTTATAATTTTTTTGTTTTATTACTTAATTCTTCTAATAGTTACTATTTATAATTTCATTGATTACGATTGTAAATCATTACAAATCGATGAGAAATGGAGTAAAAAAAATCGTCAAAATTAGAGACAAATTTGTTGTCTCCGATTTTGATAAGAACTACTTTCCAAGCTAATTTGAATCCAGCGAAAACGATGCTGTTGCTAGCGTAACATTTATGTCTGCGATCAATATTTTCAAGCGTTACAAAGTAGGGACTAAACTTAATATACCTACCCTTGTATATTTACATATACCAAGTATAATAAGCATTCTTTTAGCTAAAATATTTAAATAATAAATATTGTACCCACCAAATAACATTGACAAAAAGTTGATAAACACTAGATTTAGATTTTCTAACAAAAACTATTTACATTTAGATTTTCTTAACATTTTGTATTGGCGTTCTATATTTTAAATTTCATGATCGGTTTGTACACAAACAAAATGGTTTAAGTATTAAGTGTGACAGTGATATTCAAGTGATTTTGTATATAGGTAGAGATCACTATTTATAGAGTTTCGAAATAGTTGTATGTATTTTTCTTACACATACAGTTGTTATGTTGAGATACATCTAATCAATTTATTATCTAGAGAATCAAAAAGACGAGCCGGCATTCATTCTTCTTTTTTTGTTTGTTTGCCTGCTTGTCTTTTAGTCTCAATAGTATTGCTTGCCTTTCACTATTGATAATACATACCGATATATACCAAAACAATTGGATATGTGAATATATTCTTTTATAAAAATTGTAGTTCCTAAAGGATTCATTTATCTGTATCTGGCTACCACGGGCGTAACTACAGATTTCACAAAGGAGGGGGTACCAACATTGCATAAATATAAATTGGTTTCAGCGCGTCATTTCACGCCATAAAAAAGCTAAGCTCTAAACGCCTATTAAATATATCATTTGAAAACTATAAACATATACTCACTATCACATATACTAAGGGGGAGAGCCTGGACTCCTTAACAATTCTTTTATACACGGCCATGCTGGCTGGTATGTACAGGTAAAGAAATTTTGAAAAAAAGGGTTGCATAATTTAAGAGCTACGCAAGGGTTGTATAGCAAGTATGAATTGACCAGAGGTGGGCGTAGACGCTCTCCGGAGCCACGGGGCTCCCCATAAGAAAGTGAGAGTAAGTAAGCAAGGTATGCTTTGAAGTAAGACGAAACGAAGTTTCAATACAGGTTGTCGTATCAAAGCATCATTATTAATAATAATTTTTTGGCGGACGATGTTTCAAAATAATTATTTTAAAAAACAGCAATTATATTTTCTTAGTAGAGGGTATAGTGTCTTGGGAATTTGATGACAATAAACATGCCAATGATAAAGCTGGGTGGGTGGGGGTTAATTTGTTACTAATTTCTAAATGGTTAAATTTCGCGTTCTACTGAACGCGATCGCGTAATTGCGAAACGGGACAGTAGTCCCTATTTCGAATTTATCAAACTCGGCAGAATGTTTCGCGGTATAATGACGTTGAAAATTACTTCTTTTTAGACAAACAAACGTTTTACCACAAAATAGGCAAATTAACTCTTTATCAGTTTTGTTAAATAATGCCAAAAAATATCCTCGTTTTCTTCGCAGACGGCACCGCACCTCCAGTGCTGAACTCATCCAAGACTCCTTGCGATGTATTCTCCATTATTAAAATCACTACTCTTATTTTTTTTGAAAAAAGAAAAGTAATAAAAATAATAAGCGAAAAATAATTTTCAATAGCACGAATAGTACTTTGCTCTTTTTTAATTCAAAGTAGACTAAATCAAAACACCTCAGTCAGGTTGAGTAAGCTACCATAAAATTCCCACTTTAAAAATTAAACCATTTAAACCGTCAAATTTAACCATTTAGAAATTAGTAACAAATTAACCCCCACCCACCCAGCTTTATCATTGGCATGTTTATTGTCATCAAATTCCCATGACACTATACCCTCTACTATGAAAATATAATTAAATCAGGTATATAATTTTTTATTAGTTCTCCGATATGAATACTTTTGGCAAATTATTCGGAATTTCCAAAAACCTAATTCTAAAATCTAAACTAAAATTAAACCATCAAAAAATTTACAAGCGGTTTACAATTGTCAAGCGGTGAACGTAAAAGATCATAATATTTATATTTTATTCATAAACAAATATATTAAAAAGATACATTTTATGATCCAAATTACCAGCCCATTCCAGAGTATGTATTCAATGAATTGTATAGTCAATAGTGTATACTTTGTATAATTATAATAGACAGTGACCATAAAAAAGGGTTGGTATTATTATATTTTTTTCAGAAAATGTTTTAATTAAAAAAAAGAAAATAATAATAATAGTTAGTAGGTAACCTGTATATATTTTATCTCTGTTCCTACCTGTCACTCAGAACTTGTAAAATCAAAGCCTGCCCACCTATGGTATAGACAATGCTCTGTCTGTCATCTTTTGAGTATTGTGGCTACACATATTATTCTAAAATATTTCCCAGTAGGTTGATAATTATTTTGACCTATCTACTTTTGGGCACATTG
The DNA here is from genome assembly GCA_963920215.1 of Nineta flava. NCBI lineage: Eukaryota > Metazoa > Arthropoda > Insecta > Neuroptera > Chrysopidae > Nineta > Nineta flava. Next base: position 86,736,277 of record OY986041.1, on the reverse strand, counting down.
CGCTAATGGACAGTTTGAGGAACTATTAGAAAAATTTCATTGGATACCCCAAAATTACTTTTCAGTTTTGGATCTAACCAAAATTACCCTTACGTAGCGTCACTGCCATAAAATATCTACTTTAAATTATACAATTAAACAGTTTATGGGTACTAAACTAGCCAACATTCAATCTCTTTCATAACAAAATTGATCTTATCAACCAATCACGGATTCCTCCACTCTAGCTTTCAATACAGGATTCTAAATTCAATCTGCATTTAATACTATAAAACTTAACGAAAAGAAAATATTTACTAACATATGTTCTCTTAAACGAAACTTTTGTTTGTGCTTACAACACACAAAATATAAATGCAATCCCTGTTATGTTAAGAAACACGTTGTATGGATAGGATAGAGGGAAAAATACAACGTTTACAACAACTGAAAAATTGATCGAATTGTGTGAAGAACTAACGAAGAAATTGAAAAGGAACGTAAAAACAACTTGCTATTTGTGTAGTATGCGTACACGGGAATCTAAAAAAATGAACCATTGTGAATAAGATGGTCAAACTGCTGGTTTACAAATTATCAACAGGTCATAAACAATTTTAAAAACGGAAATCTCAAGGTCTTGAATCCAACACGATTTTGTAATATAGATTTCGGGGTGGTTTTGTAGAAACCCTTGTAAAGAAAGAGATGAGATTGCGATTGAGTTTTGTATTTTCGAGACAAGTTGTAAACAATTGTATAAAACAAGTCCAAATTTTCAGATGACATAACATTTCCATTTAAAACAAAATATTTTACATATTATTATTAATTTTGTATACTTAAGTGTCACAATACAATAGTAATGTCAAATTACATTAAGGCTACGTAAGACATAGTATGAAAGAACTGCCGTATACTATATACACAAATCTGTCATTGAATTTTAAAATTAACTTATATACCAGGAACCTAGACTTCTAAATTTCCAGCCCAAAATTGTGCTCAAAATTTTGACTAGTTCCCTTCTGCACACAATTGGGCATCATAACGGATCCATTGTGTGCAGACTGTGCGGCGAGGGGGATGAGATATCCAGCCACATTGTCTTTAACTGCGTATTTCTCGGTTATAGCAGATACAAGATATTCGGTTCATCTCAATCGGAATATATGAACCTTCAAGAAGACGTGATCAGCAAGCTTCTGGCTATTGTCAAGATAGGGCAGAAGCTAATCTCGTCAGACTGATGTGGAAGTGGGAGCACAATGTACTTTTAATACCCCAAGATATATCTATCTATCTAAGTAAGATAGAGCTTTACAATTTGGTACATGTGTATAAAATGCGTGGCAATTCAATATAGTATATATCGATCTATACAGATATAATTCGAAATAATTCTCTGAAATACTAAATTAGGTTGAAGTAGTAGTTCATCATGTTTTTGCTTTTAATGACGAATTTTTTTCCTTTAAATAGATTTTCATATTTTTTGATTAGGAGTGTACGGTTTCGTGGTTCATATACTATATGTAGAACTCCAACATGTACTACGGACCACAAAAGTTGATGTCATTTAAAAAAATTGTATAATAGATGTGTGCCCTATTGATTCGGTATTCGAAAAAATGCTTCGCATAACAGTTGTTCATTAGAAATATAATAATAATTTTTATACGAAATTTTTTTTCGAAAACCTAATGAATAAGACATAAATCAATTATAAAATTTAAAAAGAATGGCATCAACTTTTGTGACCAAGTGTACGAATAGGTGTATGCGTGGTGGTTATAATACTCATTTCTTGTTCAGTTTGCTTTTTAACCCGACTTCAAAAAAGGAGGATGGTTCTCAATTCGTCTGTATTTTTTTTTTTTTTTTATGTTTGTTACCTCAGAACTCCGTCATTTATGAACCGATTTTGATTTTTTTTTTTTGTTTTAAAGGGTTTGATTCCCGATTGGTCCCATTGTCACCAAATTGCATTCTGATGAGAGGATCTCCGGGAAATTGAGGAAAATCCTCATTTTATATGTGATAACCGATTTCTGCGAAATTTTTTTTTTTTTTGAAAGGTTATACTCATTCCTAATGGGAAAATAAAAAAATTTTTTTAAAAACCGACTTCAAAAAATTTAAAAAAAAAAAAAACTGACCCCAAAAAAAAAAATTTTTACAAAAAAAAAACAAAATGCTTGTAAAAAAAACTGAAAATCTGTTATAAAAAAATGCACTAAAAATTACAAAAAAAAAAAAAAAAACGGGTAAAAAAAAATGCACTAAAAATTAGTTGGTCGTTTAGTAGGTTTACCCATATTTAGACAAATAAAATCAGTTATAGAACTTCAAAGTCACTAAAAAGCGAGAAATAAAACCTATTTTGACAAAATGGAAACCCGACTTAACAAAAGATGCACTAAAAAGTAAAAAAATAATTGCATATTCTTGTGCCAATTTTAGTTCACCAAAGCAAAAATTTTTAAATATATATGTACAATTATTGTTATTTTTGGAGGCGGTGTCCAAAAGTTATGTGAATTTCTCTATGTTGACACCGCCTCCAAAAATAACAATAATTGTACATATATATTTAAAAAATTTTGCTTTGGTGAACTAAAATTGGCACAAGAATATGCAATTATTTTTTTACTTTTTAGTGCATCTTTTGTTAAGTCGGGTTTCCATTTTGTCAAAATAGGTTTTATCTTTTGTCAATACTTTTAACAAAATAATAAAAAGTTTGCTAGCGTTGCGCTCTTCCTATACACAAAAACAACCTTACCAAATAATAAACCTCCACATTAAACGAACGTAACAAAAACGATATTACTGCACCTATCTTCATGTTGTACCTCCATTCTACATCCACTACAACCACGACGGCCACTGTTCTGTTCATTGTCAAAACAAATAAAACAACAACAACAACAAGAATGGAGTAGTATAGATAATGTTTGAAAGAAAAGTATACAAACACAATGTGTTATTATGATTATGTGATGTCGTCAAAAAACAAAAGTGATATCACAACACAAATTATTTAAGTTAATTAGAAGATAAAAGAAAAACAAAAGGGCGTTGGTTACTTGTCATTTGGTTCAATTCTATAACGAAATGCACTGCTGCTGCTGCTAACTAAGTTGTTTTGTGTGTTATAAAGAAAAAAGAAAGCCTTAAAATGGAAAATGATGGTGTATTTTATATATATATATATATATATATATATATATATATATATATATATATATTAGAAATATTTTGTTATTTATATCTGATCGACCAATCAAGAATCAACAACAACATATTTCATTGTTTCATTGTTTCAAGAAGTGGATTTTTTTTGTTTTATGTTCAGATTTTACTGTCCTTGACACTTTACAACGATCTCGCATTATGACAAAAAAAAAGAAGGAATTATCAAGTTTGAAAATCATAAACATAATTACAAAAGTCAAATCTGTTTTCTGTCTGTAATGTTTAAAGTTTAATACTTTTTCTGTTATCAGTTTAGGTCTAATTATATGCAGTAAAACCCCGTGATTATATCCATTGTAAAATACTCTTAAGGTAGTTCCGTCGTAAATCCACTTTTCTTAAGAATTTGATGAAATTGAAATATGATATTAATCTCAATGTTTTGCATTTAATAAACGGTTCTCACATACTCCGTTTTTTTATAATACTGGAAAAATTTTCTGTACAGTTCTTTCAAAATCAAATATCTTATAAAGTTGAACTGGCCAAACTTTTCTTCTTAAATAAAATATTTATTGCGGATTTAAAAAATATATATTTTTATTTAATGGTAATAATTTGCACCTACGACCCTGAAAATATTGAATAATTACTGTCAACACTAGTCTTGTGTAGTACAACAATTAGTACATTGTATCATAAGTGTCACTAACAAAGTTATTGGACTAAAAACCCAGTATATACTGAATTCATTTTCAATTACACACTCTTTGCACAAATAAAAAATATGTTTCAAATAAATTGTTTATTTAGTAAAATGAACCATTTTTTCCTATAAATTTTAAATCTCTTTCGGTATCAAACTTATAACCCATAACATTATAACCCATTTTTGCCCACTAAGTTGAAGTAACTTTTCAGCCCTAGAATACACACACAAAATTTCAGCTCGTTATCTATTTTCTTTTTTAAGTTTGCTTGTCTATTAATAGACGAACAGGTGGGCGTATGTGCGATAATGGAATAATTAGGTCATTTAAGGTCGTTATTATTATTAGTTCATTATTCGAACAAATTATTTTGTGTATACACAAATGTCATAATACAATAACAATGCCAATCCTCATTAGGTTTTTGAAGACTCAAGTGTAAAAGAACAGTTTACTGTATAGACTAACACTCAAAATTTTATAATAATGCTTTGAGAGACGAGAGAAACGAGAAAAGGCGAGAATAAGTCAGCGAGAGACGAGACGATTATTAGAAACCTAATTTACGATAATATTCGAGAGACAAGCGATAGTAGTCTCTTCCAATCTCTAAAGTTTTTTAATATGTATAAATGTACTAATCACAGTTATAAATTCAGTTATTAATTTTACTTAAAAAGAATCAAAAATTAATTTTCATTTGTATTTTTTCAAGAAAAACTTTGAACTGTAAAACGAGGCGAGACGAGACGATAGAAAACATTTACAAGTCTACAAACAATGCTTTTCTCGTCTCATCTCATTTCGCGGCATCACTAGTACCTTATTAATTTGGTTTAAAAAAAAATGCTTCGGATAAAAGTTGTTCCAAACATTTTCCAAAATCGAATGAATTTGTATAAATTTTTAAAAAATGACACTACTCTTGTAGCCTATAGTATATTGAAAGTACCACAAAACAAATATGGATTCATTTACGTCAGATATTACGTCAAGGTTATTGAAAGAAAAATTTGTAATATAATATTAATTTAAATAATGTAAGCTCAGATACATTGTAATGCTAGTTTCGTACCCTGTCAATTCTCGTTACATACAGATATTATTCAACAAGTATAGTTTTCTCGATCTACAGTATAAGGTTTCACTTTCAACTTTTCGCTTACAGAAGGGTGTAATCACACTTACAATTTGTCGAGCCCTTAGTGTGTTGTACATGGAAATATTTCTTTTCAACTCTCTAATCGAATGTCTTTACGCTTATCTTATTTTGGAATTTAAATAAAACGGCATGCAGTAATGGAATGAATAAAATGCATTTTTCAATTATTTATAAACATTAGCAAACATTCATTGATAATTGAATTGTCGAAAAGCCTGCACTTCCACCATATTTACATGAAGATATATATGGTTATAATATAATTATAAACTGGCGTGGATGATCATATGGCTTTTATAAACAGACGTTGTGTAGAACTGATCTTAGCTGTATAAGGTTCTGAGGCGTGGTTATGTGGCTGTTCACACTATATTTTTCTATTACTACAAGCCTTCTTCAATAATAAATCTGGCTAATTAAAATCATAAAATGTTTATGCAATTAAAAACAAAAATCGATTTTTGTTCTACCGTAGATGATTAATTCTGATCCGTTAGTTATTCGTAGATCAGAAAATCATATCAGGTTTTGAATTTTCAACCCAAGCTTTTCTTTATAGTTGCAAAATCAATGAGTCAAGGAAACAATTATTTGTGCCTTAAATAAAAGCTTGTTTATAAAAAATTTTATGTCTATTATTTTCTACTTTTTAGTTTCACTTTTCCACCATTGGTCTGAATACTCAGTGTCAAGTGACTTGACAAAATTTCAAAGATCTAGCTCAATTTTCTCTCACAAACTTACAATAAAAAAACAGAAAGTGAAGTTAAATAATAGCTTGTAAAAAGGAACTTTATAACTGCCAATAGACGATACAGAAGTCGGAGATGGAATTACCTTTAAGAGGCTTTTTTTAAATATATTTATAGGAGCTAACTTTAAAAAAAGTAAAGGTTTTGGAGTTTTTAAAAGCTCTGTTGACGTACTGACATTAACGGCCAAATATGTAATTTTAGCCATTGGAAATTTGAACTCTTAATCCACGTAACTAGTGAAATTGAAAGTGCTTCTTATTCTCTTTTGTGACATTTGACAGATTTTGCTATCACCAGCATTTTTGTTATCTCCCCTCTATCACAATAAGAATCATATGTGTTGATGAAATCAGTCTACTCTGCACTCTTTTTTTTAAATCAAGATTAACAGTGAATTTTCAAACACATTGTTGACAAATTATATTGAAATTAATTTTCTTAAGATCAAGAACACATTTGTTTTTTGATCAAACAAAAGTTAACAAAAAAAACCGTTATTATCTTTGTGAATTGTTTTACTTGTAAATTGATTCAAGGAAAACCATTTTACAGGAAGTTAAAAAAAATCACTTTCATTCATTAAACAGGGAAAGAACACTCAGTCGCAGTGAAATGAAAAAAATATATACAAAAATATAAAATACCTTATAATATAACAATTGAATTAAACAATTAAATGAAATAATCTAAATTACAATAAAATAACAACAAAAGAGATGAAAATAAGAAGAATTAATTATTTTTTCTAGTTGTTCCATTCATACAATAGAATAACAATACTTGTGAAAATGTTGTTTTTCATCTTCTTCGTACGTATCATCAACATAATAATGGGTGTGATTATGTTTTATACACTTTTATTTTGATTTAATTTAAAAAATATATTAATTTATTATTTATAGCATAGAATCATTAAATTTGTTTATAGTTAATGATGATGGGTAATAGATGGTATATATATATATACTTCCTTTCACGATTCTCCCATTCTTCAACAACATCCAATAGAAATCAATATACTCAAACAAAATGAAGGCCACTCGTGCTTGTCTCACAGACATGAAAAACATCGAAACAGTCAAAACAATGTGCGCATAAATAATCAAATCCGGGACCAGGGCACCGATGGACAACAAATATACGGTGTGGAGTACTAGACAAACATGTATTAAACAACAAAAATTCATTATGATTCTTGCATTATATTTATTTATACGTATCTACAGTTGTCTTCAAATTTATTTAAAATTTTAATGTATATACGAGTTCATATATAAATTTATGTCAAATAATCATTTTTTCAAAATTTTTTCTAGTTTATAACGAAAGTTAGTAAATAATTTATAGAAAAATTATTCGCGAATGTGAAATTTTTTCTTATTAACAGTTTTTGGTAATAAAAAGTAATAAAAATTGCGCGACGAAAACGACATCTGATGACTGCATTTAATCAGGCTCTATAATTGTGGAAGGAATAGCAAATTTGTATAATTTTTTATTTATAAAAATGTCATTTAATAATAATTTTCAGAAAACGATTAACATCATCATTCAAACAGGATTTATATCATAGTATATAATTAATATATCATAATATATTAATTCAACCTCAAACGATTTACAAAGGCTAATAATTTGATTGTTCCGTAAATTTACTGGAGTTAATATAATTAATCCGATATCAAGTTGATAAGATAGATTAAAAAAATTATTTAAACGTAGAAAGAAGCCCGAGAGAAATTTAGTTTCTTTGTTATCCTACTAACTGTGATACAAAATGTAATTTAATAGTTAATTTAAATATTCATTGTTATTAGTATTACATTTTATTAATATTTATAACGCGTGTGTTCCAATATACACTGCGAGAACTGTTCGGTGCTCTAACTGGGGAGAAATTAGTTCCGTTATTGCTGCCAGTACACTGCCACAGTAGTCTAGGGAATTATATGACGTCATAAACCACTTGCTTTGCACGTGCTCCCAGTGCTTTGATCACATGATGATAAGAAAAAACAGCGACTAGAATATTACGTCTTAAGTTTGCTTCAGCGGTAAATATAAATTAAATATTTGGCATTAAACGTAATTATTAATTGAATTAATATCATACTAAAAGTAAGTAGTATATATTTTATCATAAAAAATGTTATATTTAACAATTTATGTAAGACTTACCCTTACACACCCTTACAAACTAATAACTGAAATTAAGATTATGCATGATTTTTTGATGGACATATTTTTTGAAAAACCGCGCCACTGTAGAGGTAGCAGTATACTGCAATGACTGCACTGTGTTCCATTTTACACAGTAACCAGTATACCTAGCCATAAAGGAACGACTTCCCAGCATTCTAAATTGACGTCATACCTTACAGTGCTCGCAGTGTATATCGGAACATACCCAATAATTAATGCTTATTTGTTGCTTATTCTGAACAGAGCATGTGCTGCAGTTGATTCGATTCTTCCCACCCTGCCAATAAGGTCAATTAATTGTAAATTAGGTTAAAACTTTTTTCCTGCAAGTCTGTAAAAAGGGCAAACAACGTGTATATATTACCTACAACATTTGTTTTGGGTTTGGTATGGTTTTCAATCGAGTATATTTATAGATATTAAACAGATATAAATGTATGATTTTCGTCAACCTAGAAATATATTAGTCGTACAATACAGTCGATTATAAAAACAATGCTTAAATTTAAAAAAAAAATATTAAATGAAAAATCCACGACTGGTTTCAACTATCTATAAATATACTCGGCAACATACTGATTTTTTAAAAACGTCCTTACTACGAGTGAAGTCGTGTAATACAACCAGCTGAGTTGCTCGTTGAATACAAATGTGTACAGATATATGAAGTACAACACACATGAAGAGAAACCTTATATGCTTTACCTATAAATATTTGTTGAACTGTCGATAACATCTTAACAACATTTTGTTGTTAAAGTAAATTTAAATGCTAATTTTCTTATAGTGTTAATTTGTACTCAATATATAAATATACAATAATACTATTAAATCCAATTATACACCATATAACTATATACTTATACATACATTTATACATTTACATATATATATATATATATATATATATATATATATATATATATATATATATATATATATATATATATATATATATATATAGATAGGTATTACCTAGTAATAGGTAATAACTAGGTAAGTATGATAAGTACTTCACACTATAATAGAAGTAATTTTACAATAATTTCAAATCAATTGTAATGCATTTTCAGTAGTTTAACTATTGACTGTAGCATGACTGTACGAACGAGTACTTACAACTGGGTGTATTATGTATTTTAATGTAATGTTAGAGCTATGTTATATCGACATTGTTATTACCCACTCAAGTTGCAAATATTCCAATATTTTAAATTAAATTCAAATTATATGCTAGGTATTACGAATATATCAATTTATGAAGTATCTACATAAATTACTTTAAAGATTACTACCAGTGAGGGCTTTAATCTATGTGTTCATGACCATTGTTTTGAAGAATTTCTTTTTGTGTTACGTAATTGTAAATATTTAACCTCCACCCCTACCACATAATATTTTCCTGAGTATTATTTTGTGTGTATTTAAAAAAAAAAATATTGTTTAATTTAATAAAAAAAAATTGGTGTTTAGTTTTAAAAAAAAAAACTAAACACTTTATAGAAAATAATAGAATTATCAATTATTTTCATAAATATGAAATTAAGTTAATTTAGTAATTTTAATTAAAAGAGGTATTATGATGTATTTAAAAAAAAAAAAAAATGAAAACTAAATATACGGTACTTTAGAAAAAAAAATCCAAAGCAGAGTATTGTATGTGGAATTATGAAAATTGGAAAACGATCGGTGCTAACGCGATACACGTAAATATAAAAAAAATAACACGTTGAACCGAAAGTCTTTCAATAAAAGCTGGGCCCATTAAAAAAGATAATATTGAGGTAGTAAGATCTTTACTATCCAGTAAGTGTCTAAGTTATCGACTAGTGATTCGAATCAGAAATACTGAAAATAAAAAAAAGTACAAAAAAAAGAACAAAACAAAATATATGTAAAAATAAAATATATTTGAAATAAATAATTTTTCATTTAATATGTTGATAGTATAACTATCCTTAAAATACTAAGTTTGGTTGTACAAGTTATAAAAAAAATTACATGAATATGTACTAGATTGAACTGTAGTAAAAAGAAATATCGTATATATAAAAAAAAAACGACACTACAGTAAAAAAAAAAGTTCAAATATGTCTGATTTGCAAAAATATAAATATACACTACAAATTTAATTCAGATACATAGTTGTATATAAAGGGGACTTTACGCTTCTGTAAAGAAAAACTACAAGGCCAAAAATACCAAGCGTATACAAAACAATATAGTTATAAATTGAAAAAGTCATTGCATATTCACATAAAATACATAAATTGTACAGCCAAAATGTGTATAGAATGTGTATTGAAATGTGACAAGTTTGAAAAACCACAAGTTTCGGAATGGTGAATTAAATAAATTATACAAAAAAAATATACTTAGATACAATCAGATAGAAACCATTAATTCGCCTATTCGATACTTCAGCACAATCCATAATAAATATTCAATTTGTAAATTGAAGAAATAAAAATTCAAAATACCATCTGATTAATTCATGTGAGACAACTACTTTTAGTAACTGTACTGAGCCAACTAATTTTAGTAACTGTCTTGAGACAAGTACTTTTTGTAACTGTACTGAGCCAACTAATTTTAGTAACTGTCTTGAGACAAGTACTTTTTGTAACTGATTTGAAATATGTGCGGAAATATCGAAGTAAGCTTGGATATACGCAAGTCATATCCGATCTAAGTAAATGTTTGTTGAAATTATGTAAATTCTCAACTCGCATAAACCAATAATTATATAAATTATTATTTTTTGAATAATAAAAATATGAAAACAAAATAATAATAAATTTTAAACAGTGGAGTACTAAAAAAAATTATTCTCCATTTGAATTTATTGAATAGTTTTGCATTTTTAGCGAATTTTATTTTGTAAGAAAATTCAGCACTTGTCTTTAGAGACGTATTTTTAGTGTGATTAGACTGAATTTAGTTTGTGACGTGCATTTGGTATTTGTTAGGCAAAGTACATCAATGGGCAAAATTGGTCATGAGGAAAGCGGAACTTAGACGGCGAGAGAAACTCAATGATATTAGTTAGATGGAAAATTTGCTATAGAGAAAATTGTAGAAAATACCTTTTACTATAAATTTAACTACTCAATAATAAAACATACACCACAATATTGGAAACATAGCTGTGTATTAGAAAATGTTTAAAAAAAATATTATTTAAAAATACACATAACACCAACGCCTACGTATGGGTATTTTGAACGCAACACAATCATCGTCAGTTGGAGAATTTCGTATGATAAATTATAGAGAAATATAATCAAGCCTTGAGAAAAAAATATTCTTTAACACACCAAATGGACTCTTAATATGTTCAACGAATAAGTCATTTAGTCATTAAATAGCTATGTCTCAAGTGAACAAAAATTGATTATACTCGGTGTATAGGATAAATACCAGGGTATATTATGTTAAAAAAAATTTGGTTTGGATGATCATAAAAACAATGGCTTTAATCTATATGTTCATGTCTATTGTTTTGAATAATTTTTTTTTGTGTTAAATGTTTAAAATAAATATTATTTAAAAATACACACTAATACCTACGTATCGGTATTTTGATTGCAACGCAATCATCGTCAAATGGTAAATTTCGTATAATAAATTATATAGAAATATAATCCAGCCTTGAGTAAAAATACATTTTTTAACACACCAAATGGAATTAAATTTCGATTTTTGCCCCAATTTCCTAGAACAAAAATTTTTGTATTTTATAAACACGTATTTCGACTACAAAGTAGTCATCATCAGTATGAATTAGCTAATTGTAATTATTCTCCGAGAGGTGCAGACCGTCACCAAATTAGCAACAAGTAACATCTCCTCGGAGAATAATTACAATTAGCTAATTCATACTCATGATGACTACTTTGTAGTCGAAATACGTATTTATAAATTACAAAAATTTTTGATCTAGGAAATTGGGGCAAAAATCGAAATTTAATTCGAAAAATCCTAGAGTTCTCTTTGATATTATTTATACACCAAATGGACTTTTAAGATGTTCAACGAATAAGTCATTTAGTCATTTTGTTTCGAGTCTTGTGGTAAGTTTTATTCTTTAATAACTATGTCTCAAGTCAACAAAAATTGTTTATACTCGGTGTTTTTGGTTTAGATGTTTATAAAACGATTTAATTAGCCCATTTCAACATATCTTCCGTCCGCCCGTCTGTCTGTTCGTCAACACGATAACTCAAAAACGAAAAGAGTTAATGCGCTGAAATTTTGTATGTGTGTTCTAGAGCGAAAAAGTAAGTTCGTGAATCGGATCTTGCTCCTTTGAAACATTGATCTATGAAACCGTAAGGGAAAGAACAGATATTCAAGGACAAGAACTGTTCCTTTTTTATAAATAAACAAATTTTGTAAAACTTTTTATAGATTTTTACTTGGTTCAAGAAATTCCTTGTTTACTTGAAGAAAACAAATGTCTTCTATCAGTGTATAATTTTAAAATAAATTAACATAAAAAAAGATTGTATAATCGATTAAAAAATAACAATTATGTCTCATAAACAGACCTACATTTACTACTACTAATCATTCGAAATATCATCGTTATCAAATTTCGCTGGCTAACTTTATTTTGAAGTCAAGTTGGATCGATTTGAAAAGATGACACAAATTTTTAACCTTTGTATTTCCCATCTTAAAAACTTACATGTAGGTATATAAGTTAGATATTTGTATTATAACATAACATAATGTTTGTAAACATGAATTTATAATAATATATAATAATAGAACGGTTATATATAAGAATAATAAAGATTACGCGAACACATTTTATGTCACGTTTGGGGGTAATAAATTTAAAATTGTATCGTATCTATGCCATAAACTGCATATAAACAACTGCGAAATCTATTTCAATTAATTTACAATTTTCTCACATATGTTATAATATCTACCATATGTTAAATACAATCACAAAAGGTTTCTATGAATATAATAAGTATTTAAAAACACCTACATTTTCAAAATAAATCTTTCAAAGCTGTATGAAATAACAACTATGAAAAAAATCTTTCCAACACAATCAAATATACACCGTATAGTAGCTATAATATAAATTTCTTTAAATTCCGGTTTCACGCGAGTGGTATAGAGTTTGTACTTCCTTCATCCCATGATAAGTAGCCTTCCCCTAAGCATTTTAGACAAAATTGTAACGGCGTCCATTGTCATGTGCGATTTATTAGTTTATGTAATATACATATCTACAGTAATAATAAGCACACTGATGAAAGGAATTTCTTTTCTCAAGAAAATATATTTTCTTCGAAATAATGGCTTCAATAAAGAAACCCTGTTATTATTATTTTTGATCAAAGTATTAAAAGTTTTATATTTTTGCGTTGTGGATTTTTGAAATTATAAATTTTACTTGTTTTATAGTTCTAAAAGCTTTTACTTCTTATTGGTTCATTTTATTAAAAATTAGAGAAAACAGTTAGTCAGATGAAAATGACCTGTATTTATTGTTTGTATAAAACGCAGCGTGTCATTCTCGTTGTGAGAGGAAAAACTTCAGAATTTGAGATCTTTGTTAGGTTACCAAACATGATATAATTTCAAAAATAACTACACGTTTCTTTTGATACTGCAGTATCTACCTATACCTAAGTATATTATACAGTTGTATTCAAATAAATTTAAAGTAATAATTACATAGAATATTCGAGTAGCTCTTTAGCATATTATCTATCTATACTATATAATTTCCATGTCTGCGTTTGGAATTAAGTGTTGGTTATCTTCTTTCAGTATTAGTTACATATATATACATATCTGCTTCATCTTAAATATGAATTTCACTTCAGTTTGTTTCAAATACAGTGTGTCGTTCTCCTCTTAAACAGAAATAATCTTTTATACAATTTGAAGAAAATATTTTATAGAATTTGTTGAACTATGAATAGTAGTGAACGCTCGTTTTTTTTCTGATACAGCAATTGGATGCTTTTAATCAGTCTATAATAATAATTTACTATGGAGTAATGAAGCTCAGAAATCAGCAGCAGAGTAAAGCATCTAAGTAAGTTTTGGTACAGCTATAATAAAGATCTTGTGTGTATTTTTTACCATTTATTATCTATTATAAGTTCTTGGCTGTAAACATCAGGCGACACTCTATTCAATACGTCTCGATAATGATTACTAATAGACGTCGTTGCGGTTTGATAGTGCACGGAACGACTAAAATTCATGTTTACATTTAAAAAAATTATCATATTCCACCGTAGATAATTCAAGAAACATTATTTTCCATGTGAAGCTATCTAATACTGTTCTTTTCTAAAATCACGCGGGTTATTCAAGACGGAAATTTCATTGTCCTATCCAATTTAACTATTTATTTGTATTTATAATAATTGTTTGGCGGTGTAAGTGGATTTTTGTAAAGGTTTATGTGTATTTCCTTGTTACCAAGTAAAGGATACAGCACGTGAGATGTAAAATATACAAACAGAACTACTAAATCAATACCATTTTCCTCCACCCAGGCGTACCTCACTGAGTTATATATATATATATATATATATATATATATATATATATATATATATATATATATATATATATATATATATATATATATATATATATATATTTATGGAATAGTAATTAAATATTTATTATTATGCTTGTTATTTATCGAAGAAATTTATATTCGAATATCCTAGTCGTAAATCGTACATACTTTTTCAAACAAAAAATCTCGAATTATATTAGTTTATGAAATAATAGTTGTCCGGCTTCGCACAGGTAGCACTAATTATTTATAGCCAGATGACAAAAAAAATTATTTTTCGATCGCTACCAAACTTAACAGGATCAGCTGCTGGGCTAATCTGAAGATTCCCTGAAAATTTCATCAAAATCGGTCCACCCGTCTTGGAGTCCATCAGGAACATACATACACACATCGAATTTTATACGTATAGATTTTCAGAGAACTTCGCAAATTGAATTCGAAAACTAAATATACCGATATTATTCGCCCATACCCAAGAGTTTCTTGATGGAACTTGACTACTGATTTTTCTGAATAAATTATTTAAATTTACTAATACATACATATATATATTAAAACATTCTGTACTACAGTTACGCTAACAATAATATACATGTAGGTATTGAGTGGGTACTTATTTGTAGTCTAGTATGTATGTAATTGGTTCAAAAGATAGAGCAATGATAGTTTAATTAGATTTAAGTATTGTACAAGAGATGGTTCTCTGATAACTTAATTTGATTTTGTATTTGGTATTATAAGAGATTGGATACCAGTAAAACATTTATTACTACTATAGAAGTGAGATAGAATAAACATACGATTTTATTCAATAATTATGTATCTGTCTTTATCTCATATATACAACAATAACAATGTATGTATATTACTACTGTAAATTTTGATATTTGTTGTTTGTGGAGGTTTACTTAACGTTGGAGTATATACTACTTAAAACTTTGTGTATTGTTATCCTATATATTTATACAGAATGTTCCAAAATGAAATTAGAACAAAAATTTAAATGATTTTAACATTGTTGTGTTGAAAATTATTAAGAATAATTTTTTTGGACATAACACATATTTCTAAGTTCAAAGAAAAGTCTTAAGTTATAAATGAAAACTATTTAAGATGAAATTAGTTCTCCACAAGAAAGGAGTTTGTTTTTTATAATTACATATAGATTTTGAATTTTTTTTCTTTCAAATGAAAGTTTTTTTTTTTTTAAATCTGAAAATCATTTTATTAAAGAAAGAAATTTTAAAATCAAAGATAATTCATTTTGAAAAAAAAAAATGTTTTTTTGTTTACACAAATAAAATTAAAAAACTTCTATAGTTAATACACAGTCGCTAGCATAGTGCGTTGAGTCGTCAGACAAGAAGAGTGTTGTGTTGGTTCATACTCCATTCAAACCAATATAATTTTTAATAAATTTTATCAATGACCGACCCTCTGAATACGACCATGGGTGAAACGCAACTGAATGTTCTAGAAGAATCTGTTAATAAAAATATGTTTTCAAAAAAACATATTTGGTTCAAACAAGCACTCTTCTAGAATGGTCCAGGACCCTATATAAACGGGGAAATTTACCAATTTCAAATCAGTTTAAAATTACTATTTTTTAGATTAAAAAATCAAAGTTTAAAATTACTATTTGTTGGATTAAAATCAAAGTTTAAAATTGGCATTGTTCGATTAAGATAAAAGTTATAAATTCATATTGGATCATGTAAGATCAGTTTAAAAGTAAAATTTTTACAAGTAAAGTCAGTTGTACATTGTATTAATAAGAGATAGAGACTCAAATTCAATTTCTTTTTTTAAATCAAATAAATTCAGGTTTGAATTTCGTAAATTTTTTGTTTTATTAAATTTTTTTCTAAAGTGCGTGTTGTCCAATTGACATAGATTTAGTAAACTTTGACTAATATTTTGTGTTTTTTTTGTGTGTGAGTCGAGTATCGGAATCTGTTGTAGGTTCTACAGCGCTCCTTTAAAAGACAACATACCATTTTATTGTTTCTTTTTATCAACAATGTCCTATCCAATTTAATGTCACATAAAATTATGTATGGAATAAAATTTATGGAAAATAATTTTGGGGATGTTTTTGAGGTCCGTGTGCGTCAGATGTTTGCCAAGTTTTAAAAGCATATCTTCAAGTGCTTTTGAAATATTAATTGGAGAAAGAAATTTGAACCGCCAAATTTAAGCACTTTGATAAAACATTTCCGTATTTGGGTAGCTATATATTTCACCTTTGCCAAAAGTTTCAATCAAATAGTCTTGGTGAAAAACGTCTTTGTCAAACACACAAACACTAAGATGATTCCATAAGAGTACGTACATTACTTATTTTAAGTGAGGACTCTCATCAGGTATCGTATCAGGTGGGTTTTAATCAGGGGCTACAAAAAACGAATATACTCATTTGGGATTCTGTGAAAGATAACTACTTTGGGTTTAAGGTAGTTTCACTCATAATTATCTTGCGAGTTAATTCTTGTGATTCCTGAAGGCTTGTTGGAGCGCATGTGTTATAATTTTAGACCTTGGGTTTCGTGAACTGAAATGGCTCGAAATGGATCGAAATGGATCGACATACTCGAAGAGGAATTTACAATAAACATTAGTACCAAGAGAAAAATATAATAACTTAAACTATGACATATAGTACTCAATGCACGAGAAAAAAGCAAAAATATTATCAAGCTGCATGACAGTAATCTCTAGATAATTCAAAACTCTTTTCGATAAGTTTGTATATGAATTCGATATTGATATCTTCACATCTATAACGATCGATTTAAAAATTGTGGATATATATCAAAAAGAAAAATTATATAATATCCAATAGAAATTGAATTATGTAGCAAAATATTGAAAATTTAGTTTATTCAAATATATATTGTATTTACAAAAAAATTATTTGCTTTATTTCAATCAGAGAAGTATTAATTTTGTTACATTTTTATATTGAAAAACTTCTTTTAGGACACTCAACACATTAAATTCTATAGATACATATTCACTATTATGGTATACGGTTGAGGTTTCATGTTTACATTACTGGAAAATTATTTGATATTCTGCTGTTTAATTAATGTTTTTGTGATAATTGGTTATGTATTTTTGAATAACTCTTGTGAACTTATAATAAAATGCATGGAACAAATGTCTTT
This sequence comes from Nineta flava, assembly GCA_963920215.1. Lineage (NCBI taxonomy): Eukaryota > Metazoa > Arthropoda > Insecta > Neuroptera > Chrysopidae > Nineta > Nineta flava. The sequence continues at coordinate 86,718,533 of OY986041.1, read as the reverse complement.
AACAATTCTTCTATTATGGAGTGTAAAACCATATAACAGTTTCAATATACACTCCCGTTCATAAAAACTAATTAAAACTACTAAGTCACATACAGTTCACAAACAGTAACACTTATAATGTTTCAACTGGTTCAATTATAACGCACAGGAGTGTACATTGTGACAGTTGTATTCGATTCCACTACTCATTAATGATTGTTTAATTATTTTTATCAAAAGAAATTTATTTGCGACGAGGAGAATGAAATCTGAGTAAATAATATAAGAAGATTTCATTTGATATCATTTCAAAATAACTTGATTGATTTTCCATTATTTTTATTCCAATCTTTCGTTTTGATTTTCATTATATTTCGTTTCCTGAATCGCTTTATATAACCATAGGAAGACTCACGTATTTAGGAAAAATTAATTTTTGAACGGAATTATTAAGTGATTAAAATTACAAAACAATGAGTCGCCACTAAATTTTAATATACTTTTATATTTAGTTAACTTTGTGGAATCACTAAGTATGCCCTCTGTTATTGAGGTACCTATATGTTAGTACATATGAGCAGAAAAATCTGCTTGGGCGCAAATGTTATAGTTGAAGGAAATAAGAATCTAAGAATCCAATTACCTAAAACCTAATTCTAGAATAATTACTTAAACACACTTTACAATTCAATTTAATCTTTATTTTTCCTGATAAAATATGTCCACATATATTTATTGATAAATACTGAGGTAACAACATATAGTTAACTAAATAACAGAGAGCATACGTAGTTCTTCCGCAAAGGTTAGGAGACCTAAAGCAAACATAAGCCTGAACTTGGGGAAATATGCCACGGTCTTTCAAGCAGAAGTCTACGCCATACTGGCTTGCGTCCGTGAGAACCTGCGTAGAGGCTACATAAATCAGAACGTACGCATTATCTCGGACATTCAAGCTGCTCTTAAACCCTTGTCTGGAACTGAGGTCACCTCAGGGGTAGTCAAGGATTGTCTGAAGAGGCTGCTGGAGCTGGCAAAACGGAACAATGTTAAATTGATCTGGAAAAAGCAGCCCTTCATAGGCTCAGAGCCTATTTTAGGAATTTCAAGGACTGCATGTAAACAGGTGATCAACGAGTGGTCAAATTCTAAACACCGTGATCACAGGGAAGAAGTACCGAATATATGTACCTTCAGGAAGACCTGATAAGCAGGCTCCTGGCTATTGCCAACATATGGGAGAAGCGAATCTCGTCGGACTGAAGTAGAAGGGAGAGCATAATGGACCATAAGCTCGAAGTGTAAAACTTCTTAGACTCCAAGATGCGTCTATCTATCAATCTATCTAAGTTAGTAAAATATTCTATCCTCAGCTTTTGTGTTACAACTGCTACAACTTTCGACATTTTTGTACAATTTAATACTTTTGTATTACAATTTTTATCAAAATGTTTAAAACATTTGTTGTTTTTAATGTTACTCTATATATTTATGTATATGAATGATTGACAGTTGTCATACACAAATTGTGTTTTTTACAATTGAAATGTGTTAACATGTAAATGATAAACGTTTGAAAAATGAATCAAATAAATAAATGTAAAAAAATAAAATAAAATAATAGAACTAAAAGTAAAACATATTCATTTTGACTATATGAAAAAAGAAAGCTGGTGTGAAATTAGACAACATCTATATAGAGAGTTTAATGAATGTTGTAAATCATAAACCATTAAATACAACATTGAAGTAGAATATATACACACATAATGGTATTTATTTACTATCAAATTTGAATTTGAACGAAATAATATAAATTATTGATTTATTTGGTTTTCATTCGGACACGAAATTATCGAGCATTCGCTTGATACGAAAGTTGTTCATATTTTTGCTAGGAATAATTTTGTAATTTAATGTACTGTTTTTAAAAAAGTTTCCAAAAACCAAAAAAATATCAAAAGTTAAGTCCGACTTTCTATCAAAGTCTATTTTTTTTGCAGTTCCCTTCGCTCACTACCTTCGCTAGTAAGCTACTCTTTCTGATAAAATCACAGAAGTCATAAGTACAAGAAAATTTGGGTCTTATCAAGATTTGTCATGGTACAAAGTTTAAAAAAAATCAGATCATAAAAACAATGGTTGATTTTCGGTTAAGCTATATGCGCGAAAATATTTCAGTCGCAGAGACGACCATATTCAACTTAAGTTTAGAGTTTCATATCTCTCGCCATTTTCGTTCTTGAGATATTTTGTTCACAAACACTCATCCATCCAGGCAGATAGTGGGTCTGTGTATTATACGCGCACAGACCTACAATGTAATGACCAAAAATGCGTTTTTTGGTGTTAGGGAACTTTGGGAAAATATTGTAAGGAGTAGATCTACAGTCTGGAATCTACTTTCTATAAAAGTAATTATAAACACAATTTAGAGTTCAATCTAATCTTTATTGTTCCTAATAAAAAATGTTTATTTTATTTTCCTAATAAAAAATGTTTCCTAATTGAACATGTTTGTTGATAGTTACTGAGGTAACAACATATAGTTACCCAAACTAAATAACAAAGGGCATACGTGGTGATTCCGCAATTGTATACTCGTATATAGAGGTAATATGAATACATAATATCAATATTATTTACAAATAGTAATGTGTCACAAAATTAATGACAAATATTGTCATATTAATAGAAACATTTTTATATAATTCATTTATAATTGTATTTTTCAGTGGGAAAAAATAATTTATCAACCTTAATATCTGCATACGATTTGTGACAAGCAGAATATAAACCACAAAGGCTGAAACTTTAATGATGCTATACCGATCATGGTCGTGCGATATTCACGTGCTATAAGTAAAATGAATTTATTTTGAATGCGCTTTTTTTTCTTAAATTTTTCTTACAGTCTGCACAAAGTTTCTTTAAAAAATATTTATGGCGTTGAAAATAAAACACAAAATCAATTTACCTTTGCGATTAAATAAATCTAGCTTCGGAACTTGATCCAGCAGACTTAACAAAACACGAGAATTATAATAATTCAGAAGATATCAGTGCGAACTATTTCTAATTTGTATTTTACAATAATAAAATGACTAATTATTTCTTTGGATGAAAAACTGGTAATGTTGGTAAACTGGTAAAAGTCGTTATATAAGAGCTATGTAGACTAAGCTAATTTTCACAGAGGCCGGAATATTAATAAACATCAAAACACGCTACAATAATGAAAGTTATAACATTAGTTATATTATATTAGTTATTAAGTACCTATTATAACATTTCTGTAAATATTATAGTAATAATGATAAATTATAAATTGAAGTAAAATGTATTTTCAATAAGTTTACTTTTTTTTTCAATTTACTAATTTTAATAAAGAAAATGAAAATTTTGTTTTCATCCTAATCACTCAGCCGACTCCATCCTCAATTACGTCGCATAGTTCATTTTGAATTAAAATTGTGGCTGTAATTTGAAATTTCCTGGCCTTTCAGAATCTGAATCACAGAACCAATTATATGTCAATTTTCATTCTATATGGTATAATAAAACATGTGAAACTAACAATTAATATATACTTAAATACCCGGTGTGATTAATTACAGATGTTTGAGCTTAAATTGCGAAGAAACCAAAGAGTTTATGAAAAAAAGTTTCGTACCACAGTCGCTTTTATTAATAAAAAGGAACATTTTTTATTCTTAAACTTTTTTTGTATATCTTACAGTTTCAGAGATGGATAGATACTAGGGGATGATACTATCCTTTTTCATTTTTGAGTAAACGTGTCTACGGATAAGCGGACATGCGGAAATAGGCTTATACGCTCATTTTATGAACATATATACCCAGAGGCGGATTAAATGCAAACAGCGCCCTAGACTAGCACCTCATCAGCGCCCCTTTAGTTGCCATCTTACTAATATTATAAACGCGAAAGTTTTTGAGGATGCATGGATGAATGTTTGTTACTCTTTCACGCAAAAACTACTTAACCGATTTTGAAGAAATTTGTATAAAGGTAGCTTATACCCTAAATTAACACATAGGATACTTTTATCCCGGGAAAGCCACATATCACATGATCCCGGCGGTGATTTACTCTCTGGGAGAACTTTAGGTATTTTTTTTTTCTTCATTTAAAAACTTTCACGCGTGCCTTTTTGTAACCTCGCGCTCCTACAAACGTGCCTAATTTGCCTTATGGGTAATCCGCCACTGCAATACCAAAAAATTTGTAGACGGTCAATATATCATTACCAAGACGGAACAAAACCTTATATACCATTGTATATATTATATGTACACCGGATATAACAACGAACAGTCAAACAAGTTGCCTTGTGGTACGGAGCACTAAACAAAAGAACTAATATTAAATAATAATTAATTTATAATATTAATAATAATCATAATATGAATATAAAAGATGGCGTCCGTCGATTATATTATTTAACATATTATACAATAATAAAATATTATTTATTATATATATTTTAACACATTTGAAATAATATGACAGAAGTGACAGACTATATAATAATAATATTGACATCATATATATGTGTAAGTAAAATCTGTATATGTTTATACATTCAATAATAAATAATACTCTTATTATTGTATTATATATTATGTGTATACGCAATAATAATAATAATTATACAATAACTTTTTATACAAAATCACGTACAACAATTGACAGTAAATATTATACGTAACGTCGATTAGTTTGCTCACTCAAAATTAATCTATTCTATTGTTATATGTATACATATATAACACCTTATAGGTATACCTACCAAACAATCATTATCAGATATCAATAATAATCTCATACTTGATCATTGTTAGTACCTATACATTCAACGCTCTTTCTCGAATCCATTACAGTAAAATATACGTAAAAATTCAGATTTACAAAATGATATGGGTTTTTTAATAATGTGCATTTAAAAACGTAAAATAATTTGTGTTTTTTTAACTTGAAAAATATAAAACTAAATTTCAAAAATGATAGTGAAAGATTATATGCATAGCACTACCATAACATCAAAGGTAGCTCAGTTGGTAGAGCATTGGTCTCGAATACCACGGTCGTGGGTCGTGAGTTCGATCCCCATCCCTAGATATGTATGATTTTTTATATCAAGCATTTGATGTCAAAAAATGGTATCAATGTTCAGACATATTACTTAAATGTCAAATAAAGTATAAACGCTAGTCGCTTCCGTTGGTGTAATATAAACGAAAGGCAACCAAACTAACAATGGAAATAAATAGACGCTAGTTTACAAAAAACAATTTATAAAAATAAATCTCTTAGAAAAATTGAACTTGTGCCATTATAATTGTAATCCGATATGATACTTACGTTCCATTTGTGTAGCCACTTTTGAACACAAATACATTAGTCTAATAAACTAACAACCTATTTTTGTATTCAAGATGGTCGTCTAACATTCACCTTATATCATGGCGTCATTTATTTGCGAAATGTGTCATACATGTGTCATAAGTGATTTTGATGTCATATTGACAACAGCATTGAAAAAGCCAAGATTGCAACGGAAGTTTACAATACGACAACTTAATACCCACAAAAAAAATGAAAAACAGTCAAGAATTTAGCCGTTTCGGCAAGGTTTTAGTGGTACTATTGGCCACAGTAGTTGTGTTCTGTTTTCAAAATTTTATAGTCATTTTGTGACTTATTAATTCGGTTTATTAAATATATCAAAGCTGAATAATTAAATATGGATGATTTAACTATTTTCGTTTATGATACAACTTTTTCCCCTACATCCATAAATATTACTTACCAGAAGATAAATTTGTCGTTGAAATGGTAAATATCTGCCAAAAACTTGTATAACACTAAGTAATCTGTTGAAATCTGTTATTAGAATCGTTCGGAGAGAAATACCACCAAAGTATGTAACAACTTGCTGGACTGCCAAAAATAAAACTTAAAAGAGAGTTGCGATGAGTTTCTATTAAAAGGCACACAAAATTTAAAATCGAAATGATAAAAGCATTTCCAATGATATAAAAAAGGTATTTCCCTTATATATATGAGACTTTTTCTACTGCTCAAACAAATCTTAAAATTTTTGTATCCATCGTTTTACAAGCTGTTTGTATAACTGCGCAAAAGGTAATTCGTATTTGTAACTTGTAAGCGTATTACGTCGCAAAAATGTATTCTGCCAAATTAAGATGATGTAGTAACGAGGTTAATTTGTTTACTACGCAAATTTTAAACCTAATACAATGATCATAAAAGTTGATAATCAAAGCCCTTATGAGTACGTTTTTGATAGATAGAGAGATTGTAGGGACTGCCTTTGATAGCTAGATATATTGTGAGTGGAGTGGAAGGCATTTTTGTGTATAGACTAGGGATTGTTAGGATATGCGGCTGCAGCCGACTATTATAGGAACTATGCCGATATTCATCTGAAGTTCGTGAAGCCAACTGCAGAAAACCTTCACAAGCATAGCCGGTTACTTCGTTCTTGTCCATACGCCGACAGTTTAGTCAATTAACAGCCCCTTTTTTTTCTGAATAATTGACAAACTGCCTATTTCGGGATTCGAACACATAGCCTCCCAGTTTCCAAGTAGGCATACGCCGTAGACCGCTCGGCAATTTGAACTGGTTGAGTGTGTTTTAAATAAAGAAAGTTATTTTTCGACTACTTTGAATCTGAACTCAAGTTTTTCCAATCGTTCAGGTTTGATGAAATATATTCTGGCACATTTTTATGTTTCAATATTTTTGAGCATATAAACTATGATAGCCTATAGCGCTTTGACGTTTTATATGGTGGCTACTAATAAAGCTGAAAATAATGTTCATAATTATTTAAAGCTTGTATTTTTTGTTTTTAAATTATCATTTACACACTTAAATAGTTTTCACTGTGATAGTTTGCAAACTACTAAATTATATAATATTGATGTAAACATAACATACGCCGTAATTATAAATGTTATGTGTTATATAACCTGTACGTACCTATATGTATAATATTATAGTTAAGCTATGGCTCTATATAATACATAATATTACTGTAGGTACTATATATAGGCAAGTACTACAACACAATTTACTAATACATAAATTTGTAATTATTGGTTGATTAGAAAATAACAGTTTATTACCAATAATAGACAATATTATATTAATTATTACAGAATATTCGTCACAAATAATATTGTGTTCAGGAATCAACGCTGAGAATACACAAGTCTATTTTATGCATCAATATTAAAACCTCAAAATGGACTATTATCGAACGTTACGAAACTTCAATTAAGTCATAAAATTTCAAAAACCTAGAGTTCTCACTAATTATCATTCGATAATATAATGTTCAATTAAGTCGCCGAAAAATGTTCACTATTTAGGTCCTAACCAGAACCTTCCTATAAATTTTCAACTCATTCGATTCCATAAAAATATAAATGCATATGACTATGCAGTTGATTGAAATTAATGTCTGCCAGTCATTATTCACGACCATCTTACGGGTTAATGTATTGATGCTCATTGATGCAGTTCGATGAATTCCCAGAATATGTAAGATACTTTTACCCCCAAATAAAATTTTTGGTATAGATATTTATAAAATGACCCACTGATCCGTTTTTGTACATCCATTCGTCCGTAAACACGATAACTCAAAATCGAAAAGATAAACGAACTGAAATTGTATGTATGTTGTTTAGAGCTAAAAAGTGGGATCAACATCCGGAAAGGACAAAATCGGAGCGTGCATATCCCTACAAGGGGTGAAAATATCCATCTTTGAAACCGTTAAAGAGATAAAAGGAAAAAAACCGTTAAAGACAAAAATTGTTGCTTTTTTAAAAATAAACAAATTTGGTTAAAAAAAACTGCTATTCATAAATTGAATAGTTTCACCCAAAATATCAGTTCAATATATCGGATATTTAAAAAAACTGCTATTCATAAACTGAATAGTTTCACCCAAAATATCAGTTCAAAATATCGGATATTTAAGCAAACTCACTTCGTTGTTATTTTCACAAAATGATGGAATATTCTAAAGTCAATATTTTTATAAATTATTTAAGATTTGATTATTTTAAACGAATGAAGTTTTAACAATACAATCAAAACGTGTTCTATTTTAAAATTTCATGAAGAAAATTAAAAAAGTTAAAATCAACTTAAAATTGAAGTAATGTGATGTTTTAAATCCTAAATTAATTTTAAACTAGGTATTTGTTGCTAATACATAAATAATTGTAATAATAATTTGTTTGTGTTAATATAGAAACAATCTGTGTTGTATATACATATAAATGGTAACAGAGTATAGACTTTGAAATTAATACCAACGAAATCATCACAAAACCGCTAATCACTTTATAATAACACCAGGTAGATATCAAAACAATATGAGAGAGGTAAGGCAGAGCTTTAGATATTACACTACACACCTAGTTAGTTAGTGACTCTCTATCGTACCAACAACGTAACCTATATCTGTATCTATCTGATTATCTACAATGTATAGTCAACTGAATCCAGTTGATGGTAGATTTTACTACCAACTGCAGGTAAATATTATTCTGTTGGTATTTATACATATAACTATAGTAAATTATTCAATATAACTAACTTCATAATAATCATTATTATATAATTAATTAGAATAAATATAATTCCGGATTGTAAGGTTAATAGCGTTAATTTCAAAAAATAAAATTGTACAATATAATTAGAGTAGGTATATCAATTCTATTCTATTAAATTCAAATATAATTATATTGAAAACGAAATTTTAATTGGTTAAGTTGTTAATACTGTTTCAATTGGCAACATGTGTGTAGATACATACCATACAAAAACATGTCAATTCAGTTTAACTAATGAAATGACATACAATTGGTAAGTTCGATTTTTGCATTTATAATAATAATAAAAACAATAGAATTGATTAAATTTCTACTTATTAATTTCACTGTAGAAAACAAGCGATTTTATTACACATTGTTTGATATACAATTTTAATTTCTGATATGATATAAACAGAATGTTGCGAAAGTTGAAATGGTCTAAAAATCGAGTCGTTTCAAGGCTTTTCATTTCCGACGCAGGTTAAATATAAGGGAAAAATCAATTTATTCAATATAATTCGTTTCATTTGCGTCTTATTTCTTATCATGATTATTTATTCTTTTATTACTATTTTTTTACTACTATATAAATATCTGAGGTGTTATTTATCATAATATATATTGACTTACATGCTTATTATATTGACTTATTATTATTATATTGACTTACTTGCTAAGGAAATATTCAGAATATCATCCTTTTTCTTAATATGACCTACAGATTCGGAAATGTTATTTTAGTAATTGAAGTTTTTTTAAACACTATTTTCTCCTTAGCGAATCTTTTATTGAAAACACTAGTAACATCGTATTGAAAATATTATAGCACAAGCGACTTCAGATAGAATTTTTTTGATATTGTCTTAATCATCTTTACAGGAAAATCATTTTATTACGGGTATAGTGTGCATGATTAAGGGAAAAATTTTTAAATTTATATTTACATAATTCATGATTGAGTGGGATTAAGTATTATATGTTTTGTTAGAAAAGCCTGCTTGTAAATTAACCAAGACAAATCAATTGCCACACACATATACGAGTATGTATGTATGCAATTCTTTGTACTTGATTTCAAATTCTTTGAAGTGATTATCAACCATTAGTGATTAAAATGTCTCAAATACATTGTTGGCAGTGACTTAAAAAAGGTGGGGGAGGGTTTGTTTAGTTCATGTTTATGATAAAAATTCCACAGTATATTAATATACATTATTGCAGCAAAAAATATTATTTACACTCTACTCTAATAATAATATTGTAAATAATAATATTCTTGCGTGTATCTATGTATATGAGACACGTCACTTGAACATTAAGCAGAAACTGTTGACTATATTTCCTTAACGCTGATTTTTTTTCCTGACTTCTGTAAAATTATAAATATATATGGAGAACATGTGTTGGAAAAGTGATTTAGAGAAGCGAATATGTTGCTAGAGTGCTTAGAATGAATGTAGTTAGCAGGAAAGTAACTAGATTATATATTTTGGCTCTAATATATTAAAGAATATAATTAGGTTTTATTTTAGGTTTTTTTTTGTAGAATTTAATGCTATATAGCCTCCATTTTCAATGGATATTTTTTCTGTTACAATTTTATCCAGAGATATTTTCTATTAGTATAAGGAAATCTAATTCATATATATATATATATATATATATATATATATATATATATACATTTTTTCTGTTACAATTCTATCCAGAGATATTTTCTATTATATGGATATTAAATATATATATATATATATATATATATATATATATATATATATATATATATATATATATATATATTTAATATCCATATAATAGAAAATGTCTCTGGATAGAATTGTAACAGAAAAAATATCCATTGAAAACGGAGGCCGTATAGCATTAAATTCTACAACAACAACAAAAAAACACATAAAACTAACGATTTTAGTGACCTATTAATGACTTAAATTATATAAAAATACATATCCCAAAGTTTTCAACTTTATTATGAAATAATGATTTACAGGCTAGAGGTAGATTGTAAAGGCTTCCCTGGACGAGCTGCACTTCGACCATAAGGTCCATTGTGATGCCTTAGGATGTGAGGATGTGAGTGGAGTGGAAGGAATTTGTGAGTAGACTAGGAATTGGAAGGATATGCGGCTGCAGCCGACTATGATAGGAACTATGTCGATATTCATCTGGAGTTCGTGAAGGAAACTGCAGAAAAGCTCAAGCCTAGCCGGTTACTTCGTTCTTGTACATACGCTGACAGTTTAGTCAATTAACCGCCCCTTTTTTATTTTTATAATTGACAAACTGCCGATGTCGGGATTCGAACCCATAACCTCCCAGTTTCCAAGTACTGCATACTGCACAGACATAACGCCTTAGACCGCTCGGCAACTTGGACTGGTGTTTACAGGCTATAAAGGCGGTCTAAATTTCGACTCGGGTATATTCGGATGAACGGTACATCTATGCTAGAGGACTCCCTGTAATTCATCTGCCATCTAACTGTTTGAACGAATGGCATCATTATTTTGGCTTAAATAGAATCTAGTTTAGAATGTGATTAAATATTCCTAATCTTCATTTTTTTTATAGAGTTTTTATAAAGTCAAAAGGGGTAAACTTGCCCTGATTGAATTAATATGCCATTAATTATCTCTTACGTAGTAAGAGTCTTTGGGCAATTCTTTGATTTTCATACACCTACAGAGAAAAATTGTTTCCTCTAATTAATTAGCAGTATTTGTTTATGAAATCTATACATGCAGGTCACATGAGTATTGTTGTATTCAAGATTGTTTTTATTTATTTTAATATCCCTTCTCTAGCTGTATAAAGTAACAAATAATAATAATAATGTATCGTTTACTCATTTCTCAAAAAAAAAATATTAAAAAAATTTCAAGCAATACTTTATTAAAGACACGCATTTGATTTCCTTATCGCTTACTGCGTTGAATATTATATACATAAATGGTCCTAGCGTTTGACGACACATTCAATGAAGTTAATTTGTATATTTAGTAGTTTTTTTAATGGCTACTAAAATACTATTACTGTGCATTTGATAATCTTATTTCAAAAATTTATATAATACAAAAACCTGTAACTAAGATTTTATTTTATTTTTTTGCTTTATTTATAATTTCGTGATTTATTGTTTAATCGACTTTTTAAATTGACTTTTATTATTATTATTATAATGAATATTAAAAAAAATACGAATGAAAAACGAATTACGTGAAGTATAATTTGTATGTTATTGTATACAAAATGTTATGTTTTGATTAATTTGTGATTAGTGTGTAGTAACATTTAAATTGAATAAATTATTTTCAAATTTAATACCTGTGGAGTTTCGATCTAGATTGCACTAAATAATTGTACTTTGAACGAATACAAAGTAGTATCTATACGTATATATAAAGATATATTACTGGTTTTTCTTCCGTATTTGTAAAAAATATTTGTTATGCAGGAGCGGCTTCAACTTAGCGAATTTCCTTACAATACGTAAATTATCCCCTATGGCGGTCACAATTTTGTTGTATTTATTTGCAAGGCTAATTTTATAACTAAATGGTATAGGTCAAGGGGAAAGAGGGGGGGGGGATAGAGAAAGAAGAAAACACAAAATATAAAATATCTCTCTTAATATTAAAATAATCGAAAGATGTATGAAGAGTAAATTTGTAGAAAATGATGTTTGCTACAATTCATTGCCTCAAACTCTAATGTGTACAGAGATATTTAGAATTTTAACTTTCAATCTTAAATATTAGTGTAACAGAAAAATAATAAGAAACAAAATTACAGTAAAACTAAGTACCTACAACTTAACTCCTGATAAATTTTTCGATTCTTTAAATATTAAGGGAGATACGTCAAATTTTGTGTTTCCCCCTCCCTTTTAATCCCCCTTTTCCCTCGCCCGATTTTACCCATTAACGAACTTGACCTTTTGAATACCAAAAGCGCCTCAGTTTCATTCCAATCTAGAGACTCTACTACACATTAGCTTATATATATAGATATATATATATATATATATATATATATATATATATATATATATATATATTTGCAAATTTTGACGATAGTGATTTTTGACAGCTAGTAGGTAGGATCGATGGGCATTTGAAGAAATTTTTACGAAATTCCAAAATAGCTGATTTCCCTTGAAGGAAATTCACTAAAAAGGTAAATTGGTGACCTTCTTATTATTTTATTTGGCAAGTATTCAGATTTTACAACACGTAAGATAATTATAAAAATAAAAATTTGCCAAGTGAAATTATATATACTGATAAGGAAAAATTCAAAGTGACTTGCCTATTATATGGATTATTTATCTTCTCTATTATTATTCGTTTGTTTGTTCGAGCAAAATTTTTTGTTTAAAAGCTTATGATTAGACTTATGATTAAACTGGTATGTATTATCGATCTCGTTATGAGAGATATAATTCGTAAATATTCGCTGAGAGAGAACTTTGGTGAAAGTGTCTATAAATAATTGAAGTAGTGGGAGCGGTGGAAAATTACATTGAGGTTTTTAGTCTTAAAATGGCAGAAGCCGGAGATATAACAATAAAACGCGGCGTAGCTGTGGGTATAAGCTACGTATATAATAATCATGTTTCTGATAAAAATATAAATGTTATTAATTTCATATCTATCTTTTAAGGACTACCAATTAAATCGAGATTTCTTGAGCCACCGAGGTAAGTAGAGCTATTACAGTGGATAAATTTCATACGTCGATATTAGAAATTTTGTCTTGACTTCGCATGTATATTTTAATGCTTTCAAATTCCAAGTTTTTTGTCTTGTTTTCGAACATTTTTTTGTGTTCTAAGCATTCATGCATAATTTATAACACTGTATCTACATATATTGAAACTATTTTTCGAATGTTTTAAATGTGTATTTACTTTTGTTAATTTTTGGGGTTTTTTACTTTTTTCGCAATTTTTATATCAAAAACTAGTAATATCAAAAACAAAAACACGGCTTGAATTGTGCCTACCTGAGAGCTCACTCTTACATAAACGTTCACACCTCATATAACTTTAGTCGAATGTATTTAATTCAAGTGAATTTAATAGAAAAGTTTCATTATTGTTCACTATTGTTCAAAATCATTCCTATTGTATTTTTTTGTAAATTCAATGCTGTTCATGAATACAGTAATAAAGGTATCCTAGTTGCCTTTGTTACCAAAGATCAAACGTTAAAATCAAGGTAGACAAATTGCAAATCTCAAAGCTGACTGCACCAGTTTAAAAAAAAAAAGCTTGAAAAGTCTGGGCTTCCTACCCACTCAGACTTTTCGTCAAAAGATTACAGTGAAGACTTAGCGAAAATTGAAATCGGAAGTCGATAAGAACAGCAGCTAACATTGTATTCAAGTATTCTTCCACTTAGGTGTTTGTATAAATTCTAAGAACTGATTATTGCATTCAATATACAGAAACCACATTTTCAATTTAGAAAAAAAATTTATGCGAATTGGCACAGCCGGTATATGTTTTTTTGTATTTAAATCAAAAGTTTTATGTCTAAATCTTTAGCATTGTTCAGCGCTCACTCATTTATTGTTAACAATAAGGTAATATAATTATTCAATCAAAAATCCATTAAAAGCTTTAAAAAAGAATTTCTAAACCTATTACAAAAAAAAAAGTAGTAAAAATTATAATATTGACAATTAAAAACAAGTTATTGTACAATCAAAATGAAAAAAAAAAGTTAGTAATAATTCGTGTGACTTGAATCAAACGGCTTGTTCTTGATTGGGTTGAGTTGGTTGGTGTAAGTAATATGGCACGCAAAATATATGAATAACACGCAAACATAAATTTATAAATAATAAATTATGTATGTCCTTTTATTATCATTGTACAAATCAAATCAGTTTTCATTCAATCATCATTCTTTATTGTGTGTGTGTGCGTAAATTTTTTATTTTCTCACAAAGGGAACTAATAACCACATGTATGTTTGTATAATTTGTTCCTTAATTAGAATTTAAAGTGAATTAACCTAAAGATTTACATCTATATAACTTATATAATACAACGATCTTGTTGTCACGTTAAAACTAATGTTCTGTTGTCCGGTTGGATGAAGGAGATAGCCTTGTGGTGTTTTTTTTTTTAATTCACCTGTTCACTCATATGCAGATAGTGAGACTTTGTATACATATTTCACCTACTTTCCTACTTTCCAAACCGTACTGTTACCCATGTTTGTAATTTTGGATGACAGTACAGTAGTTTGATCTTTATATATTGTGAAAATTCGATGCATGAAAGAAACAAACAATGAACACTGTTCATACGAAAGCTACGTTTATTAAGCTTTTAATGAAGAATGAACAAAGAAATTAAAGAAAAACTTCGAAAACTCTTCATTAAGGGAATTGGAACTTATTGCTAGCAGTAAATGCGTTTTAACATTTTAAACAATTCTTATTAAAATAAGGTCAAGTTTCAATATCACATACCTAACATTAAAAGTCTATGGAATCTAACTTATGACTCATACTTTTAATTTCATGCAAGAGTAAGGCAACTCATTTATGACTATCTAAAAAGCTAACGTGGCCATGATTCACGAATATAATAACAGTATAATAATATTGTACTTGGCTCAATTAGATATTATATCTTTATACAGCTACGCAACCACGAAGGTTTATTTATTTTACTTAAGATTTTAATTGTTTTCATGGACGTTCTGATTTTTCCTTATTTGTATCTAAAACTTATTACCTCACTAATCCTTTGAAACTCACTAGTCCTTGAACTATTTGGAGCTTTTCAGATAGAGCAATAGGACTTTGACGTCAAAGAATGGTTGTATCAAAAGAGGGAGTCTCTTCATATTAAGAGCTGGACAGTGAGAGAGAAGATGTGTCATTGTCTCTTTCTTCTCCTCACAGTGGCAGCTCCTGCAATAGGCATAATGCACTGACAGTCCTAGACGTTATGCATGTCTTCCGCCCAGGCAGTGTCCTGTGATGGCTGCTATAACGTTTCAGACCACCACCGAGAGATAATATCTTTGGAAAGTCTTGTATTTTGGCCAAATCTGCCTAGTAGTACCACAAGCGCCTTCCTCTGACCACCTTATATTAGATTTGCATACTATGGTTTCTTCCAGGAGTAACAGTCCATTTACAGTTCGCAAAAGATACACCTACATGTTTTGTTATGCTCGTGTCCGGTACCTTTGTCGTCGGCACTACAGTTTCTCCGAATGTCTCTTTGTCCCGGTCTTATGAAACTTGTATCCTGTATTGTATACTGAAAATTTGAGACCATAAGTGTTCTTTAGACCGTAGCTACCAGAAAAATATACTGCTAACGGTGCACTAATATAAAAAATGTAGATGAAATACATGATTTCCGGCATTACGTCAAGAATTTAACAATTTTCATCTCAATGACTAAATAGCAAAGATTAAAACTTAACACTTCCTAATTAAAAAATAATTTTTGGAATAATAAATTATTCATGAAATATATTTTATAATCATTTAAAAACATAAATTTATTTGCATAAATTATGTTTAAAAAAACAATATATCTATATAGTAAAAGTAATTTGAATAACCTCAACAACGACCATTCATTCATAAATAAAATATTTGACATACCGATGATGACGGTAAGTCTGTAGTTAATGTATGGTAATATAATTTATATCTATTTATCTAGAAACCAACTTGATGTATATAAACCTACATTCAAATATACTACTGACGTCATCCATCTGCCATGATAATCACAATTTAATCTCGGAAAACTTTTAGCTTTCAAAATATCTGACAATTTTATTAATTAACGTGTGATAAAACAAAAATAATGAGGCAGGATTTATAACACTCGTGTATCTACATATATTGAAACTATTTTTCGAGTGTTTTAAATGTGTATTTACTTTTGTTATTTTTAGGGTTTTTTACTTTTTTCGCTTTATATCAAAAACTAGTAAATATTAACGCAGGCTTAGACATGGGAAACAATTGTGCATGTTAGCAACTTTCTTGAGAGCTTCGACGAAATCGTTCATAAGAATTTTCATTGTCACTGTGTACAATGTAGAAATTTGATTATTATATGTAAATATACAAGGTATATCAAGTTTAGTCCCGACTTTGTAACGCTTAAAAATATTAATCCTTGACATAAATGATTGGTATAGGTGTTTATAAATCCGCATGTCCGTTTGTAAACACGATAACTTAAGAACGAAAAGAGATAACGAGCTGAAATTATGCCTTTTTTTGTGTGTTCTAGAGCAAAAAAGTAAGGTTAAGTTCGTTAATGGGCAAAATCGGAAATTGTTTCTCCAAGCCAGAGAGGAAAATATACATCTTTGAAACCGTAAGAGAAAGAAACAAAATTTAATAACAAAAAATCTTCTTCATTTTAAAATAAACAACTTTTGTTTGAAAAATATGTTTATAAACTCAATAGTTTTGTCATAATTTGTGATTAAATGTTCCTCGGAAAGCGAATTGTTAAGAATTCAATCATTGATGTACAACTCAGTATATACTGGGTATTGAAACAATGATCTCAGTTTGTTGTTACATTACTTGTTATACATTAAATTTGGAATTATTATTTTTAACTAAAAAAAAATTCCTCAAATTTACTGATTTACGCATGTACTTACATTACCATATCTTCAACTTACTTTGATTTATCATCAAACTTGATACAGTATCTTTTTCTACCTCTAGCTCTTGATTAGGCTCTCTGGTAAATAAACAAGAAATATGAGCCATACGTTTCCTGTCCTTACCCTTGTCACATATTCTTCGACCAACAAGTTTCGTGTTTTTTGAAAAATTTTGAAACAATGCAAGTAGCAAACTTAACCTCCACCCTGCCAGAAATCCTTATACCAAAATTGTTAAAACAGTCCTAGTTTAGCTATGACCAAACCGACCTATTTTGCTATGACCAATGTGGTATATATAGCTAAACTATTTTTGCTCGTGAAAGCCTACAAATTTTAATTGAGAATTCTTTTTTTTCTGAACATTGAAAAATATATGGCAGACTAAAGGTCATTAAAAATTTTTTTGTTTGAAGCCAAACCTAAAGTTGAGTGAGCCCTACAAATAAGTCAAGTTTCATTGAGCTTTTTTTGAAGGTATTAGTCAGTTTGACCGTTTATCTGTTTAATTATTTTAATTAAATTAATTATTTTGATTAACCCTCTCCTCTCCAAAAGGAGGTAACTGGCAATGCGGCTAATCATTTTTAAATATATCTCTTTTATATTATAACGATGCAATGCGCATTTACGCTACAAAGCACTCCATCTATTATTATTTCTCTGTATCATAGTTTCAACACAGGCTGTTCTTTATACCCGGTATATATAATATATACAAGGATATTATAAGGCTAGTCAAGATTTTGTAACGGTTCAAAATATCGATCGCAGGTAACAATGTTCGATATAGATGTTCATAAACTGATCTCATCCACAGCTGAAAGAAAACAAACTGAAATTTTATGTGTGTATTTAGAGTTAATCAGTAAAAAAAAGTTCATGTATGGGCAAAATCGGACCTTGCATGGAAAAATAACCCATACTTTAAAAATATTACAATTGTAATTTATCATGAGTAGAAACTCATATATAGCGCCTTTATACACTTTTTGTATTTTATATCCGTGTGCGTGTGTATTAAGAAAAATATACAGTTCACGCATTGATCATGAACTCGGGTACTACACGAATATATTGGGTATTTCCGCTATTAACTCTGTTTGTTGTTATGTTCATCGTTATAGTTGTTCAAATTATGCACTGAGTGTAATTCATAGCAGGAAAAAATGATCATCCAAATAAATTTTGAAAAATAAAAATAATCTACTTTTTTTTTTCAATATATATATATATATATATATATATAAAGTGAAAATTCATTGAATATAACAAGTACAATTTATTCTGAAGTTGTTCCCACATAATATAAGTGTATATAACTAATATGCGCAAGGGTTTATATGTAGAAAACTTCCAAATTAGATATTTTATACCAGCCATTTGTCACCTAAAAGTTTCAAAAACTTTCGTAATTCCATTTAAAAACAAATACATACAAACATACTCACATACACACATACATATATGTATATTATACGTGTAATGCAGATAGGTAGGTTAGATGACACATAAAACCTATAATATTAATATGTTTATTGTAACCCAAACATTCGAATGACTTTTATCAAAATTTATCATTTTCATATGGGTGTAATCGTTACATTGGAGAAATTCTGCATAATAAATTAATTGAATTATACAGGATGTTCGTAAGTCACGGACACAACTGAATTTGTGGATAGAAAATTGAATTCTGAGACGAAAAGTCCTTTACCATTTTTTAGGCCGACGCATATGTAATTAAATATTAATTAAAAATAATAAACAATCAGAGGCGCCGAATAACGTGTGTGAGTGATTGTTTGTAAGTTAGTGGGAAATGCATGAACGTGTGTCTGTCGTAATCCAGTGCGCGCCTCTGATTGGTTACCTATTTTAATTAATAACTTATTACTTATGCGTCTAAATAAAAAATGGTAAAGGACTTTTTGTCTCAGAATTCAATTTTTTATACTTTCAGTTGCGCCGGGACTTACAGGGCACCCTGTATATACAAGACAAAACAAGTTACCAATAAATACATTCACTTTCCTTAACGATATTATTAAAGTAAACTATGAAATACCATGCACCTTACAGAATAAATATTTACCAATCTTTTTCGAACTTTTGTTAAAAATCTTAGTCCTTACTTAGATTTCACTACTTGTATGCGAAAACGGGATCCCTCATACATTTTTATTTTTTATCGGATATCATTTTTTTTTACTTAAGACACAAAAGTTTAATAAAATGTAATAGTAGTAAAAATAATTTTTTTAGGAAAATTTCTGAATGGACGAAAATTTTATTTAGTTTGGTTGAATATTGTTACTAAATTAGATGTGATTTGCTAATGTAATTATCCAATCACATATCATAGAATCTATCATTATATATTAAAACATATTAAATTAAAAAATAATCCATAAGATTAACATTGTAATTTTTATTGTAGAAATTCTTATTTTGAGGCAAAAATATACGGTTTTTAGACTTTTCTGGGTGGTTATAGCCTAAGAACTAGATGGATAGATTGTTGCGGCTGCCCTGGATGGGCTACACTTCGACCATAAGGTCCATTGTGATGTCTATGGATGTGAGGATGTGAGTGGAGTGGAAGGCATTTTTGTGTGTAGACTCTGATAAGAACTACGTCGATATTCATTTGGAGTTCGTGAACGAAACTGCAGAAATCTTAACAATCATAGCCGGTTACTTCGTTCTTGTCCATATACCGAAAGTTTAGTTTAGTTTAATTGACAAACTGCCGATGTCGGAATTTGACCACATAACCTCCTAGTTTCAAGCAGACATAACGCTTTAGACGGCTCGGCCGCTTGGAAGGTCTAAGAACTATCTTCCTTCCAAATATCAACGTTCTAATACAACTGGAAGTACGTTGATAATGAGTGAGTCAGTCCTCAAAATGTCGATTTTAGGGTAAAATTTCTTGGAAACTATTAAAACTGTAATATGGAAACTTCGTATGTACCGTTGGTGGGTCCCATGCTACGTTGTAAATTTAAGCTTCTTTGCTTTTTTGGTTACTGACATACAAGAAGCATGAAAAAGCACGATAGTGCGTCAAGTTAAGTTTAACTAAGACTACCACTATGTTTTACACGAAGGAGACGGTTTTTAGGCCTCTGAATTACAGGAATCAAATTGGCCAAGAATCTCAAATTTAAAACGTAGACTCGCAGTATATTAAAAATATGAAAGAACATTTTGAAAATCATGCAGACGTCTGCATCATGAACGAATTATTCGATTCAAATCTAATAAGATTTGTTAGCATATTTTGATATTTTCAGATCTTTATTTTAGCGAATCGTCATCTATTGGTTTTGTACCGATGAACAATTTTCTTCTTCATAGATCCTATCTAGAAGATGTCTAAAATGATATTCATTATCGTTGCTTGCTTTGAGAAAACTTTACTAGTCTGTGTAGCTCCTACGTGATGTATTTAAAAAAAATTCATTTTAAAGATTCGAGAGATGATTAAAAAGCCTATACTATCTCGTATATTGTTGAGAGATCACTTTTTTTATTATTGTTAATTTATTATTTATTTCTATGTTTATTGTACAATTTTATAGTTCTAATACCGTTTTGATAAATTTTATAGAATCGTTAAACATTTTTATGATAGCCGTTATGTTACGTTTAATTTTTATTTATCAGTCGTTTTTTTTTTTTGTAAATTTTTATGTGATGAGAAGAAGAAAAGTGATGAGAAGAATTTATAAACAGTCAAATGATTATAATATGGGTCGACTAACTGTTCTATTATTTATTTAAAACTTATTTTATGGTTGTACCTGTAATATAGTTTTTTTATTTATCAAAATTTGTTTAATCATCAAAACATTTCTAATTTAATAAATCGTTCGTTTTTTATTTATTTATTTTCGAAACTGAAGAATTTTACTAAATATTATAAGTAATAATGATACTAGAATTTGGCTTATGTAACCTAAATGGAATTTGGACAAATATTGTATTGTTGACGCTTAAGTATACAGAAATAAATATATGAATAATAATGATACATTCGCAGCCATTAGCTTTCTTTTTTCGATAATTATGAATTCTCATGAAGATGTATTTCATATAGAAGAAAGAATTTCCCGCTTAATTTTTATCTTAGTACAATAAAATAAGGAAATTATAAGCTAAATCTCTGAATTAAATATAATAAGTTAAAAATTTTGGTAGATAAATAATGTATTTATATGCCCCTGGTTAGGTGATCATGCACCTTCAAATGCAACCTTGTATAATTAGAAACATGAATTTAATTAGGAACGCGAGATTGCTGACATTGTATATACCTCATACGAACATAATATTATACACAAAGAGTTGCATATGAAAAAGCTGTCAGCAATCTGGGTGCCGCGTTTGTTGACAAATATTCAAAAAATTAAACGAATGATTTTTTCTAAGCAATGTTTGGAGATGTTTCAGCGTAATTCAACTGAAGTCAACAGCGCAATCCAACTGAATAACAGGGTCCATCACTACAATGTCAAAATAGTCAAAACAATGAGTAGAAGCAGGTTCAAGTGCTCCAAAGTAAGCAAAAGTCTTTTGGAATGCACAAGGCATAATATTCATCAACTGTCTTGAGAAGCGTAAAACTATCACAGGTGAATATTACGCATCATTAGTGAGCACTTTGAATATATATAAGTAACTAACTTTATGGATGCCATACAATACTATTAGAGCAATACTAATAGGGAATATGCATGGAAATTTTTTTTCACATTTATTTTCAGAATATGAAAATACTGTTAATACTGTAATATTTAAAAACGAAATTAAAATCCGACAAATATCAAGGAAGTTATAAGCTTTTAAAGATTATTATCTGTCTCTTTCTTGCAAAAATACTAAAAACGGAGTTTTACGTGTATTTTAAATGGTGAAAGTGTAATATGTTAAATGTTATGTGTATTACGTCACATAACATATGAAGAGGGCTATCACCCTCTTTGTCTAATCGGGAATTTTAATCAATTTTACCTTGATATTTGTCAAGTAAACATGCTTCAATTCAAGTGAAAAAAAATTTTCATGCATATTCCCTATCCCATCTATCTGTATGTAAAAACAAAATTATAGACTTGATTGGATACAATATTTAGAATGTTGTTCATTGTAAAAGTCCTAAAAATACTAACATTTTAGTCAACAAATATTTTAGAACACCAAACAGATTCGGCACTAAAAGGTTTGAAAAAAAACTTCTCGTTTATTGCCCATTACCAGGACAGTTATATAGTAAAACTTTACATGTAGTTGTTTTTGTGAAAGTGTTTAATAATTATAAATAATGGAGTGTTTTTTGTGTGTAATTATTATGATTTTTCAGTAGTAAACATCTATAAATATAAAATAAATAAAAAATCTCACTTAGATGGTTTTCATTATTCAAGGGGTAACAAAATATACAGACTTTCTTCTTAAGAATACTGAATTGATCATAAAAATGCAATAAAACTAAAAAATATACACACCATACAGTTTTCCGACGCGATATATAATGTTTTCAAGAGAATGAATAATGTTACAGGTTTTATTTAACTTTACCTGCCTGGGTATCTTAAATTCTTAATGTTAATTTCGTTCCACAACTCGTCAAGATAACAAGCTGAAATTTTGTAAACTTTTAATAGCTAGAAGCTTTTAATAGCTCAAAATGTTAGTCAGATGTGTATACAAAATTTCACTTATCATCAATCAAGTATAAAAATTCGATATGTTGATTCCAATTTAATACTAGATAGAAAGATTGTAGAGGCTGCCCTGGCGGGCTACACTTCGACCATAAGGTTCATTGTGATGCCTAAGGATATGAGGATGTGAGTGGATTGGAAGGAATTTTTATGAATAGACTAGGAATTGGTATGCCGATATTCATCTGGAGTACATGAAGGAAACTGCAGAAAACCTTGTCAAGCATAGCCGGTTACTTCGTTCTTGTCCATACGCCGACAGTTTAGTCAATAAACCGCCCCTTTTTTTCCATAATAATTTACAAACTACCGATGTCGGAATTCGAACCCAAAACCTCCCAGTTTTCAAGTAGGCATACTGCGCAGACATAACGCCATAGACTGCTCGGGCACTTGGACTGGTAATTTAATACTAATTTTATACTAAACACACAAATGTTTTATGAACAATCATCCTATAGCATGTGAGTCTGCTAAAAATGTAATTTAATTCTTTGAGATTATTTACATGAGCCAAAGAGAATTTGATAAATTCCAAGTTATCACTCTTTATATTAAATCCATTATAATTATTAAATAAAATAATAATTGGATATTTTCGTATACAAATTTTTATTTTGACTATAGTTTCGGAAACACTGTTTCTTCTTCAGAAAATATATAATTAATCTAATTTTAATTTCAGCTAACTCTTTATTGCATTTTAATTTTTTTGGGTTTTACTAGGACTTTTTTTTTCATTCACACAATATTTTATTATGTAATTTTTTATTATGCAAGTATACCTAAAAGTGTTTACCTTTTCGTTAGAATTTGTATATTTTTCTAATTATTCTATATTTTCTGAAGAAGGTTTAATATTTTCTGAAGAACTAGTCAAAATAAACTATTTGTTTTATTTAATAAATAAATAAATAAGTTTAAAACTGCACCGTAAATAGTATCGGTATCAGAACGTATAGTCGATACTTTTTAATCGTTTACCATTTATCATCTCAGCATCCCTCCTGGAATTAAACTTCTAATTCTCAATGCATTTTTTACACAAAAACACATATTATTTATTTTTTTATCCCTCCAGCATCGGACTGTATATAAAGTCGAGGTGGCGTTTGCCAGCCGGGCACTTGCATGCGCGGGGGCCCCCTACGGGCCTGGCTTGCGGGGTTTGCCACAACCCAAGTAGTAGGTACGGTTGGGAGCCTTGCTTTTGCGACCTACATGTAAAGTAGATAGTTCATATATACTTAGAAATGAAATAGAAAAATTAAAACTTGCTTTGGAAATTTCTGAACGGCGATAACTTTTGAACGAATAAACCGATTTTGACGTGTATCATAGTACACGACATTTGACATTGTTTAAGAGATGCATTCATAAAATCATATATGTTTTGAACTGTCTAAAACACTTTGGGATGAGCACGTTCCACCTAAGCAGCAAGACATGAATGAAGTTCTCAGAGTGAGGAAAAAGAAGACGAAGATGTTTTAGACCAAACTGCAAAGGGCGCCATGTTTATTTCCCGAAACGGTTCAGACGTCTGCCAAAGTTGCATACCATGTGCATGTAAACTTTTATCACAATATAACATGCACATCAGCACGTACACCACTTTGTATGTTGCATATTGTGTAATTCTCACAATTTCGTTCACGCAAGTGACTTGTGAGAGACGATTTTCAGCTCTGAAGCGCATTAAAACGAGACTTCGCTATCTATTGGGGCAAGAACTGTCAGATTCGTTGATTATATTAAACACAGAATCAGATCTTATCAAGGATTACGAGAATAGCAAATTTTACGATCGAATTATTGACAGCTTAGCTGAAACTTTTCCTCTTTTAAAAAAATGTTGATTGGCTAGCTTCCGATTTGTTATATTATAAGTAATTGGAACATATTTACCTAATAATATATATAGTTTTAATGAATAATTTGTATATTTCATAATTTTCCGATAGTATCCCATCTACCATAATTCCGTTCCGGGCCCCGGGCTTGCGTGGAGCCACTCAGGCCCTTTCGGCCCAGTCCAACCTTGGATCCCTCTAAAAATGGATTTGTCATAGAAAAAAGTTGTAGAAAACAAATTTTGCCATAAATACTGAATATTGTTTCTGATCTTAAATAGTTCTGATTTTAATGTTTGAATTATTATAGTAAATACAAATGCCGCCATAAATGACTGTGGGAATTCACTGAGTCTACTAAGCTTCTGAATGTATTTCTTTTTTTTTAAGTTTCCAATATCGTCTATTTTTAATCTTTTGATTACTCGATTTTAGTCTCATATAATTTGACCATTCACGAATAATGCCTATTTTATCCAACATACTAACTAAAAAAATTGAATAAGAATTAAGACGGTTTTGCAATCCATCAAAAATATTTGAAAGAAATTTGTTCCTTACCTAAAAGAAATAGGGATTTGAAATGTAAATTAAAATTTATATGCCTTGACAATGGTGAAAATTGTACCGAAATTTTAGCAGTCGTTTGGCTTAACTGATACGGAAACTCTGGATAAGAAATATTTATATTTTTTTATTAGTCTTTACAACTTCCTTAACTAAGAACCTAACGCCGAAACAAAACACGTGCCAGTTATGGATATTGTAAGAAATCTATATTTGTAAATTACACGAAATATTAATAAAATGACCCTGAAATATATTTACATTATCGATAAAAAGTACAATTATTCGAATCGAAAACGAACATTTGTTATAAAAATAATTTCAATTTTAGAAAGGAAATTAATTCTCATTGAATATAAAAAAATATCAAGTCATCGATCAAAATTTATTGAAAAAAAAAACCGTTTATTTAGTTTATCATTAGCAAAAAAAAATCTATTTAAAAAACTCAAATAACTTTCATAATCATAGGTGCAGAATAACAATATAAATGAATTTATACGACACTCCATAAACCAATTGTGTGTAAACAATTTACTGACAGAAGTCTTAAAAAGAAATAAAAATAGCTAACTAACTGAGTAAATTGATTAAATACTTTGTATATGCATACTTCAATATAATGCGTGAACTGTTTATTTTAATTTTTACACACGCACAGATGCATGAAAATACTAAGCAGTGCATAAAGTTGATATACAGCATTTTAAAATACACCCCATCTAGAAATAATGTATAGTGTATCTATCGCTATATGCAGTGAGTATGATATGGTGTCTTTGTTACATATTCATGTAGACACACTCAACTGTATATAAATGTTTGTACTTAGAGATTGACAAGTGTATAGTTATATGTTATACAATACTGATTTTAATGCAGCTTAAGTGTAACAAAAACACCATATGATAACATTTTCAGGTCTTGTTTTGCAATCCTCAAATTTCTATTCTATCATTCAGTTCTACTTTTTGGATCCTCGAATCTCTGACCTTTTCATAAGTGGGAATCCAATCATTCTTTTTCAAACATAAGTATGGTTTCTTATTATAGATAATCCAATTTCGGAAGCTAGGAACGTTAAACTGCCCTTTTTCGTACACGTTAAGACTAATTAAACCGCTTTATATTTCCCTGGTATATAAATGTCCCTTCAGCTCACAGTGTCGAGCCAGGATCCACGTTATCAACTTGGTATTTCTACTACTTTATCGGAAGTAAATCTGGCTACCATTTATTTATTATCGGCAATAACGTCCCTATATATAATACTAATCATACTAACTTAAAAGCAGCTGGGGCTACTTTTCTCTGTCTAGAATAGCGAGTGAGTAGCGTAAGCTTCTCGATATAGTTACTGTTTTCAATAAATATTTTCGTTCCTAATGCACCCTATTCGAACAGCTTCATATGCTTCGTGAGCGTAATATAATATATACGTACGTTTGAATATTTATTCAAGAATCATTTCAATGAGACGTGCAAATACATCAATTAATGATCATTTCCCAACTCTCAGTTTTAATTTTACAAACATTAAAACGCGCGTAAATATACGTTTCCGTCTTTGATTCAAGCCGGTTGAAAACTGCTATACACTGTATACTTGTTCAAAGGTAAACTGGGATGTTTGTTTGTATTTTCAATGATTTGGCAAGCATTATCATTTCTGTGTAGTGTATTCTCACAAAAGTAAGAGAGGCAAAGTAATCACATTAGACATTAGGAACTTTCTTAGTATTTTAAACCAGTGAATGCGAATTATGTTTTGTATACTATATTTTCAAATTTGTACCCATATAACACCGGAAACCAATAATAATAAGTTCATAAAAGTAACTATAGTTATTTAATTCCCAATTTTTTTCACCAATCAGGCAACTTCATATAGATTAAAAGCTGTCGATATTTATTAAAAAATATGTATCCAATTAATTTGCTGTATTTATCTTTTTATAATCCTGATAATTTTAATAACTTATAACATATTTGCAGAATGTTAGTAAAATAGGATATATTTTAGAATAAGTTGTCTATGGTATTAAAAAGTATTACAACTTTGTAATAAAGTTTTTAAAAGCAGATATTCTGAAATATCTGTTGGTTGTTTCCTTATTTATATTATTAATAAATTATTGATTATCATTTTGCATGTTCATCATTTTTTTCAAGGGGATAAAAATAGAATAAAATCGTTTCAAGTTTAATGTTTTACTGTACAATGATGTACTAAAAACCAGAAAATATTATTATGAATCATCAATCTGGGACTCCAAACTTAAAACAAATAGTGCCTTTCCATCGAAAATTTGTTATGATGGAAATCATAAGTGGATTTTAAGCGTTATAAACTATTGGTTGACCATGCGTCTCACGATTTTATTTGAGCCAGATCGAGTTCTCCATTGATGATCCATAATATTATTATTTTTGCTTTTCGTACATTATCGACGTTATGAGATCTTTAAATAGTTTCTTTTTCAAAAAATAGGCCTTTTTCAAAAAAGATCTCCACCAGACTCAGAATTTCTGCTCGTACCGTTTCAATAGAAGCCGGTTGCAAGGTTTGAATCAAATAAATAATAAAAAAACAAATATACAGAATAAGAAGCCTACTTAATAAAACCGTTCAACAATAAAACCCATTACACAAAAACTATATGAATCATTCTTTACAAACGTATTGCGTAGGTTTACTGTTGAATCGATTTAGTTTATAGAGAAACGTAAATAAACAGACAGTGACTTACAGGGCATTAATATTTGTGTAGGCATTATTAATAATCATGGGAGCACTTACTTGATGGTTGACTGTCAATAGAATTATAATATGATGGCGCAACGCATGCTTCCGTAGGACTAGTAGGCCCTGGTGTTTCTACTTTAATGTCAGCAGTTGGATATGAGCCAATTATTGTTCCAGACGATGCTGATGATGATGCTATTCTTGTAGAAATTTGTGATATTCCATCATCTTTACTCCAATTATTTGATTCCCGTTGATAAGTTTTTGTACACTGTTTTTTTACCATATAACACCGTGGCATTTTTTCCAAATTTATTTTATTAAAAAAATATAAACGTTAAAACTAGTATTTATTTTTAATAATTACTTAATTATATGTTTTAAAAATTTCTTTTAAATACTAAACAATTGTTACTAAAAAACTGTATTAAATATTGCTTTCGTTGTTAAATTCTGGTCGAAATGTTATTTTTTTGTTTAAGAATACTGATTAATATTTACTATTTATTTTTTTTAAACTGTATTTAATCTGGTAATATTATTTTTTTTATAAAAAGATGCCGACTACTACGACAAAGCTTAAGCAACAAGTTGTCTAATAACAGGGCGTCTCGACGTTCGTATAAACTCATCCAACAGGTAAACAAGTGTTCGTCGATCAGAGTTAACGCAAATGAAACACAAAAACACTTTTTCTTTTTTTACTATGTTTATAATAATTTTTTTGAAGGTAACGATGTAGATTGTAAAAAATATGTTTAATTTTCTTTTGGGAAGATCTATTGAAGCACTCAACTGTTTAGTTTTTTTTTTTAATGGACGGGCAAGCTTTTATGATGTTGTATACATTTTTTTTTTATAAATAATTAATATTTTGTTTATGTTCAGCACACTTTTTGGTCCACAAATTTAAAATGAACAATTGATATTTGAATATTTTTGGCTACATAAGTGTTTATATTATTTCGTAGCCCTCCATGCGTTCACTTTTTTGTCGCATGTTGATAAATTTCACGTCGGCGATGGTCTTCTTCTTGTTGCATGACGTCAACAATATTTTATAACGAAAGTAAATGGCGCCGATTGTTTCATATTGTTGCATAACAAATTTATATTACAAAAGAAATTAAAATATGTTGAATTATTTTATAATTAGAACACTTTATTTTTATATTATTGTATTTTAAAACCCGAATTATTATTTTATTTCCAAGTAATTCACATAAGAGTGTTTGTTTCGTTTCACTTCGTAGTACAATCGTTTGACGTTGCACTTGTTTTGGCGTTGGTAACCACTCCCTTCTCTCAAATAATGCCTGTTGTTCAACATTATATGGTATGTATATATTGTAAGGGTTGTTTAGACGCCATATTCAATACGCATGCGTTGTCATCATCATTTTCATTTACAGTCTATCGTTTACATTCGGTATTCAATCGATTTCATTCCCGATGTATATATTCGCTTGCTTATCCATATCATACAAGTGCTATGTATGTATGTATGTATGTATGTATGTATGTATGTATGTATCTATACCCGACACCTGTTACCAGCGTCGTACCTATACGTCTTTCTCATACTCTCATTATAAAATTGCATTGGGGGGTAGTTTAGATTTCACCCTATTACCCTCTGCATGTATATACAGTACAGTCTGTCATATTACAAATACATGTTATATATAAAATCTGCTTTACTGTAATAGTGAGTGAATAGGGGACACTTGACTTATCATTAACACGTAAAATAATAAATAAATACATAAACTTTAATTGCGAATCGGGAGATGATTGTGATTAATTTATGATTGAATTTAAAAAAATGAATAGATTTGTCATAAAACAATATAAAGATAATTAAAATCATCAAAGGGAACTCAAAGGTTTTTTAAATTAAATTTCAAATTTTACTCCAATTCCTTGATCAATTATTTGTATTTTATAAATACGTATTTCGACTACAAAATAGTCATCATCAGTTATTAGCGACGAGTAACAAATCTTCGATTACATATCCCAGAGTTAGTTATGATTAACAAATGTATACTGATGATGACTACTTTGTAGTTGAAATACGTTATAAAATACAAATAATTTATTTAGATATTGGGGCAAAATTGGAAATTTTATCATATAATTTTTCAACTGTATTATGTTCATCAAACAAATGTTACTCTTTAAACATACAGTTACGATTTTACATCCAGTTTGATCGATTTTATCGAAGTTAATGATTCCTAGTTTATTGATTTGTGAAATTAAATATACAAATATTTCCCATAAGATATACAAATATTTTATTTACGTACTGTATATATAGTGTATATTCAGTCTTTGTATACAGAACTAACGTTATTCGTTGCGGCTTCGCCCACCATAATTGTAATTTATCAGATCTTGAGTTACATGATATTTCTCCTTTTTAAGGACTGATTGAAAAACGCTGTTACGCATGTTTCTTTATTATTAACTTAGATGAGGTAGATTGTAAAGGCTGCCCTGGACGAGCTACACTTCGACCATTAGGTCCATTGTGATGCCTTAGGATGTGAGTGGAGTGGAAGGAATTTGGGAGTAGACTAGGAATTGGTAGGATATGCGGCTGCAGCCGACTATGATAGGAACTATGCCGATATTCATCTGGAGTTCGTGAAGGAAACTACAGACAACATTCTCAAGCATAGCCGCCCCTTTTTTTTATAATTGACAAACTGCCGATGTCGGGAATCGAACTCATAGCTTCCCAGTTTCCAAGTACTGCATACTGCGCAGACATGACGCCTTAGACCGCTCGGCTACTTGGCTGGTATTATTATTAACTTTACTTGAATCTGTTTGTTTGTATCGAATATTCGAATACCAACTGTCTTGCTTCTTACTTCTTACTTCGAAAATAAAAATATCATCATATAAAAATTTTATGCCCTATTTTTCTTCTTTCAATAATTGGTTTTCTAAAAAAAAAGCAAATGTTTTGTTGTAAATAATTGCATGCTAAATATCTAAACTCGGCCTGTCGCACTACCGTGCTCTAGATTCACACGCCTGTAACTTTTAAAAACTGGACTTCAACCTCTTTAGGGATTGTTTTCAGGAGTAAAAACACATATTTTGTGGCGCATTACTTAAATAGCAATTTTTATGTCTCTAACGGACAGTCGAACTTCCTATTTTACCCCTCGAAGGGTTGATTTGGTAAAAACGCTGAAACATATATATTTTGATTTATTAATAGCTTAAATACGAATTTTCCTTTATCCTCTTTTATACTTCTAGTTAAAAAAAAATGGGACTACCATATAAGCGCTCATCCCTCTTTAGGGGACGGTTTTCGATAAATTCTTAGGCATGTGTTTTTTTATATTAGTGGCTTAAATACCTATTCTCATTTGTCAAAATAAAGAAATACGCTTTTAAATATATTTGTTTATTTATTATTGTAGCCAAAATAGAATGATCAACTTTTTTCTAACAAGCAAGTTAAAATTCGGTAAAACGGTTCGAAATAAGTGTACTATATGTTTAGGTCATTAAAGTAAATATCTGTACGAAAATCGATTATTTTCAGAATGTTTTAGAATAATTGGTTTTTACAAGGTGGCTAATTGAAAGAGCATGAAAACAAACAAATATTTTGACAATTTTTCGGTGTTTGATTTGAAGTATATGATACTCTACTGACGTTTGTTGCATTGAAAAGCAGTTTGCAGTATTTAAATCAAGTGTTTAATCTGTTGGGTTCGTTAAGTTTACTAAAATGTGTACCATACTTATTGTAGACTGTAGACTCTAGTAATATTAATGTGGCGCGTGAAGTTTCTAGTCGATTGTACAAGGAAAAGTCGTACATCTTTTTTGGATACAATCTAAATATATTTAGAGAGTTCACATACTTACATAGCCTTGAATAAAACCGGGCATTCAAATTAAGGGTACATACATTAACCAGTCCGAGTGGGCCAGTTGGTTAAAACACTCTACTCGGAGGTTGTTGAGGCGGTTAATTGACTAAACTGTCTTCGTATGGAAAAGAACGAAAGTAACTGGCTATGTTTGTGAAGGTTTTCTGAATTTTCCTTCCACAAACTATAGATGAATATCGACATAGTTCCTATCAAAGTTGGCTACAGTCGCACAACCTACCGATTTAACTTAAATACAAATTCCTTGTCCTAGAGTGGTCGGTAAAAAGGTCTAAAAAAGCCTACTCGCAAACTACAGACATAGTTCCACAAACTACAGATGAATATCGACAAAGTTCCTATCAAAGTTGGCTACAGTCGCACAACCTACCAATTTAATCTATATACAAATTCCTTGTCCTAGAGTGGTCGGTAAAAAGGTCTAGAAAAGCCTACTCGCCAGGCTTTGACCTCCTCTCCGCACTACTACTAATACAACTACAACTACTACTAAGGGTGCACTGGGATATAAGTAGATGAAAAGGCCTATTTTACTCGACTGCTTAACGATTATCATCGAACCCTTATTACATTCCCCGATAATATACAAAATTTAAAAAATAAGACCGAATCTACATGTATTCTTCCTCATACTTATACATTCGTTTCTTCTGATTGACTTATCCTCAATCAGCCAATCGGTCAGATTAGTTGCACTATGTGAACTGGAATAATGAAATTGATTTCATTTACTTTGTTTTATTTATTTATTTGTTAATAAAATATACTACGTTAGTACTCAATAACTTAAGAACTTTTTACCTACCACTTTAACAGACTATTTGCAAATTTTCCAACACCACCATTTCATATTACATTTTCCAAGCTTGCAATCAACCTTGAACAATAATAATATTAAGCCTGTACTGTACTGTGTTTATTGAACCATAACAGCCATAACTAAGTACATAGTTGAAACGAGCAAACTACCAAGAACTGAAATATCCCGGGTCTGACCTGATAAATAACAGGGAATTTTAAAAAGAAACCTAATCACAAATACCTCCATATTATTATAAGGCTAATAATATGTCAAAGTTATGTTTTGTTAACAATGAATAATAAAATGTTGGTACATTTTGGGTGAAAACTTATTATAGAAATGAAAATCGAAAAGAAAATGCATTAATTTTCATAAACAACATATATCTACATATAAATACATTAATTTTTCATCATCATTGCGAATAATGTTTATTATTATTTATACATTTATTTTACCTTTTTTTATATGTATAGTGAAAACTGATATGGAAAGTATGCATGATGGAATATAAATATACATAGGATGGCTTGTCTTCCCAATTTCAATTCACGAAATGTGTAAAAAAATAATACTTCCATATTTGATTACCCAACATTTCGTATAATCGCTACTAAACGGAATTAGATTACAGATCCAAGACACTGAGGCATTGGGCGTTTTCGTCCTTTTCATATGATAGATATTTTTCAACTTGAATAAGCAATTCAACAAATGCTTAGTATATCTCAAAAATTGTCTCGGCAAGTTGTGGTTATTTAAGGTGTATAATTTTTGATGAAGTTTTCCCCGGATGGTAGCAAATATTACCAAATAACATATAGGCTATACAAATTTGTTGTTTCATGCTTCCGAGTCTACGTAGTAGAACCTATTTTTTAAGCGGTTGAAGGTAGAGAAAATCTTTAAACAATCTGCTTTTATTTGAAGCATTTCTTCATGCATCCAATACTTTGTGTTCATTTGGTTTGCGTAAATACGGGGCAATGCAAAATCTGATGGTGGTTATTTGTGTGATTATCGATAGATTGTGATTATTTGTGTCGATCATCGAGTGTTTATCATTTTTTGAAATTATGAATAGATTTATGGCTTTTTGCAAAATCTGACTAAAATTGGCTATTCTGATTAGTTTAATTTAAATATCCAAAAATCAACCGATGCACAAAAAAAACATCATATATTCGAAAACTCACCGCTCTTTTCGTTCAAAAATTATATCGGGATCAAATATCGCCTAAATTTAGGTGTAGTTAATGGCTGTAAGTACGTAAGGCATAAAACCCCTTAAACTTGCACTTACGCACTTCCGTGCTCTAGATAGAATAACACAGGGTTGCTGAAAAATTAGAGCAATTTTACAAACAATTTATATTTTCAACAAAAAAAATCTATAAAATACACGTCATATTTAACGCATTTTACGTAACGCATTAAGAAAGTTGTAAAAAAGTAAGACGCTTTCTGTTCAATTGAAACCATCGTAATCTTCTCAAGGACACTCGCAGCTAATGTTTTTTTGTTTCTGAAAGCATTACCTACTAACATGAGTATTTTAGTTTTATGGAAATTATTAATTTTGTTCTAGACCAAAATAAATTAGTTTAATTTCGCATGTTTTTTGAATTCCATCATGAGTTCATGTTTCAATAATGCTATAATATTGTATTGTCATCAAACTTACATACATTTGCATACTTCTATATCGATACGATTATTAAGTAGGTGGAAAGTTTTAAGATATATTTGCAAAGTAGTTACAGGTGAAGCTCACAAAATCGTCTTGAAAATGAGTTGAATTTGGTTTTACATAAATACCCTTTTTGCATGTCTGTGAAATATGTAATGGTACCCAAAGCCTCATTACCAAGTGCAAGGTATCGTGCATCCTCAAATATACCAGATACCCAGATCATACTATTTTAAAATGTATTTATCATGATAATGTTATGATATATCCTTAATGTTTTGTAAACAATTTTATTCAAAGTTATGCAATGCAGATAAACTATGAGTCGCAACGTTTGGTTTTTATTACTAAACATATTATATGACCACACATAAAAAAAAAAGTAAAATCTAATGGTTTTTCAAGGATGAAAGGCCATTCTGTATTGAAGTTATGGTAACAAGTAAATGGTAGGCTGATTTTTATTTTATATTGGTGAATATAAATACGTAACATATACATATAAGTATACATAATAATAAAACATGATTGTTTTTCTACTTGAGACTTTCCATTTTTATAACTAAATTATTTATATAATAAGGTCATGACTAATATTATTTATCTGGGAACAACAGTTTGTGAACAAACTGGAAAGTCTTTGAATAATATTCCATAATTTAGTAAGCAGGTTATATTCAAACATGTGTTTCTATAAAGAACGTTTTCTTGACGTTTTCATATTCTTATAAAACTAATAGTATCTATCTCAAATATTGTGTGCGTCAATTGAGTTTGTACTCAGTGTCATTTTTACTTTGAAGAGAGAAATTCAAGATTTTATCTTTCCTTCTCTCTCTCTAAACCACCATTCACCTTATCAGATTTTGTCCATTAACGAACTTGGCCTTTCAAAGACAGATAACACGTCACATACCAAATTTCATTCCGGTCAACTTAAAATTGCGGGTTCCAGAGCGCGTACAGTGCGGCTGTTTTGAACAAATACCAATAGTAAGCCCATAGATAGATAGATTGTAGAGGCTGCCCAAGACGGGCTACACGTGGACCATGAGGTCCATTGTGATGCCTAAGGATGTGATGATGTGAGTGGAGTGGAAGGAATTTTTGTGTTTAAACTAGGAATTGATAGGATATAATAGGAACTATTACAATATTCACCTGGCGTTCGTGTAGGAAACTGCAGAAAACCTTCTAAAGCATAGCCGGTTACTTCGTTCTTGTCCAAACACCCACAGTTTAGTCAATTAACCTCCCCTGTTTTGTTCTTTTCTTAATAATTGACAAACTGCCGATGTCGGGATTCGAACCCATCTTCCAATTTCCAAGTAGGCATACTGCGCAGACATAACGCCTTAGACCGATCGGCCACTTGGACTGGTTGCTAAGGCCCATAGAAGTCCAAGTTCTTTGATTCAATTTTCGAAAAAATGCTTCGAATTAAAGTTGCTCATTATAAATATAGTAACAACTTTTATTCGAAAATTTTTTCGGAAACCGAATGAATAAGGCACAAATAAATTATAAAATTTTGAAAAATGATCACGACTGTGGACTATTAGTTTTATACTTGTTTGTGCTTCATTCAGAAGGTTTTCGAAAAAATGCTACGTTGTTTCATTCCTGTATTATTCCTCGTATTCTTTTAGACGGTAGCTTTTAAAAGACCACTAACTTGTAGACAGCACTAACTTTTTGATGTTATACCTGTTTTAACGCATAAGATGTCCAAAGTATATTAACTGCCTCTGTTTAGCATACTGTTCCATTTTATGGTTAGCATTTTTAATGCCACATTTCAAAGACATTAATATCAGAGTTCATCGACCTAGTTTCACTGAGATACAGCAAAATAGACACACTTAGGGTTTCACCGAGGCTATACGAGGTAACCTCGCCTCGCCTCGGTCCTCGGTTACGAAGCACGAGGCGAGGCGAGGCGAGATACAAAGGTAAAAAATTTTAATACTTGTTACTAACCGAGGCGAGGCGAGGTATATTGTCCAAAAAACCTCGCCTCAGCCGAGGCAAATTTAAGAAAAAGTAAATTTATTCAAAAAATAATAATATAGTAACATTTTTTTTTCAAAAAACATGAAGCAATAGATAGATGCATTATAAAGGAAAAAGAAATTTTATGCCATGATTACTTTTTATAATAATAATCAAAAATTTATTCATATGTTAATAGTAAATAAACAAAATTAATAATACAATGGCATCAGAAATGATAGTGAAAGATCATATGCATAGTACTACCATAACATCTAAGGTAGCTCAGTTGGTAGATCATTGGTCTAGAATGTCTGAGGCGTGGGTTCGATCCCCATCCCTAGATGTGTATGATTTTTCATATCAAGCATTTGATGTCAAAAAAATGTTATCAATGTTCAGACATATTACTTAAATGTCAAAGTAAGTAAACGCTAGTCGCTTCCGTTGGTATAATATAACCGAAAGGCAACCATGCTAACAATGGAAATAAATAGACGCTAGTTTACAAAAAACAATTTGAAAAATATGTTAATAGTAAATAAACAAAATTAATAATACAATGGCATCAGAAATAATAGTGAAAGTTCATATGCATAGTACTACCATAACATCTAAAGTAGCTCAGTTGGTAGATCATTGGTCTTGAATGCCAGAGGTCGTGGGTTCGATCCCCATCCCTAGATGTGTATGATTTTTCATATCAAGCATTTGATGTCAAAAAAAATGTTATCAATGTTCAGACATATTACTTAAATGTAAAGGTAAGTAAACGCTAGTCGCTTCCGTTGGTATAATATAACCGAAAGGCAACCATGCTAACAATGGAAATAAATAGACGCTAGTTTACAAAAAACAATTTGAAAAATAATCATAACTTTGTTCATCGCCGGTTTGCAAATTTT
Organism: Nineta flava; assembly: GCA_963920215.1. Lineage (NCBI taxonomy): Eukaryota > Metazoa > Arthropoda > Insecta > Neuroptera > Chrysopidae > Nineta > Nineta flava. Next base: position 86,680,990 of record OY986041.1, on the reverse strand, counting down.
ATAGAGAAAAGTAAATGTATTATTTTTATTTTGTAGATCGACTGCATAGGTTTTCTTATTTTAGAGAAAACAAAATTGTGCGGTCGGGGGACCCCGTCAGGAACGAAGCTCTTTACGTTATTTTTTCAACTCTGAACATGATTTAATATGTAGATTTCTATTGATTATATAAGTGTATTTTTTATGAGAATACTCTCTCAAATGGAAACTGGGAGGTTATGGGTTCGAATCCCGACATCGGTAGTTTGTAAATTATTATGGAAAAAAAGGGCGGTTTATTGACTGAACTGTCGGCGTATGGATAAGAACGTAGTAACCGGCTATGCTTGAGAAGGTTTTTTTGCAGTTTCCTTCACAAACTCCAAATCATAGTCGGCTGCTGCCAGATCCACTCCACTCACATCCTTAGACATCAAAATGGACCTTATGGTCGAAGTGTAGTCCATCCAGCGCAGCCTCTATAATCTATCTATCTCTCTATCTTGTTTACAAGCAATTTGCCATGATACCATGTTCAATACGAGTTAAAATCCTGTCCGTAATATTGTCAAATGTATTCTTCTTCAAATTTAAAATTTATAAAAGGATCAATTTAGTTGTACCATAGTACAGTTCCTGCTGTAATATTTTTATATCAACTTGTGAATTGGTTTCATACATAAGTTTAATATATAGCCAAATATGTTATAAATATTTATACAATGCTTATATTATGGTGAACATGTTATTTACCTTCTTGAAGAGAAGAATGAAACGAAGAAAGAAGTAAAGAAAAAAAACAGAAAATGAAAATATTGTTATATTTTAATATAAAATGATAATTGACTATCAAAAAAAATAAATTGAGAATATAAAGGTACATATGAATACAACCTGCTTGTTGTTTATTTCGTATTATTAATTTCTTCAGTACGAAAAAAAAAAAATTCATTGTTTAAATGTTTTTGTATTATCAGTTATATTTTGTCATTTGACATTCATGTTATGACATAATTTTCATAACATGAATGTCCTATACAGTCCTAATTTATTGTTTCTATAGCGAATTCGAACGAAGCTTAAATTTTACAACATTTTATAATATATCATGGGAACACCGTTAGATTTTCAAATAAGTAAGTGTTTAATTCAAATAGGATTCGTGATACGCGATTGACATAAGAGTAATTCCATGAAATTTTCACTTCTTAAAGGAGCTTCTTCAGGCACGTTAACGAAATATGGTCAAGCAATTCATCCTTAGAAAACGTTATTTTTTTTGAAAGTTTTATAAATTATATAATACTAGCTGTTTCCCGCGACTTCGCCCGCATTTATATGAAAGATATATATATATATATATATATATATATATATATATATATATATATATATATATATATAAATATATATATATATATATATATATATATATATATATATATATATAAATATATATATATATATATATATATATATATATATATATACATATTTATATATATATATCTTTCATATAAATGCGGCCGAAGTATATATATATATATATATATATATATATATATATATATATATATTTATTTATTTATTTATTAATTCATTTATATTTATTTAACATACGATACGATTAATGGTTTTCAAGGTATCCTACCCATAGTGCTAAAATTCCAAACTTTTAACAAACTTTTAACGGACGTTAAAATGAACGTAAAAATTGGAGACAAATTTTATATCCCCATTTTGATAAAAACTTCGTTTTAAGCTAATTTGGACCTAGCAAAAATGATGGCGTTGGTTAGAATACGGTACGATTAACGGTTTTCCAGTTAATCTGTCCACGGATCTTATGACGTGTTACCCTATATATAGTTTGTTGGACTCAAAATATACGAAAATCGTTTTCCTTTAACGGTTTAGTGAGCCATTAAGGAAATATTGACTGAAATTGTTTAAAGGCACATAAAATCGATTAAAGAGATCATATTTCGAAAACTATCCATAAAATCGTCATGCCAACTGAATTTTTGGGCTTTATGCGTTCAATTTATCTTATAAACAAATTGTCATTCAAATTAATCACTAAAATTTTGTCATTTTTTGGATTTTTTCTAAGGGGCGTATTTCAGATCGTATTTCAGAAGGGGCATAAACAAATCTCTTAGCTCATAGTTCAGTGAATAGGCTTTTCTCAACAATGTGCTAAATTCTGAGGACTGTTGCAAGTTCCAGGGATATTTTTCTTTGCTTGTGTAATTTTTTTGAAAAATTTTTATCAAATTTGGGGGGAGGCGGGTAAAATAAGGCCGATAGCTGGTCTACGTACTTCATGAACGACCCCTAATGATGTAAATATATAAATATCTAAAATATTTGGCTTTTATATCATAAATAAATATAATAATATCAATTTATTAGATTCGTTAATAAAATGATATGCATATATTATTATTATTATATCAATAAAAGGTATGTTTAAATGTTCATAAATTATTACTGATTTATTTATTAATGGTTTTTAAATAATTTATAAATTAATGATTATAATTTTATTATTTTGTTGACATATACGTATAGTTAATATAATTTTGGTTATATGAAGAAATTTCTGTTATAAATGTAGAGCCGTAAGAGTTGATCACGAACTGACTGAATAATTGGTTAGAAAAAAGTAAACAGCATAAACAGACTTTTCTTAAGGATGTTCCAGCACTGTGTACACATACTTACACATATTATTGGCACAAAGATATTTACACATACTTTAATTGTTTCCGGTACGGTGATCTGGCAACGTTGCTCTGTGCATATACCTATATATTATTATTGCTTATGCCAACAGTAACAATTCCCACTCTTTACTTGATGCAACTTGAGAGAGATTGGCGCACAACGTTGTCAGACCACTATTGACCATAAACGGAATGTGTTATAATTGGACAAAAATAATATTTTAAATTGTTATATTTCGAAAACAAAACGGGAACACTATATTTTTTAAAAATTTATATAAGAAATATTAAGAAATACTCTCCTAGTTTTTTTTTTTAATTCTATCGAGTATTTTTTCTAATACAACAGATAATAGTTGGGTGGGCATGAAGTTTTACATGCTTCTAATGAGAGAGAGAGTGAGAAAGAATAATAACTTTGATATTAATTATCTCGCGTTCTAAACTGTCAAAAATTTGGAAACTTCGGGATTTATTAGAAAACGTTTTTTTTAGCCAATGAAAAAAAAATGAGTAAAATCTGTCGAAAAGTGGTGGTAAGCTGGAACATCCTTAATGTTTTTTTTTAATTTATAGGAAGACACTAACATTAATAACAGATGAACCGTTTCCAAGATAAATGGTTGGTTATATGTAGGTATTTGGTAATACGGGATATTTGGTGTGAAGAAAGATTGCAATCAGAAGCACACGGGTCAAAGGTGGCCAGGAGTTAATGCAGCAGGTTTTTTTGAATGTGTGTAGGTGGATGTGGGAAACCACTAGGTCCTTTTTACCGACCCCTAAAGAACAGGAAATTTGTGTGTGGACTTGGAATTGGTAGGTTGTGTGACTGCAGGCGACTGAGATAGGAACTATGCCGATATTCATCTGGATTTTGACAAAGGAAACTGCAATTAATCAGTTAGGTAAAAGGTTAGTTTTGAGGTTTGAAACAGGAATTAATTTTAAGATTATTATGTTGGGTGTTAATTAACAGGTTTTTGATGCCAAATGTGCTATTTTTATGCCAAATTTATATGAGTATCGGATTCTCGGTATTTTCATTATTTTGAAATAAAATATTTGTAACATTAAAATTGAAATATTTATGTTTGTATTATGACTTCAATCAGTTTCTTCATTTCATTCAGTCTCACACAGAGAACGATCGCTACTATGACCACACACTCTAATCCGCTTATCATGAAACGTAAGCCTCTTACTTCCGAAATAATTCTCCTTCACTTATCACAGTTAAATTAGTTAAATGTTTCGCTCACTCTTTGGTTTAAATTGGATAATCACGGAAAATGGAGACGGTGTCTAGTGTTTTATCAGTTTGGCGTGTAATCGAATATAAATTACTTTTCAAAAGGTCTTTTAGGTCACACACTAGTTGGGACAATGTCCATCATAGATCGAAAATACTATAAATCTCACTTCCCGATATTAAGCATTGTGCAGTTATCTTTTACCATGTAAAGTTTGTGTCAAATACGCGTAAATCAATTTGGACAATCTTCCACAAATAATAAATAAACACTCGAAATTTTAATGAATGTTATTAGAATGCCAAGATAATCTTAATATTCTTACAACGTTGGTTTACAAAAAAATGTCCCGAATGTCCTGAAAAACTTAAAAGCTAAAGACATTGAAATATAAAATGCAGTAAACTGTTTTTAAAACAGATTGGTATTTGAAAAACAGCCTATAATTGTCGTAAATATATTCAGTTGTGGATAATAATATTGAAATAGGTAAAATCTGAGTTTCAACTGTTTTACTATTTGTTTGATCAATTTATACATTTAGTTTATGCATCACTGACTTTAGTCACGCAATTTTCATTAACATAAAGCTATTACAATTGATCTAGACGTTTATAAATAATTATATAGGATATTTGTGTACAAACGAAAATGGTTCTTTATATGTTTATATATCTTACCTCTATATATAGTTTACAATGCCGTACGGCGTAGAAGAGGTTTTATTTACACAATGTCGATAAGGGTGTGTTTTCAAATTTAATATTAACAAGTGAAATTAAACAACTAACTGATTTTATTGCTTAAATACCTGGAATGTACTGAGTTTATGAAAAAGCTTTTTCTATCTCTTACGATTTCGATGATTGATATTTTCCCACGGGCGAGCAGCGGTAGCACCATCCGATTTTGCTCATTTATGAACTTGAAGTTTCATTTTAGAACACACACGCAAAATTTCAGGTCCTGCCGGTCAATAATATAATGAGTTTGTTGGTAGTTACAAGATAGCTCAAGAAAATTTGTGTTGCCCTACACTGTTGATCAACAATACAATCGAGTAAATCACAGTATACAGTTCAATATATGTTTTTATCACAGAATAATTCCACTGGCTTCAAACACCGAGATTCTATAGTTTAAATGGAAACGTCAAATTTTGTGTGACCTTTCACTGATAGATTCGTCTCTAAATATATTAACAGTTTATTTTCAAATACGATTATGGAAGGTGTGTATCAGCCCAAGTGGCCGATCGGTCTAGGGCGTTACGCCTACTTGTAAACTGGGAAGTTTCGGGTTCGAATCCGACATCAGCAGTTTGTCAATTATTAGGGAAAAAAGGGGCGGTTAATTGACTAAACTGCCAGTGTATGGACAAGAGCGAAGTAACCGGCTATGCTTGAGAAGGTTTTCTGTAGTTACCTTCACGAACTGCAAATTCCTAGTCTATACCCAAAAAGTCCTTCCACTCCACTCACATCTTCACATCCTTAGGCATGGCAATGGACCTTATGGTTGAAGTGTAGCCCATCCAGGGCAGCCTCTACAATCTATCTATCTATCTATAGAAGTTGTAAAAGTTTTGAATACCAACAATAGATCATAACATTGATATGAGAGAACATTGTGTTTATGTAAAATGGAATGTTAAAACAGGTCAAATACGGATAATTGAAAATCTAACATCATTTGGTATCTACTTACTACACATTGTTTAAGCAACCCAGTTTAAATCTTGCATTGAATTGCGGATAAACTGTTTCCTTGCATCAGTAAGTTATGGTGTAATCGTATGAAAATTTATGTTGTGCAATTCTTATTTTTCAGTTGAAGATAGGTAAAAAGGTAAAACTTGGAAATTAAAATTCCTGGTTAAATAATCGCACGAGTATTGAAAAAGGCACGTTTATACGACGCATGTAAATAGTTAGTAGTTGATGGCCGAATTAATCGACCAATAGTTAACTAGACATTACAGGGAGTATATGTGATATACCTAGATGCATTTATTTCATCGCTGTAAATAAATCACAATTTATTTAAATATGTTTACAAACTACTACATTTTTTCTGAAGTAGGTATATAAAATTTAAATTTAAAATGATGATACAAAAAAAAAAAAACTTCATGTATCTATTTAGATAATAAAATGTATTTAGTTATGAATAATAAATATAAATCCCAATGTACATGTATTCCAAAGTATAGGAACTTATCTAGATATTTGAAACGTTTATTGAATTTACCTATTAATAGTTTCACAAACTCCTATAATCAAATTTAATAAAATGAAAATACATAACGATAACGTTTAAAACATATATCAATTTATTTGATTAGTAAATTTATATATATATATATATTTAAATATATATATATATATATATATATATATATATATATATATATATATATATATATATATATATATATATATATATGTGTGTGTGTGTGTGTGTTTGCATCTATTTTTAATCAGACCACCTCAAAACATAAAATTATTTTCAAACCGCTCAACGTTAATTTTTAAACATCTAAATTTATTGAGAATAGCCTATATATTTTATCGTTAATTTTCCAATGGGTTTCAGAAAGAATCATAAAAAAAAGCCTATTGACCAAAATAAATGTGGAGGATAACCAAAAATAACAAATAACAGTTTATTTTAATAAAAAGCACAATAAACTGTGATAATGATGTGGATTAAAACTAAAATACATTGTGGAAATCATCCTTTTTTTGTTAAAATTTTATTTTATTTTACTTTTATATTATAATCACGATACCATCAATAATCCATTGACCATAATATTTTACAAGAACGTTAGACACGCCGACAATTTATTCACTATTTTCATCAGTTTATTTAAATAAAGCTTTAGTTTTATCTTTTCTCATGAGAAAAAAAATTGTGCTTTGATTGTTATTAGGTATTATACGCGATGAATAACTCATAACTCGATGAATAACTGAATGGAAGAAAATCTTATATCAGTATTCATAATCTATTTCATTAGAACGGTGCTTGAAAGTGCAAAATATGTTATTGAAAGTGCAAATTATGTTTCTACTCGTTAATGACAAATGTAGGGGAATCTTTCACTTTTAATCACATACCACGATTATAGTGCGTCGGGCCAAGTTTAAGCATCACTGTACATAATTGCCTGTATGAGCACACACAGTACTATATTAACATGAAATGATGATTAAAGAGAAATTTTAAGCCTCTGTATTTCAGGAACCAAGAGAGCTACTGAGCTCAAATATAAATAAGTTTCATCTATAGATTATGTGTAATTTGATTCAAAAATTAACATGAAATATGATAACTTACCAGGACAATTGTTTAATAAGATGTAAATATTGATTTCCTTGAATCGAATTCCGTGTGTTATGTTTATTCTACACACGCATAAATATATTAAAACATGACATGTATTGTGTTATGGCATATGATTATGCTGCAACTAAAGAGTTAGTATTTATTTTTCAATAATTTTACAACATAATTATATAATATATTCCATTTTTTTGCGGTTTAAAAGGTAAGTTTTTGATGCGAGGGTACGCATGAATTAATGGGACCCATTCCCGATTCCAATAATACTTTTTGGCACTGTATCACGCGACAAAAAAAAGTAATAGTTTTGGTGGATCTTCGCATGCAGAGTATTAAGAGCACTTTAAAAATGCTCGTACCGAAATCATTTATTTCTCCGATCAATATAGGCATTTTATATAAATTATTAGGTTTGTACACTTGTATCGGTCAACATGAAATATTTAGATATTAATACGTATTTCAAGTACAAAATGGCTTCAGGGAGCTGGTTACGCTAATTTGCTTACTGTTTGACAGTGAAGCAGTCTTTGGTATACGTTAATATTATGAGTGAAAGTTTATTGAATTTTTCATGCCGTCTTTAAAGACTTAATTAAAAACTAATTAAAAAAAGATATAGAATTCAAATAAATCAATTTTTTAATGGGAATAACAAATAGAAAATTTGGAAATAATCTAAACATATAAATGTAGCCAGCTAATTTAAATAAGTACAAAATCTACTGAGGAAAATTTTCATAAATTTATTTAACAGTGTTTCCACAAAAAAAATTTTTTTTACTTTCTTATCAAAAGTTCAACGTGTCTTTTTGGTAAGAAAATCGACTACAATTTGATTCCTTTCAACTTTTAGCTATGTATATTCTTTCCCAGTGTTAGTTGCCCAAAAGTTTATTTTTTTAGAAGTACAATAAGTAATTTTATGATACACCGTATTGAAAATGCATTTCTTTGTGATAATAATCCACATGTACGTTTAAATTCTTACGTCTTTAAGGTTTCTGCGATATTCTTGGATTTTACATGCATAAGTTTACTGGGCTAGTTTTACTGTTATAATAACAACAGATATTTTCGTCAATTACATTGTGGTTACTAAAAACACAAAACTCATCCTAAAAACTATTGTAAAAAATAAAATCTCTAAAAGTCTAATCTTCCTCTGTTCTTCGATTGGTCGATACAACAATAATCAAATTCATGGTTGGTTATGTACATACTACAGTAAAATCATGCCACATTTAAGTGTGTGATACGCGTAATTTAACTGAAGTGTTATACAGAATCTAGATTCGAGATAGATAGATTGTAAGATCTTCGACCATATTGTCCATTGTGATGCCTAAGGATGTGACGATGTGAGTGGTGGAATGAATTTGTGAGTAGACTAGAAATTGGTATGATATGCGACTGCAGCCGACTCTGAAAGGACCTATGCCGATATTCATCTGGAGTTCGAAAAGGAAATTGCAGAAAACCTTCTCAAGCATAGCCGGTTACTTCGTTCTTGTCCATATGCTGACAGTTTAGTCAATTAACCGCCCCTTTTTTTTCCTTATATTTGACAAACTGCCGATGTCGGGATTCGAACCCATAACCTTCCAGTTTCCAAGTAGGCATACTACGCAGACATATCTACAGTATCTAGATGTTTATCATCTGAATAGAGTCGATTGGGTAGAGAAATGCCGTTTTCGTATGAGTACTACAGAGTTTCAGATTATGTAGTGAAACAAACGTCATTTAAAAAGTAACAAAAACACGGGAAACGTATTGCCTAATATGAGTAAGACTGCAACGATAAAAATACTTCAACAAAAAACAAAATAAATATGCATTAAGCAAGGATTTTAATCGTTTGTATAATCAAAATTTACAAGTAAAAATGCACATCCCCTCATATTGACTGATATTTATAGTTTGAACTGAACCAACTATAATATATACATACCAGGGATATTGCGGATATTCGCATCCGAATCCGCAATTGTGGAACTTCCGCATTAATTATACGCAAAGTGTGATTTAGTCTTATTTTAAACTACATGAGAATGTTTGAGATAAACCTCAGTGTAAAATATGTGCAATAAAACCTACTCTCGCAAGAGCCGTACAACTACGTCCTTGAGACCTAATCTAAAATCGATGTACCTGGTGCAGTTATAGGAAATGTAATTTTTTGAAGTGCAGTAGAGGAGAAATTAAATTTTAGGAACTACAGATACCGCAGGTAATAAATAGCAATGGAACATGTTTAATAGATTGCAGATGCTACATAGAGAAAAAAAACTTTCAAAAATTTCTTAAAATAGGACTGAAAACAGGCACGATTTACAATTGATTTGGTTGGACTATACGTACGAGTACACATATAGGTACATAAGACTGATAATACATAGAATACACACAGAATCGTACAGACATATACAGGATGAGTCAAAAGTCGTGGAGTTTATTGAAAGGGTGGATAGGGGATGAAGTTCTAAGATGAAAAGTCCTTAGACATTTTTGCACCTGACCCACGGTTAATTAAATATTAATTAAATAAAGTAACCAATAAGAGTTAACAGAAAAAGAAATGGTGGGGAATGAACGCAGCGTCATCAGAGATACGTGAGGGGAGCGAGCTAGCCTCATCACTAACGTAGAGTGAGTCAACCTTATGCGATTCATTCCGGTTCCATTTTTGTAGTTTGTAGTTCAATTTTAAAAATTTTGGAACAAAAATTTACTTTTAAAAAATTTACTTTTTAAAAGCTTTGGAAAAAAAATGTAGCTCTTTTTTTTCGGAAAAATCGAATTAACTGAATTATTCAGTTTTTATTAGATTTCTAACGATGAAATTTTACGGCGGTATTTGACGTTGTTTTTTTAAAGTTAAGAGCTGATTAGATTTTGGAATCGATCGGTACAGTAGTGCAAACATTCTTTAAAAAAATATTTTTGGGATTATCGTAAAGATAGTCAGGATAGTTTTTTAGGACCTCGAAAATTCAAGATCTTATGAAAACTCAGTTTTCGGTAATCGGACTGAAATCAAAACTTCGCAATATTTGAAAACCTTCAATTTACTTCACGAAAAGTTGAAAATAAGTCTAAATTGCAATGGATTTGATCAGTACAAAAAACATTAATAAATTCTTAAGTATAATTTTTTCCAATATTTTAGTGACCTAATGGGGAATATGCATGAACATTTTTTTTTCACATTTATTTTCAGAATATGAAAATACTGTTAATACTGTAATAATATTTAAAAACGAAATTAAAATCCGATAAATATCAAGGAAGCTATAAGCTTTTAAAGATTATTATCTGTCTCTTTCTTGCAAAAATACTAAAAACGGAGTTTTACGTGTATTTTAAATGGTGAAAGTGTAATATGACGTCACATAACATATCAAGAGGGCTATCACCCTCTTTGTCTAATCGGGAATATCAATCATTCATATCTCGCTTATTTTAAGTTATTTAAAAAGTAATTTTACTTGATATTTGTCAAGTAAACATGCTTCAATTCAAGTGAAAAAAAATTTGCATGCATATTCCCTATTATTGGTGATTCGTTGCTTAAATTTATAAACGAAAAATGTAGTTTTCAGGTAGAATGAATCATTCAATTTTCATTGAATTGAGAGCTTGCCAGCCTCATAAATCTTGCCGACGCTGCGTTCATTCTCCACCATTTCTTATTCCGTTAACGCGCTTCTCTAATTGGTTACTTTATTTAATTAATATCTATTTAACGGTTGGTCAGGCGAAAAAATGTCCAAGGACTTTTCCACCTTTTCAATAAACTCCATGACTTTTGACTCATCCTATATATATATATATATATATATATATAGAGCTTGTTGGATGAATAGATTGTATAGATACATAATATGTATGGAGAATCCGTTAGTTTGAACGTTTGGTCGTCGCGTTCACAGAACCGTTATTAAAAACTTTAGGTTTGATGTTCTATTTAATTAAATGGATCATGAGATTTGAACGGAAGGTTTATCTTTTCCAGGGTTCATACTTACCATTTATATAACTGTGTAAGTATTGTATAATATCGATCAATAAAATTGAATCAATAAACAACAACAAAAAATTTAGTTTTATACAACACAAGTGTAAGAAAATATACTAAACGTATTAATTTGTTTGTTCAACCTTACAAAACAGAAGCTAAATTTTATAATACGGATTAATTTGTAGGTTCGAAAAGATTAACATCCGCTGCAAAATGTTCGGTATGTACACGCAGAATCATTTTGTAATAATAATAAAATACTATTTTGAATCATTGGTCAGTGTGTGATCTTGTTTTGTGTGAGCTTGCAAAGTTGTGCTTTTAGGGGAAATTGTTTAAGCGTAAACGATACTATACAAAGTGATTCTTTGGTTGTTTCGGAATTTCTAAGATAGGAATTATTTTCAAAGCATAACTGAATAAAATCTTTTTTAATCGTTAGAATCAAAATTTAGAAAATAGAAAAAACCGAATATATCCCTTTTCTGGTCCGCACATTCAAATTATGTATATAACTTTTTTACTAGGGATTCAAATGTAAGTAATTGAAATAAATCGCCTCATAGAAAAGAGGATTTAACTGCGGTGGTTTTACCATATTTCATTTCCTGGGTCATTCAAAGATGATTGGCTCTGGTTTTTTAGAAGTTTAACAAAATAATAATATTCAAAGAACTATTAAAAATTAAATTAATAAATTTATTTAATTTATTATTATTAACTATTCAAATTAAACACAGAGCCATGCGACTTGGAATGAACTACATGAATTTGTTTGATATAATACATAGGGTTGTTTACCACTGTAAGTCACACTGTGCCCGAGCGGTCTAATGTGTTATGTCTGCGTAGTATGCCTACTTGAAAACTGGGAAAATATGGGTTCGAATCCTGACATCGGCAGTTTGTCAATTATTAAGAAAAAAAAGGGGCGGTTAATTGACTAAACTGTCGACGTATGGACAAGAACGAAGTAACCGGCTATGCTTGAAAAGGTTTTTTGTATCCTTCACGAACTCCAGATTAATATTGGCAAAGTTCCTATCATTGTCGGCTGCAGCCCGCATATCCTACCAATTCCTAGTCTATACACAAAAATTCTTTCCACTCCACTCACATCCTCACATCCTTAGGCATCACAATGGACCTTATGGTCGAAGTGTAGCCCCTCCAGGACAGCCTTTACAATCTATCTACTGTATGTCACAAGACTAAAAGGTTTTAGATGAAGTAAAATTGATTCGTCGTTATCACTTAAAAATTTTGTGTAGAATCCGAAAATGAATACCCAAAACAGTTTTTACATAACACCTGTTTATAGATGTTTAATTTACGACTAGCTACTGTCGTATGTATTGAATCTGTACGAAAATCATCACCTCGACCACTCATATGCAACACGTAATAAACAAAACCTGATGGGTATGCAAACCACCAAAAATTATATACATAGCGGAGTTCTCAACATGAGCATACGTATCTATAATAGAATTCCAAAGAAAATAAAACATTCGAGCCAACATATTTTTAAGGAAAACTTGAAAAGATTTTTACTAGAGCAAAATTTTTATAATTTAAGGGAATTTGTTAAATAATGATTAAATATACGCATTAAATGACGCATTCTATGTACTTTGTACTCAATTTATATTAAGAATAAAGAATATTATTATTATTATTATTATTATTATAAATTTTAACATGTATTGCTTAATTTTATTTGGTTCATACTGATTATGGATGCAGCGAAACTTCCATCGTCGCAATAATATTTATAATATAAATTTAGTAAAATATTCCAAAAAAAAAAAAATGTATTACGCGAAAAACTGCTCGTTATAAAACCAACTTATGGATCTTGAAGGGTTAATTTTATAAAATATTTCATGAAATACTACTTCTGAAACTTCAGATGTTTAAAATCATCTCATTCATCCCTTTCAGATAAGATGAACTTAAATGTATAATTTCAAACTTCTTTGAACTTAGCTTCTGGGATATACATCGTTGACAAGATTGTATATATAAAGATTGATAAAATAATCAAATAATCAAAATAATCAATTTCCACTGTTTAAGAAAAATTATGTTAAAGAAATAAACCATATTAAAAAAGTTTCAATCATTAACGGCTTCGATTCTAACATATAAATAATTTGATCCGCAGAACTAAATTTAAAATTTTACGAAACATAAAAGACTGGCAACGTTGAACAAACTAAATGGTGCAAATTAACATACTTCCGCACAAATAAAATCTACATACACAAATTAAGAAAACAGATAATTTAGAACAATGTCCCAATTCCAAATTCTGATTTAATAAAATTAAACTATAGTCAAAATTTTATACCTGAATATCAAGGTTAGCTTCGATCAACACCCTCACCTTATTGACAATAACAACACCACATGGTCAAAAAAGGATACCGCCAATAAATGGGTTGGGTTCTTCACACACTTAATCCCTTAATTGGTCAGTCAACTCAAATAATCCTTCAGGTACTACCTGAGTCAGATTATATAAAAGACAAAATTTTTTTATATTATTGTGAGACACGCATCAAATTAGAAACGAGCAACATATCTCTGACTCCTCCATATCCCAGAGATAGTTACGATTAGCTAATTCATACTGATGATGACTACCTTGTAGTCGAAATACATATTTATAAAATACAAATAATTGTTCTAGGAATTGGGGCAAAATTTGAAATTTAAAATTGCATGCCTTTATTCGATCGCTGTAAAACCACGATTGCTTGCGAGACCTATCCAACTTTACCAGTGAATATTTGACATGATAGCTTCCAAGAACATCATGTTTTTACGTAAAAAAAACGTTCAAAAATCATCAATGTATAGACATTGGCCAACTATTATCGATTGTTTATTTTGATGATATTTTGTCGGTATTTTTTGTGATTTTCTACGCGGAGGTAGAAAATCGTGCCATTATGAATTGAAATGGGGTCACTGTTTTTGAATTCGAGTGAACGTATATCTATATCTATATATTTCAATTTAAAATGTATACAGCTATGTAATTCTGTCCATTTCAACTATGTATATATATATATATATATATATATATATATATATATATATATATATATATATATATATATATATATATATATATATATATATGTTTTTAACGAGTATCCCTTAACTCTACAAAATAGTGACAAATACTATTTAAAATGTCTATAGATTTTATTCAATATGTATATGTACTTGGAAATATACGTATACATGCATACCATATTATACATAAAGAAAATCTTCGTGTTAATTCGGTTTTTTTTTTCATCTTCTCTATACTTTTCGCTGCTAAATCATTTTCTATGTTTGATTTAAATTTTCTATTAACACAATGTAATCATTTTGTGTTATGGAAAAGCTTTATTTATTTTTAAACTTGAAAATCGATTTAAATTAAAGTGCTTTGTGGATGTACTAATATTATCTTTGTGATGAAGTTAAGAATTGTAATCAAATTTTATTCAATTATTTCAACAACCATTTTAGAAAAAAAAATCTTGTAAATTATTATAGAAAGACTCTTTTTGTTAAACTTTACGAATCCAAACATTACATATTCCTAAATTTGGTATATGATTGTAGTTCTTGTGAAGTTAAAAGCTATGAGTAACCAACAGTAAGTAAAAAGTTATGGGTAAACGTACAACCAATATGATTATACTTAACTTACGTTTACTCGTTTGATATATGGTAAATAAAAACACATATATCCGATAATTTGTGCCTAACAATTTGAGTTACGACAACACAAAATATTCCAACCTTTGGATTTTATAGAAAAGTTTGGTGGCTCCCACGTAACAAAGAAAAAGTGTACGGAATCTTATATTAAAAACAAACCTTTGATGAATATTAGAAAATGGCTTTCGTGACATGTTTCTTTGACCAATTATGACGGTCACAGAGAAACATTGTAAACCAAACCTTCAAATTACTCTGCTTAATTATTTCACCAAGTTCTTTATCGAAATTTGTATTAAAATTTTTAACAACATACGTAATGTAACAATAATAGCCACCATCCAAACAGAAACAAAAAACATCATAACATTCCTGAAATTCTTTTAAATTTCATATCTTCCTCTTTTTATGTGCTACAATAAATATACACCATGGATAAAATTAAACCCGAATAAAATGGTGCCTTTAATTTATTTTACAACGGTTGTGTGTGTATCATTATCCTGTGTTTGCGTATTGGATGTAAAGTCAGGTTTACAATTATTACGTATATGCAACGTACATGCTCATCATATCCACGACGCTTTTTTCATTACCTAATAGTCAATAATCATTTAAACGCAGGAAGATTGGAAAAATTTCAGACCATGAAAAAATATCTTGTGAAGTGCCATTTTTACCCTCGCGGAGAGTAGACGGAATCGAACTTGGATAGGCAAATGAAAAGGTAGACAGATATACTAATTATCCCTTAACTGCTAACAAATTATTTTAAAATTGGAAGAACGGCCAATGCAAAACGCATTATTGGGTTTTATTGCTGCAAAAGGGTAAACGGTATAATTAAAACATCTGACCAAATGAAAATATTCTTTTTTTTTGTTTCAGTGGAACGTGTAGGCTAAAATATTTTCATTTATGCCCCTAAAACGCATTTTTATAGGATTTTGTCATAATTTCTCTACATTGAAAAGTTATGATGGTTCCTTTATTCCTTCAAAGTTACCAAATGACTCACCCAAGAATGTATCGTTGGAATCACCATTTGCAGCTAAATTTACGATTTTGATCATATGTATATATTCCAGTTACAGATATATCTATATTGATTTACCTTAGATGCTTTAGGTTCTGTAGCACATACGAAGTGGTGCCACATCATCCGGCTTGGTTTGCCAGTTCATGACTTGGCAATGATTCTACATTATTTCTTGTTCAGAGGCTATACTCTGCTCTTGACTGGATGATTTGAGACGTTTTAATGCTGTATGACATTCATTGTAGGCTAACCTTTAACATAACAACAAACAAATTATTTACTGCTACACCTACAACAATATTGCCAAGTGATATTATCAGTATTATTGTCAGAGCACATCATCATCATTATCATGAGAAGAAGGTAGTTAGACTCTTTATTGAAGAAGAACAACAACAATACTCCAACCGCAAACAAAGCTTTTCGCTGTTCAATGCTCTGTTACCTACGAACAATGTAATTATTACCCTATCTACTTTTCACACAAGTATTACAACAATACAGTACAAAAATAAAATGTCAGTCTCTCTCACTGTGTGTACGTATTGTGGGTTATAATAATAAAATTAATTTCGGGTATAGTAGGTTGTAACAGACTTGACTACTTAGTTTATGTAAGCACCCATCTAGTAGTAAATACAAATTATAATATATGAATATTTTTTAACTTTTACAAAGTCGTAAGAGTGGCGAAAGGAGTATTTTCAGCGTATCATTATACGCTGTGTAGTTTTTAACTACTTATCTAAAGGATCTAAGAACCAAGGTCTGCAAATTACCGCATTATGTTTCTAATTACGTGAAAATATCCATAAAAACAATATTTTTTAAGATTTACTTTCTGTATTACTTGAAACTCTATGCTTAGGAAACGAAAATTCTGATACATCATATAGCAAACAGAATGAAAATTTAATTGAAACTCTTTCATGGCAAACAATGTTTACAAATTTTGAGAATATTAAGAAAAGCTCTGGTGTGAAACACTCACGTGACCTCTATATAACGTTGGAGTAGAATATATACACTATTTACTATCAACATTGAATTTGAATGAAAGTATGTAAATTATTCAGCATAATTTATTTCGTTTTCAAAAAACTTACTGTTACAAATATTTGTTTATATCATTGTCAAGAATAGTTTGTCAAGAATTCACGAAAACGCCTAGAGTAAAGTTCCACTCCCAATTTGTGGATTTCAATCAAAATCTGAATTTTACATCCGTTATTGCTATAAATTTACAATGCCAAATTAAGTCCTTACCAGTGTATCAATTAATTAAGATATTTTAAGATAGTTGAAATAAAATATGTAAATACTAATTAAGCTCAGTCATTGCAATTTCTTTTGCTCATCCACATCGTTTGGTTCACCTAAAAAACGAAATATTAGCAATTTCATTAGGTAGTGAAGCATAGAAGCTACTCTACTCCGCACAATTTTCGCGTACTCCCAAGCGTTTAGAACTCACAAACAAATATATCAACTGCTGTAAAGGGATTAAATACGTAACATACACTAAATTGACAGGCAAAATTTTCTTTTTTTTTAGTTTTGAAGGATATTTAATTAAAAATGATAAAATGAAGATGTAGGTATGATTGATTGAACATAAATATAAAATATTGATTTATTAAATAAAACATTACCTCTGGGTAAATGAACAATTGAAAGTCAAAATAATAATATGACAGTTAGTTACGAAACGATAAAGATAGAGAGATAAATTGAACAATGACAATTAGGTAAAATACAATAATAAACAAAACAACATCAACCACTCTCTACACACACACACTACGAACCTATCATTGTATATGGTGGTGGCGGTAGTTGTAGTGGTGGTTGATGCACAATGTTTGAGGATAGAATAGGATGATGGTGTTGTACACTTTACAAAACAAGTAAACTCAAGTTGAATGAATGTGGAGGTATACAGAGACTTTATAAAACATTGCAATGTGATTTACAAACAGGGTGAGTCGGGAGTAACGGGAGTACCTAAACATTAGGTGGACATTCGAAGCATCCAACTAAGCTAAAATATCTATATTTTTGTTGTAGAATTTGTTTCCAAATTATGGCGCTGTAGAAAATTCGACCCACATCCGTAATCGTCTCGGATGTAACCGTTTTTTTCTAAATGGCTCACCTCATATTTCTGAAACAGTTTCGTGAAACTGTCACCAAATTAGCAACAAGTAACATATCCTGCGACAATATAAGAGTAATTTTAATAAGAGTAAAATTAACAGGAATAAATGTGAATGAAGGAAATTTTAACAAGAGCAATTTCAATATAATTTAATATTTATTATATTTTAAATCTAGTATATTTTAATCTAGTTAATTTTCTATTAATTTTTATTTTTGTCTGTTGATCTCGACTTTATATCTATTTCTAATTGTCAAAGAGTAAAGTACGACTAGCTAATTTATACTGATGATGACTACATTGTAGTCGAAATACGTATTTATAATACAAAAAACTGATCTAGGTAAAGGGGGCGAATTTGAAATTTTATTTCAAAAACCTAGAGTTCTCACTAGTTAGCATTCGATAATTTAATGTGTATTAATTATGGCAAAACTTTTTTAGAAGAACTAATTTAGCTTTACAAATCTCTAACTTTTTACCATGAAGAGGTAATAGGGATGTCCAAAAATGGAACTTCTGGTATCAGGAGACACCGAAACATTTAAAACAACTCGTGAACTTAACATTCGTGTTGGACAAATAATGTATAAACTCAATGCGCTCAGTAGAAATGGCACAGGTCCAGTAAACCAGAGGTGGTGGGATCGATTCTCATTTTTTGCTAAGCATAGATGGTCAAGAATGCGCAGCATATTACTTAAATATCAAATTAAGTAAACGTCAAATTAAGTCACTTTCGTTAGAATAACATAACCGTATACTTAAATGAAATATGAATGTTAAAATTGTAATCAAGCAACCATACTAACAGGGAATAGGCCCTCTAAATTAATTTATTTGCAAAGGATATGCTGCAATGCTAATATTATACCACTATTTCATTAATTTTGCATATGGAGATGAAAACTAGCAAAACTTTCTACAGATAGCTTTTGAATAAATAATCCTTATTAACTATGGCAACACTTTTCATGAACCAATTGAGCCTACACTGTTTGCGAGCCTTCTTATATGTGAATAGTGAATCGCAATAGTAATGGTTAAACATGAATTGAAGAGTGTTACGTACGTATGAGTCTGTCTATCAAATTCTAAATAGAATAGTAGTGTACTTGCTTGCCTGCCTAGTTGTTGGATGACATGGTTGGTGTATTCCTTCAGGACATTCATTTTGTCAATAAAGTGAAACTCTTCCGTCTCTCTATGGATCTCTCTAACAACACAAATGTCTTTGACAAGAGAGAATAATATGAACAGAGAGTATGATTATCATCAACAACATAAGTAACTGAGAGGCAACCGAAAACCAAAGTACGTTCTATGTATTACTTATTACGTTGTATGTATGAACAAGAATGCCTGAAAGCGAAAATTGTTGTTGATAACTTATTACAATTATTAATTTAAGTTATACTTACAACGGTACGATATATATATATATATATATATACATATTATATATTATATATTATATATTTTTGTTTTTCGTATAAATGAGGTTAAATTAAATCTTAATACAATATTTATTTATTAAACAATATTATATTGTATATATATATATATAGTTCATGTACAGATAAATTTGTTATAATTATCATTCTGTTAAAAATGCCAGATTAATGTTATAGATTACTTGCTTCTACCCGCGGTTTCACTCGCGTTTTATTGTTATATCTTCGGATCATGACATTTTAAGACTAAAAAACATCAACGTAATTTCCCACCGCTTCCATTACTTCGAATATGTCGACACTACCACCAAATTTCGTTTTCAGTGAATATTTTTGAATTCTATCTCTCGCGGTGAGATACCAATTTTTAAGTCTAATCATATGCTTTGAACCAAAAACAAGTTCATCAAAATCGGTTAAGTAGTTTTGGCGTGATGCTCGAACAAACAAACTAACAAATAAATAGGCATTTGTAATTTTATAATAGTAGCGATTACAGAAGAGATTTCAGTACAAGAATATCAAAAGTTTTCCTTGCTGATAAAGTTTCAAGTTTCTAAAAATTGTAGTTCCATTGAATTAGATTATGGTGGCAATGTTGCCGAATTCCGAATGAGTTGAAACTTTCAGAATAGATGAAACTTTTAGTATTTATAGTGTCATTGACCGCGTTAGTATAATTAACAGTTTTTAATTCAAGGACGTACCAGCAATGTGTTATGCAATCAGTACAACAAACTGGTTAGATTTTATTATAGCACCACATTAACACATATATACAACACATAGAAAAAAAAAGTTCACATATACAAAATAATGTTATGTTGAAGAAAAGGAATAATTTAAAACTTTTATATTTCGAAAACAAAACGGTAACACACGATTTTTTTTAAAAATTTATATAATAACTATTTAGCTTTACTCTCCTAGTTTTTTTTTTAAATTATGTCGAGTATTTTTTCTAATACAATAGATAATAGTTGGGCGGGCATGAAGTTTCACATGCTTCTAATGAATGAGAGAAAGTGAGAGAGAATGATAACTTTGATATTAATTATCTCGCGTTCTTAACGGTCAAAAATTCTGAAACTTCGGGATTTATTAGAAAATCTGTCAAAAGTGGTGGTATGCTGGTTCATCCTTAATATATTACATAGTTTGGTTTAGTTTACACTTTATTGACGCTCTGTATAATTTACACCTAATTGAAACTAGTTCTATTTTAGTATGTTTGTACTTTTCATAAATATTAATCAAATAAATTGACAATTATATTAATTTACAGATCTTCAGATCTCTCAACATTTTAAATAAAAGCATATTTAACGGTAATTATAATCACTGGCATTGAAGTTATCACCAGAATTGGGATTTATCTCGCTGCAATTCAGATAAATGTTTATTTTCCCAGATTTAGATTTGTTTTTAATGTTCAACTTTATAGAAGTACAGTGTATCTCAAATAGATCAGGGCGTATTTGAATGTAGACGAGAAGAAAGAAGAAGAAACAGATTGAAACCCAATATGGAGTAAATCTATAATGTTTCGAGTTGAATCTCTTTCATCCATTACAAATTTTTCCCGTAAAAATTGTCCAGTTTTGGCTTAGATAGCTGAGGGATTTGTTACATAATAATATAAAATAGGCTCATAACAAATTTGATTAGATTAGAATTATGCTACTTCAGATGTAAACTAATCTCTCGATCATTCATTTTTACCATCTAATATGCACAAAGTAGGGACTCAAGGAATATAATTGAATTAAATTCCTCACGCTATACGTTTATTGGGACAAACATCTTCCTATTTTTGGGATTTGAATACTTCCCAATATAGTAAAAAAGTTTTGTGATTTTTCATATGAAATAGTTACATTTAACGGTTAATAATTTAGTTAACATTAGCTTAAATTTCTAATGCCTTATTTTTAACATTTTTATATTTAGTATATATAATAATAATGAAAATAACGTTCGCAGAATAAAATGTTTGTTATAGGTGTTCATAAAATGACCTAATTTCATTGCCGCATTTCCGTCCGTCTGCCCGACAGTCTGTAAGGGCGATAATTCAAGAACAGAAAGAGATATCGAGCTGAAATTTTGTGTGTAATCGATTGGAGTTTTATAAGTCAATTTGAATTTCACTCTGCCAATATTTTTTGTGTCCGTTAATTTTTTTATTTTTTTTATTGGTACTCCTGCATTAGACAGCGGTTATGCAACCATTTTATCCATAAATAATAAAGCTTGTGAACAGAAAATCATATTTTTGATAAATTTTGAAAAACACATTTGTCATTTTATCGCTGAATTTTAAAATACATATAGCCAAATAAAAAAGCAATTTTTGTTTTGGTTCTAAAGAACAGGGAAAATTTCAAATCCTTGTAGGATTAGAAATAAGAAAACCCTTGTAGGATTAGAATAGGTAAGTACTAAAATAACCAAACACCGTTTGTACATTTATTTATTTGTTAATGATACCGCATTGCGGCTACTAAATACTTGGTCCTAAGTAAATTTATGATTTTTATTACATCTCCTGACAGTTACTTAACAATAAATTTAATTGATAAGAAAAAAAATGACATCACCCACAGGTTATGGTTGGATGATTTGTGAAAGTAACAATCATTCTCATGTAGTAACAAGAATAAACAACACGCTATAATATTTGAGACATTAAAATCGTAAACGTAAAATTGAAAAGTGTTAGATAACTCCCATGAGAACAACATAATTTTCATGTAAGTATCCAATAAATAACCAATGTTTATATGATATATTTATGATATTTATTTGGTTTACAAGAGCGGCAATTCATATGTTGTTGTATTGAAAATTATTGAGAATAATTTTTCTGGATCCAACACATGTTCTAATTATATTACGAAAAATATTAAGTAAAATATGACAAAAAATATTTAAGAAAAAATATTTGTCTTTGAAAATTTGAGTTTTTTTTAAGGGCAAAAAGAAAATAGTCTAGTTCGATTTAAATATTTAAATTTTCTTTACAATGAGAGAAAACTAACAAAAGTTCAATATTCCAAACCGTTCCAAAGTGATAGATGTTTTCTGACCGTTCCAAATTTTCATAGAATTAACTACATTAACGAAATATTGGAAATAAATTATTTGATAATAAATTTAAAATATACAAAAAATAACATTTCACTGTGAAAATTTAGAGAGAAAAAATTATTTGACTTTAACAAA
This sequence comes from Nineta flava, assembly GCA_963920215.1. Taxonomy (NCBI): domain Eukaryota; kingdom Metazoa; phylum Arthropoda; class Insecta; order Neuroptera; family Chrysopidae; genus Nineta; species Nineta flava. Next base: position 86,658,055 of record OY986041.1, on the reverse strand, counting down.
ATATATTATTTTTCCGTTGCACACAATAAACAGTCATTTTTAAAGCCCCGCCTTCAGGTCAGTTCTCAATACACAGACGACGTAGTCTGTAATATAGAGGATAAGTACTCGATGTCCAAAATGAACGGTGATTTTTTTTCTGAAATTTTACCTTTTATGCCAATAATACTATTTCCTGAAATTGTTGGATGTTTTTGTATGTATATCTATAGACACTTAAATTAAAAGCTCTGTACTGCGCGAATTAAAGATATTTCTCTTTGGTATGACTGAAGTTTGAGGTGAAGTATACATCAGAAATAGAAAGCGTGAATTCGTTTTCGATTATGACCCTTGTTCTTCTAGAACAACCAAAAGATGGAGTAACGAACAAGCTTGACAATCTGGGAAAATATAGTTGAGTCACCCTCCACTAAATTCCTACTCACGTAGGAGAAATAGACAGAAATGAAATGGCAGAAGACCTAGCGAAGAGAGTAGCATCATCGCTCTTTACATGGCTTGAACCAATTTCTGATCCCATCACTTCTATGAAGTGCTTACGAAGACCGTTATAGATACAAAACCTGCATTGGCTCCAGCAAAAATAAATTGTGGCTTCTAATCGGATTTATTATGGGTAAATTCCATTGGATTGTAAACTAAGAGGATACTTCCCATGGGTGATGTGGGAAAATGGGTACTTTGGAATTCCCCTGAAGATTGCAACACCTTCATACATAATATAATAATATGGCTATGAGCCAACAATATGAGTATAGGGGAGCCATCGAATATTCAGTCCAGATCCTGCACTTTCACAAAAAAAGCGCTGAATGTTTCTCAATTTCATAAGATCCCTGCTTATTGATATTATTCCAAAGCAAGAGTGATTAACTTAATTGGCGCTCTACACAGGGAATCCAATTTAAATGTTGCTGACCGGAAAATTATTTTGAGACTATGCATTTATGGAACTGGGGGATAGTTTGAAAAGGATCGCAAGATTGAAACATGCCACAACAATATAATATATACATATACATATACATATACATCAGGTTCATTTTAACGTTCGACCAACACATTTCAAAATTTTGCGTTCTCAATTCATACAGTTTGGAATTTTAGCACTATGGGTCGATACAGTGAAAACCGTTAATCGTATCGTATTTTAAAGAAATAATTATAAATATATATAAATATATATATATATATATATATATATATATATATATATATATATATATATATATATATATATATATATATATATATATATATATATATTTATATAGGTATCAGACCCATAATGCAAAAATTCCAAACTGTATGAAGTAAGAAGGCAAAATTTTCATATGTGTTGTTCGGACGTTAAAATAAACCTGATTTTCGTACTGTTTGGATCAAAATTAGTCTAGAAAATAATTATTATTGAAATGGAGAAGAAAAATTTTCTTCACTTTTTTTCCAATTCATATAGTTAGGATACCCTTAAAAAAATCGCTAAAATTGGAGGAAAATTTTATGTCCTCGATTTTGATAAACACTTGGTTTTAAGCTAATTTGGACCTAGCGAAAACAATGGCGTTGGTTAAAATACGATACGATTAACGGTTTTCAAGGTATCAGACCCATAATGCTAAAATTCCAAACTGTATGAATTGAGAAGGCAAAATTTTGAAATGTGTTGGTCGGACGTTAAAATGAACCTGATTTTCGTACTGTTTGGGTCTATATTAGTCTAGAAAAAAATTATTATTGAAATGGAGAAGAAAAATTTTCTTCACTTTTTTCACATTTTTTCCAAGGGGTACCCCTTAAAAAAATCGCTAAAATTGGAAAAAAATTTTATGTCCTCGATTTTGATAAAGACTTGGGTTTAAGCTAATTTGGACCTAGCGAAAACAATGGCGTTGGTTATAATACGATACGATTAACGGTTTTCAAGGTAGCAGACCCATAATGCTAAAATTCCAAACTGTATGAATTGAGAAGGCAAAATTTTGAAATGTGTTGGTCGGACGTTAAAATGAACCTGATTTTCGTACTGTTTGGACCAAAGTAGCCAAGAAAATGATTATTATTGAAAAATTTTCGTCTCTTTTTTTTCGTTTTTTCCAAGGGGTACACGGTTAAAGTTTTTGTTGATTTTATCATTTCCACAGTTACTTTACTTCTAAAAAATTACTATAAAATTATTTTATTAATATTTTGTTTCAATTTTAAAATGTCAACTTTGATTGTCGTTTCTATAGTACCTATAAACTATAATAGTACACTATAAATCGTTATCCATATACAGTAGAGTCTCATTGATCCGGCACTATAAAAAACTATAGGGTGCCGGATTATTGGACGTGCCGACTCCAAAAAAAAATGAGGAGAATCTATGTTCGACAGTATGTATGTTTTTTTAATGTCCAACCCCTTCAAGATTATTGTTTGAGACAAAAGATAGCCTATGTCCTTCCCCAGGATATAATCTATTTCCTTCACGTTCTGCTCGGAATAGGGCCCCCTTGACACCCAGGGCGGCCTTCTTCCTTGGTTCTTTTCTTCCAAAGGCCCTGTGTTGGTCAAATAAATTGAAGCAAAAATTAAGCAAAATATACGAAGTATTTTATCTATGCTTCTCCAAATGTATTTCTGAGAAAAATTTGAATAAAATCATAAATAAAGGTAGTAAAGAAAGAAATTGATGGAATGAAAGGAAAATTATAAAAACTTTTAATTTTTTTGGTAAGCTGTTAGTTTTGAGGGATTGAAACAGGTAATAATGAAAAAATTGTTCGCTATTATTGTGTGGGGTGTCAATTCAAAGCTATTTGTAGCATCGTTACAAAAATTTATAATTCATTTGTTCTATTTCATTTTCTGAAAATCAGCTTCCGAATAGATGTCCTACAGCGTGTCATCAAAAGTATCGCTGAGAAACATTTGAATTAAGGATGTTCCAGCATACCACCACTTTTCAACAGATTTTGTTCATTTTTTTTCACAGACTAAAAATAACGTTTTCTAATAAATCCCGAATTTTCAGAATTTTTGACCGTTTAGAACGTGAGATAATTAATATCAAAGTTATCATTCTCTCTCACTCTCTCTCATTAGAAGCATGTGAAACTTCATGCCCGCCAAAATTTAAAAAAAACTAGGAGAATAAAGCTAAATATTTATTATATAAATTTTTTTTTTAAATCGTGTGTTACTGTTTTGTTTTCGAAATATAAAAGTTTTAAATTATTCCTTTTCTTCAACATAACATTATTTTGTATATGTGAACTTTTTTTTTCTATGTGTTGTATATGTGTGTTTATGTATTGGTGCTATTATAAAATCTAACCTGTTTGTTGTACTGATTGCATAACACAGTGCTGATACGTCTTAAAACCATGATTAAATATAATAAGGTATAGATTGAAGGCAAATGGTCAGAATTGCGTATTTTTTAGATAAGGGGGAAGTTTTGGGGGTTGGGGTAATAAAAAAAATGTTTCCCGATTATTGTGTAGAGTGTCAATTAAAAGCTTTCTAGGTATCAATTCTTATACCCAATAAACAATTTAACTTAATATAACTGCAGTTATTAGATAATTGATAAAATTTTTGCTATTGGAATCTTATATTTCAAATCAATAATTATTTTATTAATATTAAATAATTAATATTAATGGATAATAGATATTATTATAATTGTAATATTAATACATATATTTAATGTTTAGTAGTATGGAATTAGTGTTAGTGGGTATGATGATTAAATGTCTAATAATATTGTAATATTACTAATACTGCAATGCGCATTTCTGCATACATAATAATTTAACAAACATACATATTATACATACATATTACAACAAAGCGTCCTTAAACAATCTAATTAAATCAATTAAACCAAATCAAATTAGTGTTACAAACATTAACTTTTGTAATGTTTACAAGCAGATTATAAAATGGTATGCATGAATTACATACGGACAGTTATTACTAACTATATGTATGCATTTATATTTATACAAAGATGATAAAATATATTTTATTAAATATTATTATATTGAGAATTGTAAAGGTTAGACAAGATAAATTGTTTTTATTTCAAAACAAGAAGAGCAAAATATTGTAAACAAACCTATATTGGACTTTATAAATAATATTAAAGAGAACTCTAGGATTTTTCGAAATAAATTTCGATTTTTTACCCCAATTTTCTAGATAAAAATTTTTTGTATTTTATAATTACGTATTTCGACTACAAAGTCATCATCATCAGTATGAATTAGCTAATTGTAATTATTCTCCGAGGAGATGTTACTTGTTGCTAATTTGGTGACGGTCTGCAAACCGCCACCTCGGAGAATAATTACAATTAGCTAATTCATACTAATGATGACTACTTTGTAGTCGAAATACATATTTATAAAATACAAAAAAGTTTTATCTAGGAAATTAGGTCAAAAAATCGAAATTTATTTCTATATTGAACTATTAACCCTAGTCACAATCAAATTCTTATTTGCTTTTGCACTTTTTCTTTTGTAATAAATTCTTATTGTGACATGTTTCGAATCAATCACTAGGTATCCATTCTCGTATTGTAAATCTATTCCGAATTTCGATGTCTTATATACCAAAATAGTCATGACACAGATGCTTAGCCCAGACAGGAATTCTAAAAATGTTGAAAACAAAACTAATTGTATAATCAGATATATTATAAATTTTCTTTCAATTAAATGTAGGTACATTAATAAAGTGGGTGGTGAAAAATCGGGCAGAAACCTTCGAAATAGTTATGGGTTAAATAAACGTAAAATTATAGTTACATATCAGAGCATTTACGGACGAGGGTAAAAGTTTACTAAAAATAGCGTTCAGGTATCTTCGTCAAAAAGCTTTAAAAAATTGAACTGAATTGGTCTGAATTGGTATGAATTTATCCATACGTTGGTTTTTCTTTTTTATAAAATGGAGTTCCACAAAATAACGCTGGATTCTACTATTCATAATGTACGATTTTACCCATTTCATTTTTACTATTTCATAAGCCCAATAGCATAATGCCCGAAAATCAAAAAGATAACTGGGACACAAGCCCAATTCTTGAGCAACTTTTATAGGGTATATCTATTCGTTGGCCCTACATTAAGGAAAAACTGATCGTAAATCGAAACATGTAAATAACTCGAAAATCGTTATACTAGTGATAAATTTCGGGTTCAAATGACAGAAAATTGAAGCTAGATAGCAAATTGATGTTCAGTTAAATTATAATTGATTATATTTTTGTAGAAAAATTAAAAATTAAAAATATCAAGTATTTGAATAGCCTTTTATTAAATGTATACGTTCGACAAAGAAATACAAGATATTCTCAATTTTTTTTATTTGGAGGTTATATGTTTAACAATCACAATTTAAATTAGTTACTAGAATTATTAAAATAAATAAAAATCATTAATTATACATCGTAATTACGCACCTATTAGTGTTTGTACAAAAATAATTACAACTGATAACTGCATATATTTGAATACAAAGGATTTAAAATAATATCATAATTTATAAGATATATTTTAATATGTATGCTCTTATTTGAATTTATTATACACACATGCAATCATAATTTTATTCAACAAATTATATAGGGTAAAAATTAGTTACATATACCAAAAATAATTTTTCTTGTCGAATTTTATAATATGTTTTAAAAGTAAATTAAACTTAATTTAATATTGTATTAATATTTTGTACATGTAGAATTACAAGCTAAATCTACGAGCTAAAACACTTACTATTTCGATTTCTTGTTTTTTGCACATATTGTTTAACCTTCCAAAACAAGTTTCCTGTGGAAAAATACATGCCTTATTCTCAACTTCATAGTCTTTCTTAATCTCAAGTCAAGAAGTATTCCAATGTTCAATGCTTTATTACACGTCTTTCCCAACACATAGATACTTTCAAAAGGGGGTTCTTTATCTTTTATTACAATATTTTTAGAAAATGAATCTTAATCTATCGTACTCGGAGGGAGATAGATTTGAAGGATTTCGGATATAAACTCTGTTTTTAGACGGAGATGGAAAGGGTAAGTTTTATTAATGTAGGTACTTTAAAAAACTTTTTATATAAATATACTTTATTTCGGAGCTATACATACGAAATACATAATATTATTGTTATTGATCTTAAAAAAGAATTTTTTAAATCGGAGCTGTTCCACCACTTTTCCAGATTTTCCGGCTATGTGGGAAAATATTGTACAATCTGCAAAAGTGGTGGAACAGTACCGATTTAAAAATTGCGCTTTTTTCCTGGATTCCTTAGACCTTCAGGAACATTCATCAGCACTAACCCTTGCGTTACAAAAATTAGGAGAAAATTTTTCGAGGTAATGCAGGGGTTAGTGCTGATGAATATTCCTGAAGGTCTAAGAAATCCAGGAAGAATAGTATTTGTAAAATCGGTGCTGTTCCATTACCTTTCCAGATTTTCCGGCTTATTGACCATTAAGGGTTAACAAATTTTGATGAATACTATCTCTTCTAGTCATTTATCGTATCCGTTTCATGAGAAAGTAGTTGTTTGCCACTAATTTTCATCGTTTTCTTTTTTCGAAAACACTTCGAAAACACGGATCCATGTTCGTATCTATCTATAATCAAAGTACGATATCCCTTTCTTTACACCCTGTATATGATAATTAAGGCTTCAACAGATAATATAAGTGAAGAAGAGTATGTATATAAATAAAAAAATCACACACTCATCCAGTTTAAAATTATATAATCAAAATTGTTCCCAAATCAGAGTTGTCCAGAACTTAAAACAAACAAAATTTGTTAATGGCATAAAATAAAATTTTTTTTAAAATTTAAATTTAATTAAATTTTCTTATTAATTACATTATTAATTTTGAATACTATTTAAAATATTTTATGTACACAATCGTTAACCACAGACGTTTGAAAATGATTATAGTTATGATTAAGGAATATTGAAACCAAAGGAACGATGAAATATCTACATTAATTATAATATTCAATAATAAAAATCTATTTTTCATGTTATCTATTAGTTTGCATTTAAATGTAAAAGAGATTATTTATTTAAAAAATGGGTTTTGAAGGTTAAGAAATATTTTTATTAAGGACGTTTCAGCTTTGTGTTATATAATCAGGACAAAAAACCGGTTTGATTTTATTATAGCACAAATACATAAAGACCCATATAAAACACATAGACAAATATATTGTTCACATATTCAAAATAATGTTATTTTAAAGAAAAACAATAATTTTAAACTTTTATATTTCGAAAACAAAACGGTAACACGATTTTATTTTTAAATTTATATAATAAATATTTAGCTCTACTCTCCTAGTTTTTTTTAAAATTCTGTCGAGTATTTTTTCTAATACAACAGATAATAGTTGGGCGGGTATGAAGTTTTACATGCTTCTAAATGAGCGAGAGTGAGAGAGAATGAGAGAAATTTGCTATTAATTATCTCGCGCTCTAAACGGTCAAAAATTCTGAAACTTCGGGATTTATTAGAAAACGTTATTTTTAGCTTGTGAAAAAAATATGAGCAAAAACCTGTCGAAAAGTGGTGGTATGCTGGAACATCCTTAAAATAAATATTTTTTAAAACACTTATCTTAATTTGATTTGCATAAAAGTATATGTTAACAAATAAATCTGTGTAACTGTGTATAAAAGTTATATAAAATAAAAAGTTTTGTATCGTTATAATTATTTAGTATAAGATTGTCGATACGAGAATTTTAATAATGTTTACCATTAAAGTTTACGTTTCATTAATTATCTTGTTGTATGATAATGTACAATGTATATTTTGTGAAAATTATACAACGGAGATAATCAAGAATTTAACTGTAAATAAAATAAAATTGGATATTAATGAAGAAATTCAAGGTAACTTAACATTAGGTTATAATATAATGTGTGATTTAAAACTTTTTGTGTGTTAATGTGAGGAAAACGGTATGGGAACGAACTTCCAATAATTAGGATTTAAAATGTATCAAACTTGTGGTGTTTAAATCTCTTCTCTTAGGTACGTACTACGTACTGTAGGTACTACTGTTCACGTACTTAAAACTTCAAGTATTAAAATGAACAAAATTATTGTACACACAATTGCAACTAATCCTGTCTTAGAGTATGCAGATTTTGGTATATTATCTTTTTGAAATAATTTTTTAATAACATAAATAAATGTGTGAAATTTGTTGGTTTCTGTAAATGTCACTTGAACTAGTTCATGTCAATTCAACAAACAAAAACCGCTTTCATTTTAGGCTGTTTATTTGGGATATTAGGGAGAGACAATCGAAGGTAAAAGTACATTAAATAAGAAATAAAAAATACAAAACTTTTGGCAGTGAATATATTTTAATTTGAACATTATATTATCGAATGATAATTAGTGAGAACTCTAGGTTTTTCAAATTAAATTTCAAATTCGCCCCCTTTACCTAGATCAGTTTTTTGTATTATAAACACGTATTTCGACTACAATGTAGTCATCATCAGTATAAATTAGCTAGTCGTACTTTACTCTTTGACAATTAGAAATAGATATAAAGTCGAGATCAATAGAGAAAAATAAAATAAATAGAAAATTAACTAGATTAAAATATACTAGATTTAAAATTTAATAAATTTTAAATTATATTGAAATTGCTCTTGTTAAAATTTTCTAAATTCACATTTATTCCTGTTAATTTTACTCTTATTAAATGTTACTTGATATGTTACTTGTTACTAATTTGGTGACAGTTTCACGTACAAGTGACAAAGATAGTTTTTTTTTTCTATTTATAATTATTTTCTCAACAATCGTTAGTGAATGTTAATAAAATTGTGCAAAATAGTTGATATCCCCCTCTTTCTAAACCGCCCTTTCCCCTCATCGATTCTTGTCATGCTTACCATAAAAATGCATTGTCAACGGAACTGAACCAACATGTAAAGATTCAACTCTGTAGGATAAGAGGAAGTGATAAGTTTTTATTTTTTTATTAGCTTCTAATTCAGCTTGCAAGATTTGACCCGAACATACATACATACATACATACATACACACATTGCAAGTTAAATAAAAGCTTGTAAAAAGTGAAACATGTTTTTCTGTTATTACAAATAATCTTTTCAATTGTATACATTCCAATTTAAAAAAAAAATCACTTACCAATTGATAAATCTCTTTAAAATGTCTTTAAATTGATTCTCAATTTTTGTTTGCTGTAGATTCCATTTTAGAAAGAAATTTAGCATGTGTGTCACAAAATTCTGAGATTGGAATATGTAAAACTTATGCAATATGTGTGAATCAAGGTGGTCAACCATCAGGTTATTGTCGAATAAGTGGACGTAGAGTTTGCTGTATATTTAATTGTGAGTATAAATACCAATTCGTGCCCTTAAAATAATATTTTATATATTTTTAATTTCTAGCTCAAAGTGGAACTGAAAATAATAATCCTTTTTATTTTCAAAATCCTGGATATCCTGGATATATTAGTGACGGATCAGATTTTAGTTATGCTGTGTACAGAGTTAAAAGATATACTCAGGTATACGTATCCTCTATATATAGACATTGTAGACGTAAAACAAATCTAGGCAACAAGTCATTTAACTTATTGAATAGGGCAACATTGTGTAATAGTACAATGAGGAGTAAGAAAATATGTTTTTATTATTTCCCTTAAATTTGAACATATTAAAGTAATAAATTCTGAAGCGTTAGCATTATTTAACCAAATATTGGAATACCAACGGGACTCTATATGAGCTTCTATTTTCGTTGGTACGTTGGTGGCAATAGTTTATTAATTCACCAAATCATGTATGGGTAGTCCAATGTAGTGTTAATGCAACAATCTATGCGAAGAATATTTGTCACTGTTTACAAAAATTGCCGACACTCATGTTCATTTGTGCTGAAATCATTCGAATAAAATTAACGACATAGGAGCTACGAATTATTATCTATTTCATTTTAGTATCCCACTATCCTCTTTCCTCTCGTTTCTGTATTGAAAGTCAAGATAATAACTTTCATTACAATTGGAGTCAAGTTTTGGCCTCTAGAGCACGTACAAACTTTTATTATATCTACTATGTACATTATAACTATTATATACATTATGTATCTTATACACATTACATATATCTATTATAATATAGGGGATAGTTTCCTGATGCTAGAAATGACTTGTAGTAAAACCACTTGAAATTTCAACTTTGGACAACACTAAAAAAAGCACACACAAACCTATTTGACATTTAGGTTTAAATTTACTCTAAGAAATTTTTAAACCAATTGTATACTTTGCGAAAACGTCTGCGGTATCTAATTTATACAGATACACTCCCGTTCATAAAAATTGAACCAGTTGAAATATTCTAAGTGTAATTATATGTAATATACAACTATTTAGTAATATATACGCTTAGAATGTGATTTATCGATGCTTCTATTTTTATGAACGGAAGTGTATATATATTGATATTTAAAATATCGATATTGTTTAAGAAATATCAGTTTTTGATGAGTTCCGGTACTGGGAGTATAGTAAAATCTCATACTTATTTGTAAATAAAAGCTTGTTCATAAAATAAATACGTGTCCTGCATGCTTTTGGCACAAGAAGGTGTATAAAACGCATTGCGTCTGTAACGCAGACGATTATCCGGGATAAGAATATTTGAAATTTAAAATTGTATTATTTTATCGATATACAAAAATATTTAAAAAATATAGATTTTTGCAGTCGATTTTTTTCAAGATATCGATACAAGCAATATAATTTTCATGCATGATAAACCAAATCATGATGCGTCATTTATCATTGCTCTGAATATATTCGGATAGTTAAATGACGTTTTAAATATATTTGTTTTTGTCGCAGTAGATTTCTATTTTATTATGGAAAATATAAAAATCTGTTAATTCTGTTAATTATTCTTTTTAGATAAGATTAGATTTTGTACAATTTAACATACAAGGTGATTTGATAACGGGTGCATGTACCGCTGATACATTTAATGTATATAATGGAAATTACAGGACACCTAATATTTGTGGCTCACAATCTGGGACAAGTTTATATATAAAATTCGAAGGAAGTAATCCTATTCAATTATTAATTCATTTAGATTCAAGTATAACTGCGATGCGCATATGGAATATACGTATAACACAAATTGCATAGTGAACTCATAAAATATACCTTCTTAAATGAAAATCAGAAGCGTAACATACCATTTTAATATAATAATATTGATAGAAATTCATTTTAGCTAGATTGTATCATCCTACTAGGAGAAGTTGCAGTGTTTACTTTACTAAAATACTAATAATAATAATAATAATTTTTATTGCAAAAAAAAAAAAACATAACATAAGGATACAATATAAGTCAAAAAATGAGTACAATAATTCATTAAAATTGTATGGCAATAATTTTAATAAATGACTCTTAACTAAACTTTTAAATTTTTTGTAGTTTTGTTCATGTTTTATATTTTCTAGCAACTTGTTACAAATTTTACAACCCGTATAATTTGCACTTCTTTAAAAAATACAGTTCTATGGGGTATAACAATTTCACTCTTTATTATGTTGTAACCGTTGTAATTTTCATACTTGCTTAACTCATTGAATTTTTTAATATGTCGGAGCAATTCTAATGCATAAATGCCATAGAAAGTCAATAAATTATGCTTTTGGAATAGTGGCCTACATGATTCTGTTTGTTTGATGCCAATAATTAATCTGAGTATTCTTTTTTGAAAAACAATAACTCTATTGCACTCAGTTTCCCTGCCCCAAATAATTATCCCATACTTCATAGTGGAATATGCAAACGCATAATAAACCGTTAGAAAGTGCTTCCCTGAAAACCCTGGAAGCCGTTTTAGTGTTCTAATTTGGTAATAACATTTATTTAGTTTATTACATACCAAATTTATTTGATCAATCCATTTTAGTTGAGTGTCTATTATTATTAAGTATTTTATTTTAGATAATATTTTAATATTATTAGTCGTTAAACAATTGTCTGTATTTACAGAAATTTTTTATTTTCAATTGATTATTGAAACACCATAAATTAAATTGCGAGTGGTCTAAAGCGTTATGTCTGCGCAGTATGCCTACTTGAAAACTGGGAGGTTATGAGTTCGAATCCCGACATCGACAGTTTGTCAATTAAGAAAAAAAAGGGACGGTTAATTGACTAAACTGCCGGCGTATGGACAAGAACGAAGTAACCGGCTATGCTTGAGAAACTTTTCTTCAGTTTCGTTCACGAACTCCAGATGAATATCGGCATAGTTCATATCCTACCAATTTCTAGTCTATACATAAAAATTCCTTCCACTCCACACATATTCTCACATCCTTAGGCATCACAATGGACCTTATGTTCGAAGTGTAGCCCGTCCAGGGCAGCCTCTACAATTTATCTATCTATCTAAACATAGCTCTTAAATGACACTGGGTGCCATTTTAACCCCAACCATGATCTTCCTATCTCCTCCTGTGTCATCTATTCCATTTACCATTCATGACCCAGAATAATTGTTTTCTTAAATCACTTACAGGTTAAGACTTGAAGTGGTCTGTCTATCTTAGGAGCCAAACCGTAAATTAAAAAAAAAAATTTTATACATGGCGCGTGATTGAGTGGAAACCAATTTTTCTCCAAATTTTAAGTCCGGTATAGTTATGGTTGCAGCATCTTTGTAACGACGAGAAATATGTTCCAGAATTTTTCGAAAGGGAACTTTTTAAAACTCTTGTTATACGTAAAAGTATTGCTTAGTTTTTCACGCTGGGGTGAAAATGTCACCGTGTGGCATATACGTCTTTTCTGTAAAGTGTGTCATTTAAGGATTAGTATACATATAGACGTAGTGAGGCGTTCACACCATTTTTTTTCAAAACCTTTTTTTTCAAAGTCTTTAATAGTTACAAGAGTAAATAAAAAAGCTATAGTTCAAATTAGGTTGGTAGTATAAAGATTTTCCTGTTTTTTTTTTTTATTCATTTCATTCAACCAGGTTGTTTCGTCTTTAAACAATTTCCTGATCATTATTCATTTGCTCATCTATCAAAATATATTGAACGGACTGGCATACTATCATCGGTCGACGAACGTCCCCATCATCATCATCATCATCAACCATAATAACAACAACAACAACAACAACAACAACAACAGTATCATCGTCATGTTGGAAATGAATGTTTTTACGGAACTATGTTATTAAAGATAATTCTTGTTTACTTAATATATGTAACACACCCTGGTGGTGGTGTGGCAGTGCTATCCATTGCGAGTGATTCGTCTTAGCCATAAAGAATATTACTATTATCATTAACGTTATCATTATGATTATTATTATTATTTTCTACGTATATAAATACGTTCTTCTGCATAGTTAGATTATAGATTTAGTCATTTAGCAACACGTCTAGACATGTCGTATAAATATATTATGAAATATATTATAAACTAGCCGTGCCTAGTTTATATTTGTTCGCAATGTCCTGGGTTTTAATTTTTTTTTTTTTAATCATTTTTACATTCAGCTTTTAATCAGATATATTTTTCGTCGCATGAAAATTAAAAAGCGTATTGACAGATAAAAATAACAACTAACTGAGTTAATTGCTTAAATACCCGGTATATATTGAGTTTAAGAAAAGAAAAATAGCAAAAATTGAACAAAATTTGTTTGTCTCCGATTTTGATATAAACTTTGTTTTAAGCTAATTTAGACCTAACGAAACCGATGGCGTTGGTTAAAATACGATAGGTTATTTAAAATAAATTCCCAATAGTGATAATAAAATCCAAATATAATACAAAAATCCAGTTGTAATAAAATTATGATTTTTCAGCGCTGGTTACGATTATATTTTTCTGATTCAATTCCGTTACAAAACACTACTTACTTTTTTATCAAAAAAATCAAATTACAACAGAAAGTAAATTTTTTTAAATGATAAATATTAATAATAAATCATTAATTCGCTGAAATAATGAACATTTTATTTCATTTAATTTTTCTTTTACAGTTTCAAAAATGAGCATTTTTGCCCATTTTGCCCAAACAAGGACTATAGCACACACACAAAAGTTCAGTTCGTTATCTCTTTTCGTTTTGGATTTATCGTGTTCACAGACGGACGGACATGCGAAAATGGTCGAATTAGGCCATTTTATGAACACCTATTCCAAACATTTATGTCTGCGATCAAGGGGCAAACACAAAATTTGGTATATCTCTCTTAATATTGAAAAAATCGAAAAACACATAAGAAGTAAAGTTGTAGAAAATTAGTTTTATTATAAAAAACTTGTTTTAAAAATGTTTTTTTAATAGAAACTTTGTATTAGATTTAAAAGTTTTTGCATTTTCAATAACCCATGATGTAGGTATCTCGATAAAAGAACAAAACATCTTCAATGATCAGGTAAATATCGTACAATAAATTATTAGACGTTTCGAAGGAATGATTAATTGATAATATTGTTCCAATATATATATATATATATGTATATATATATATATATACATATATATATATATATATATATATATATATATACAGATATTATACATTAAGTATGTATTATAGTGTTACGAACCTATATATTTACTATGCTATCGTTAAAAAGGAAATTGTTAAATCATTAATGAGCGGTTCCACGTCATAGATTGATCAATATTTTCACTGATATCGGAATGAAATTAGGAGCCATTAAATATATGTAATTAAATTACAATAAATTTATTTTCTGTATATTTACACTTAAAAATAAACAAAAATGTTTTACATATGGTAGTAGATACAAAGAGCTCGATATTAATTTTTATGCTGTAAATACAATACAGAAGAAGTTTCACATTTAAAAAACATTAATACGATTCAGGAAAAATATGGGTACATTATTATAGAAATAATTCCGGAATTTTGATACTGTTAATATAAAATTGTAGAACCGAGCGAAGTTAAATTTTTTTATCAGTTTGTTTCAAGTTTAGTCCATACTTAAATAATCTTAGAGATATAGATTGTAGAGGCTGTCCTGGACGGGCTATACTTCGACCATAAGGTCCTTTGTGATGCCTAAGGATGTGAGGATGTGAGTGGAGGAAGGAATTTTTGTGTATAGACTAGGGATTGGTAGGATATGCGGCAGCAGCCAACTATGACAGGAACTATGCCGAAATTCTTTTGGAATTCGTGAAAGAAACTGCAGAAAACCTTCTCAAGCATAGTTGGTTACTCCGTTCTTGTCCATACGCCGACAGTTTAGTCAATTAACCACCCCTTTTTTGTTCTTTTCTTAATAATTGACAAACTGCCGATGTCGGGATTCGAAACCATCTCCCAATTTCCAAGTAGGTATACTGCACAGACAAAACGCCTTAGACCGGTCGGCCACTTGGACTAGTTAAATAACCTTAAAATGTAGTTATCAATTCGATACGTAGGAATATACATAGAATTGTTGATAATATTTACGTATGTCAATATGCCGTTTTACGTTTCCAGAATTTTATGTATACTTGACGTCAAAAGTCGCGCCATTATTAACAAATTTTATAATTGATTTGCGGCTTATACATTCGGTTTTAGATAAAATGTTTCGAATAAAAGTTGTTAATGATAACTTTTATTGAAAATAATAACTTTTATTGAAAACGACTAAAACGACGAAATAACTTTTATTTTCCCAAAAAAAACCGAATGAATAAGGCAAAAAATGATTAACTTCTGTTAACCTTCAAAACCAACCCCTGAACTAAAAAATTTGCAATTTGCTAATGATTTTCCAATATATTTACCTCATTATCTTAAATCTTGATTTTATTCAAATTTTTTAAAAGCGATACTCTCGGAGTTAAGGGTTAATGACAACAATTTTTAAACTGTTTTTTCAAAAATGTGTAAAAAAGGCATAAATAAAATCCATCATATATATTGCTGAATTTGCGTTTCAGCAAGCTCTCCCATTTGACACCCTACACATGTCTTTGGAAATTTTTCTAATTTCAAATTTCAACCCCAAAAACTAAACACTTAATTCAAAAAAATTAGAATTCTATACTGCATGTTCATATTTGGATAACTGTTTACGTGAAACAGCCTCTGAGTAAAACGTCTGTGACCGAGACATACAGACAGGCAGACCGGCAGATACCGAGGTAATTCCATAAGAACATTAAAATTGACACTTTTTTGTAAAATGGTGGTCTTGTAAAAGTGGAACATTCTGTTTTCAAAATGGAAATAGTTTGTTTAACATTTAACTACTAATAAAACTAAACATTAATAGAACAGACGGTATATAAAATTACTATAATGCATTGAATAAAATTTGTTTGTTAATTTTGTTGATGTAAATGCAAAAAGAATTCCTCCCCGAATGTTGCATTTGATAAAAGAAAAAAATATTTACATGCCATTATCATGTGGACTATATGGTATATGTATGTTTTATATATACTAGGAAATGCCGCAACGCCCTTGTGGCCATCCGCTGTAAGTGTATATATAGTCATAAGAGGCAGTAGAAAAGACATTAACGTCACCGTTATATACCCTAAAGACAGGCAAACGAACAGGAAACAGAATATAGAAACACATAGGTATATATATATATATATATATATATATATATATATATATATATATATATATATATATATATATATATATATATATATTATACATAGTGTGGTACTATTATATCGACAACAATAACGCAAGAAGACCTTTTTCTAGAAGAAGAACATTTTCTAGACCATATGTATATGTGGTTGGTATTCAGTATAATTTCACCACAGTACAGTTAAAAGTCACGTAAATGTGCAGACTTGTTGTGTATGTGATGCATAACAAGTTTTCGTAACAAGCAGCATAGAACAAGCCAGCAAGAAGCTAGTGAAGCTACATGAACATGACTATGTATATGAATAAATATCATCTTAGTAATTTTAAAATACTCTATGAACATTGTTGGCTAACAACTTTGCAAATTAAGCATCAAAGTTTTTACATTTAATGAGAAAATTAGCGAAAAACCAACAAAAATATAAAATATATCTTTTTCTATGTTATTATGTATGATTGTTTACCATAAAAGTTATAATGTTAAAAAATAAAAAGATAACGATATTAATACCTTCTGCATAAACAACGAACACAAAAAAAAACAACTATGCGTTAATATTCTTTTAAAAAAGTTTTGTTTTACTTAGGGAATTTTTTAAGAGTTATATTTATTTTGAACGAGTGTTGGACTAGTTTCATTTAGAGTTCATGTTAGATAAACAACATGGACTAGTTTCTACCAGGGATGTTGCGGATATTTGGATCCGTATCCGCAATCGCGAAACTCCCACATTAATTTTAGCAGCCGCTTTTGCATATGTGTATGTTGATTGTTTTGTTTAGCATTTCTGATTGTAAATAAATCACAACGTGTTTAGACGTGTTATTATATTACGTGTTATTATATGTTTTTTTAATTTATTTCAACAATTTACATTATAGTCCATTCAAATATTACATTTTTTTTGGGCTTAGCTTGCAAAAGTTAGAGCACGCAATTTTATTTTTTGGATGTCAAGAAGGGGTCAGTGTAAAGTTAAATCCATGTTTGTGGGGTCGCAACACTTGTCCCGCAGCCGCCATTTTGTAAAAAGGGGGTGCGAATGGTTTTTACACTATATCGGTTACTGTAATTATCTCAATTGAAAACTTGATGATCTATTTTTGCGATCTTTATTATTACTGTTCTAGAAATAAGTTGAACTAAAACACATTCTGCAAAAATTTTATTTTTTATGGTGTGTGTTTGTGGATCACGCACGCAAAACGATTCTGTAAAAGAAAAAAATTTATTTCAAATAATAAATAATTTTCAACATTGAAAGATATAAAACTAAACTGCGATCTCTTATTATATTTTAGTCTAAGGTAATATATTCTCAATAGATTTCAAGGAAAATATACCTAGACCAATAAACTTGAACATAGAAAGAATGTAACTAACTAACTGTAATCGTATTCCCATTAGAATAATAATTGTGAATGTGAACAATGGCAATGTCGATTATCCTTTTAGATCATTAGTAAAAAATTAAATTTATCACAATTTACTAAAAGATCACAACCGCATTTAAAATTGGCAACAGTATTATTTTTCATTCAAAATTGTTTGTTCGAAACTAGTTCAAGGACACTATTTCAAATCGTTCTAGATATAGAAGATTATTTATGACGCTGTTTATAGAATTTTATTGCATTGTGGTTATGTAAATCGCCCTATTAAATTAAGTTTATTAACCAACACTAATAAGCGATAAACTCTTTTTTTAGCGTTTTTTTCATACAATTTCAACGTATACATGTTATTAACCTTTCACTTCTCGTAACTTGCGACTATTTGTTGTCGAAAAACCTTGGTTGTAAACTGATTAATATTTTCCAACTTCTCAAAAATGTTATACAAGTTTTCTGTTCAAACTTCCAGATCCAAAAAAATATTCTAAATTAATTCGATATCAGTTCGTTCTCTTTTGTCTGTCTACCGTTCATTATCCGTTCATTTTATCTGTCTACGACAGGCCAGCCGCCCATTTTGAGCGTTTGATCTAATACAATTAAATGTCATTGAAATTCATTCGTAGTGAAGTAACATGCGAAGAATCAACTGAATTGATGTGATAGACTAATTTAAAAAAATATATGTAATCAATTTGTTACTCAGTGCCGTAACTAGGGCGAGGGCCACAGGCACAGGGCGCCGATCCTGGAGGGGTGCATAAATGACTAAACCAGGGTCACAAATAATATGGTAATATAATATATTCTTCTTACAAGTAATAGAAGTAAATAACATTAAAAATATAAAAGGCAATGAGATCATTCGTGAATATTGATATTACGAGTTGCGACTGGCGTTCAGACTGCTAGTCTAGTTCACATGTACCATTTTGGTGAATTTCGGTTCTCCTTCTTTTTTTGCGGGTGTCCGACGTGTGCGGGTGGGGCGAGACGCGCGGGACACTGTGGCAGCAGTCAGCACTGTTTCGCAACAATCAAGGACTTCGCAATGATTTTCTTTAAATCCGTACTATCTGTCTGTACTAATCAGTATTTGGTGCCATTTGTGTATTGTATAATTGTGAGTTTTGGCAAATATTTTCGAATAAAGGTTTTTCATCTAATTCATAAACGCAATTTATATATACTTATATATATATATAAGTACTTATATACATATATATATATATATATATATATATATATATATATATATATATATATATATATAAGTACTTATATACATATATATATATATATATATATATATAAGATATTTGAAGCATATTGTCTAAAATTTTATGTTTTCCTAATATTTTTTTATGTTTTATTACATAGATTGTCAAAAACTGTGTGACAAAAAATGTCACCCAACAAACTTGAAAAAACTGTGTAGAGATACATACAAATAAACTATTAGATAAATAAACTACAAATTAAATGATATTGATAGATCAGATCAACGAATTTGTATCAAATGTTTAAGATAGAATAATAAAGTAATGAAGTAATGTTCCCAAATTTGGTTGCACGTCTGTAGGCAAAATATTTTGTAGGCGGAGTTCAATGTTGCTGCACAATACTCCGCGTTTGTAGCCTACTTAAGACAACCACCGTCTGCCCATCACAAAAAGAATATTATCGAAGTATAGAAACTGTAGATATTAATGTTTTTGAATCACCTGTTTGAACTGGATCTACTTCAATTTATAATAATGGAAAACAGATCATTATTAATTATAATAATTACTTTTCTATACTAACATGAAAGACAAATAGCACGTGGTGATGAAACCTACGACAACCAAAGTTCAACAATCTATAATTATAATAATATTTACTTTTCTTACTTACAATAATACAAATATTTTGTTAGAAAATTCAAACATTTAGTAAGTGTTTTGTATAAAGTTCGAGAGTTGTTGGTTTATATCCGTTGGTTATATGATCAAAGGCATTGTGATAACCACA
Source organism: Nineta flava (assembly GCA_963920215.1). Lineage (NCBI taxonomy): Eukaryota > Metazoa > Arthropoda > Insecta > Neuroptera > Chrysopidae > Nineta > Nineta flava. Next base: position 86,637,939 of record OY986041.1, on the reverse strand, counting down.
AGTATGTTTTGTAAACCATCAGAAAAACCTCATCAAAACACCACAATTATAAATGTCTGTTGAATTGTGTTTAAATACATATTAAACTTTTTTTTAAACATATTTGTTGGTTATTTCTGTTAAAATGGTTCAAAGAAGAACAAAACTGATTAGTATTTCAGCAAATATTATATAACCAGCTCAAATTTATAGAAAAAAAATTCGTTATGCAGGAGCCGCGTCAACTTATCGAATTTCCTTAGAATACATCAATTAATCTCTAGCGGCCACAATTATAGCCTAATCAAAATGAAATGTCGAATCTGATTATTAATAAATGGCATAGGTCAAGGGGAAAGAGGATATAGAGAAAGAAGAAAACACAAAATATAAAATAGTAAAGTTGTGAAACAGCAAGTTTGCTACAATTCATTACCTTATAATTTTACTCAAACTTTAATGTGTACAGAGATATTTCGAATTTTAACTTTCAATCTTTAATTGTAAATATTTCTGTACATATTGGTGTAACAGAAAAATTATAAGAAACAAAATTACAGTAGAACTTAGTATCTACAATTTCACTTCTAACAAATTTTTCGAATTTTTTAATATTAAGGGAGATATGTCAAATTATGTGTTTCCCCCCCGCGGTTTATCCCCCCCCCTTTTCTCTTGTCGATTTAACCCATTAGCGAACTTGAACTTTTGAATACCAAATGCGCCTCAAATACTAAATTTTATTCCAATCCGAATACAACTGTGACCGCTAGAGAATCCACAGACACATAACGTTATATATATGGCTATATATATATATATATATATATATAAATATATATGTATATATATATATATATATATATATATATATATATATATATATATATATATATATATAATATGTGTGTGTGTATATTATATAAATACATATATACAACTTTTAACGATAGTCATTTTTAACATCTAGTAGGTAGGATCGATGAGCATTTGAAGAAATATTTACGAAATTTAAACATTGGTACAAAAATAATAGCTGCATTTCCTTTGGGGGAATTTATTCGCTAACAACGGATCAAATGTATCCATCATTTCTATAAAATTAAAATATACAACAAAACATGTTTTTTATTAACAACTTGATTTTGTAATTTTTTACAAAAAAACAAAACCCGACTCCAAAAGAGAATCTAAAAAGTCTGCTATGAAACAATGCACTAAAAAGTAAAAAATAATTGCGTTATTTATTTACTTCAATTTACTTATAAATATCCATTTTATTTAAATCAAATATTTTTATTGTTGGAGTTGATGCCAGCCAAGGTTAACAAACATTTAATTTCACTTTAACTACAAAGCATTTCATAATCGACAACAAGACAGTAGATGCGGCTAGCACCAACTACAAAAATAAAAATATTTGATTTGAAAAAAATGGATATTTATAAGTAAATTGAATTAAATAAATAACGCAATTATTTTTTACTTTTTAGTGCATTGTTTCATAGCAGACTTTTTTAGATCCTCGTTTGGAGTCGGGTTTTGTTTATTTGTAAAAAAATGTTTATTAGTTGGTGTTGATTAATTATTTATATTACATGTGCTGCGCAAAAAATTTGAAAACTGTGAAATATGTATCCTCGAAAATTATTGAGGTTGTGTGCTTCTTACACTTTCAAAGTCGATGATTCTTAGGGCATAACACCATACTGTGTAAGTGTCATACCGAAATCAACTTCCTTTGTCAGTATACAGAAGAACCTCGATAACTTAACGATCAGGGGAAATGTAAAATAATTTGAGTTATCGAGTTTTTAACTTACTAAGGATTTGAGTTAGAGAGGTTTTTAATGGTTCATAATTTTTGAGGTTTTTTGCAGAAGCCATTTGTTTTTATAAGCCATTTTTTAAAAAGTTCTGCAGTCATTCATGCTTTTATATTGGCTACAGAGGTCCAATACCCAAATTACTTTTTTATTGGCTACAGAGGTCCTATACCCAAATTATTCGTTTAAGTTATAGAGGCTTTGTATTTTAAGTAAAAGAGGTTCTGGGTTCTGAAGTGGAAGGGAATAAAAAAACTGTTTAATTTATAGAGGTTTTTACGTTATCGAGGTTCTACTGTATAAGTGTATATACTGAAGAACATGCTTTTTATCTAGTCAAAGATTTTCTAAAAAGGCTTATACTTGTGTTTGTTACAATTCATAGACTTAATACCTCAATACCTTCTTATGTCTCTAACTTGAAATCAACCCATTATTGTGCTATAAAAATATCTCACTCCCGTGCATTTCTTTGTTCAGAATCAATACTTTAAAATTACAATTGTATTGAGCTTTAATTTGAGGAAATCCAAAATTATGTAAATATTTCATTAAATTTTGAAATTTCAATCAATTCTTCTTTACATTTTTTTGAGATATTTTGGACACTCTGTGAATAGAGGTAACTTCAATTTAACGCAAATGTTGCGTATATTGTGTGTGCGTATGTGCGTATGTTTGAGCTATTTTTGAGCTTATGTTATTCTAATTCAAAAATATTTTTATATATGCTTTTTTAAACAATCAAAAATTGTTAATTTTGTCCCCTTTTTGAATGTACGTTACCTACTTCATAATACTTCCTGACGAATTTTTTTAAAAGGGTAACGACCTATATTTCACATAATATCCTTGTACAATATTTAATTCAACACGTTTTGTATGTTCAACACATTTTGAAACCCTTCGTATACAAAACAAAACTTTATTTAGTTTTATTTGTTGCTTCACTTCCTTTGAATGAATATACTCTATACAGTGTGTGTAGTAAATTCGATCCACTTCAATTATAACGTCAACCTATGATATTCTTGCCAACTTTATTGACAGAACATTCACCCGTAAACTATTGACTCATACTTTTAAAATCTGAATAATTGACTCTAACATTATAACCTGACGCCCAAAGCTTTTATTTATAGTCACATATTGACTCGGGGTGACTCGAGGGAAAAATGTATTTTGTTCATTCTTTTTAGTTCATTCTAATAAAAACTTCTTTTTTTTTTAAATTGCAAATTAGTTTACGAAAAAGACTACTTAGACCTACCTTCATATTTCCGTGCTGGCGTTATTTTTAGTCATCGGGCAAGTGGCATCCTTCAAAGTAGACCCCATTTGATTGAATAACACGCTCCCAGCGGTGTTTTCACTTTCCGAAGCAGTCCTGGAAGTCAGTTTTTGGAATATTCTTGAATGCCCTCGTTGCATTATCTTCAACCGTTTTTTTGTCGTCGAACCGGTGTTCTTTGAGTGGGAACAATTCGGGAACAAAAAACAGGCCTCGCAGAGATCGCTCGAACACTCTGGCGCGAAGATATAAAAGCAGTTCGTATACTTTTCGGACAGACCTCGTATTTCCAAGATGAAGGTAATATTTTTAAGTGCATTTTTACATACATCGCCACCCCTAAATTTTATTTCGAGAACTATTTATTAGGAGCAAACTTTTATAACTACGAAGTTGTTTTTTCTAAAAATACAACGTCCAGCTGTCCAATACATGTGTGTTGTACAGCTTTTTCAATAGAGAATCAATGTTAAATATTATTTATTACTGGCTGGCCGTGTGGTTACTGTATGAAGTCAGTCAGTACACATGTAATGAGAGTCATCTCATACATACAAACATCTGGATAGTCTATAGGTATACTGTATGCGTATGGTTGTTTGTTTGCCATTTAAGAGTGGATGCACATACTAAAGTGAAGAATTCAATGAACATATTTAACACACTCTCATTGCATATGTACTGACTAACTTCATACAGTAACTACATGGACAGCCAGTAATAAATAATATTTAACATTGATTCTCTATTGGAAAAGCTTTCCAACACACACGGTATATATATATAATATATTTAAAAATTGTGTACATATTTATATATTTAGGTAACTAAATCCCTAAGAATACACCTAACGATATTAATAACAACAGATGATAGACAGACACGGCTAATATGATCTGAATGCATACAAAAAAATCGGTCTACATACCCTATGTAGTTTTAATTCGTATATATTACACACAGCCACTCACACACACACACACACACACAAACATGTTATATTGCATTATACTTGCGTACGATACGGTACGTATATGAATCAAAAGTTATACCAGATACCGGGGTGAAAGTAAAATTGAATCAATTCAGCTTAAACACAGGCACGTTTTCCTTGCTGTAAAATGTAAATAAATGCATGTTTTAATAAGATACGTAAATATAAATTGCCTCAACTATTACACATAACATATTTTTGTTGTATTTCCTGATATCAACGTCATTTTGGATAGTCAACATTCAAACTTATCACGAACAAGATGAAAGTTTTTTTTGTATAGAATCTAGATACTCACTAATTTGTTATTTTCAAAAAACATACAAAACTATGCATAGTAAAAAAAAACAATGGCAAACTACTAACTTATTGGCAAAATACTAACTTTATAAATAATATTAATTTTTGGTAAATTTACCTAATCAATGAATTTGAAAAACAATGGTTTTTGTTTTGGCTATTTTACACCCTCTTGAGAATTTGGCATATTTCTAAATTTTTGATTACAAATTACATGAAAAAAATTTAAAAAAACTACGTTACGCAGGAGCTGCATCAATTTTAGTCTGATCAGAATGAAATGTCGTGTCTGATATGATTTTGGTATTTGCAACGCTAATTTTGAAAATAACTGGCATAGGTCAAGAAGAAAGGAGGTATAGAGATAGAAGATAACACAAAATGTAAAATATCTCTCTTAATGTTAGAACAATCGATAAATGTATAAGGAGTAAAGTTGTAGAAACTCAAATTTGCTATAATCCATTACCTTATCATTTTTCTCAAACTGTATTGTGTCCGGAGATATTTACAATTGTAACTTTTATAGTATATTTTTAGGTATTTTTAAGTAAAACTAATTACCTACAACTTTACTTCTCATTAATTTTTCGTTTTTTCGAATATTAGGGAAGATATGCTAAATTTTTTACTTCCCCTTTCCTCTAAACCCCCCTTTCTCCTTGTCCGATTTTATCCAAACTTGACCTTTGAGTACCAAAAGCGCCTATATATATATATATATATATATATATATAAATATATATATATATATATATATTATATATATGTGTATTAATTTTATCCATAGTGGTTTTTAACATCTAGGTAGGATGGATGGACATTTGAAGAAATTTTTACGAAATTCCATCATCGGTACAAAAACAATAGCAGCATTTCCTTTGGAGGAAATTCGCAAGTAGTTACACGATTAAAAAACAGACGGATTTAAAGTAGCAAAGAATTGTGAATTTAAAAGAATTTCTTGCTTTGGCCCTTTTTTTACTGTTTGTATACCAAATCTCTGCTTAGTCGGTCAGCTTGTTTTTTTAGGGATATCGGTGATCGATATTGTTATCAGTTTTTTTTCCAAAGCATCTAAGATATTATTACAATATGTGTTTACAAAAGCGTAGTAAAATGTTAATTAGTGAAGGTTAAATTATATACACGAGTATATAATGGTTTGATACGTAAAATATATGATAATGTGGTTTCTTATGCGTATCAAACAAACATTACATATTAAATATTACTATTAAAAAATTTTTTTTATTTCCACGAATTGCATGGCGGCTCTTTACTGTTTATATAATATTATATTGGGCTCATTTTATTCAATATATTTCGACGTATATACAGGTGGTTCACAATTGAACATTAAAATTGTGTTTTCCACTACTAGAAGTAAGAGCTTTTACGTTTAAAAGAAAAAATAAGAAGTCATTAGTAGATTAAATAAAAACCGATCAATAATAACCAGCCTTTCTATTAATTACATTTGCTTACAGTTTAATTTGTCTGAACAAATTCAGCTTCTAAATAAATTCAGCTAGAAGTCAGTTAAGGAATATTTAACAATCGATCACATTTCGTTAGGCTTTGAACCACAGCAGTTTTATTGTCCGTTACTTAATCCGTTATTAATATTATATGTGTTATGTAACACGGAGTTGTACTTATGGATACAACTCTAGAGTGGTTTATGGATAGCCCCCAAATACAACTGCCATTAAATGCATATTCAATGTTCACAATCTAATAATAATCAAGGCTTTGAACATTTTCAGATGAGGGTGAGTTGAGGCGTAATGAGGCTTCAGTTGAGGCTAAGTGTACCTGCGTGTGCAACACATAAATAAGTTGTGTACAAGTATTCACTTCCATGAATCAAAAAGAAGTTTCAGTCAGTGATTAAAATCAAATATTTTTAACTGACTTGTTTTTAGCCATATATATATATATATATATATATATATATATATATATATATATATATATATATATATATATATATATATATATATATCCCTAAACATAAGTCAGTTAAAAATATTTGGTTTTAATCACTGACTTCTTTTTGATTAATCACTGAAACTTCTTTTTGATTCAAGGAAATGAACAAATTCCTTGATGGACAAAATCAATGAGGACTATATTTTTTGTAATATTACTATAATATTAACAGAAATATTTCCAATTTAAATATTTAAATTTAAATATTAACCTCAAAATAATTCATGATTATTATAACTATAACACTATATGGTAAATTGGTGATTTCATTCTCGTAGAATTCTTATATAATAATGTTGGTCTCATTTAGAAAAAAAAGAAAGATGTTTTGGTGGTTTCAGACGCTGAATTATCAATATATTTCGCAGTTCTAAAACTTATAGTATTAATGTTTGCATTAACGTTGTTTATTTAAATGCACGATTGTAAAGTGAATTTAGAATCAATTCATATATTTTATTAACACTTTTATTTATTACCAAACGCATGCATGCATATAATTAATATGGTACATTAAAAATTAAATGCATCTCCTCTATTGTATAACACAAACACACACACAAATAGTGAAGCATGTGTCGTCACATATCGTAATAGGTTTCGTATCAAACCTAAAGTAGAATAAAGTATACAATATGATGTATAATCGAATGTATGTAATCTAAAAACCATTAAATTTCAGCATATAGATGGGAGTTTTTTTAAAAATATATGTCACTCTACTCTGCTATTTTGGGTTTAAACGATTCTATAACAGAACCTTTATTATGTTGTCAGTTTTTCCAAACAGGTTATGCCGAAAGGTTAAAACCCAAAATAGTATTATAAAGATTATTAAATAATCAAAGAGAACTCTAGATGCATAAGAAAGTCTCTACATACACAAATTAAGAAAGCATATAATGAATTTAGACAATGGGCCAATTCCAAAAGCTGATTTAATAAAATTAAACTATATTCAAAAATTCCTGAATATCAAGGTTAGTTTTTATCAACACCGTCACTTTATTGACAATAACAACACCGCATGGTCAGAAAAGGATACCGCCAATAAATGGGTTGGTTTTAATGGGCTTAATTGGTCAGTCAACTCAAATCCTTCAGGTACTACCTCAGTCAGAACATATAAAAGACAAACTTTTTTTTAAAATATTATTGTGAGACACGCACAAAATTAGCAACGAGCAACATATCTCTGACTCCATATCCCAGAGATAGTAACGATTTGCTAATTCATACTGATGATGACTACCTTGTAGTCGAAATACGTATTTATAAAATACAAATAATTGTTCTAGGAATTGGGGCAAAATTTGAAATTTAATTCCAAAATAGTATTTATTATTCCAAGTTTGACAAGCATCGACTGATTTACGGTTTTCGATGTTTACCCAAAAACCTGAAATTTTCTTCTATTTAATTGTTTTTGTCAACTTTTACGAATATCCATCCATTTTTGCGCTGTTTGTTTTATTGACCAGCATTGATTTAATTTCACATTTTTAAGTAGAATATATGTCTGAACAATACATTAGTAGTAGTATTTTGGCATCAATGTTTGATACGAATATGTGCTACCCAGATGCTAATCAAAATGTATGTATGTATGTGGTTTTCGAAAACTTCTTCGAATAAAAGTCCTTTACCTATACTAACAACTTTTATTCAAAACATTTTTCCGAAGCCAGAATAAGTAAGGCATAAATCATTTGACGCCAAGTCGATAGTGAGAAATTCTATACACCCTATCATAGACTCTACCGGTCCGAGTGACTGAGCTGCGAAAGGCACTCTGCTCGGAACTGGGAGGATCGATTCCCAACAGTGGCAGTTTGTCAATGAAATTAACTTTTTTCTAATTAACGGGGGAGGGTTGGTAATTGACTAAACTGTCGGAGAATGGATAAGGACGAAAGTAACCGGCTATACTTGTGAAGGTTTTCTGCAGTTTCCTTTCACAAACACAAAAAGCAATAATGCTGGAAATCGTATGCTTCAACAAAACTAATAAATCGTGTCTGATTTCTAAAAATATACACAGATTCTGTTAAATATTTGTCTGTATTTCAAAAGCATTGTTATTCACCATCAACGTGTTTTTATTCCAATGTTAGTTAGAAAATGGTTCTTGACTAATCCTACAGATTCATAAAATAAAAAGCATGCGTGGTATTGTTATTAGATTTTATACGCGTGCACACGTGTGTGTATATACAATACAATACATATACCATACACATATATATATATATTGCACCATGCATCATATGTGTATTGTATGTAGTAAGTATATGTATATAATATTTCATATGTGAATGTTCTGCAACACTAACTTGATCTAAACTAACTCCAGCTGTTTGTTCTTGTTAGATCCCAGGTGCGTCAATTTGGCACGAGACCCCAATAATGAATGACTGACGACTATATGAATATAATACAGAGAGTTTGAAAAATATCAAAAATGAAATTATCACTTATTTTGAGTAAAATTCAATTATTTTATTTTATTATGCCCGAATATAGGTAATACAGGTAACGCATTTGTAATTTTTTATTAAAATTTCAGAACCAGAGACCTGATGGGACTTTATACACGTAACAATACTTTGGGGCATTCTAGACCAACGTTCCGCCTAGTCATGCCTTTTATATTAAGCATTTGATGTCAACAAATGTTATCAATGTTGAGACATATTACTTAAATGTCAAACTAAGGAAACGCTGCTCACTATCGTTGGTATAATATGGTCGAATGGCAACCATACTAACAACGGATAATTCAACGCAAGTTCTCAAAACAAAAAACAAAAACAATTGAAAAATATGTAAATAGTAAATAAATAAATTAATAATACCGATATCGATACCGGATATCGATATCAAAGATATCGGTATCCCACTACCATAACATCTCGGGTAACTCAAAGGCAGAGCGTTGGTCTACAATGCCAGTTGACATTGGATGTCAAAGAATATTACAATGTTTAGACATATTATTTAAATGCTAAATTGAGTACACGCAAGTTACTTCCGTTGGTAGAATATAACCGTTAGGCAACCATACTAACCATGGCTAATTTGACGCTAGTTTCCAAAAAAAAAATTGAAAAAAATAACGGTTTTGTTCAAAATAGAAGATAATCCGCAATGTTTACCTTTTACGACAGACCTTCATTACTGAACGAACTCCTTCTATTTATACAGGCAATATAGGTGTACCTACACTACGACTTTCTATATAATGTAGTCTAGTTCTAGTATGGCCTAGCTATAACAACATAACAGACGCCATGTGTGCATATTATACATTTTGTAATATATATATATAAACCGTCATCACTTAATTATTAATTTATTATAAAATATTTATGGTAACAATGTGTATATTTATTTATTACAACAAAATTTGGGTGATTTTTTGTTGTTGTTTATAATTTCCTTCCTTTTTTGATTTTTTATGATTTCTAAAAAAAAAAATGTAATCAAAGTTTGCTCCCACATGTAACAATCAATAAATCGGATGGGGGTTATGTTCTTTGTAACAAAGTGCTTTGGGTAACAAACTGCAACTGCTGTTTGATAACCTGCTACCAAAATGCATTGTATTATTTGTTGTATATTATTAATAATGAATAATGAAAGTAACACAAATAATTTTGATATACTAAGTATGATTAATTTAATATATCTATTCAGTTAGTAGAAACTGGTTTGCATTTTTGGAAATGACGGAATGAATGGCAGAGAAAGTTTTGCCATCATAGCTATCTTTGGTAGTAATAAACTTAGATAGATAGATAGATATATCTTGAGATATAAAAAAAAGTATTGCTCTTCGACCTTATGGTCCATTGTGCTCTCCTTTCTGCTTCAGTCTGACGAGATTCGATTCTCCCATATTTTGGAAATAGCCAGGAGCTTGCTGAAGAGGTTTTCCTGAAGGTTTATATCTTCGGGGTGAGAAGCAACTAATATCTTGTACCTGCTGTAATCGTGAGATTCGCAGTAAAATATGATGTGACTGGATGTTTCCTCCTCCTCGCCGCCCAGCCTGCACATAATGGATCCGTTATAAAGTCTTATTGTATGCAGATGCTTTCGCTGGTGATAATACCCGGTGATGAATCCCGTAACCTTTTTAGCCGCAGTTGTATCCTGTACATGTTCAGTATACCGAAGGATATCCTTTTGGGTGCATTCCGAAACAGTATTTTTCCGAACTTTTCCGAACTTCAGTTCCAGGCAAGGCTTTTAAAGCAGCTTGACTTTCCGAGAGAATGCATACGTTCTGGTTTATGTAGTCTCTACGTAGGTTTTCACGGATGCAAACCAGTATGGCGTAAACTTCTTTTTGATAGACTGTGGCATATTTCCCCAAGTTGAGGCTTATGTTTGCCTTGGATCTTTCACCGTAAATTTCAACCCCGGTTCCTTCCCCAGTTTTGGAGCCGCCTGTATACTAAACGACGCCTTTCTTGAGATAGGGTGGTTCTCCTTTCGTCTACATGTCCTTATCACAAACATCAGTAGCAGGTTTTGAGAAGGACTTTATTTTGGGAACTACATCTATGGCCATTTCAAACACGGAGTCTGAGATGGATGTTCCCACGATTATTGCATGTCCAACCTGATTTTTTTTAAATCCAAATATATTAGTGCAAGATGATCCATAGGTACTGGATCTCGCTGTATTATTACAATGTTTAGCGGAGCCCTAGTATGATTTCCATGTAATGCACAAACAGATCAGTCGTTGGATCCTGGACAGCTTTGTGCACGTCATTATTTGATTAACCTTTGGCCACCACACTAGAGCAGCATCTGTTAGTATTAATTTTGGATTTGTATTCAGTATTAAATAATAGTATTAGGACGGTAAGATGCAGTGATCACGATAGATATGATACGAGAGTATCATTTTCAGAAACTTTGTTTTGATTAACTACTATTGAAAGTTGCCGTACTACTCGAAACCAATGTTTTAAATTGTTAATAATTGAACCTTTGGCATATCATTTATCATACATATAATGGATAATTTTATCAAACCAAATTTACTAAATTTTCCGCAACCTGCTCCTTCTAAACGTTTCTCTTGGTGTTAGAGTTTACATTTAATGAAACTCTACATTAGCATACTAGTAGAGTATGCTAATGCTAGAGTTGAAATTTCATTAAATGTAAACTCTACCACCAAGAGAGCTACCAGCCAAGTAGCCGAGCGGTCTAAGGCGTCATGTCTGCGCAGTATGCAGTACTTGGAAACAGGGAGGTTATGGGTTCAAATCCCGTCATCGGCAGTTTGTCAATTATAAAAAAAAGGGGGCGGTTGATTGACTAAACTGTCGGCGTATGGACAAGAACGAAGTAACCGGCTATGCTTGAGAAGGTTTTCTGCAGATTCCTTCACGAACTCCAAATGAATATCGGCATAGCTCCTATCATAGTCGGCTGCAGCCGCATATCCTACCAATTCCTAGTCTACTCACAAATTCCTTCCACTCCACTCATATCCACAGATCCTAAGGCATCACAATGGACCTTATGGTCGAAATGTAGCCCGTCCAGGGCAGCCTTTACAATCTACCTCTCTCTCTACCAAGAGAGCTGGTAACGAAAAATTTGGAATATATCTTTTAATACAAGTAAAATGGGAAAATTTAGTATGAAGTTATAGGAAATTAATTTTATCTCGAATAAGAATACAATTGATAAAACAATTTATATACAGAAACACTTTGAGTGAAACATCACTTTGAAACTTACTAGAATGATCAACATGGCCATAAAATTTGAAAAATCGTCTAAAACTGATAACGAATATTCTATTATTAGTTATAACAAATTTTGACCTTCCATCGACATCGACTAAGAGCAGATGACAAGCCAAACATAACATATGCATGAATCCAATAAAATCTCGAGTTCGAATTTTTTTAATAATTACAATACTCACTGTATTGTCGACCAAATGTAAAAAAAAAATATTGTATGGGTGCTCGTTTTCTATCTACAAATTAACAAATCGTGTATATAAAGGTATTAGCTTATAAAATATAGGGATATTGTGGTTTTATTTTATTTTTTTAATCAGGATGTGTTATATAAACGAAACGGATAGAAAAAAAGTTGTTTTTTGTAAACCATATGATTTTTTTTAGTAAAATTACTTCCGTTAAATTAATAATTAAATTTTTATTTCATACTACTTTAAAGAAAATTATATTATAGTAAATCATGTTTATATTATAGTAAATCCGTAAATCGTAGCACAACTATAGTCGTACCAGTACCCAGAAATTTTTCGTCACTCACATGACAGACATCTAGTAGTATCAAAATGAATTATTTAGTCGAAGCAGTAGACAATAACAACAGTGTCAGTTTTCATTAAAATAATCCAAAAAGTTTTTTTACACATTTGGTTAAAAATTATGGTCTACTGAAATTATGATTTACTATTTATTTTAGTACCTACCTACATAAAATTATGAATCCAATATACCTAATTTATTTTGTAAACCCACTTGTGTCATATTTGTTTTATTATTGGGTGAAGCAGTCCAAAAGCAATCGTTGAACGTAAATCCATTTTTAATAAGCCATTAAGTCGTGTAGGTACTAGAAATGTTTTAACTAATTGAAGTCTATTCACTAGCGATAATCAAGGCTACTATAGATACATGGTTGTATTGAGGCTACTAAAATTTCTGTCACAAACTGTTATATTTTAATTGATGTCTGCAATAATTTAACCATTTATTTTCGATATAAGTCTCCGATATATTGACATATATGTATTGCGAATAGTCAACCTAAAAACATTAAGGTTTGATCAAAACTCTCACAAAAATATTTGACATAGTTGTTATATGCCAGTATTAGATACTAGACTAAGTTTAAATCTGTAAATAGTAGAAATATAAACGATCATTTTTCATTGCAACATTCCACTAACAATATACGACCATTAAAACAAATTTAATGTATTCACATTCGAGCATCTTCTTGCTTCATAGTACCTTACAAAGCTGTTTTGGAGAGGCATATTCTATTAATTTAATTTTATTATGTGTGTCTTAAATCGCTTAAAGTTATTTTCAACAGATCAGAGATATAGAGAATCCTTTTTTTCACAATAATTGTTGAATTTTAAACAACAAAGAATAGAACGAAAACATACTACATGATATATCTATAGAATATCTAAGCAACAATTGACATGTAAAAATAATAAATATATAGTGATAGTTCTACACAGAACAAGTATCTTGTACTTGTACGACTACCATGACAAGACCAAGGAGAAGAAGGAACGATTGCCGTAATAGTAAAGTAAGTGTTATAAGTTACGTAGAATATACGTATATCTATCTATCTATTGTGTAACGTAAAACAACTTGTAGTCTTTTCAAAAAGACGTGGTGATTTCTACCAACAAGTATAATATAATATCGCATATATAAAATTGTTGCATATGGAATTGAATTGTAAAATGTTGTTGTATACCTTCTACTACCTAATACACTAGGATACTATACAATACTCCACATATATGTGATGGTACTACACTCTTCTGATAGTATATGCCACGTGGGTATCGTGTATAGTGCCTGCCCTCTTCGTGTTACAATCGATGGGGTATATAATATTAATAATTGCGCACGCAACATAAATCCCCACTATTATTATAAGGGTAGTATATAAGCAAGATATTTTGAGGGTTGATTTGTAAAAGCCGCTCTGAAGGGTTGCAGACCACTTTAGTTTAGTTCTGTTTCTCATCTGTGGGGTACTTTCAGTGTCTCTATCTTTCTTATACTAATCTATTTATTATATTCTCTATCCTTTTTATATATAAATATATTTATTAAAATTATAATATTATTAATTAAAAATTTAAAAACTTCAAAACCGCGATCATTAGATTTAATTTAAAAAAAAATAAAATAATATAAGTATAAGAAAAAAAATTGGTTGGTTATCAAAGTAAAAAGTGCTGAAATAAAGTGTTAAAATTTTTTTGTCAAGTGTATTAAAATAATTTTTCTTTTTTTGATGGAACAAACTTTGATGCGACTTTACTAAAAAGAAACAAAAACAAAACAAATAAAACAAAATGTTTGGTTTAATGTGAAAAACAAAATATCAAACTTTCTTCATGTATGTGCAACAATTTAAATTAGAAATTGAGTCGCGTTAATTTTTGACAGAAACAAAACCTAAAAACCGCAATGACTAAAAAATCACAAATATTTGGGAGTTAATTTATATTAATTCCCGTAACTAAACATATAATAAAAAACACAACCAAAATAAATTCAACAAGCACATGATTTTCCGGATGACGAAACGGAAAACCATATTTTCCGATACGCAACAGATTTGTTCGTCATCGCGGAAACTATTGAAACCGACCTTAAGCCGTATAAAGCGCCGTAGAAGGAGACGAAGTCGAATTTGATATTTGAATTTAATAATTGACATCGACGAACATGCCACGGTGTCTTATGGCAAAAAAATGGAAAGCATATCCATGGCCAGATCGCGCCGAAGATCCTACTATCGATGATGACGATGAGGAAATTGATGTTGTTGGTGATTCTCCAGCATTAGAGAAGAGTACATCATCATGTTGGGGTCCATCTAGCCCGACGGCTGGGGCCACGGCTCCAAGTCCACCACCTCATTCGCCTGAAGCAAGTCGCGGCACAACAATACTTTATAACGGTGAGTTTAAATATATCTTTCTGTAAATAAATAATTTTTATAGACTACAAATTTTTCTTATTGAAAACATTTTCTCTTGTTCTATTGATACTTGAGACTCGCAATACAAATAAAACACTTTTTTATTTCCTTCTTTTTTTTTCGAAATAAATTATTTAAAATGATAAAAGAAAAATTAAATATTTACATGAAAAATACGCATAGGTCGCACCAAGTTATATATTTTTAAAGATATAAATGAAACCTTACAAGAAAATGTTTTATTGATCTTTAGGGAGTCACATGTAACCAATAAGTTTTCTGTTTAGTGTATTTATGTATATATCAAGAACTATGTATGTGTATGTGTAAAGAAAATATCAAATATAAAAAGTTTTATTTAAACTTTAATAAAAATCTATTTCTAAAAATATTATTATCATTTGTTTTTGAAATTTGTTTTTGATCTGTAAATTGTTTTTCTTGTTTACGATTTTTTTTTTCAAATTAAATTTTATCAAATAGTACGCTTAAATCTCTAAGTAATATTAACTAAATTAAAATTTCTACAATGCTGATTTGATAAAAATATGTATTTGTATTGAAAAAGCAGCATAAATTTAACTATATGGACAAAATTTAATAAAAAATTAAAAATAAATATGTTTTCTCTCTATTTTATCAAGTAAAAAAGTCAATAAATATGTTTGGATTATATTTATTTACATATAAATAATTTTTCATTGAATTCATTTAGTGAGAAAAATAAAAATAGTTATTCAAAGGTAAATGAAAGATAAATATTCGTATAAAAAATGCCACTTCCAACAGTGTAAATTTGAATGTTTCATGATACTGCGTACGTCTAACAAAAATTACACAAATCTAGTCCAAACACGATTATTTGCTTATACACAGCCATGCTTAGGTAAGCCAGTAATCTTCATTTACTGCTTTTTATTCATTTTAATGCTAATAGATTTTTTCAATGTCTGAATAAAATTTTGTATCTTCACTTTAACGATTGATATTCATTTTATGATCATAATACAGTTTGTACACTTTGTAAACTTTAAATGTAAACTTTGATATCTTTACATATTTCTAGTCTCACTTATTTTTATTCTACATGACTGCGTTTTACCTTTGACAATATAATACATATTAAAATATATAATTAAAATAATGAAAAAAAGTGAAAAAAGCAGTAATTCATGTTTTACAAACTATAGGGGCATTAAATCACATGTTGATGCTTTTCGATTTACAACAATTACAAGACAGATATCTTATTTTAGGCATTTTTATTAATTGTGATCTAAAATCACACTTAAATGACTTTTCACGAAGTCATGTAACATATTATTAGTCGTTCAATAATAATTATGGAAAATAATGTTATTAATTTAGTTTAGAAATATCAAAAACTTAAATTTCAGTTTACACTTTTTACACTTTACTGTTTTTTACGGCAGTATAGCGAAGTTTAACTGTACACTGTTTTTGTTTAAGGTACTAAATTTTAAACATGATTTTATTATTTCTTTTTGCTAATTCAAATGGATATTGAGCAAAGATGATTAATTTCACAATATTGAAAAATCTACACGCTATTTAAGAAATATAAATCTAACAAGTCATTTGTTGATTACGGTGGCGTAGTAGACTCTATACTCAACAGCCATTATACAGTCAGTTTCAACGTTTAGGGATAAAAACAATTTTATTCTATAGAATATCTGGAAAAATTTTTAGAAATTTTTGTTTGCAAATTCTGAATTTAATTAAAAAAAGTTCATATTTTCATTTTTTTTAATATAAAAAATTAAATTAAACAAAACATAAATATTTTAATTCGACCCAGAATAAAATTTGTGAGAGGATGTTTCAAAAATAACAGAAGTAAAATAAAAATTATATTTTAATCACACCAATAACTCAAAATAAATCTATTTATTAATCCGAAGAGAGTAATCAGCAATTTAAATATATTATGAAAAATATTTATAGGAAAATAAAAATAAAAACATATATATATATATATATATATATATATATACATATATATATATATATATATATATATATATATATATATATATATATATATATATATACATATGTATACATTTGAATAAGGATAAAAATTTTGTTAAAAAATATCACATACAAATCACATACAACACATTACTAAACAACAACAACAACAACAACAATGTAATTAATCATTTTACACCCAATGTGTGTTGTTTTTTTTAATACCATTTATAAAAATAACAAAATAGAATAGGATAGAAAAAAAAAGAATAGGGAAAAATATTTTTCTATATTATAGTATGGCCGAGTAGCAAGCAGTAGCATCCAGAGCACTGATTATGTATGGATCATATTATGTGATATGTTTCATATTATATATTATTATTTATTATATGATATTGTTCAAAGTACAACATATCACTTATACAATAAATAAAACAATTTGTTACGTCATTTAAATAGAGTTCGCATAAATGTTATAGCAATTATTTGTGAAAAATATCAATGTATAGGTTGTACTTCTACTAGGGAAAAATATTTATTTAGGAGAAATATCTAAATATACACCCACAATAAATTGAAAACTTTCAACCAACATAAAAACGTTGAGAGTTACTTCGTTAAAAATATAAAATTTATTTCAAATCAATGACATTTTGTTGTTGTTATTATTAATATTTAAAAAAATCAATTTTCCTACATTCTCAAATTATACATGACCTGTTGGAGAATATAAAATATTTAGATATATTTTAGTAAAAAACGACATAATATCAGTAAATTAATTCCAAACGACCATTCGTTTAAAAATTGTGACAGTTATTCGAGGTGATGCATTAATGGTCGCCAAAAATCAAAAATGTATGATATGAAAAATCATACACATCGAGAGTGGGAATCAAGCCCACGACCTCTGGCATTCTAGAACAATGCTGTACTGCTGAGCTACCTGAGATGTTGTGGTAGAGGAATGAGGAATGCATATGATCTTTGATGTCGATTTCAATATCTTTGATTATTATTATTATCTATTGTTGCCTTTCGTTTATATTATACCAATGGAAGTGACTAACGTGTACTTAATTTGAGATTTAAGTAATATGTCAGACCATTGATAACATTCTTTGACATCAAATATGTTAAAAAGAATTAAAATAAATATATATATAGGTTGAATTGAGTACCTCCTTCTTTCGTTGGTGAAAAATTCCATTAGTTTAACATTTGTCAACTTGAAAAACTGACATTGCCCTTTTTCAAGTTTGTGCCTAACTTTATCTTTGGAGAGTACCTATACGATACGATTAACGGTTTTCACTGTATCTTTGTAATTTGGAGACAATTTCACGTGAAAAAATTGCTCTTATTTAGTTCAACTTATAAAAAAAAGCACTTATAAAAATTTCTCGGTACTAGTTGCGATAATTCCGGCTATGCGATGATAACTTTATTCTAGGAATAAGTTTTTTTTTTTGTATAATGCAATTAAATCGTACATTTCTTAAAAATTACATTAAAATTTGGATGCTTGATCACGATGTTGTATACAATTTTTGCGTGTCTATTTGTTTACATTCAATTAAAAGATAAGGATTTATTTGTATAGAAATAAAAAATCCCTGGTTTAGTGTGAATATTGTCGCGAGTATAAACAACTTATATCATTCCGTTAGATATTGAGAAATACATTTATTGCAACTTTTATCATAGATCTGTGCATTTCCAAATTTGTGTATTTCTTATTTGTGAGATTCTTTTCAAAATGTGATTTATTATATTAAGCGTTCTTTGCTTATATTTACCACCATAAATAATTAATCTCAAAATATTTTACTAATATAATCTTCATTGACCTTGTTGCATCAATATCATCTTAAAATATAGTTTACCGTCGGAGGAACTTCTAATATATTACTTACAAAAATATCAGTAGCACAGTAAAATATTTGTACTTATTCTACAATTTTCATATCGATTCTGCTTATGAATTATTGTATTATCAAATTATTAGTTCATAAATTTGGCCTACGAATTTAAACAATTTTTCAGATATCAGAGGATATTTGGGTGTCCGGCATTTGTCTTAAATAAATTCAAAATAAAATAAATCCCACGTATTTTATTTTCAAAGTTCAAAATTCAAATATTGGAACGTTTTACTATTCCAGAAGTATAATTCAGTCTCTGAAGAAATGTGTAAATTTAAAATTTAGCCATAGATTTATATTTATTTTTGTCAAACATGCACTATGCAATATTGCAAAAATTATTTCAGTTATTTTCTTCCAATATTAGCAGTAGTTCATTTTACATGACGAAGCTGTATTAATTAGCAGTTGAAGTGAATTTATTTTGATTAAGTGAATTTAACAAAAATTCGTAACAATATTTATTGTGGTAAGTCATAACGGAGAAGATTAAACAGTCTTAATTAGTTGAACTCGAAAATAAGTCAAAATGTTCATAAACAACTGAAAGTCTGTTTAAAAATCAATTGTATAATCAAGCTGTTTTTGTTGTCAAAATTTGTGTAATTTTGTTGTGAAGAGTTAATTTATTACCATCAAGAAATCCCATTAATTTGGTTTTCAATCCCACACTTCTAATGAGCTCGTGAAAGTTTTCACTAGTATATTCGATCGGAAAACTAAGGATATAAGATAATTTATAGATTTTAAATCAATCTTTATTATATCGTTCCTAAACTATATATATATAAATACAAAGTTTGTTGATGAATACGAAAAGTACCCTGGCGACGCTTGCATAGCACCAATACAACTAGATATCGAAGTTCAAAATCTAGTACACAGTATACTAAAAGTGCATTAAGTTAAAAAACAAGCCTGTATGTTATGAGTGTTAATAATGTACCAAATCAGAATTCGCTCTATTCGCCAAAACTCAGATATGCCGTTCAGGATATAATGTGTTAGGCATCACTTTGGGATAAGATCTACTTGTATGCAAAATTTCACCATCATAGGTCTCAGTTTTATATTTTCCCTGACAAAGGCATAGAACAATTGATGTTCGTGACATGATGATTAAAATACATGGATGATTATTAAATGACAAATTAATACCACTCTGTATTTATTTCTGAGTACCACCATTGTTGAGAGAGCTTCAACACAATTACTGAAAAACAAAAATATCATCCATACACATTTATAGGTGTAGGTAGGTATGGTACAATAAATATTCATAATTAGTGTATTTTATTTCTGATAAAGTATGTGTGGTATTATAGTAGGGTTGTTTTTTTATTTAATTCTTTTCTATGGCCTCTTCCCTCAATAATTTTAGTCTACCTCGGGTAGAATCATAAATTTATGTATTTTGTTATTTGTAATGTCATTTGGTCTTTTTAGTTCGTGTAATAAACGGTGTATATGTGTTGTCATTGTCTATGAAAATGAACAAACTACCTATTTTGATGAATCACTAGTGGATATCCGGATTATATAATGTTGACATGTCATTCACGTCATCATGTTATTATTTTTGTTATTCTCGTTGTTATTGTTTTTTTTTCTGTCTTGAACTAATTTAATGTGTTGCTTACATCATTATGGAGAATAGAATATTCAAATGTTATAATTTGGATTATAAAGTTAATAATAATAATTGTGCACTCGCCACTTATTAAATTAGTCCTGTACAATAGAATATCACACCCAGGGCTAATAATGGCTGTGCATAATAATGCATCCCGCGGTTACAATCTGCTTACACTAACACTTTTGTATACGCTAAAATATCAAATAGAAAAATTCGTCACGTAGGAGCTGCGTAGACTATTTCTGTGGATGTTATATTTACAAAAAATATGATGACGCCATTGTAGTAAAATTTAATTACTACAACTTTATTTATATCAATTTTCATTTTACAAAGGAGAGAAAGTAAAGGTTTTAGCATTTTCCCTCCTTCTTAGTCCCCCTTTCGCTATTAAAGCACGCACTTACACACACGAAATGCGTCTTTCTTCTTAGCGTATGATGGTGATTTTTGACATCTAATAGTCAAGATCGATAGATATTTGAAGACATTTTTGCGAAATCATGTTATCCGTACAACCTTAATACCTGCTTTATTTTCTTCAAAAAATTAGCTAAACAAGTTTTCGCTAAAAGACCGCATTCTCGGCCTGTAAATGAAAATTAGCGTTGAAATTAGGCTGTAAATTATAAATTCATAAATAATTGATAGAAATAGAAGATAAAGAAAATTAGACAAAAAAAAAACATTCTTTTCGACAACTTTATCAGCTTTTGTAATTATAAATATATAAAATCATAAAAAAAAGTTCCCACAAGTCGCTTTTTAGTAAAGATAATGTGTTATATAACATTTTTGCTCTAAATTGCTTGAGTAAAAAATGGCCCTGGTACGGTGTTAAGAGTTTCTCCCGACAGTTATTTTGCTTGTACATATAGCCAAATCGGTGACGTTCTTTTTTCAAAATTGCATGGTTAATTTGTGCCAAAACCATTTGGTTTTAAAATAAATATGTTTTACAAGAATTAATATTTTTATGAAATCGATTCGAGATATTTTTCGAAAACTGAATAGAATAGAAATCGACTATGAAATTTTGAAAAAAAGAACCGCCGTGTGTACTACACAATATAGAATTTTACTTCTGCAAGTACAAAAGTTATCCTAATTGCTCTAATAAAATTAAAAATCATCTGATTTAAATAACAATTAAACTGTTCAATACTGTCAAGGAATTTTAACGTTTTATGCTGGTCATAACAATTTTGTAATTTATACACGATGAGTTTTTCAATTGATATTATTATTTATATTAAGATAAAATATTGTAAATATTATGGGATAAAACTGTTGTTGTTTCGTATATTTGACCTAAATTTTTTTAATAAGAAACAACAACAAAAATCGACATAACCCCGCACCCGTCTTGTACGATATTTTTATATCTCTAAATACATTTTTTGGATTGTTATCAGAATATTTTTCAATATTTCATTTTAAATTTGGCAATAGCATGGTGCAAATATTTTTATTATGCAAAGTTGGCACAAATATTATGTGACATTTTAAGATTGATATTCATGTTTTAGTTTGTGTAAATTTGAATAATGTCTTTTCATTGTATACTGCAGTATAATAAAAGCTACAGGTATTTATTATATAGATTGAATATTACGAGTATTCGTTATAATAAGTATATACGTACATGTTTGTTAAAATTGGAAAAGCTTGTAGTATTGCCAAAAAGGAAAAATGAAGGAAATTATATTGATTTATAATTTATTATTATGTATATTACAGAAGAAAAATAAAATGGAAATATAAATGTATAGATATTTAGGTATATATATTGTACATGTAATTATGTTTATTCGTATTAAGATGATTCAGAAAAAAAACTTTAACTTACTGTATATTACGAATTGTTTTATTGATTGAGAAACGAATCAATATTTGTCAACTTGTTAATATCATCAATTATGGTACTTCAGTGACACCTGATCAAAGTATAAAATAAAAGGCAAATCATCCAATGCATCTTGCCCATAATTCTATCGAAAATATAAGGCTCCGGAAATGACAATGTTGCAGGCAAGTAGATGTTATCTGCAAGGGGTACATGAGATATTTTCAACACCAACAGGAATGAAAGTATTTTCTATTTTATTTCACAATCAATCACAACCTCCAGAGCACGAAGTATATATCAAAGAATCCAAACGTAACGCCAAAATAGTGGCTTCAATTTGATGGACAGACCAGGAAGTATATATTTTTGTCAATAGAGCGCGATACTTCTCAAGAAGTACGAAACATTGTGGTTGCTTTCCATTTAAACATAGAGCAACGGAGCGAATGACACACTGTTTATACACAGCAAAGCACGCTGTGCGTAGGAAAGTGCGATAAATGAAACCTCCGTAGCTATGTGTTTAATGGGAAGTAACCATTAACAGTATCTCCTGAAGATAAGCGCCAGGATTGGCCAAAAAATAAACTATCATCTTTACCCATTTTTGTGTACGTAATACAGTGAAAAAGCGTATACCGTTCGGACCCCTCTAACATCTATACGTCGTGCTCCAGAGTATTAGTTTGGTTGAATTTTAGTAAAAAATTATAACGGACAAAATTATTAAACCTGAATTGAAAATATATATTTATAGTTGTATTACAAATGTGAAATCCGACGATACTGCGGGAGATAATTTGAGAACCAGAGATATAATAATAAAACGCGACAAAGCCAGCAAAACGTGACAACAGCGGGTAAAAGCTGGAATAATACATTATTATGTGGGAGCAATTAAGAAAGCAAATACTACCAGATATTTTTCAGTATAAACATTTAGTTCGCTTACTTAAACCTAATATTCGCTTTTTTATTTCGCTACGAATATTTATACTGCTACGGCTAATTGTATTTGTCAATGCGATTACATCGAAATCGATATTTATAAAAATACCAAGCGGCTTTATGTTCTAAAGAACGAATACCGATCAATTTTAGAATTGCGAAAAAATATTTTTAATTGACGAAAAACGTTAATTCATCGACTCATTGAACCATGGATACTATACAAGGATACCGAACTCAAACGGGATAATTGACAAAATATGGCAACGAAATGGTAATAGTAATATTTACTTTTTAAGCCACTAGGGTCGCTAGTTGTTCATCCGTACTACAATCTATACCGAAGTGAATATAGTATAATAAATAGGAGTGAAGTAAGCTTGTAACCGGTTTTATTTCGTAGAGATTATTTTGAAGTATGCAATTTGTTTCAAATAATTCCTTATTGAAAAATTGAAATTACTTATCATTTATTAAAAAAAGTATTTTATTGAAAAAATACTTTGCCTGCAAATAATTTTTTTAATACTATAAAGCATAGAAGCGACACTACTGACATCTTTTTTTTGCCAATTATTTGTTTACATGGAGTTCGGTATCCTTGTGTTGTATCCATGCATTGAACGTCGACATTGTATGAGGTAAGATTATATTTGCATGTATCCAAGATTATTTTTAACTACAAATAAAAAAATTAAATAGGTTAGTAAATTATTAATAGTTATTATCTATTTTATCTAGATATAGAAATATAATAGATAATAACAGATATATATTTGATATACAAATTATTAAGCTTCATCACATACAATATTACCCCACAAACTGTCAACTGTCATTCACAATCTTTCATAGTTTTCAATCAATTCTGCGGCACAATATAATCCTGATATGTGAAAGACTATCTACCTATAATATTTATATATCTATGTACGGTTTTTATTTTATTTTTTGTAAATTTATTAACTTGATTTCCAAATCAACTTTTTGATTTATATAAATGTCTGTGATCGTTTCAATTTTTTTTATTTATTTTGTGAATGGATTCGTTTTTAAATTGGTTTAGTAAATGTTTTCGACATGATGGTAGTTTTAGTGATGCAGCTCTAATCTACTGACAAAAATCTAGATTTATTACTAAATTATTGATTTTGATTTATACACGTTATATATTCTCTGATAGCTGAAAATATTGAAAAACAAAACTCGATAATTTGAGCCAAACAATCGATTTTGTTGCTCAAGCCGATCTCTCAAAATGCGTATACTAAAATCAAAATGCGTATATATCAATCTAAATGCGTATGCTTTATGTATAGGTGAAAAAAAAAATCGAAAATTAACAATAATCGAATCGAAAATTATGGAGACATTTTTTACAAATTTGATGCCAATAATAGCTTGACAGGGGGTACATTTTTGACTATTATTGTTTCGTTCTTGTGACAATTTTCCGAATTAAATTATTCCGGTTTAGAATATCCCCCTCAAATATCAAATCGTTACCAGAAATTCTGTTTGCATAAATGAAAGTAAATATCGAATAAATTACACCACAGCGTTTAGAAATAAAACAAAATGACTCAGTAAAAATGCATTAAAAAAAATATATACAGGTTAAATTGAGTACATCCATCTTTCGTCGGTAAAAAGAGTTCGACTAATTGTGATCAAAAAAATTAAATGCAACAGCAAAATAGTAGTTCATTAGATGAATATTTACAAGACTTTTACAATTTAAAGAAATGTCTCTTTGTTTGAATGTATGAAAAAAATTAAAGAGCGATGTTTTCAATGAGTTTTCCCATCTTACTGATATGCGAAAAAACAATAAAAAATTTTTTGAATGTTTGTAGGAACATTTTTTGATCTCCCTCAGAGAAGCTTTTAATGGTAAGCGAAACCTTCATAGAATGATATTTATTATATTCTTTTACAAATGCAAGGAAACACGGGATAATAAAAAAAGATACAACGATGTAATATAATAAAAGAAGATGTCCTCACGAGGTTGTGTCGAATAACAACTTGATTACAAATATGATAAAAAATTTATCAAAGAAATTCAGTAGAAAACACAACTATTAATATCCAATCAATTGCATTTTATTGTGAAATAAATTAAACAAGAAAATAAATTAATGGGGAAAAAAAACTAAAGAAAAAAAACCGATTATTTAATGTAAAACGTATTGTACAAGACCTTAAAAAACATCGATGAAATTAGCATATGTTGTGAGACACGAACTCAAATTCAATAATAACAATTTTACATGTATTTTACATATATTCTGTATGCGTTCACCGTTTGTGTCTAATGTAACAAGAGTTTGATGATGGAGAAGACAGTCGAATGTAACAAAAATTGAACCAATCAAATACTCACTAATTATTTTCAAGAAAATTTCCCTAACTATTTACAGGAGAGGTAAATACAACAGAGCTATGTAAGTGTAAAATCAGATTTATATAGTTATATACTCATTAAATTTCAGATTTTGCCCTAATTCCTAGAACAATTATTTGTATTTTATAAATACGTATTTCGACTACAAAGTAGTCATCATCAGTATGAATTTGGTAATCGTAACAATCTCAGGGAAATGGAGTCAATGATAGTTACTCGTTGCTAATTTGGTGTCTCACAAAAATAAAACCTAGAGTTCTCTCTGATTATCTTAATAATCTTTATAGTTACTCAATGTCAATCAAGCAATACGTAACTATTTGTTATATCATGATAAACCAGTCTGTGAGGTCGAGTGGTTAAAGGCGCTCAACTCGGAATAGGGAATATGAATAAAAATTTTTTTTCACATTTATTTTCAGAATATGAAAATACTGTTAATACTGTAATAATATTTAAAAACGAAATTAAAATCCGACAAATATCAGGGAAGCTATAAGCTTTTAAAGATTATTAACTGTCTCTTTCTTGCAAAAATACTAAAAACGGAATTTTACGTGTATTTTAAATGGTGAAAGTGTAATATGACGTCACATAACATATCAAGAGGGCTATCACCCTCTTTGTTTAATCGGGAATTTCAATCATTCATATCTCGCTTATTTTTAAAGTTATTTAAAAAGTAATTTTACCTTGATATTTGTAAGTAAACATGCTTCAATTCAAGTGAAAAAAAATTTTCATGCATATTCCCTTTTGGGTGGTTGTTTGTAATTAGTTTGTAATTAAATTAATTTAAACAAATAATGAGGCGATTAATTGACTAAATTGTCTGTGTTTACAAGAATGAAAGTAACCGGCTATGCTTGTAAAGGTTTTTTGCCGTTTTCTTTCACAAACTCCAGATGTATATTGGCATAGGCTGCATAAAAATTGCTTGTCCTCCATCCACATCCTTAATGTATAATAGGTATCACAATGCATCATATGGTCTTGTCCAAGGCAACCTAACCAACCTAACCATGGTATATACAATATAGGGACAAATAAATTAAAATTTTAATGAATCATATTTATTCTGTGATTTTTGTGTTATATATAAAACATCGGTGATCAGCAATCAATTAGGTCTCAACGTTTTGCAATTCCAACAGTGTGTTGTAAAACTTAAGTGTTTACACAGTGTTGTGTTCTAAGCAACAGTATTTCTTACACAAAGTTCTACGGTAATTTCGCCTGTTTAATACCAGAGAATTTCTAGGAAATAAAGATAGAATTGTTTCAAGGAAATGGTGATATTTAGAATTTTGATATGAAATAGGAAAACTGTTTGAATGTTTTTCTTTTTATAAGCAACGTTCTGAGATGCAAAGCCAGGGTAAAATCTCTTTTTAGCTTTAAAAACTTCAATAATTAGCTTAAAAAACTTTAGCTTCAAAAATTACAATGGTTTTCATACGAATACAATTCACTTGAAAGTTGTCAATCGCATGTTTGTTAACAGCTATAACTCTCGTATTGTTTAATATTTCTTTCTTTGTTAACCACTTCAGTCACATGATCGGAGTATACCAATCACAAGGAAGTAGAATAGAAACATATCGTAAACCCTATTCTTACATCTCAAGGTACATATAAAGTTTTATCAAAATAGAAGCCAGGTCAATTGTGATCTAACTATACAGTTTCATTAAAAAATACTACTGCGCTTGCTTACCAAATCATGCGTTATGAGTTACATGAAAAGTTACATGTGTAAAATAGCTCTATATTATTATGTAAAATAGAATGTAAAATAAGCAGTTATATGCTTATTATACGCTTTTTATTAGTTTCACCTGTATGTATGTATGTATGTATGTAACCGACCCTTTTGCGCTCGATTTTCTCCTACTTGGAACGATCTGATTTAATTCAAAATTTGCACACCTGTCAAAGACCGATGACGATGCAATAATTCGATTAAAATATCCGATTATCCAGATTAGATTCGCCTGGATTCATCAATTTCTTTCCGCATCCTTTGCATGCGAGTAAGAGAGATAGAGCTAGTGCGCGAACTTCATCTAAAAAATGAAAAATAAATAATAGTTTATAAAAACAAAAAAAACACGCTTTTATAGAAAATCCAACTAAAAAATAGAAAATAAAATTTAATAAATTTGGATTAAGAAGTATAAATAAGAAACAAATGTATATTAATGGAATAACTATTGACACTATGCACCCCACGCTTTTTTCCATTAATATACATTTCTTTCTTATTTACACTTTTCTTAATCCAAATTTATTAAAGTTTATTTTCTATTTCTTAGTTGGATTTTCTATAAAAGCGAGTTTTTTCAGTTATTTTTAAACTATTATTTATTTTACATTCAGTTTAATTGATCAGACTTGTACATGTAATAACAAATTCGAACTATATAGAGAACTTATACTAGAATCTCCCACACCGTTGTGTAAAATAATAATGTTCGAATATAACGGGTTATAACACACACAAGTAATAATAATTGTAAAGTTTATATATATATATATATATATATATATATATATATATATATATATATATATATATATATATATATATATATATATATATATAATTTCGCTGACAGCAAATATTGCAACCTTATTTTATGTTTTCCGTTTTCCGATATAAACGGTAAAATTGCTACTTTTTGGGTGATTATATTATGCAGTTGGGTGGCCGTCGGCTCAGTTATATAACCAAACTATATATACCGGATTTACGGATCATATCATCATAAAATATCTATCTTTGCACAATTTTATGTATGCATGTTTTTCGGGGTGTAACAACAATAACTAACTACTACACTCTCTCTGCATGTGTGTGTGTGTATGTATACATGTATATAATACTAGTACTTGAGTAAATTAAATTTTATATTTATTGCTTGTGTGATTATTTTAATGGTGTTCTTCATGTTAGTTTACGTAATTATTATTGTCTATTTACTTTTTACTTTCTCCCATTTTTTATCTTCTGTGGTATGTAAATAACTAAATTAAGTTTTAATGAAGTTGAGTCAGTGAAAACGCTTATAAAAAGTTTTAATTTTCTATTTTGTTGCTATAAATAATATATTTTTTAAAAACCATATAGTTGGATAATTCAAATGAAGCGTTTACTCATAAGGAATTTTTTCCCTTGTTCTGTCCCATAGTTTAAAAAACTGTCTGTCACTCTCAGCCACTGACGTGTTTCTCAGATGATTAAAATTTGGCATAGTTATAATATACAGTTACCCAAAGACCGACATGAGGTTAAAAATTCGAATTTGTTGGTAAACGGATTAGTTTTTGGGGGTAGAAAAAACCGTGCCCCTCGATATTACAACGTATTAAATATTACAAAGTATTCATGTGTTTCTATCGTATTTATTATGCGCGAAAAAAAAGCTTTACACGATTGGGGGGGGGGGATTGGTTGCCCCGCTGTCTGATCAAGATCTCATAGGGTTGCCTAGACAAGTGATTGAAGTCACTCAATCTACTATCTTTTTTGAAAGTTGCATCCCCTAATTGAATGGGCACCTTTTTTACGGTCGCCGCTTCTACTATTTCTATACGCGCATGTTACTATTGAAAAAAATGTTGCTCCAATGAATAATTAAGCGCGTTTTAAAGGATGTACCAACATAACCGATCACTTCCATAAGACTCAATTATTGTCTACTTTATGAAAAAACAAAATTCAAGAGTGATGGTAATTTTGCATACATTTATAATATTTCCTAATATATGACACTGAAGTTTATTCCGACATATTCAGTCATAAAAGTACACTCATTTTCAAAATATCTTTTTCTTCTAAAAAACTGCGGAAATCCAAGAGGTAGGTTCTAAAAATGCGAAATTCCAGATTCTATCACACATGCTTCTCCAAATTTTTTTGTTCCACTTAAGAAGTAAACGGTTGTTTTCGTTAGCTCTATGTATTATTTAGTTTCCATTTATGTCTTATGAAAGAAGTTCCACTCTGCATATATTTTCATTAGCGAATTAGCGACGAGTAACATATCCTCAGACAATATAAGAGTAATTTTAATAAGAGTAAGGTAGGAATAAATGTGAATGAAAGAAATTTTAACAAGAATAATTTCAATATAATATAAAATTTATTATATTTTAATTTAGTTAATTTTCTATTTATTTTTATTTTTGTCTATTGATCTCGACTTTCTATCCATTTCTAATTGTCAAAGAGTAAATTACGACTAACTACGTTATACTGATGATGACTACATTGTAATCCAAATACTTATATATAATACAAAAAAAACTGATCTAGGTAAAGGGGGCGAATTTGAAATTTTGTATCTTTGTTACACTGCACAATATAAACCCAATAAAACATTTAATTTGACCTATTTTTATTTTTTTTAAATAAGAATCACACACAACCTTTAAATAAATTTTTATTATTTCTGTCAATATATATATATGTCGTAGTTAAGAGGATTATTTAATTTAGAAGTCTACACAATTTATTTATAAATAATGAAAGTAATAAAGATTAGTACCCACTGATGAAGAATCTGTTCAGTTTCTCTGAGATTAAGATTTTATTTATTTTGTACTTAATTGGTACAACCAACAAAGTCAACACAATACCCATACAACAATAAAAGTATTTATTACCACACACTACTATCATGGGTAGTAGAAAGTTACTAGAGTACTACCAACTTCAATTTATTAGTTGATATTTAAGGTACACGATGTGTAACAAGTTCTAATCAAGAAACGTTGTAAATCAAGTTCCATTTCCTCATACCGTCCTTATATTTTCTTCTACAAACCTACAAACTACAATACTATTAAATACAACAAGTATATTTATATCTTGTTAAGTACAAGAACTATAATCAAAGTCAGTCAGTTCTCTCTCTTTAATTCTCTTTTATCTTCCTCTCTATACCTATAGTCTCATTCGATATATATATATATATATATATAGTGATCATCAACGTTGTCACAATTTAAATTTATTCTCTATCGGAGTTATCATCCATATATCTCATCTTCAATTCAGAGATAAAAGATAATCATAGTACATTATTATTATAGCATATATATATATATATATATATATATATATATATGTATATATATATATATATATGTATATATATATATATATACATATATATATATATATATATATATATATATATATATGTATATATATATATATATATATATATATATATATATATATATATATGTATATATATATATATGTATATATATATATATATATATATATATATAGAGTGGCTCTAGTTAGTAAATGAATATTACAAGTTTTTGTCAACAATTTATTTACAAAATATTTATTAAACAAGTGAAATTAACAACTTACTGAGTTGATTGCTTAATTAATTAATTAAATTTATACCAATAGTTTATTTTTAAAAAGGTTTATACCCCAGTTTATGTAAATATACAAGGTATATTTAAGTTTAGTCCCGACTTTGTAACGCTTGAAAATATCGATCGTAGGCATGAATTTTTGGCATATGTTTTCATAAAATGGCCTTATTCGGCCATTTCCTCATGTCCGCCCGTCTGTCTGTCTATCCGTGAACAAGATAACTCAAAAACGAAAAGAGATAACGTGCTGAAAATTTGTATGTGTGTTCCATAACATAAAAGTGAGGTCAAGTTTGTTAATTGGCAAAATCGGACCATGTTTGGTCAAAATTGAAAAAACCGCCTATCTTTGAAACCGTAAGAGATATAACAAAAGTTTAAAAACAAAATATCTTCTTCTCTTTAAAATATACAACTTTTGTTTGCAAATTTTTTCCATAAACTCAGTATATACTGGGTATTCAAACAATTAACGCAGTTAGTTGTTACATTACTTGTTAAATATTTTTTTACTTTACATTTTTGTTCTATCTATTACGGTTTCAAAGATGTGCCCATTTTGCCAAATTTGCCCAGTAGTTTTGTCCATTTTTCCCAAATATGGTCCGATTATTCCCATCTACGAACTGATTTTGGTTTTTGAGTTATCGTGTCCGCCGCCGGACAAACAAACGGACGGTCATGTGGAATAGCCGAATTTGGTCATTTTATCAACACCGATGCCAAACATTTATGTCTGTGATAAATATTTTCAAGCGTTACAAAATCGGGACTAAACTTAATATATCTTGTTGATTCACATATACCGGGGCCTATTAAAATTTGTCTAGCATAATCTGCTTACTTGCGTTTATAGACTTGATGGTGGGAGTAATAGTCTAAGTAAGCTACTTATTTACACCCATGACACTGGATCGGAACGATTTACACAGTTTGATTAAACGATACAAAAAATATCGCCATTTCGTTAATTAAAAGAATATATGTCAGAGTTCTATTGAATTAAGAATAATACTGAGGACAATAAATTACACAACTTCCGAGAATCGAGCCAAAGGCCTTTTGCATACATAACGGGAATCGTCTATACAATTCGGCCACAGATTTTATATA
This sequence comes from Nineta flava, assembly GCA_963920215.1. Classification (NCBI taxonomy): domain Eukaryota; kingdom Metazoa; phylum Arthropoda; class Insecta; order Neuroptera; family Chrysopidae; genus Nineta; species Nineta flava. Next base: position 86,605,524 of record OY986041.1, on the reverse strand, counting down.
GACGCTTGACATTAAACCTATTCACTTCATGAAAAATTTTAAATTATACACGTTTTATTTGTTTGTATTTATTATGTTAGACTATCGGTTGATGCATATTACCTGTACGACTAAAAAATACAAGAACAGAATTGAATGAAAACAACGATTTACGCTTGCTTTTGATATACTTGCTTGTTTTGATTTGAGACACGAGGCATCAAGAGGTCGGTGGAACACATCAGTATTATTATTAAATTTGTTTGGCCTGTTTGTGAATCGTGATTTTCATTTGATACTCTGTATACTGAGCTGAACAGCTCCGCAAAAACTAATTTTCTATTAAATTTGTTTAAATCTAAAATATGGTATTTTTTGTCACTTGTTTTTTGACCATGGTCGATTTTGGGAATAACCTATATAACATATACGTGCACTGAAAATATAAACTTTAATTTATATATATATATATATATATATATATATATATATATATATATATATATATATATATATATATATATATATATATATATATATATATACATAGATAATATTATACAAGGAAGTGAAGTAGATGGGTGGTTGTTTCGCTCGGTTCATGTGGTTAATAATGAAAATCCCCCGCTATTTAATTAGTGCCAGGGTTCTCTATAATACATTACATATATATGTTGGTATACAGACATAAACAATGCAGATTATAATCTCAAGTGGTGACGTGTTTCTATCTCACACGAACCCCTTTCTTCCTTTTGTAGTTACAGAATAATTCACGTGTGTCTTATTCATCGAGATGGGTGACGTATCTGTTATTTGAGTTTTCATATTTATTCATATTTATTTACTTATAGGCTACGATTATAAGTGCCCGTATACAGGTGTATAAAGCAAAGAAATTATGTTCTGAGATAAAAAACACTTTCAAAATATATGTCAGTAAAGGCAAGTATCAGAAACAACAAATTTCAGTAGATATATCATAATAGTTTCACTATTCGGAGTAAAAAACATTTATTGACGAAAAGAAGGTATAAAATTAATTTTATGGACCAAAATTTTTTAACGATATTTACATTAATAATGATTTCATTTTGATTAAGTGGAATTACAAATAAATATATTTATATATTGAGAAGGAGAAACGTATTAAACAAAGTGATAGATCAGAAATAAGAGAAGATACATTAAACAATACCTGACAAAAAGTGAGCTTGCAAAAACTAGTTACTACAGAGAGCGTTTGTTATTAATAATTTTTGTATGTAATTTTATCATTCCACCTTTTTTTACGTGAAATATACAACGCTTATTGTAAATCTCTCGTGCGTTTTATACCTTTTTGATAGTCACAACATCGAAATTTATTTTGGCAAAGTAACCTACAGACATGTATTTATTTGTGTATACTTAAGCGTCAACAATACAATTAAAAATCGAATGACATTGGTCTATAAAGTATACGCTAGTCTTCTGGAATTTGTCTTACATAACCTAAATGGAATTTGGACAAATATTGTATTGTTGACGCTTAAGTATACACAAATAAATATATGAATAAAATTTCGACAGAAATAATATTGTCAAAATAAAAATAAAATTGATATGAAAAAGTTGGCTCTTACGTCAGAGTCGCCTTTGGTGTAGCGGTTAGCACGTTGGACTAGATATCCAGAGGCCCGAGGTTCGATCCCTGGTTGACGAGTTAATTTTTTCATATCAGTATTTAATTAAATAACCTACAGATATTATTTTACAGATATTTTTATTATTTTTAAAGAAAATTAACCTAAAAACAAAGTCGTATGAGACTAAATGTCACCAGTATTGAAAATCATGAAATTTTGAATCTGAATAGAGTTGGTTTGTTGAGTAAACAAAAGGGAAAACGTAATTTTTTTTTTTTGGACCACTTCAATTTATTTAAGTTTTACGGTTTCCATAACGTTGTGATGGAATGTCGCTGGTGTTAAACTACACAGAATTTCCAATCGACGCTGCCACATTCATACAGACAAGTTTAATACCTTATCTTCCGTTTTACTGCTATGTATTCCGATATAAACATACGATTTAATTTCAATTAGCGTTTTCTCGCTATATTTGAGCGTTACTATCTTTAAACTGCTTTAAACGCATTGAATAACCTTGTACATATGTAAAACTTACATATTACAATATTAAGCTATCGTAATTTAAATGATATTATAATAAGCTAAGCGTACTCCATATACACATACAATCTAGCATATATATAATAAATACAAAGATGAATTACTTATATTATAAGCTATTGTTAAAATTATTATTTAAATGTTAATCATATCTTTTAGAATGAATATAGCAAAAGTGATAAAGTTTATGAAGTATAAATCCACTCTCTCTAACTCTATGTTTAATGATAATTGAATTGGACCCTTTATTTACTTATATATACCAATTTAAAAGACTCGAATATTATATATATATATATATATATATATATATATATATATAGTCTTCAACAAATATAATACGAAAAAGAAAAATTTTCAAAAGTATAAGTATTATTTTGTATTTAATTAAATATGAAATCTGGTAGTTCTTTTTTAATGGAAAGTTTATTAAAAGTGATGACTCATAAATCAATACTGAATGGGTATAAAACAAGGATATTGAAATACTATGTGATACAGTTACGAAATCACATTGGACTGTTTAAAATTTATAATTGACACAACACAACTGTTACACTAGAGACCATCTTCAATTTCAGTACACCTTCAATATATTTTAATGGTTTTCTGAAAATGGGTATCGTTTCAGTATATTTACTTCCGTTAATAATTTTTGTTTTCAAGTTATCGAATTTTTAAGTTCAAAGTAAAAATCAATTTTTAATTTCATTCTGAATAGTCTTAACATCCGATTGTGATGAAAATTCGAAAATGGTGCTATTTGAAATTTTGCAAACTTAATACGAATGACAACCTAGATTAATATGTAAACTCTACATACATTTTTCTTCTATAGAAGAATGCTAAAAATTTCGTGAAGAATTTATACGACCAATAGCAAGGTGATAAAAATTATCGGGCAGACACCATAATTTTGCAAAAACATTAAAAAAAGACAATTAAACTATTTCGGTCATATTATGCGTTCAAGCAAATATGATCTGATAAAAACTGTTTTAATGGGTAACATTCCAGCAAAAAGAGCAGTTGGGAGGAGAAAAACTGACTGGATGGATAATTTGAAAGCCTGAACTGGAATGACTTTGCAAGAGATATGCAGAGTGCCGGAAAATCGAAAAAACTGGAAATACGATGTCTCCAACATCCCTTAAAGGGATATGGAACCATACATATATACATACATACATACATACATTTTAAATATCTAGAAAATGTTTGGAAACTGAACTTGAATTAACTCTTTCAGTCTTCATAAAATTTTTTCTAAAAAAAACTTATAAGAAGACATAGTTTTGAAAATACTATCTGAAAAGAGGTCTCATGTTTTTCTTTGCAGGTCTAATGGTTTCGATTAAATTTATTTATTTATTTTTTGTCCCTAGATATACACAACCTATTATAATTTGCGACCATAACAAACACAGACAGCAGAACAATTATTTTAATTTTATCCAAACAACGATTAACTATATACATTAAGAGATTACTTTCAATAGGATAGTTTATTAGTAGTAACGTAGGGGAGGTCGAAGCCATGCAAGTAGGATTGTCTAGACCTTTTTTTACCGACCCCTACAAGACAAGAAATTTATACGTGGACTGGGAATTGGTAGGTTGTGCGTCTGTAGCCAACTTTGATCGGAGCCATACCGATATTCATCTGGAGTTTTGTGAAAGATAACTGTAGAAGACCTTCACAGGCATAGTCGGTTACTTTTGTTCTTGTCCATACGCCGATAGTTTAGTCAATTAACCGCTCCATTATTTTTTTTTTAAAACTGATTGAATTGACAAACTGCTGACGTGGTGAATCGAAGCAGCAATATCCTAGTTCCGTGTAGAACGCCTTAGAAAACTAAGCTATTCGGGCTGGTCCGAGTAGCGTAGTAGATAGAATAGGAGACTTTACTTTGTATTTCATCTATTTTATATTGATTCTTTATCTAGCCAGGGAAAATATAAAAAAAAAATTTTAACCGAACCTATCAAAATCAATAATAATTGTTGAAAACTTCGAATGATATTTTATTCTTAATTCCCGTAAAATAATCAATATTTAAGTATAAATGTTCTTGCCGCGAATATATACCTAATCTCATTTCAATATGTATCTATTATTGTATTATTATTTTAGTCTATTTAGTAACTATACAGGATGTACTTAATTTCCTTTAATGTAGAATTGATTTTCATCAGGTAAAAGATACTACTAGAACTATTTTTTAAAGATATAATATCTTTCGGGAGTAATAGTAAAAAATTCCGTGAATAAAAGTGACTTAAACATCTAGAATGAATAGTTACATTCAAATATGAAAAAATGTTCATATAAAGTAGGAGTCTGCCGTTTAAAGGAAGCATTACCCGATCCGACTATAAGTTATCCATTTTTTGTTGTTGTATTTTTATAAAAACAATTGATCCTATTCTCGAACAAGGTTTATAAAATCTTTTTTATTAATTCGCTTATGTAAATCCATCCTTAAAATAATTGAAATACGTTCTGTATACATATCATAAATAGGAAGTTGGTATACAATACAGGTATATGTCGTTGCCAACAAGTAGTCATTCAGTCATTCAGCTTAACGTTGAATAAATCCAGTCATTCGACAAACTGACTAATCAGATTAAAGAATGAAAACATTAAAACATTTATAATTCGTCTTATTGACTGAATAAAACTACCCAAGAACTCATTAAAAAAAATACCACAAATATAGTTTGTACTATTAGTGTTTGTTCCTTAGGAATGTGGCATCTGGTGGTAATAATTAGAAACATAATTAAAAACAGAAACTCATCCTATTTTATGAAAAATATAACTAAATATAATAACTGTTTAAATGCAGCCGCACTAATCCGCCATTTTGGAATATGACGTCATGAGTAATTTTAACCATATGTATTCTTTTATTGAGGACTGCGTACAGCAACTTACATTATTGCAATTACATTTGTTAAACCCGGATCAGGTAGGGCGGATAGATTTCTTGACGCTTTTCAACGAATCTCAATTGTCGTTAATTCCCATAGATTTAGTTCACAACAACTGAATCTAAGAATAGTTAATAGCTAGATTTAAGACAATCTTGAATTATTTTTTCATTGCTGTGAACAATTTAATTCAGCCAATAAGACGAATGATGAATGTTTTAAAGTTGAGCGTTCATCCGTTTTACTGACCGTCAACCGTTTTCCTACTAACTTGATTTATATGTCCATTTAGTTAAATGACTGTTTAACTGTTGACTACGACATTTATTCTCCCATACCTACCTATATATGTGGACATATAAACAAGTCAAGATGACATTTGATCCAACCGAATATAATGAACATTTACTAAATATAACATAATATATTATATGTATATAACCTTATTATATGAACAAAACGTATGTACAATATTATTACCTTTACTTGATAATGAACTTTTCCTGCATCGCGTCTATATAAAGTACTATATGTATATGAAGTGTATATTTAGGTTATGTGAGCACACGGCAGTGCACAAGCAAAGTTCGAGCACAAATAGCCCACCGCTTCAAGTGCAACATTTATTCGAATGATTTTAAATAACTTGTAACGAGGAATAATCTTTTTCGGTAGATAATTTATAATAATTAGCCTAATATTTCGTTCATAATATGCAATTTCATTGTTAGAATATTATGAATTATTTAATTTGAATATCTACCCCTGACTCACTGACTAACTTTTCATCAAGTCTAATGGATAATTCTAATTGATATAGAAACTTGGAATTAAGTAGATATGTAAAACTTCCAAATAAAAGAAAAATTTCACAAACGAGAACTTTGACCCTTTTCTAAAGTTATGCTTTCGGTTCGATATTATCATTCTATTTATATATTTTAGTAATATATTTTGGAGTTCATTTTATTTGTTCTAAATGTATTTGTCTTGTATGTATGTTATTCACAAGCAATGATGATGGCAAATTTTTTACTTTAGCGGAAGTTGGAACTTTACATAGTGTTTTAACGAAATATGTATTATATCTTTTTATAAATTTTTCTTCTACCAAACATTGCTGAAAAGTAAAAAAACTTGTTGCATTTCGGACTAATAATTCGCATTTTTCTAATAGGTTACGTGTAAGTAACTATTTTTGGATCTTATTCGTTTAAACTTCCCACATCCCCCAGTAAAAATGAGTGAAAATGGGTAAAAATGGTTTGTTAGGACAATAGGAAGTGATTCCAAGGAGGAAAAAGTCCTTTCCGTCCTTGAAATCCTTGACATTCAAAAATGTTTTATTTTTAAGATTTTTTACGAAAAAAACTCCGCTAAACTACTCCAACCCAATATCCTTCAATAAAATATCCCCCCGCTAAACTACCCCAACCTAACCCTTTTCGTCCATGAAATCCTTAAAATTAAAAATTTTTTTTTAATTTTTAGAAAAAATATTGTTAAAACATTTTTTACAATATTAAATTATCGAGGGGTTGGGTTGGGTTGGTTTGGGTTAAGGATTTTAAGGACTTTATTCTCTTTGGAATCAGTTCCTGTGGTCTTTTCCAAACATTTTCACACATTTTCAACCATTTTTACTGGGGGGATGGGGGGAGATTAAAACGAATAATATCCCTATTTTTAAATAAATGGCATACACCAATTATACAAAACAATTTAATTCATATTATGTAAAGTGGGCGGGATGTTTCCATACATACAAAATTATACTTTCGGTACTAGGCCGAAAATTATGAAGGACTGAAGAGTTTTGAAAATTTAATTGGCCGTCGTATCGTCAAAAGTATTTTATTTTAATTCTATTTCGATATTTATTAATCTTGCAGTTTTAAAATAAATTTTTAGTATATTATATTACTTTAATTTTCTTATTAAATATTTTGATGAATAAAAAATCAAACATGATCCAAATATAATAATGCATTTAATTTTGTAATATTTAGTTAAAATGTCAAATTGTCTGTGTTGTTACTTGAAACGAAACAAAAGTGAATGAAAAATTTCAAGTAAAGAATACACGACTTTCTTTTATAAAAGAATGTTATTTGATTTTATTATACAAATAGAATAGAACATCCAAATTCCCGAAATACTTTTAATAGTTATTTTCAAATTAAATATACTTTTATTATAACCTAACTCTTACAGTATATGTAAATTACTTTTTTTTTTCTGTCCCGTCGTCATTGGGGAAATACAACGAAAACATTAGAGAACGATAATAAATGAAGAATTACGATATCAAATACACTTTTTTTAAATAAATAATTCAACATAATTAGCATACAATTTCATACAGAGATGTGTGTGTACTGCACCCCAGCCATTATGTAAATATTGTGCAGTTGAGACAGTTTACGATGACGTTATATGTCCATTGTTAAAAAGATACATACAACAATCGTTGTCTGGCTGGAAAGACTACACTAAAGAAGTATTTAAACAATGAAGTTTTTATATTACATTTATATAATATTCTGTATGTTTTTGTTATAATACGCAATTTGAAAATTTAATGAGAACATTCTGCAGTCATTTCCTAGAACAATACTTATTTTAACTGCTGTCTAAATTACATGCTATATAAATACTTACATACATATGCAACAAACACATTTATAAATATGTCCTGACACAAGTGTATAGTACTCTGTGGACTTTTTGACAGTGACAGTTTGGCTCAATTTCAAATTATCTAATATCAACAATAACATAATAACCCTCTTATGACTTTTCTTAAAAATAAATGTTCAGACTATATATATTTGTCTTTAAAAAAAAGAGCATACTAATAATAGTATGATACCACTGTTTTTATATTCTGACATTAATGTATGTTTGATTTAAGGATGTTTGGGACATACAATCAGAGGCAAAAGTACTGAAAATTAGAAATTCGTGAATATCTACGTTTAAAGTAGTATAATAAATAGTGTCAATACTATAATATATACAGTGTGCCTACTTAAGTTGGCTCCATATGGAAAAATTTTTTATTATAAGGTTTACGAAAAAAAGTGATCCTTTATAAAAATCTCTGCTTTCGATAATGTTAACATTCAGCTATTTAGTTTTGACATCGAATGTACAGGGTGTGCAGAAATTGAAAAAGTTCGATAGGAATTTTTTTTCTACTACAATTTTAAATTAAATTTTGCAAATCCTTCTTATAAAACACGTTATCTGTTATTCTAATTAACCAGTCATCGTACTTCAAATGTTTATTTGCTGATTTGAAACATTTAATGAATGATATGTAACAAAATAATGAATACAGAACATTTATTTTTCATACATTACATTACAAATACAATTATTATTGTTGACGTAAGTAACAACAGTTATCTTCAGTTCGTTTATGCCTCAACGTATCCACCTTCGTGTTCCATACATGTAATTGTTCTTTTACAAAATTCTTTAAATCCACTCCTACATATCCGGGAGTGATTTCTTGAACCGTTTCCCGTATAATCTGTTCTATATGGTCTACATTTAGAACAAAAATATACAAAATTTAATTTAGAATTGAAGTGGTCAAAACATTCCTATCGAACTTTTTCAATTTTTAGACACCCTATACATTCGATGTCAAAAGTGAATAGCTGAATATTAATATTTTCGAATGCAGAGATTTTTATAAAGAATAACTTTTTTTCGTAAACCTTATAATAAAAAAGTTTTCCATATGGAGCCAACTTAAGTAGACACACTGTATATACAATTTAAAATAATATATATATATATATATATATATATATACATATATATATATATAAATATATATATATATATATATATATATATATATATACATATATATATATATATATATATATATATATATATATATATATATATATATAAATATATATATATATATATGTATATATATATATATATATATATATAGTCTGTCTTCAAAAGCATTTCTAATAGGGAATCAATGTTAAATAAATAAATAAAATATTTACTACAAAACCATACATACACATACTAATATTTATTATACTTATACTACTAAGTTGTGGTATGATGTTTGATTGATGTCATTCAAGAGTGGGAATTTAGTGATGCCCATTTAAATTATAATACTATTATCATTACGTATGCACACACACACTACAGACTACAGAGTACCCCCCCCCCCTATTTTTATTTCTTTATGAAGCATTGAGTAGTTACATTAGTAAATAATATTTAACATTGATTCTCTATTAGCAAAGCATTCCAAAACAGACGGTATATATATACCTGTATGGGGAGTATAACAAATTGTGCTTTTTTATTTACTTTATTAGGTTATAATTAACTAATAAACTATTTGAATTTTAACACTATTTGAAAGTAGTTTTGATTTTTAGCAGTATGGGTCTGATATCTTGAAAATCGTTACTCGTATCGTATTTTAACCCAACGCATCGGTTTCGCTAGGTCCAAATTAGCTTAAAACAAAGTTTATATTAAAATCGGTTCAAAAAAAATTCTTCAAATTTTGCTTTTTTTTTAAGGGGTAGGGGTAGGTAAGGGGTAGCTTTAAACCAAGTATTTTAACCAATGCCATCGTTTTCGCTAGGTCCAAATTAGCTTAAAACGAAGTTTTTATCAAAATAAAATTTTCCTTCAATTTTCGCGATTTTTTTAAGGGGTACACCTTGGAAAAAATGTAAAAAAGTGAAGAAAATTTTTGTTCTCGATTTTAATAATAATCATTTTCTAGGCTAATTTTGACCCAAACAGTACGAAAACAAGGTTCATTTTAACTTCCGACCAACACATTTCAAAATTTCCCCTTCTCAATTCATACAGTTTGGAATTTTAGCACTATGGATCTGATACCTTGAAAACCGTTAATCGTATGGTATTTTAACCAATGCCATCGTTTTCGCTAGGTCCAAATTAGCTTAAAATAAAGTTTATATGAAAATCGGGGACAAAAATTTTATCCCCAATTTTTGTGTTTTTTTTTTTTAAACTTTAATTAAAGCAATAAAAATGTAAAAACAATTTTGCTATCGATGTGAATAAAAAATCATTTTCTAGGGTAATTTTCATCCAAATGACACAAAAATTCGGTTCATTTCAACGTCCGACCAACACATTTTAAAATTTTTCCTTCTCAGTTCATACAGTTTTGAATATTAGCACTATGGGTCTGATATCTTGAAATTCGTTAATCGCCTCGTATTTTAACTAATGCCTTCGGTTTCGCTAGATCGTTCGTTAAATTAGCTTTAAACGAAGTTTTTATCAAAATCGAGGACAAAAAAATTATCTCTTAATTTTTTACGATTTGTTATATTCACTCGGTTTTTTTAAATGAATCGTTTAATAAACTTGACGAAAATTCTTTATAATTATTAAACAAAACATATTTCAGATTTTTGTAATAATATTTTTATATTATTATTATAATTATTATAATATATTTTCTGTAGGAGGAACTGTGTTGCCAAAACTATAGTCAATATAAAAATATTGCAACGAAAATTTCAAATTATTTATTATTTCACCATGTTTTTTATTTCGGTCACAATAACATAATTTTCTTCATTTTGTGGAAATTTCAGTTTTCAACCTGTTGGACTTCAGTAGATTTGAACGACCATCTCAGCGACCACGTGAAAAAAATATTTGTTACAAATATCTAAGAGTTGTTGAAGTCATTTAACCTCAACTTCTAATAAACTGAAATTTGATTCTTTTTTTTTAATGAGCATTTCACCATCTACACAAATAATATGAAACTATCGGAATATGTCTTGAAAATTTCTGTTTCTAAGCTACACAATTGAAAATTGAACACAGATTCTTCGTATTATTTGTGAATTAGATATTAGTTCGACAGATCAATTAATTCAGAACGATTTTCAGTTACAGTACGATGCCTCTATAGTGAATGTAAGTTCGGTATTTGAATACAAATGTGTAAAAAATTAATTTGCACAAATGTTATTTTATAGAAAAAAATCACAACCATTTTAATTTGAAATTCAGAATAGTTTAACAATTAATTCTTTATATAACTAATTATACATTTAAATTTATTAAAATATTTCCCATACAAAATTGGAATACAAAAAAGTGTAGAACAAAAAATGACTATTATTGGAATATTTTAATATATATGTAAGTACATACGACCGTATGGTATATATTATAATATTTTGTGCCTAAACAAACTTCAATAGAAAAAAAAAACTTTGAAACCTTTTTATCCTTATCAGAAATACACCCATAAGAAACAATTTAATAATAAAACATATATATATATGTTGTTAGTTTCCATAAAAAGGCAGAAATATTTTATTTCGGTCGCAAAATATTTGCATATGTTATTACAAATATGAATAACCAAAGTTTATACGTTTGTGTATATATAGGACATAATGTCACATTGTGTGTCTATCATGGTTAATATACAGGAAGATTTTGAAATGTTGCATATTGCTTGGACGCTGTACGGCGTATTGAAATACTGCGTGTTTTTTATTTACACTACTACACTTGTGAACAAAGCAATACTTTATTTATATTATTTATGGTAGAAAAACTACAGGCAAATATAGCTTACTAACTGTTTTGTAGTTCAATTTATCGAACTCCATGATTATAAATAATCAACAATGATAATTTGCATAATTAAAATGACCTTTAGAATATTGTCTATAATTATAGTGGAATTGTGAAAATTCAAAGTGTTTTTATTTATAAATATACTTAATTATTCGATAAATGTTTATATATTTTAATGAATTTAAATTACCAAGTTATACCTGTAGCTTTGCTTGCGTTTTATTATTATGTTCTCTGGCTCCCGTCATTTTAAGACTAAAAATCTCAATGTAATTTCCGACCGCCTCCGTTACTTTAAATATTTATTGTTCCCACCACTTCCACTACATCAAATATGCATCGACACTTCCACCAAATATCCATTACAGTGCATATTTTTGAATTTTTTCTATCTATCATAGCGAGACAAAAACAAATTTTTAAGTCAAATAATAAGCATTTAAACAATAAAAGTTTCATTCAAATCGGTCCAGTAGATTTTGCTAAATGCTCGAACAAATAAACAAACAGACATATACAATTTGATAATAGTAGAGACAAGTACTAAAATTGTGATTTGACTGTTTCGCAACGGCCGTCGCGTCTTCGGGTTTTCAGAATACAATGTACAAATACAATGGTGGCGCCAACAACTCCAGGTATTTGTCCAATGGTACGTAAAGGTAAATTATTATCACTTCGGTCAAACACCCAAGCATTGAAGAAATGAACTTATTTTTGAGTTAACTATATGGCTTAGCTGACATTAATCGGTATAAAATTTAAAATTAAAAATTTACTCTCGATGGTGACATGTTTCATTATAATAGGTATACATATAGTAATCAGACCATCATAACAGGTCGTTATGACCTAATTCAAAGTGTAAACAGTGAGTGCATGCAAACACCAACCATACTGACATACTGACATATAATGATACTGTATTTGAATCTTTCGATTATTACAGGAGTTGGTACCAATACAAAATTATATAGAGATTCTATTAAATAATGTATAACAGAAACAAATTTTCGACAATAAACGGAATAAAATAATAATAATACTCGGGTTAATTAAAAATGAAGACATACTATTATAGAGATCAGTAAGTAATTCTTGTCACAATCCAAAATAAATCGATTCGTAATTTGGAGTCTACAGTAGTAATGCTAGACTCAAAATGTAAAAAGAATCAGAAATTCGAAGAATTGTGGTGAACAGTTGTTTTGTATTGAATGGTTCGTTACTTGACGAAAATCCATAATAATTATTAAATAAAACAAATATTTTGAAATTTTCGTAAAATCACTTTTTTTGACTAGTTTCGGAACATAGTTTCTTTCTCAGAAATAAAAAATGGAAATTCAAATGAAAAATCATTTTCATTTTTGATTTGTGAAGAAGGAACTGTGTTCCGAAACTAGTCAAATAAAGTGATATTACGAAAATTTCAAATATTTGTTTTATTTAATGAATAGAAGTTTGCTACAGCGATAACTGATATTTCCCAACGTTAATAAAAACTCTATAACTCTTTTTGACATTAAAACATCCATAATTTCTTTCAAAATAGAAAATAATTACTTTTTTTTTTGTCAAGAAAACACTATTTTCATGCAAAACAAAAACTATTTCTTTTTCCTCAAGATCTTTAATTAATTAAATATAAAATTACAGTGTTATACCTAGTTTTTTTGTCAAAACTGCAACGCGAAACACTACATTATTGAAATAATAATAATAATATCGCAGAACACAATAAACATGCATACATTTATACACACTACAAGAACACCAACACCCTTACAAATATACACGCACACTCACACACATTCTCCGGTTCACATGACAGACAAAAACAAAAAATAAAAAACACAGTTTACCGTCACTTGACTATGTCCGTGCGGTTCACTAATCGGGCTCAGCCTTGAAAAAAAAGAAAAAAGAAATAATAATAATAATGGGGTTTAACCTTCGTTTTTGAGACACGACTATAACAGAGGCCACCCACATAATTATTTTTCAACCTTTATTAATTTTTACTTTTACATTTTTATGATGTGAGTAGAGGATCAGAAATTCGTTGGAGAGAAGGAATTGGTAGGTGTGCGGCTGCAGCCGACTTTGATAAGAACTATGCCGATATTCATCTGGAGTTCGTGAAGGGAAACTGCAGAAAATCTTCACAAGCATAGCCGGTTATTATTTTTTTTAATTGACAAACTGCCGGTGTCGGAATTCGAACCCATTACCTCTCAGGTCCAAGTAGAAACAGCGCATTAACAAGCGCGGCTACTTGGCTGGTACATTAATAAAATTATCTTTTTCAAATTGATTGTAAAAATTATCTCTGTCTCTCTCTCTCCCTCCCTGTCAATTTTCCGTAACATTTGCAAAATTTCAAAAATATAATATTTATACTAAAAAATAGAGAAGATTTTCAAATATGTCTACTAAATAAATAACAATGATGTGTCAGCTGTCAAATATATGTATGTTGTTGTCTAATATCATATTTAATATTTTTGCTATATGAAACAGAATAACTTTTATAATCATCATCATAATTTACTAAATAATTTACTTTTATCAAACATCTATATGTATATAATAATATAATAATATGAATAACAAAATTTTCATTTAAAGTAAAGAGAAGAACATGTCTGTCTGTATGTATAGTGTATACCTATACTATACATATATAATAAACAAAAACAAAATGTAATAATATTTCGTACTCCCTTTTGTTCATTCCTTCGAATGCTCTTCACTATATAGTAAATTCACTAGTAATAATATATACATGTATATAACCCGTGCAACAGTTATTACTAAAGTTGGAGATATTCCGAAACGTATAAGACTTTCTTCCGTGAGAGTTTAATTAAGTACACAATGCTCAAAATCGTTTTTGATAGACAGAATGCAATTTTTGGTAAAGTTACAAAAGTATGTAAATTTTTATTGACATTTGAAATGACAAAGTGCATAAGAATGCAGAGACAATGTTCAATGATTATTTGTCCTAGAAATATCCATCCACATTAAGATCCTGGTTCTCAATAAGTGTTCGAAACATTTTCGCAGGACTATTATTGGTATTCAACCACTCATTGAGCATTGAAACAAAAAAGTTACTTCGGATTAAATGTCAAAGGTAATTTAGGTTTATTTTGGAATTTGTTTTTATGTGTTTTGTTAAATGAGATGTCTTTACAGACAGGACTACCAAGCTTATGATATGTTCAGAATGATCAGTACTATAGTTTATAAAAAAATCAGTAAATTGATCCATTTTTTACAAAAAAAAGGGGTTACTATTATTAAAAAAAATAGAAAAAGCATCTTAGCGAAATTAGCTTGTCTCTAGGCACGTTTCCATACTAATCAAAAATCTTCATTGGCAGAACCTCTTAATTTGAATGTGAGCAGTATATAGAAATAGCCGTAGCGGAAAAAAATGTCGATGTTTTTGTCCGCGGTATATTCTGAGTTTATGAGATAAAAAAATGTGTTAGCCTTATCCACAAAAGCACACGGCGCAAGTGAAACTTCTTCAGTCCTAGATGTTTTTTATATTTAATACAGCTGGACTACTCATAATATCACGCATGCGCAGATACTCAACACATGCACCAACATACACACATACGCCTATGTCTCTGTAAGTCGGAGAGGCGCTCCCAATCTTTGAATAACTTACGCGTTTGCTCGATACGTTGACCCTTCTTTTCTCACACTTAAGACTTGTCCCTTTTTTTCCCCTGCTTTTCCCTGCATTTTTCCTTTATTGTAACAAATGTTCTTAATTTTAAAAAAGAAAGATTTTTGGTTTCCAAGTCTCTCACGGTGTCAAAGATAGATGAACATAGTCCGATTTTGCTCATTCACGAAGTTAATTTTTAGCACAAGAACACGGAATGAGTGCAGTTATTTTTACTTAGTACAGATGTTAAGCATGTGTATGTGTACCTGTTCATATCTGGGGTAAAAAATCATGTTTGACACAGTATGCATTTGATCCTCTGTAAACATGTTTGAATATAACAACAGGTACTAAGGTAGATATAGTGTCTCTAAAACTATTTTGTATATTGTAGGTAGACATATATATATATATATATATATATATACAATATTTGATAATACAGTACGATTTGTTTTCATCACATGCATCTCTTCAGTTATTACAAGCCGGTTTTAGTGGCAAGCACATCATATAGTTTCCTTTTAATTAAATCAGTAACATGTTTTCGTGTTCTACCATCTGGAATTAAACATAAGGTCCTTACTAGTACTAAATAGATGTTGTTTATACATTATATTCTATACGTTACTTATGTTTAGTTTAGTAGTATATGATCAAAACCAAAGTTTTGAACAATTACTAGGATATATACAATACATATATTTAGTTACACGTGACAAAACACTAATTTCTAAGAATATTATTTCATTTATTATTATGTAATTATATTAAACGAAAAGAAAATGTTTTAATACCTATCAAAAGATTACAAATGCATATTATATTTTAAATGAGTTCGGGACCAACATTTTTCACACTGATTTGCATTGTTGTCAACACCAATATCTTTTATATAAATCAAGAGTAATTTATTAGTGAATTATTTTTTTATTTTTCAGAAGCTTTGAGTCTGGCCATGGTAATGGATGAGATAATTTTTTTCTAATTAGGATTTTACAAGTTTTAGGTCGGTTTTATTACTATTATACATAATTTAATTAGAAAATAATTGTTAAATAACCGATTTCAAATTAATTAATATGAGGAAGAAAAATTTCTCAACCTTTAAAACAAAAATAATATTTCATTTGAAAAGTGAATGTCTGTTTGGTTCGCATATTTGAGTTTGTTTTACACATACCAAAGAACTCTTTACGAAGAGAGATAGTGTAACGTGACAAATTCTTCAAAAAAAAAAAAGAATATATAACATATTATTGGAACTATCGACTAATTCAAAATCAAACCTTACAGTGACTTGATGTATCGGAATTTTAATATCACGATTACGTACGCCAATATATGTAGAAACTTCAATTTCGCAATTTGCAGTTTTTTGGTTCGATACCCAACACTGTCATTTGGTCAATTTTATTAATTTAAAAATTTGCTTGTGAAGGTTTTCTGCAGTTTTCAGTCACAAACTCCAGATTAATATCGTTATTTTCTATCAAAGTCAGCTGCAATCACGTGACCTATCAGTTCCTAGACTACATACAAATTCCTTGTCCTTTAGGGGTCGCTAAAAATGGTCTAGAAAGGCCTACTTGCCAAGCTTCTACCTCCCCTCCACTACAACTACTGTACTAGGATAGGGAATGTTATTAGTAATAATATGGAAAGAAAATGGAAAATATAAATCGTCTGGGTTTTTACACTTTATTCTTATGTGTTGGATATACTTTTAAATATACTTAAGAAAGTTATTTTTTAAACAGACGTTCTTTGTTTCAATTTATTTTTGGTCCATACAAATATATCTTATCGAAGTCGTTTCAATAAAAACAGATGATAATTCATGTTTCAAATTTTGAATACGAGAAAATAATAATAATTGATGAAGGAATTGACAAGCCTGGAAAGTATATAACCACTGATTTCACAGAATAATTATTACTTATTATTCTGAAGTTCGTAAAGAAATAATGAAATTTTATTAAAGCATTTCATTACAATATTATTTTTCAGTTAATTATATTGCATCAAAAACTGTTTGTTTCAAATAAAAAATTGTATTTGAGAATAACTTGGAAATATTTGACATTTTCAATGAATGTAATTATGAAGAAAACAAAACTTAACGAAATAAAATACTTTAATAGCACTTAATAATATGTATTGTATTACCTGGTAAAATTATATTTCATATCTTATAATATAACAATGTATATATATATATATATACATATATATATACATATATATATATATATATATATATATATATATATATATATATATATATATATATATATATATATATATATATATATATATATATATATATACAGTACTTAGGTATATACTAACTTATTATATAGCTTACCTACTATAAATTTTAGTATGGTATTTTAGAGTTTTGTATAATACGTATAATATTACATATGATGATGCACAACACAAGCCATCGGATGGAGAGAAGTATTATAATATTATATATAATAAGCAGAACCTTCGTCAACATGCTGATTATCCCAACAAAAACCCACGAACAACACAAAATATAACGTTCTATATATATATATATATATATATATGTATAATACTTATATCTCTACATACATACTTGTACTGTTTAGCTCAAAAAAAATGCAAAGCAATTGACGCCTGACGTGCATGCAGTGGTTATAAAAAATGATCGCTTTAGCAAAGTGATTTTCTGGGATATGGAATCGAAGATATGTTCCTCGTTGTTAATTTGGCGCGT
This sequence comes from Nineta flava, assembly GCA_963920215.1. Lineage (NCBI taxonomy): Eukaryota > Metazoa > Arthropoda > Insecta > Neuroptera > Chrysopidae > Nineta > Nineta flava. The sequence continues at coordinate 86,587,352 of OY986041.1, read as the reverse complement.
GTGTCTTTGTGAGACACGCACCACACTAGCAACGAGGAATATATCTTTGATTTCATATCCCGTATATAGTTACGATTAGCTAATTTATACTGATGATAGCTACTTTGCTATCGAAATACGTATTTATAGAATACAAATAATTGAATTAGGAATTGGGGTTTTTTGAATTTTCAAAAACCTAGATTTCCTTTTGATTATCTTTGATGATATTTATAAATAAACCTTGCTTTAATCCGAAAACTGTGTACCGGGATCATTTATTGAACTGTGGAAAAAAACTGATATGATTTCGGTAGTCAATCTGTCAATGTAATTGGACATTGTCTATAAATTTCTACTTTACGTAAATATCTGTATTAAAAATTCGTGAAAATAGCAAAAAATGAGAAAATTTAATGTTTTCGTCCAACTTTGATGTTAATTTTAAGTTTGAATCATTAAATATGCCTTTGAATATTTAAAAATTTATTTGCCTTAACAGACAAACTTTCAATATAGAATCTGATAGGTTTAGGCTATTGTTTTGTTAGATAAAAATGATATTCTTCATATACACTTTTTATGTGTAAGTTTAAAAAATTTTTAGATTGGTTCAATTTTTATAAATTCAAGTGCACACATATTAAATATATAAAACAGAATGAAAGTAAGGTACGTCTAAATACACGTATACTCATTGTGCATTTGCGTTTTGGTATATAATAATACTACGGCAATGTATTAAGAACATAAAATAGCAAAATACAAAGATGTCGTTATCTATGACTATATGAACAGAATGTTAGGATAGGAGTACCTTCCACCGAATGTGAAGAATATACAAATAGTATTGTTTCTATAGCATAAAATAATAAGTATGTTCTTTCTAGGCTATTTGATCAACACCTCTAAGTATATTGGATATATCATATGATGATTTATAAACTATTCTGTGTTGAATAAAATGCTTTGTAATACACAAAGTGCGCAATAGTATGCAAGTTTTGTATAATGTTCAATTTTACCATGCATTTATTAGCTTGATTTGTATGTGTCTATCTATGTATATATGTATGAATATAATGTAGTTTGTTTTGACGTATTAAAAACCGATGTAAATACAGTAGGTAATATAAAAAAAATTTTTATTAATTAATAGCCAAAATACAAAAATGCATATCTATAACTTATATATAAGGATTTTAGTGTGATAGTATAGTTTATAGTTTCTATAGAAATGCCACCATCAAAATTTAACAAAAAAATGACATTTCCAACTGTTAAAATTTAGAAAAAAATAATTATTTGACAAAAATTTCCTAATCTATATTCGATTTATACTTTCATTGGCAACATTGGATTCGTGTCATTACTCGTGGGAATAATAATGATGAACAGAAAAAATAATTTAAGACTAATAACAAAAAATAAAAATTTGAGTTTAAAAAAACTAAAAAAACATGGTTTTATTGCAATGAACTAAAAAATGCAAAATTTAAAATATATAATTAAGAGATTGACAAAAAAATTAACTAGTTACCATAATGATAACAAAAGTATGGGGTGCCCTTTACTTACGTCTTCATAATGAGTCTACTTTCACAAGAGTAAGTGGAGAACATCTCATGTTTTTGTGTAAACAAACATTAAAGATATTTTGCATTTTTTAGTTTATTGCAATAATAAAAGCATGTTTTTTAAGTTTTTTTAAACTCTAAATTTTATTAAAAAAGCTATTTCATTTATATTTGAATAAGCCATTTAAGTAGATAAGTTGATTTATAAATAAGTTGCGATTATACAAAGAATAGTAAGCATATCTTCCAAAATAACTTACCAACCTCTATGGTAATCGGTTTACCATATAATTATGTTGCAATTATGGAATAAATGCCATTGAAACTGATAACGTCTGCGTCCTATTGATTAAAATATCCTATCGATTTAAAAGTATTCCAATGTTGCCTGTAATTATGATGATAATACAATAAAAATACGCCATCTATTTAAGCTCATGACGGAAATGGAAAATATGTCACAAAATTACAAAATTTTGTGAAAATCATAAAGGTGGAAGCGTTGGTCACATACGATGAATTCATTTAGTAGTAGTTTTTATAGTACAAATTTGGTGGAAGCGTTGGTAATATATTAAACTAAATTATTTTTTTTCGTCGGTCATCTTTCGCTTTCCAATTTTTAATTTTTTTGTTTTTAGTACCTGGTCTGCTCATAATAGCGTGTATATTACTTTTTTGATAGTATAAATCGTCTCAGAGAACAGTACATGCACTTACAGGAGAATTTGGATATATGACATTCTGTAATATTTGAAGGTAACACTAACTTCAGGATTTTTATGATGCTTAGCTATGACGAAGTGTTATTTTCACAAAAATTGTTGGTGTCGAATTTAGTATAAGATTACAACTAACAAATAAACAAACAAATAAGATTTTACATTCAAAAAATGGCATGGACATTTATTTATTCCTACATGCGAAAGTTTTACAAAATGTAAATTAAAATATATCGAAATTACATTTACATGTTTTATTGTTTAAGAATCTCCAAAAATAGAACAAACTTATTGTTTGACTGATACATATTGTTAAGTTTCTAGCTACTTCGTTAAGGCTTTTGGATGCTTGGTGTTGCCTGCTGTTTCGTGGGTAAATGTAATTCACCGACTGTGTATGTGAATATACCTATATATATATAAAGTCATAATTAATGGCCGAGATAATATTACTCTACATATTCCACGTCTCTCTAAGTCTGTACTATCAGTATTATATAAAATTAACTTTTTATTATTTGTATGAGTGTTAGTGTTGTAACAACTAGAATATATCTCTTTCAATATATATATATATATATATATATATATATATATATATATATATATATATATATATATATATATATATATATATATATATATTATAATATAAATAATAAACCCCAACCATCGTTGTCAGTGGGGACTTTGTTTAAATTATCAACTGCATGACAATTTTAATATTAGCATTATACTTATCATTTCAAATTAATTAATATAATATGTGAATATAATATGTGAATGTACTTCATTTATAATGTTGGTTATTATTTTAATGAAATCTATATATTATTATTTCTATATTTTTTTATTGAATCGAGTTTTAAATTTTCAATGTCTCTTTAATGTTCAAATTATCTAGAAGAAAAGCATTTATTTAAACTCAAATATTTGTTTCGAGACACAATATTGGACTAAAATACGAAAATGTATACTTACAGCATACCATTAAAATATTTTGAATTTCTTTTCGTCATGATTTTTTTGGGTACGTATTCCATTTTTAGTGAAACTCATCGTGTTTTAATTGCGAAATTAACTGGTAGAAGCAAGAACTTATAAAAATAATCCAGATTTTCGTTTCTTCGGCTCAATAGCGTGAAACAACGAAAGGAAAATAAAAAATTTGCATTTTTTATTCAATAAAGTCTGCATTTATTCGTTTATTGTAGATAGAGATAGATTGTAGAGGCTGCCCAAGACCGGCTACACTTCTACCATAAGGTCCATTGTGATGCTTAAGGATGTGAGTGGATTGGAAAGAATTTTTGTGTATAGACTAGGAATTGGTAGGATATGCGGCTGCAACCGACTATGATAGGAACTATGCCGATATTCATCTGGAGTTCGTGAAGGAAACTGCAGAAAACCTTCTCAAGCATTGCCGGTTACTTCGTTCTTGTCCATACGCCGATAGTTTAGTCAATTAATTGACAAACTGCCGATGTCAGGACTCGAAACCATAACCTACCAGTTCCAAGTACACACAACGCCTTAACAAGGGCAGCTACTTGGCTGGTTTGACCCACTCTTGTTTCTACTCATTAAAACCTTCTCAAGCATTGCCGGTTACTTCGTTCTTGTCCATACGCCGACAGTTTAATCAATTAACCACCCCTTTTTTTTCTTAATAATTGACAAACTGCCGATGTCGAGATTCAAATCCATAACCTCCCAGTTTCCAAGTAGGCATACTGCGCAGACTTAACGCCTTAGACCGCTCGGCCACTTGGACTGGTTTCGTTTAATGTAACTTATTCCTCAAAAAAGTAATATGTAAAGAAATCAATTTATTAACTTTATTTTATGCCTATAATGTTGTCAAACTTTTGGTTACGGTCGCTAAAATTATCTAATGGTACGAAGGAATAAAAAATTTTTGGTAAAAACATACAAGGCCATACATAGGCCGTAAAAAACATAACCTGTCTTTTTAAACCGGGAAATATTCTTAAAATATTTCTCCAATCTTCAGATTTTGTGAATGAGGTTACAATGGAATAACAAAAATGTTTCAACAAAATCAGAAGCATAATAATAACGATTCTTTGTAAAATATAAACGTAATATTACTTTTATTTTGACTGAAACGTCACAATATTTTTATTAGAAAATAAACAACAATCTATTTGATACAGAAATAAACATAAACGGATAAACAGAACGTTATTTTCTGGATAAAAATAAGAAAAATGAAAATTATAATTGTATAAAAAAATATATATATAAACTAATTTAAACACACAATAAAAAGAGAAAAACGAAATAAATATAATATGATATTATTTATATCCGAAAAAATACGATTTACTTTTCTGTTTTATGACATAAATTAGGATTAGGGGATTTTTATTTTATTTTTTTATTCTTATTTTTCAGGATGACAATTTTTGTACGTTAAATGTTTTTTCTGTTTTTGTATTTTATTTGATCTTTGCTGCAAATAATTTTTATTTATTTGGAATTTTCATAAATACTTCATATCACTGACATTGTTTTATTATTAGTTTTCCACTATATCCACTCTGTTAACGTTTTTCTAAATTTATTATTTTCGATATTATTAATTTGAATATATAAAAATAAAAACAAAAAAAATTTTTTAATATATATAGTGATATCTAAATTTAGAGAAAAATTAAGATATCACTATAGTTTTCGATCAACAAAGGAACCACCCAAGGAGATAGATAGGGATATATTCATGCGTCAAATTGATCGAAAATTTGTTTCATGATAATTGCTCAATATTTCCACAATGTCCTCGCATTAACAACAGTGTTCACACGAAAATTTAGTAAATAAATCATAATTCTATAATATTAAAAGTTAAGAAACTGCTTGAGGAACCAATAAATCGCCAATAAATTTATCACATTAACTTATCATTTTGTGTTAAATCGCCAAATTGACTGAATATTATGCTACTTTATACGGAGGCATGAATATTGGCAAACCAATAAATAAAGTTTACTTTCTGATGATTTATTTGACTATATTACCAATTTTGCTTCTATCGCGCGATGCAATATAAAATTCAATAATTCTTTCTTTGGAATAATCCTTAATGTTCAATGTAATCAAAAGTTAGTCCACTATTTTTAGTTCATCTGTATTCTATTTGAAAGCATGTCAAATTAAATATTCATTAAATTATCAGTTACAAAAATCACTGTTTTATCAAACAGAAGTTAAAACATTTGGTAGCACTGTGCTGATGTGAAGAAGTAATTTGTCTTGTAGAAGCTACGTATAATAGACAAATTTTCACAGAGGAAGAAATTATAGTTAATATGAGATGATGTTAAATTTCAAATATTTCTGAAAATATTGGATTTACAGGAAATATGCAGGTCAGGGCATAAATTGTGTTGCCCCTTCCCTGTAAACTCCTCTTTCCTTTTGAACGATTTTGCCCATAATAACGAACTTGGCTTCTCAAATGCAGAAAAAATGCCACTTACTAAATTTCATGTGAATTTGAAAATCTCAAATTCCATTATTTTTAGCAAATTCATTTTATCCAAGGATACATCCCCATACTTTAATATCTGCATATCTCTTCATGCATATCCATACTTTTGTATAAATTGTGTACCATTTTTTTTATTTTATTTAGTATATATTTTGTAAAACGACCATTTGTTGAGCATACAATCGAAACTTAACCGGGCAACCCAACAAAATAAACATGTCTAAGAAGTGCAGAATGTCTAGATAAAAGTAAATACGAGTCGTACATAAAATTTTTAGGTAACCTATACAACAATAACATTAGTTTCTATGAATACAATTTAGTATATTATATCGTAGTATAACTACTATATATACCAACAAAGAGCATTATATTATATTCAATATAGCATATAGATAGCTCTATACTACAGTTTGGTCAACCACAAAACATTAAATATATAAAGTACAATATACTTAAAGTGGAAATTCAATGCAAAATATTTCTTCTTACATATATTTAAAATAATCGGTACACTTGGCCACAAAGTGTACCAATTTTTCGCTCATTTTTCAAAATTTCATATTTAATTTGTGATTCATTCGGGTTTAAAAAAAAATGCTTCAGATAAAAGTTTTTAATTATAAATATACTTGCAAAATATACTTGCAACTTTTATTCGAAAAATTTTGCCAAAAGTACAATGGATCCAAAGTCCAAATTTAGTTGAAGTCGAAATCAACTAAAAATGAGCCCTACTTTTGTAGTCCATAGCACAATATTAAAAAAAACGTTAACGAAGTCTGATCAAAATGAAATGTCGTATCTGATATCATTTTAGTATTTTCAAGGCCAATTTTATTAATAAATGGCAAACGTCAAGGAGAATAGAGAGCATATAGATAGTAGAAAACACAAAATATAAAATATCTCTCTTAATAATGGAACAATCGAAAAATGTGTAACGAGTAAAGTTGAAGAAAATCAAGTTTGCTATAATTCATTACCTTATCATTTTTTCCGACCTCTAATGTGTACAGAGATATTTAGAATTTTAACATTCAGCCTTTAATTGTAAATATTTCTGTAAATATTAGTGAAACAGAAAAATGATGAGAAACAAAATTACAATAAAACTAAGTACCTGATACTTTACTCCTTATAAATTTTTCGATTTTTCGAATATTGAGGTAAATATGTAAAATTTTGTGTTTCTCCCTACCTCTAAAACCCTCTTTCCCCTCGTCCGATTTTACCCTTTAACGAACTTGACCTTTTGAATTCCAAAAGCACCTCAATTACCAAATTTTATTCCAGTCGGAAAAAAACTATGACCACTAGAGAGACCACAGGCACATAAACTTGTGAGTACATATATATGTTGATTTGAAGAAATTTTTACGAAATTCCAACATTGGTACAAAAACATTAGCTGATTTCCTTTGTAGGAAATTCGCTAAAACAAGTGTAAAAAATCTGGCGTAAAACACTCACATGATCTTTATATGAAGAGTTTAATAAATAGTTTGAACATATATCATTGAATTCAACATTGTAGTAGAATATATACACATATAATGGTATTTATTTACTACCATAACTGAATTTAAAAGTGTGTATGTAAATTGTTAAGCTAATTTTGCGTTTACAAAAAAAAAAAAACGCTTGAGAGAAAAGTGGTTCATATTTAAATTGTTGCTGTATGTCATGCTGCTTTTGAGTAAAACTCGATAAAAATGGGCGAAAATGCTTTTTTTTTAAACCGTAAGAGATAGACCAAAAATTTAAAGACAAAAAATGTTTCTTTAAAAAATTATAATAACTTTTATAATAAACTTTTTTTGATTAAGTATATACCGTATATTTAAGCAACTCAGTTAGCTGTTATTTTTAATTGCTTTTCTACAGCTTACTTTCTCAAAAATCATAAATTAATTTTTCGTTACAGTTTTAAGTTTTTCACCATTAAATTGTTTATTACCACATTTATAATAATAAAAAATTATTTTTATTGTATACACGCAAAACAATATTCAGGTCGCAAACCATGAATTTTAGACATAAAATCAAAATCAATAACACTTTCTTAACATTTTACACTATTCATTACTACAGGGCCGGATTTAGGGGAGGGCAACAGGGGCTGAAGGCCTCCCGGGAGAGGGGCCTCCAAGAGAGTCTCTAAGAGAGGGGCCTCCACAATATGAGTTCTTACTGGTAACTAAAATAGATACCAGTTTTTCGGTTCGAAATCAAATCGAAACTGAAATATCAGGTTCTTCAATTTTTAGATATAGTACGTTTCCGATTTGTATTTCTTAATCATTTAGAGTAATGAGTTAGTAAAATTGGCATAATTGATCATTTTGTGCGAAGACGATTGTCAGAAAGAGCGATCCAAAGTGTTGTTTTACTATCAAATAAGCGAAAATCAAAATTTCACAGGTACATTTCTAAATGTTGAAAATGTACTTTGTGTCGAACTGCACTGGAGAGCGCTCATTTTCAAAAATTATAAAAAAAGACTTCGAGCTATGAAAAAGAAATTTGTTGGCCTAGTTTCAAAATCTATTCAGGGCCTCCATTTGTTCGTTGCCCAGGGGCCTCCAAACCTTTAAATTTAAATCCGGCCCTGCAGTACTACTAAAAAGATTTATTTTTAAGCTGAATGCAGCCTATATCTACATGTATGTGTATAAATTCACTTTGAACCAGTAAATATTTTTTCAAAAACCTATATGAAAACTGTTGCATTATCACTGCAGTATATATATATATATATATATATATATATATATATATATATATATATATATATATATATATATATATATATATATATATATATATATATATATATATATATATATATATATATATATATATATATATATATATATATATATATAAAATATATATAGAGACGACTATAATACCTCCATATATCTAAGCCTTTAAAAACATACTGCAATAGCACTAGAGTAATATTCTGGAAAGTCAGTGGCGGCATACAATTCAACCACATTAGTCAGACAAAGAGAAACGTATATATAAATATATCTATATCTATATATATATATATATATATATATATATATATATATATATATATATATATATATATATATATATATATATATATACGTTTCATATATATATATATAAAATAAAAAAACAACATCAACAGTGTAGTTGGTTTTATATAATGGCTGTATGCATTCACATAAAAGAGAATATCTGATGAAAATTTGTATATAAAAGATACAAACATATAAATGGAATTACATTTTATTTTAGTATATATAGGAGTACACTAACTGTGATTATAAAGTAAATTGCTATGTGGTTGTTGTATGTATTTTCCGTTCTTTTTGAATTTTTTTTTTTTCGTTTTGTTGTATTTTATATATGCACGATATGTGTATATTTGCTTGTGTACGTACATAAACATTTTGGATTGTAATTGTAAAAACGTAAAAGAGTTTACGAAGTGATAATATTTGTAAACCGACACTGATTTAGATATTTGTAGAAATACACAACAAACAACGTGTGAATTATATACTTTTTGATAATTATTTTTATCGGATACAAATAAAATTAGATTAAAAAATATATTGTATTGTTTATAAAGAGTACTTTATCAAATATGCTATTCATTTTTAGGATGGGGTCATCCAATTTAAAATACACTGCACTTGTTTTTGACATATTTATTTCTTTCGATATAAAATGATTTGGACACGAAAATTTTGTTTCCAAATAATTTGCTTGTATTGAGGATCCAGCTACTTCTTAGGTTCTGTAACGGTTTCTTTTCTGCTAAACTATAACAAAGAATAGCTTTATTATGATATGATATGAGTTTCTTCGATACAACGCATAGATCTTATAATTTTTAAAGATTATAATTTTTAGCTCTTTTAATTTAGTTAATTTGCGACAAACTAAAGTTTTCGAGAAAGAAAACACACTCTTGGCCCCTTATCACTGTCGTCCTAGTTTGTATATCTACCGACAGAAAAAGATTACACTCAAAATGTGTAGATAATACGGAAAAGATATTTTATCTGAACAGTTTGCACGGAAAAATAATGTTGTGTAGCAAATATCTTTAGGATCTCATATTGTGGCTACCATATTCCAAGAATGTTTTGATATATTATTGGACGACTGTCATATTATTGGACAACAATTAATTTTTTTTTTCATTTTGTTAAGTGTTGGCGCAGTGAACAATATGTTCAATATAAGAAGTATACAGGATGTCTTGTAAGTCACGGACACAACTACAGGTATGGATAGAAAATTGAATTCTGAGATGAAAAGTCCTTTACCATTTTTTAATCAGACGTACATGTAATTAGTTATTAATTAAAACAAGTAACCAATCAGAGGCGCGCACTGGGTTACGAAAGACACGCGTGCATGCATTTCCTACTAACATACTTACAAACACTCACTCACACACGCTATTGGGCGCCTCTGATTGGTTACTTATTTCAATTAATAACTAACTACCTGTATGTCTGATTAAAAAATGGTAAAGGACTTTTCGTCTCAGAATTCAATTTTCTATCCATACTTTTAGTTGTGTCCGTGCCATACGAGACACCCTGTATATTTATCTGCGTTTCCACTGTTTTATTTTGATTTAGTATTTATCGCCTTCAGTACTGAAGACGATAAATAAAAAATAAAAAAAATTAATTAATTAATTTAATTCTTCTTCTGTTATATTGCAAAGCTCGGAACAAAGATTTACAATAATGGCAGATTTGGTATTTGAAAATACTTCTAGATCCAATTGACAACCTTGGCTTTTTCTTGAGGTCGATTACAACATTCTCCTTCCTTGAGGTCGATGCAGTAAAAGAATTTGTATTTCACGAATTTCTTTAAAGATTCTAACCATCAACATGTGATCAATGTGCCTGAATTGGAAAGATTTAAATACAATCATATTTAAATCTTTCCTAAAACCTATGCAAACTAGTTCGTTGTGGTCCAGCTTTTCCAATTTTGCAACTAGGCGTGTTGGACGTTGGTTAGAGTAAACAAATTGATATACAGCTGTATACTACAGTCTTCTTGGTATAGCTCTGAGCTGTTTGATTTAACCAATTTATACAGATAACCTAAATTAATGAGAATCCAAAATAATAATTATTTCCACTCCAAAAATTCTCCAACTCTATATTTATTTGTTCATTTTTTTTCTATTTTTCAATTTACAATAATTTATTTCAATTATAGCCCCATCCATACTGGATAATCCAACAAATCAATTAAAAAAATAAATGCATAATTGCAATTACAGTTTTGTTGTACATTTTTGAAGTTATTATTTCAATCAAACTATAAAATGAAAATATAGTAAAATGAGAAAATAGGGCCGTTCAAACCGTATAGTAAGCCCGTCAAGAGGTATATATTTATTGCTACATGCATACATTACATATACAATTTATATTTATATTGTACGTATAGGAAAATAGTTATGGTGCGCTGTGTATAGTATGTATATGTATACCTATATAGATATGACTTGGGGAGAGTTAGGCCACTTGAAGTTTGGCACGCGTTCAAATATCGACTTGAACTCTATACACAACCAGTGAACAATGAGACTGTGCACGTATGTATATAAACCTGTGTATACATATGAATCTATGGGTACCTTCTATTTGAATATCCTATTTAAAATAAATTTATCAGTTATGTGAGCGTAAATAATCAAATTGGAATGAAATATTTCCAAACATACAGATTTTAGGACAAGAAGATAAAAAAACCACAAGTACAATTGTACAATTGTACAATTAAACGAGTTTAATAATAAACGCGAAAATAAACGGTAAATTTGAAAAATAAACGGTATACATAGTCCAAACTATACAGAAAGAGAAATTGAAAACATGTAATTTTATTGACTATTCCGAAGATTCCCAATTTTAGTCTTCTCATAATCATTAACGTTAATTTTACGACGGACATTAACTGTCATTTTAGTAATTTATTTCCATATTAAATACGTTCAATTCGAAATAATTCACTTAGTCTACATAGATATACTTTTCCTCCTACACTATGTCTTTAGTTGGAAATTTTTCTTTGAAGTATCCAATCAAAAGTTTCCAAATTTTTTCATACTCATTCATTTAAGATAAAAAATGAAAAATTCCACATTTTTATGTATCGATTAGGATTTAATGCAAATAAACTAGCTTTATCGAAGTAAAATCAAGTAAAACAAGATTAAACATTTGACGACAAGATTCATTTCGCTCAATTTTTCTAAAATCGAAAAATTTTATTCCAGCTTTGACTTTTGTGATCAAAACTTTATATTAAATGATAGTACCGTTAAAAGCTTCTTTTTTTTGTCTTAGCAACGATATTCAGTCGTTCATCGAATTCAACATCATATTTAATACTTTCCCTTTCTTTTTAACCCGACTTCAAAAAAGGAGGATGGTTCTCAATTCGTCTGTATTTTTTTTTTTTTTTTTTTTTTTTTTTTTTTTTTTTAATATACATTGATATGTTTGAGTTGTTACATAATTAACTTTGCACACGTTATTTAATAAATAGCTTACAACATAGTTTTAAAAATGTATAAAAATAATTAAATATTTCATACAACTTAAAATAAATACGTTTTTACAGTGATAAACAAAACAAAATACATCTGGTGTGAACAGTCATACGACCTTTATTTGAATTCCAAATTTATTTGAATCTACACACGTTAAATTTAATAAGATCGAGCTTTCACTACTCGATGCGGTGGGTAACAACCCACCGAGTGAAATGATTGCTAAAATCAGAAATTTGAAAAATAGTAAACAAATTTGGTACCTATGGGGAACAAAATATATTTAGACATAAAAAAGTAAATAAAAATAACTAAACTGTTATAAATAAATATACACGTAAAATGATTTATTTTAACAGTATAAATTGTTCGGAGCTTAAATTCGCATATTTTCAGAATTGAAAGCGTAATCATTGTTTTATTAAATTAAATTAGTTAAATTTGATATTTAACTTATATGTCAATATATAGGATACAATTTTCAGTCTTTGGTAAAAATCGCCGAATTAGAAAACGCACTTTACTAGTGACACATTTTCATTTCTTCTTAATTTTATCTTTGTAAAACATAGCCTCGCCTTTCATAAAAAAATACGGAGCTGTATATAAAAAGAAAGTCAGTTTTCCAAAAACTTATTTTGAAAGCTTGGTATCAAACTTTAACATGAAATAATACATGTTTAGAGCATTTTATTCTCAAGATAATCATGTAGAAACACATCCACCCATCAGTGGACTTATATACTATAAAAACTCAAGACAATTTATGTACCCCGAAAAAAAAAACACCGCAATTTTATGCATAAAGCGTTATTGCAGTCTGTATTTAGATATAAAAAAACTCAGTAAATAGAAATAAATAAATAAACTGCTATAAATAAATATACCCTCAATCTCACTAATTATCAAATGTTGAAATTAAATTAAGTGTAAGAGGAAGAAAATTTATAAACTGACAAAATGAAAGTTTTATCAAGTGTGAGAATAAATTCAATGAAAATACTTCTAAACACACTAAAAACAAGTGACTTTCGATTTAACAACCACCAAAACACACACACACACACCACATCTCCTCTAAAAACAAATGATAATAATGAAAACAAAACACAAACGTTCAGCAGTCTCACCTTCCTCCACAGCTACGACTGACTACTTGAGGATTTATTTATACTAATAAATAAGGAAAGAAAATTAGATTAAAATAATATATGTATGTACGTGTTACAAATTGTCTTATGAAAATGATCCACTTACTTATAACGAAAAATAAAGTTATTCATCATTTCAAGTTTTATTATATTCGTACGGACAATATCCAAAGTGGTATTGAGATTCTGAATCTGAACCGGTAGTTCCTTAACATACTGCAAGGTTTTGTAATTTCTTATTGACGATTATGTGGGATAGATAGATAGATAGATTGTAGAGACTGCCCTGGACGGGCTACACTTCGACCATAAGGTCCATTGTGATGCCTAAGGATGTGAAGATGTGAGTGGAGTGGAAGGAATTATTGTGTATGGACTAGGAATTGGTAGGATATGCGGCTGCAGTCAAGTATGCAAGGAACTATGCCGATATTCATCTGGAGTTCGTGAAGGAAACTGCAGAAAAGCTTCTCAAGCATAGCCAGTTACTTCGTTCTTGTCCATACGCCGACAGTTTAGTCAATTAACCGCCCCTTTTATTTTTCTTAATAATTGACAAACTGCCGATGTCAGTTTTCGAACCGATAACCTCCCAGTTTCCAAGTAGGCATACTGCGCAGACATAACGTCTTAGACCATTCGGCCACGTGGACTGGTCGAGTGTGGGAAGGAAATGTTCACTATGGAAGAAAAACTATCCTATCTAAGGTCGATTTCAAACTGTTATTTAAATGTTATTTAATTTATGATAATATAATGTAAGTTATTTAATTTATGATAAATAAAGTATGGCTATATTAACTACTTAAATCTGAAGAAAAAAAAACGTCATAAAAAAGATACTATTTGATTAAACTGATGATGGAAATTACCAAACTAAGATAGAAAATTTCTGTGATTAAGCATCTGAAAATGCATTTTTTTCCAATAATATAATCCAAACTTGTAAGTCCTTAAAAGAATCATCAAGATTCAGAATCCCCAACGGAATGTGAACCTCCCAAAAGTTTGCTGGTTAATAGTTCGTAGGCTAGTACCTATGCCATACAGAGTAAGCTGATGTCATAGCATCCACGCAAATTATTCCAGTATTATGGATGATAGCAAAGTAACACCAAATGAGATCGTGCAAATATTGGGTGGAAACATTTGTTTGTGCAGGTCTTCGTGAAATGGACAAATTTGTCCATTTCCGCATTTATGTCCGTCTGTTGACACAATAACTAAGAAACGAAGAACGATAACTTTTGCACTGGATTTTGACGTCATTTTGAGCTAAAAATGACTTCGAGTTTATGAATGGTAAAATTGGTCCTCTTGTTGGGGGAGGTGATAATCCCTACCTTGAAAACCGTAACAGTCAACATAATCGTTCAACAGTCAAGCATATATTTAACATATAAGGAGTGTAGATTACAAAAGTATGCTACTTACTAATAACACCTTTCTTTATAAACACACAAGAAATCATATTTTTATACATCTGTTCATGTGTAGAAATAAAATAAACGGTTGAAGTTGACAAAGTTAATTGCAATTTTCACTTGTTTAATATAGTGGAACATTTTTTTTGGAAAATAGAAAACACGTGATTATATTTTTTTTATATATACATTATACACATACACACTAAAAGTTATAATGTATTTTCTATTCTGTTTTCACATCTATATATTATCTCTTTGTTTTTCCATTGTGTTTTAAGACCAGTAAAAACATGTATTACACATACAGATACAACAAATTTTCTTATTTTCTTCTTATTGTTATATTTTTGTTTGAAGAGGTTTTTCTTACGTCGCATCATCATCTCTCTTAACCAGAACTAACATAATATTGTTGACATGCCATTCAAAATAATTGAGTCTTTCTAGTTAGTTTCATATATCAAGTACCTTGACGTAATTAATTTAGTTAGTTTGACATTGTCGTTATTTTCACAACAACAGGGTTGTGTTTTCTTTGGTGTTTTTTTTTTTTTGTCATTTATAAAAATATAGAGTTGTAAATGAAGTACGTGTGTATGTATGGATGTTTATACATTGCGCCTATATTGTCAGTAGTACACTTGCAAATTATACAAGTGAAAATAGTATTTACTACTTTAAAATCTCAATGTTCGAAATATATTTTAGCCTGATCACAAAACTTTATAACACAAAATATTGGTAAAATAAATTAATATTCACTATAAATATTAGCGAATTTTCGAAGAAAATGTAGACTTAAAAACTCGAAAAAACGAAAAACTATTTTTGTTCGTGATTTGGATAAAATTTACTAATATATACTAAAATGAACCTGGAAAATGCGAAAATCGTATTCATAAAACGATTTAGTTAGGCATTTACGATCTATTTACTCAAATCGTATAAAAAAGCACATAACATCGTACAAAGAGTTCATATCTCGAAAACTATCCATTCAGTCCTCAAACCAACTCAATTTTTGTGTTTTTTGGGTTCTATTGACCTAATAAACAAATTTTCATTCAAATCAATGGCTAAAAATTGTTTGTCATTTTTTCGATTTTTTGTGCACCTTCCAACTCGAAAAAACAAAAATTAATTTTTGTTCGCGATTTGGATAAAATTCACTAAATATAATAAACTAGTGGTTTACTTTGTGGAAATTCATTTGCATTAAAGACGTTTATAATTGTGAATTACTGAGAATTTGTAAAAAATATTGAAAAAAAATATTTATTAAAACATTTAAATTTTTTTCACTTACAATTTAACTTATCTTATCTATAAAAATGAAATGTTCCTCTCGAATAACTTTGCTAACGCTGGATACATTTAATTCAACGAATAGAGTTATTGTTAATAGGAGAAAGTTTTTGTGTTACATATTGTACAAATAGTTTTCGTAGAAAACTTTACTTTCTTTTAAGTTAATAGCATTACCGTAAAAAATAAAAATAAAGAAAGTTGTTTGTAAAAAATTTCCCCATTTAATAACTTTATTAAATATATTTTTCCATGTATTGTTTGAAAAGTTATTTAAGATGATTAGTATTAATGATATATATTTTCTCTATTGTTTTAGGATACATTCATCAGGATGTGTCTACAGCTTCAAGTTTTTCAAACTACAACTCTGCTACTCCAATTTCTCGAAACAATGAATCTTCATCTTCATACATTTCTAATTCACATACTACGTCAACACAAAATGTTTGTGAACGACCATCTTATGCCACTTTGCAAACTGTTAAAGAAACACAACGACAACAACAACATCAAGAGCAGCAGCAAAGTGGTGAAAGTGTGTCAAGAGGGTTCACCCCACCTTCAACGACACATCAACAACCACCAAGAAAATCACTGTCCATGTGTTTTACAAGCACGGGGGCAGCATTGTCCTTGCCACCAAAGAAAAAGGACATCTACAGACCTTATTCGCTGGACGATAGAATACAACATCACCAAAAGATAACAGTCATTACGTCACAACAATCACCACCTCTCAACAGTCCACAACAAACTCATAATCAACACACGATTACTGTTGATGAACCAAAGTTTATGAAAGAGGAGCCAATGTCATTAGAAGTGCGATACATGGATGATAAAACAATTACCTTACATTCAGTGGAAGAAGATCAAAGAGTACCAATGACCTCGGAGGTTGTAATAAGAGTACCTGCTGAAGAAGATTTACATGCAGCGCATGCGATATTAGATTTAAGTGCATCCACCGCGAATTATGTGGCAATACCACATCACCAGGTATTTGAAGAGCGCATAATTGAAATAGCCACACCACCCCAGGAAATAATAGAACCAGCTGCCATGATATCACCACGCCAACAATCTGTATCTGTAGTTCCTAGTAATCCAAATGATTTGCCATCAGAATACAGGGGTGGTAAAACAGTTGCATACACTTATGAAGCATTTTTTGTAAGTGATGGTCGATCAAAACGGAAAAACCCAGAAAAGGGTGTAGTCCCCGTGAAACAAGGCAATAATGAATCCAAACCTAAATACACTTGCACAGAATGTGGTAAACAATATGCTACATCGTCGAATCTATCAAGGCATAAACAAACACATCGAAGTTTGGATTCACAATCTGCGAAAAAATGTATGACATGTGGTAAAGCCTATGTGAGTATGCCTGCGCTAGCAATGCATGTACTCACCCATAAATTGTCACATAGTTGTGGTGTTTGTGGGAAACTATTTTCTCGACCATGGCTATTACAAGGTCATTTACGTTCTCACACTGGGGAGAAACCTTATGGGTGTGCACATTGTGGTAAAGCCTTTGCTGATCGATCAAATTTACGTGCACACATGCAAACACATTCTGCAGATAAAAATTTTGAATGTTCACGATGCCATAAATCTTTTGCATTAAAATCATATTTAAACAAGCACTTAGAGTCAGCTTGTTTTAAAGAAGAAGAATTACAAACAGCCCCACAATTAACAACGAATAATCCGCCACATGGAGCAATTGTCCATATAACATCGTCTGTCCAGCAAACGCCAATTATTGACGAAAGTCATTCAGTTCCTCAACAACAACAACAGCAACAGAAACCAATTGTACAACATGTCACGATAATTCAACCAAATACGACTACAGTTGGGTACGTAACATGAAGTCAATTAGGTCTGTAAGCTTTTATTTATTTTCAATTATTTCAACAGTTGTTACATAAATGCATCGAATTGACTGAAAGTCTTACAAAATTAAGTAATAACATTAAAGAGTCACTTTATATATACTTCCCCAAATGAAATTACCAAAAGGCAATATAATTCCCAGATGGTGACTATCTTAAATTTTAATAAAAATCATAGTTTTGTGACATAGTCTTTGTAAAATATTATACAGAACTATGTTTTCGATAGTATGCCACAAATATTTATACGAAAATCCTAAACAATGTTTTCATTGTAATATTCATTTCGGATATTCGTCAAGTAAACACCATCTACTTAGACAACCCTTGTAAAATATTAGGATGCACGAAAAGAGTACAGTTCTTCTCTTAGCATTTTCATAATAACTCGGGAAGTATGTTTTTAGTGAGATAAACATATTTATTTACATTTTACTTTAAATCCCACTAAAGCTTTCACATAATTTTCCACAAATCATTTTTTTTTCAAATTTTTGTAATGAACATTTTCAGAAACTGTTTAAACCTATGTACATACCAAAAAAAAAAAAAAAACAAACAACTTTCCCTTTAAGATTAGCATGTAGTGAAAACGTATTAGAATCTCCTATTTTTAATTTAAGATTTTTTTAGAACTATTTAAAAACTACGAATCATAACACGTCCAGTAAGTTAGGCTCTGTATTAGAATATTTCAGAGTTAGTAATTTAAATAAGGCCCATTTAAATCAATAATTTGATCGAATTATTATTTTTTTAAATTATTGATTTAATCTTAAAAAAATATTCGCACGTATTTCCTAGAATTTTCTTAAACTTAATTAATCTTGTAAATAAATGACAAAAATGCATTATATTTATAAAATAAAAGAGATATTTATCTATTGAGACAAATTAAATAAAATCAACCTAAAAATAAAACTACCAATATTTAAATTTAATAACAAAATAAAGAAGTTTTTTGAAAAACTACGATATAAATTTGCTTATTAAAAAAAAAAAAATTCTTTATTCCTATATTTCTAGTGAGGCTAAATAATATACCTATATTTTAATTTAGGGATCAACATATTTCAATAAACAGTATTTATTTAAATTTAGATTATTCAATTTTGAGCCCAATTCTTATGAACATATATTCTTACTTCTTCATCATAACTTTAGTATTGAAAAATCTTTACGTTAGAATAATTTAAAACATCGAAATTTACGCAACGAATTTTTCAACAACAAAAAATACAAGCTTTATTGTGATAATTTCTTAGAATAAGATGTTATGAAACATGTTCCATTAAAATCAATTCATTTTTCATTATTTCACTAATTACGATTAACCTGTTGAATGAAACCTTGAAGAAACTATTCAGGCAATATAAAGCATTTTTTAAAGGATAATATACCACAGTAAAGTTTAGTAGTTTGTAAAAGCCTTAATACAGTTTGAAAAGAGATTTTGGTTCTTTGTGTTCTATTTATTAGGTTAGAACTTTTTCGAATACGGAGGAAAACATTCAATGTTGCAGGTTGAAAAATATTTTTAGTCTATTTTCGTTCATCGACTTGTAAACAATAGAGTAATCCGCTCAACCCTAAAGCCTTTGTTATTAGAAATCGGGTATGCAAACGTCACAAACTCAATAATTGTGAATAATATTATATAAAGCTAGAAATAACAGTAATGATAGTTTGGTCTGTTATCAACCCGGTATTTACCAAAATCTCTAAACCTCGTCTCTGTGTCAAAAATATCGAGTCGCGTAAAACTGCTTTGAAACCAACAAAATCTAGATGGACTATTGTTTTATCTAACAATAGTCCTTGGAAATAACCATTTGTCGGCCTCATTGAAATACGATTTCAATTTGGGAAATAAAAATGTAAACAAAAATACCTCCATGATAAAGAAATAATATTGAAAAGGATAATCTTTAAAGTACAAAATTAGACAAGGATAGTACTCGTACAATGTACGTTTTATTTTTTCGAATCTTATCTGCTTTTTCTTCATAAATTAAGTTAATTAAACTTAAAAAAATGTAGTATCAGTAACCTGCCCTAGTTTGGTTTTAACAAGTATAGATGATAAATATAGTTCTGAATTAACATTCATCGAAAAACTTAACTCAATTTTGACATATATGAAAATTAAATCGTTCTTCCGGATATTTTATGTGTCTCAGACCTTCGTTAACTTTAATCCTTGTAGTAAAATATAAAAATACGGATATACGCGTATAGCAGACAAACGGAAGCACGAACACACGAATCCTACATCTTGACGTGTTTCGTATTCACTATTTGGGTTAGCATTTTTGCGAATAAGATTTGCATTTACATTTAATAAAAATAAGACTAAACTGAAGATACGAAAATTTTTTTTAAGAACTGCCACTAAAATTGTATTTTTATATAATGTGGTTATTGTGTTGATTTCATAATTATTTTTCGAAAGGGTTGTGCATTTCTTTCTCCATATAGTTACACATTCCGTTCCAGAAATATGAACTAAAAAAACCGTATTAAAACTTCGAATTTAAACTAATAGAAACTTATAATTTAAATTGTTTGAATGAGAGGAAATTAAAACAAATCTTACCCAAAATGTGACTTCATAATAAAATGCGAACGAAAGAGAAGATTATTCTCGAAAATTAACAAAATACCTAATAATATTTATAGAACGTAAAATATAAATTCGTACTAACAACTATTGTTCATTCAAAATAAAAGCAATAAATTAAATGTTAATCTAAACTAATTTAAAACAACAGTTGAGTTGCGAAATACTATACTATTTCTACTACTACTAGTAAACTAGAAATGTAATTATTTTAAGTATGTTGATCCCTAAATATTCTCTAAATAAGGATATTAAAACTTTCTTAATCTTTATATTAACTTATTTCTAAAAACTTTATCTCGAAGTGCTAAAACTAAAAAAAAAAAAAATGGCACGTTACGATGCGACGTTTCATATACAACGAATCTTGGAAAAAAACAATTTAAATTTAATACATAGTTATTTATTTATAAAGAAAAATTCATAATAATAAGAAATTAAGTTAAGGTTTCCTAACGTACTATTAATTTTAGACAAAATTTTAAATCATATTTAATTAGGAAATGAGGATTGTGGCGTAATAAAATAATTCATCAATTCAATATAAAATTTCTATTCAGTCTTCAACTGAAAAATATTATTTTTTCAAATAAAATTACGAAGATTGGAGATTAAATATATATAGGCTACAAAAAACGAAACACGGTGTACAAATTTTCAAAATTGCTTTGTGCCTTATTCATTCGAAAAATTGCTTCGGCTAAAAGTTATTCAATATAAATTTATTAAAAACTTTTTATTCGAAATAATTTCCAAAAAACCAAATAAATAAGGTACAAATCAAGTTTATATTTTTGAAAAAAGAAGAATACATTTGTGGTCCATTCCAGACCCAACGAGACGGACAATATGGTTCAATATAGTAGAGAACTCCTGATGGTACTATTCCGTATTTCTTAAGAGACATAATGACTTATTTCTGTATTATTTTCGCGTTATTAAAATATTAGAGTACTTATAATTTTTATCTAAATGATTAACATACTTTTTTTTACTTTTTTAATTTCTTCAAGTTTTTCGTATACTGATAAAAGGAATTTCTTGAACCAAGTAAATATGTTTTCTTCAAAATAATATACTCTGAGAAATAAATCCTTGTTTTCATTCAACAATTTGTTTACTTGAGAACAAGGAATTTCTTTCTCCGAGTATATTATTTTGAAGAAAACATATTTACTTGGTTTAAGAAATTCCTTCTAACAGTGGAGAAATGTTCATAAATCTACACCACTAGATGCCTTATACAGTGGAATAAGTATTACTTTTTAATTTCTCTTTTTGAGTCTCTCTAAGAAAATATATCAACTCAATTGAGCAATAATAAAATGTTATTTATGTATTATTCATTAAAATTGTTTCAAAATTGATAGGCACAAGTGAGTTATGTTATCATCGCCATTAGTGATCTATTTCCTGCATCAGAAAATGCCGCACGAAAATAAAAGGAATCTTATCTTGTCTCAGAATAAATTTGTGTATTTTTTTCTCTAAGTAACGCTAATAATTGAAACCCTAGTTGCATAGCTTGATGAATCAAATTAATTCACAGTCTTCATTCATTAAAATATAATTAGTTGAGTGATAATCTAGTCATCCAAAAAAACAAAAAAAAACTTTTTGAATTTCTAGTCAATATTTCATTAATTACGTACACAAATTCACATTAATATTCAAATCTCGTTTTATTTAAACTTTAACACTCTAACTAATTCGTGTTCTTATTTATTTGATTTTATATTTGAAAAAAAAAATCAATTTGGAAAAGCTTTAAATAAAAATTAAAAACCCCCAAAAAAAATAAATAAAAGAAAAATATATTTTTGATATAAAATAAATAAAAACAAATTTTTAAACTAACCTTTAAACTACATTTAAATTGAATTTGTGGCGTAATTGTATGGTCGAAAATTTATATTCTTAGAATATTCAGTCCCAACGTCCATTTTACAGATTTATAAAAAAAAAACAATTAAACGTAAAACTAGTCAAATACCTAATTCTATAGTTTTCTAGTCCTATTTTATAAAGTTTAACAATAAATTTTGTTTATTTTATTTTTTATTTTTTTCACGTTTTTGTGTGTCAAAATAGTCCTCTTATATTTTTAAAGGAAACAAAGGGGACAATGTTTTGACAAAAAAAAAAGCTTAATATCCCAAAGTATAAATATAGATAGGTTATAATTAAGACGGTAAATAATATAATGGCGATATTTTTGCAATACCTACAAACCTACAACTTGTTCATAAGTTATTTATAAAACTATATAATAGTAATTAATAGTATTCAAGTCGCTTTAGTCAATAAGTACGGTAATTTTACGATTTATATAATAAGACACGTTGGGATTAGTGCAATAATAATGAGTAAATAAGTAGTCGCAAGGCCTAGTAATTTATTATTTCAGATTAAATAAATAAAAAGCAAATTTTTATAAGTTAATTTTTATCAAAAAAAAGTGAAGCTGAATTAAAATATACCAGTCGATTTATCCCTACGTGCAATTTATGAAGAAATGACAAATTGTTACAGTGGGTGTCTTTATATAAAACCAAAAATATGCTAATCACGAATATTCATCTATAGTCAATATAATTATTGAAAGCTTCAAGAAAAATTAATTTTTTCATTTTATACAAACTTTCTAGAGAATTAAGAATCCAAATCTTTTCCAAATATTTCAATATGAAATGAAAAAAATAATTATAAAATTTTAACGATATTCGAATTTCAATAAGAGTTTTAATTAGATAAATTTTGTTAATTTTAAACATCGAATTTTTCGAATAACGAAAAAATATATATAAAAGCAATATAAGAAATGAAAGCAATATGAGATTTTTAATATTTCATAAGCAATAATATATGTGTAAAATATTTAACGCTCAATTTTTGAAGCATTTTCCTCAAAAATAATAACATCGATTATTTTGAACTGAATTGTATGTGTGATATATACATTAAGAAAAGTCAATAATGAATTAAATTCCAAATTTTGTTAAATTGTCAATACCGGGGATCCGATTAAAATGTTCTTAATTATATAATTTTCCAAAAATTAATAATCACGAATAATCTGTTGTTATTCAATAAATTCACTTTATTAAAAAGTTACAAAAAGAATGGTTTTATAAAGAAAAAAATAGTTGTTTTGCAAAATGAACTGTTCAACAATTCAAACAATCGGTATTTATTACAGAATAATCTTTTATTATTTACCTATTCGGATCCCTACTGATTATTATGCAGTCAACATGTGAGCCAAGTTTTATTGATCTGCACGATAAACTTTGTTGCAAAAAAAAGTTAATATTTTAAAATAGGAAAACCTTTTTGGTCCAATAGTGATAAAATCTCTAAATTTTCAATCTAAAAACATAAAGCAATAACAAGAAATCATTTAATATCAAAAACTCCTCTACACAAAAATGTATTCATTTCGAAAAGCAATAAATGTGAATATTATTTTATAGAAAATAATAGGTGTGAATATAAAATTGTATGTTTACCAATATACATCGTAAAAATAAACAATTTCCAAATGTAAACATACCATTATGTTTACATTTCAATCAAATAATTTAACTCACATATTTATGTATTATTTTGTATAAAGTATACCTTGTTTAAAGGTAGACTTTAATAATACAAATAAAAAGAAAATACAAAAATAATTGAACCACGAACTTGTAAACCATATACGAGATTTTGAAATTTAAAACATCAATACATATTGGATATTCTTAAAAGTGACGAATCAATTAGTTTTATCTTGTATTTATAGTATTCGTAAAATATTATATGATCTGAAACACCAGTTATTAAGATCATGTAACACTCCACAATTTTACGAAATTTTAACCAAAAACATAGAAATTTACATATAACATATATGTAAATTTAATTCTGTAATCGTTTTGTAGCAAATTTTATAATTTAATAATGAAAGAAGAAACACAGAAATTTCATTTCAACAATTTCCATAGATAGAAAAACTACCTTAAAATGTTGAATTTGTATACAGCTACAATTTAATACTTTTGTATGCTACACAGGATGTTCTGGAATTAATTCAGGAAAACTACACCAGGGTGTAAAGCTGCAAGAAACAAACAAAACAGTTAAAGTTTTCGATTTGAGGCTTAGTTTTTGCGATATAATTAATTAGACATTAATAATAAATTCAACCAATCACATTTGCATTTTTGAATTTTTTCTGGTGTCGCTACACTTATTGAGAAATCTGATTGTCGCTACTCTAGCATGATAAACTGTGGCTGCTCTACTCCACCAATCACAGAGCGCATAGTGTAAGAAGGTGGGGCGATATTTAAGTGTAATAATAATAATAAGTGTAGCGGCACCCACAAAATGTTTGAATTTATTAATGTTTAATTAATTATATCTCAAAAACTAAGCGTCAAATCGAAAAACTTTATGAAACATTTTTGTTTGTTTTTTGCAGCTCTACATTGTGGGATATCTTAACTGAATTTTAGAACACCTGTATATGACCACAAAATAATAAAATATATATAAAAAAATAAAACTCATACCATCTTAAACAGTTTAGCGTATTGAATTGCGTACATACACATCTATGGTTTCTGAACATCTTGAGCAACGAACGCATCGTCTACATACTATATGAATAATATTCGTAGTTTTAAAAAAAAATTATATCAGTTAAATTTACTCACTACGTGCGAACTATCTGCAACTAAAATATCATGAAAATGCATAATAAAATAATGATGAATACATTATTATACATAATTCATAATTTTTTTTTATAAATTAAGAGAAGATGGAATAAAAAGTATAAATGAAATATTTTCCAGACTGTATGTAAACAATGTGTAGATAATACGCAGACATACGAAGACATAGGTAATAATTTATGAAAGTATAACACAGAAAAATGGGTAAATCTGCTATAATAGATAAAATAAAACGAATTGAATTGTGATAAAATCAACTCAGAGTGTGTTTTTGGGCAAATCATCAAACTTTTACAATGAAAAATATGTTAAATTTTAAGAGAGAAAAAAATGTATTGATGTTACAATATAATTACCATAAAAATATCATTAAAAAAGACTTTAAATTCACATAAAGAAGCAATATTATGTATTGAAAAATATATTAAAATAATTGTACTGAATTCTAAAATATTTTATAATACACATTTTCAGAAAGAAACATTAATAAATAAATTAACTGAATATTTATGTACAATTGTACAAGTAATGTACAAGTAAAACGAGCAACAGCGATAAAACTAAATTATTGAATACCAAACACAAAAAAAAAAGCAGAAGAAGAATTCAATTACTTAACATACAAAAGCATTTAAAAATCATAAATATATCTAAAAATATAAAAATAATATTTTAACAATAAATAATATTGTAATGTAATAACATTAAAATTATTATTATATTATGACATAACAATTTATTTATTGTGGATCATAAATAATTGGTATATTTACGTACCACTACCAACAACTAACAATAAAACTGTATACACTATACACTCTATACAGTATACACCAATATTCATGACCCTGGTAACAAGATAACGTTCATTGTTGCCAACTTTATATAAAAAGAAATAGTCTGATGCATTGATTGAGCATGCCTGATCCATATTATTAAAATAAAATATATCATTATATTTACATAAAAAAAATCAAGTTTTAAAAAACACAATCTTAAAATCAGACAAAAAAGTCTGTTTCTGAGTGACAGGAGACGGTTACAGGAGTTTGGACAAGGTCCAACCTCGATTAGTTGAAAAAAAATCACTGAACAAGAATCGAACATAGTATAAATCGAATGAGAGTTCAATACTCTATCAACTAACCCAGGATATATACATTTATCGGTAGTATTTTTAGTAATACTTTACGTATCGAAATTATGTTGACACCTTTAAGGCCTTATTGTCTGCGAAACGTAAAAAACTTCGAAAAAATACCAGAATAGCTTTTCAGAAAAGAATCATCGTACAAATTATCAAAAACATCGTTAAAGATTTATGGATTCATTAAAACACGAAAAAACCAAAATGATGTTCAATAAAGTTCAACTTGCGATGAAATTATTTCGTCCTTCCATTTAAAAACTGTAGTGATGCAAAACTAAGCTATGAAATTCGAATGCCTCAGCTCTTTTCTGTCTTCAGATATCATATATACAGACACAGACTGTCAGTTATTCTACTGCGGCAGATTGAATTTTTCGAATTAAAAGTTACATAAAAGTTAGTTGAATACACTGACGTATATAAGGGAGAGGTTTCGAGGGTTCGGATACGCCTTAGGCTACGCAAAAACGCTAATATTTGTCGAATATCTACCTTTTGTATAATGCCACAAAATAGTAAACGGTGAATACTTTTCAGTACAAATTGATTGATTTTATTGGCGTTTAGAGATCTGCTTTTTTATGTCTTGAAGTCACGGAAAACAACTAGCTGACCTTTGTGCATTATTGGATCCCTTCCATGTGAAAACTATGGCTAGCCCGTAGTCGAATGATAAATATCTATTTGACCTGAAATATTTCCGTTCATACTACACAAGTAAATTCAGCCATGTTTAAATATTATTACGAAATAATAACTAATGAAAATACGCAAACAGCAAGTTAAAAGTATAAACACAGGCCTCGTCATAATATAAATCACATTTGAATTAAAAAAAAAAAATTCAATTTCAATTAATACTATAGTAAAAGCTTCAATACAAAGAATTCATTCAAGTCGAATCAAGGCTTTAAAAGATAATAAATGGATCAGAGACGACTTTAAAAAAAAAATGGGCCATTAGAAATTGGAGAACAATTGTGCCTTTTACATACATAATTGTAAAAATACAGCAATAATGCAAAACAAACAATGAAAAACAACGAAATTCATAAAAATATATTAGTTTCTCTCCTATTATGGCCCTATAATTATCTTTCCCGTTAAACTCTTGTTGTAAATTCTTTCAAGAATTTCTTTTACCACATATGTTCAGAATCTTATAAACCTTATTCGCTTTGTAGTTGAAACTTATATTATTATTATCGTTATGATGCGCGCCTTTAGAAAATGCAACTTAATTCAATTAATGGAATGAATTTTATAGGATATTTGCACGGCAATTTATAGTCACTAAGTAAGTTAGAATGATTTTATTGATATTATTTACAAGGATATTCAAATTTATATAAAAAAAAAATCTTTGATCTTCCACAAAATTTCTTAATGTAGATTTAAAAATTAAATTAAAAAAAACTTTTCAATTATTTAACTGTTAGTGAAAATGTTATTAAAAAAGCAATAAATTATAAGCAATACATTTATAATCAATATAATTGTTAAAATGACAAAAATTAAACAAGTCAATTATTGACAATTAGTAAAATTAATGGCAGTCAATAATAGAATGTCAATTTAAAAAAAGAATATCCTTGTCAAATGAATCAATAAATTTTTTGAATGAACGAAATTGCTGGAATTGTGTGATGAATTAGAAACTTTCATATAGGGTTTTAGAAAAAAAAATTTTTGATTTTTGTCAATTTTTCTATTAATATTTATATATAGTTTATAATTATATATAAAACATTTTCTGGCAGTAATAAATTAAGAATAAAAGTTTTGTAGTTTAAAAATTAAATTGAAAATTACATAAAATTAAAACACTATTTAATTATTTAGAAAAAATATATAAGATTAATAATATTCATGGCATATACGGATAAAAAGCTTATTTTGTTGTTTTTGAAAAGAAGGAAACATTTAGGCTTTATTCACACTAGCCCAAGAGTCGTGTAAACGATATTTAGTAGACCAGGACACTCAACTTCGATCTATTCACACGACTAGCAGCCCGGTATCTCAACTCAACTCGGCCATCTTCATATTGTGCCGATTTTTCTTCAGTCGCTTACGAACATGAAGCAGGATCAGTTACTAGCTTGTATCTTGTATTATAGCCGTTTAAAATAAACAAGAAAAAATCGGATGCAATGGAAGCATGCAAATCTGATGAGTTGGAAGCATTCATTGTTCTCTTTGAAGAATTGAGAAAATATGAAGATAAATTTTTTAATTATTTTCGAGTGTTGAAAGTTTCGACGAACTTCTCGTACGGATCGAAAACACTATTCAACGCCAAAATACATCATTCAGAGAAACATAAGTTGCACTTGAAGAATGCAAAGGGTAGACAAGTGTACGAACGTATCGGTGCCGGGAAGATGTGAAGCGCTTGTCATTTGTTTAAACCTCCACTAAATGGCTCGACTAGATAGTCGGACACAGCACTGGTAGTTGTCAGACCCGCTAGAGTTGTCAGAGTTGTCGGACACGATGTCGGTCTAATGTGAAACATCTAAATACTTTAGAAACCCTTAAGTCGTGTACCCGATGTCGTTTACACGATTGTCGGGTTGGTGTGAACTAAGTCTTACGTATATTATTCTTAACAGCCAGCCTTTGAATAAAAATAAAAACGTTATATGAATTATTCAAATAAGCAACAAACACAAATGACTTGAAGTCAAAAGCCACACCAATCGTGGATAAGTTTATACATATTATATCGGCTTAACGATTTTGTTTTTAAAAATATACTCTCATATTTCTATGGTTTATGTTCAAACCGAAGAAAATAAAAAGAAATTGTAACTCTCAAAATATATATTGAAATTTTTTTCCATATTATATATGATAAAATTATTTAAATAAAATAATTTTTTGTCTCTTGATGTATACAATTTATTTTTTTTCATCTAAAATGATTATTTATGGGCAATAACATCCATGTATATGTGTATAGATATATATATATTTTTTTTTATACGTTTCATAAACTTGAAAAGAAAATTATTATCCACGCATGAGTAATTTGTATATATTTTAAGTGAAAAAAATTCATAAAAATATGTTAATCAGGATAGTAATAGTATTCCCACAAAATTTCTCTTTTTTTTTAATATGTGAATTTAGTAAGTAACCAACCAGAAACAAATTTTATGTTTTCAAATATTTTCAAAAGATACAACACATTCGCCGATCACACAACCTTAAAAGAGTGAGTGAGTGAAATAGCAATAATTTAAAAACGAATAAAAAACAAAATTAATTTCCATAAATGTATATTGACAGTTTTCCATATAAATTGTATAATAAATTATATTTTATTTGCAATCAAATGACCTGAAAGTAGGCGGAAAATAAAAACATTATTTATTATCAGACTGACAACATAATATAAAATATTTATATCAGATTTAAGGGGAATTTCATAAAAGGTAAATTTTTTATACAAAAACATGATATTGATTTGAAATATTTCAATTGATTTTCTATAAAATTTTTGCAATACAAAACTTTTGAGGATTAAAATAAAAAAACTGCCAGGTATTCAAAAGCAATAATTGAAGTAGTCGATACCGCCAATGAACCCTTTTGGTTTAATACAATTTGGTTTGGTATCGAGGAACATAGCAATATATTAAGTAATAATATTCTAGTAATTAACAATTAATTATAAGTAGGACAAATTTTAAATAACATTTAAGGAAAATATATATATAATTTTTTTAGGAATATATATATTTAAAAATAAAATTAAAAAAAAAACAGATTTAAACTTAATACATAAAATATTCAGTTATTTATTAATAATAATTTAATTGAGTATCGTGAATAATCACGATATTGAATAATGTAACTTGAAAAACGAACTAAAAAAATATTAAGCTTGTACAAAATATTTTAGAGCCATATTGAATTTAACATTATTTATAATAAAAATTAGTAGTTAAGAATTAAAAAATTATATTTATATAAATTTAAACAAAAAAAACGAAAAAAAAATCAACAAATCCTAAAATAAAAATATATTATGTAAAATTAACTGTTAATTTAACAAAACATGAATTTTGGTTTTAGTTTTTAGAAAAGACTATTTTGATGTGAAACAAAAAAAAAATTGTTAATTTATTGTTTGTACTTAATTAATGTGTAGATAATATTTTTAATATTTATTTTGTAAAAAATTATTTATAATGTAATATGGTTATATTATTATTAATATTTATTATTAATTATTATTAGTGAAACATGAAATAAACCGTATAAAATTATATAAAAAAAAAAAAGAAGTTTGTACAGAATGATTCAAAACAAATTGGCTTAATATAATCCAATATAGTTGGCACATATAGTACTTCTTTGAATTTACTTATGACTATTATTATAAACAAAATATATTTATTAAACAATTATTTATTTCAGAATAAAATTTAGAAAGTTTAAAAAAAAAAGTCGTATCATTCTTCCCATTAATTATTACCGTTTATTCCACATATCTTAAAATATTTTCAGTATTAGTGATGAATCTAAAAGACTTCATTTAAGGTTAATAATTTAAGGTTCAAGCTAATTTTGTTTGAGGTAGGTATAATTTTTTTTATATAAATTATACTTTTATTAGTGTTAAAAGCTTTTAACATTTCTTTACCTGTTACATAGTACACAAACATGAATTAAATTATACACAGTGGCGGATATACCAGGTAGAACAGGTAGGCGGATGACTAGGGTTGTAAATTTACAGAGGTGGTAAATATGATAGTTTAAACTAGATATAACGCTAGTTGGGAATCAAAATAGAATTTATTATTGGAAAGTGACCAAGCTTAAATTCTTGCATCACTGAAAGTATTGTATAAACGATGCCAAAATGGATAGCTGAATTAATAAATGATATTACGAATAATATTATTGATCTCTATCATTAAATATCGATCGATCTTACCAAATCTATAATCTTATATACCCTTCATTTACACATGACTCATACGTTCAAAAAACTATGTGAGTAGGTAAAACTTCAGGCAAACTCGACGGCAGCGTGGAGTCACGTTTTCCGATTTGAACGTCGATGCCGTAATTTGGGCACAGCATTTATTTTGGGCGTGGAACATACAGCGCCGAGCTAATTTGACAGTAAAATTATGTTTTTTTTCAAATTAATTCATCTGCTTGTGCTCGAATTGTAATTTCTACGTACATGATCATATAGGACGAAATTGCGAATTTACCATAAATAAATTCTCATTAACGATTGGTGTCAAGCGAAGAAGTTGATTTCATTCCAACTTTTATTGTTTTTGACGACGGCGTCAAAACTGGTCCCGTTGTCAGCGTCGAGTCCTAATCCACCCCTGAATACACATATGTTTTATTTCTAGGAGACATGACAGTGAAATATTTAACGAAAGTATTATCGTTTTTAGGTATTGTTCAGATCAAAGAATATGATATTTACATCTTATGTAAATCAGAGTAAGCAATCCATTGTCATTTGATTTTTCTGAATAGATTCAAATTTTTATGCTAAACAGTTCTAAACGCCAATCTAGTTTTTTGTGCCAAAAAATTGTAAAACCATTATCTACAATGATTATAATATTTTTTAACAAAGGTTAACCACACGCAGGATATCTAAGGGATAAATGTTTTTGTACAGTTAAACCATTTCATTATTTCGTAAATAAAAAACAAACTCATTCAAGTTATAATTATTATTGTCATTTTATCCCCGTGATTTTTTCTCATTAAAAAAATATTTATTCGATTGCTACTTATGTATTTCGAATGCAGGGTTTAGGTCAACGAATTAATGAAAGGTGTGTGATTAATGAATGGCGTGGGATGCAGGTGGAACTGGCTCACCAACATATATTCTATATTAATAATCTAAGCTATTATCGATTCAAGAGAATACATTTTTGTCACAAATTACATAATTTTCAATTCGTTTTTAATAATTCATACGGCATTGTTTACTTTAGTTTATTTAATTTGAATTATTGTTGTAGAAGTTACTTTTTGTTTGCTTTAGCTGTTGTTAGTAGCCATGCTCATATGCTCATACCTATATAGTCAGTTGGCATACATTTTTAATTCTATATTTTGTGAAACGATTAAGGATGTACGAGCACTAGATATAGTCCATTTATAAAATTCTTCAAAATCTTATATAGTACATTCATAAAAGTCCACAATAATATTTTTTGTTGTAAGTTAAAATTAAAATTTAATTTAGGCCCGTCATACCCGGCCTAAAAAAGATATTTAAGACAAAAACCTGAGATTTCGGGTAATTAAGCTCCCGCCGACAGAAATGCAATTTTCCCGAAATTTCAGTTGGTTTTTAAATATCTTTTTTTTAGACCCGTCATACCGGAATGTTATTGGATCAATCTCTTTATTATTATTTCGATTTTCTATTGCGTAGTTTTTTTTTATTCGTCTTATTTTATCATCCATGTGAAAATTATCAAAATATGTCAAAATATGTGTGAAAATAACAGCAAAGCATGAAAACTCGAACTTTAATATTAAATAATGAATTCAAGACCCCTCCCGCCTAAAACTTTTATAATTGGTTTATATGCACTTCAACTACATATAAAAAAAGCAAGCCTTTTGAAGCTTCAGTGCTCGTACATCCTTTAGAAAATAGTATTGCATTCACTGTTAACAAAGAACAACATGGAAATTGGCAGGATCCAAGAATCGTGTGTAAAAGTTTTTTTTAATCAATTTATTATGATTATATAATTATAATTTTCAAAAAATTTTCACAAAAACAATTCTAATGCTTTATGTTACTATGGGCATTACGTTAATCGATTTTTAAGACTGTTTAAATGGAATCGTACACACAAATGCATACCATAAACTCACAGTTGTATAATTTATTTCATATTTGCAGTTTTCGTGCAAATAAAAAAAAAGGAGTTCATGTAAAAAATACATCATAACAATAATTTCAATTTTCAATTCATAACCATAAAGATATTTGAATATTGTTATTACTCGTAACATCCGGTGGACGACTGACTGTTTGTTTGAATGATATAAATGCAACAACAATAGGTTGGTAACCACAAAACTACCCCAACAATGGTGGTGGAAGTAGGTGAGTATAGATATTATAGTTGTATTTATTTGCCTATATTATTATTATATCTCGTTTATTAACAAAACCTAACCTAGCTAAACTATTATAATATATATATATATATAGGGAGTATATCCTTGGGTATATATTATTCTGTCCATTACCTTATGGGAATTATATAGCGGGTGGTTCACCAAAAACGTAAGTATGTCTAAATTGAAATTTTCATCATATATACAAGTCGAATATTCTACAATGTCATTCTACCAGTGACGATAACATCTAATGACGATAACATCTAGAGTTGGGTCCTTGAAGAAGTCTTATTTTAAAATCGAACAAAAATCGGGAAACAATCTTTCAATATTTTTAACATTGCGTAGTAGCTTTTGTACTCAATTTGAAAATATGCTCAATTAATTTGGTTTTTCGAAGAAATGTTTTTAATAAAAGTTGTTCGTCATGAAAATGTTTACAATTTTTATAATTCTTTCCTTTTCAATTTTTGTGCCACGGTTTCGATCATTAGTAACTATGGAATACAATCGATTTGGATCAACATTTGGTACGACGTGTGAAACTTATCACTAATATCTTAATGATATTGATATACTATAGTTTTTAGCATCTTTTACGTAAAGTTTTAAGCATTATTTCTATGTAGCTTTTACTCGAAATTCATAAGATCAAAATCGAAAAAACTGCCAATACATTAAGATTACATTTACTCTATGATTGCATCCTTTCTTTTTTTGGAGAGATCATCCTGTGTAAATATATACATATTATATATGGAAATGTTTTATATATGTGTGGCTCTGGTAGGGCTATGGTAGGGTTATTGGTTTTAACAGACACCGCCAAACCTCCACCACATCAGCCTGCTTTATGCTTTATTAAACTACTGCTTTATAAATTATTACGTTGGTATTATTATACGGTCTCATACTGTCAACTATATATCACTTAAAATACTAGCAATTGTTTTATATTATGAGCTGTTTATTTTATTTTTTAAGTGATATCATGCAAATGGACAAATTTGATATAAAACAATACTCAAGCTTGACTGTCAATGTTTAATGAAAGTTACTATTAATAATCATTTATATAAACATATTTTTGCATTTATGGGTTCTCAATTAATTTGAATTTCGTTAAAATGTTTTAATATTATTATTATATAACAAACTAGTACTGCCCGTCGCAGCTACGCCCACGAAAATTGTAATTTTACAGACCTTATATTACTTAGTATTTAAGTAAATATACTGAATGTTTATGCAAAATTTGTAGTAGATTGGACCAAGGAATCACGTTGTCCCATACAAACTTTGCCCTCGTTTTTCACCCCCTTAAGGGTAGAATTTCGGAATTTCTTATCGGATGCCTACGTCATACAAAGAACACACCCTCCAAGTTTCAGGTATCTACGATCAGCGGTTTAGGCTGTGCGTTGATCCGTAAGTCAGTCATTCAGGACAAAGCATTTTATATGTATAGATAACGTGATTTTAAGTTTTCTTCTACCTCTTATGGAAAAGGCCACGCCTGGCACTGAAATCACCTTAGGGTTAGGATTGTCTAGAGAAAATATTCGATCTGAAAAAACGGAACAACGTTAAGTTGATCTAGATACCAAGTCACAGTGCCCTTCGATGCACTAGACCTGAACAAGATAAACCTTCGGAAGGTTCTCGGGTTCATCACCGGACATTATCATTTACGAAAGCATCTACACACAATAGGATTCCATATTGGATACATTATGTGCAGACTGTGAATCTCTCGGTTACAACAGAAACAATTCGGTGCATCTCAATGATCCGACATAGTAATCTGAAATGTAGGATTATCCAATGGAGTTAAAGAAACATCCACGGATGCTTCAATACATATATACAAGAAAATAATATGTTGGAATAAGAAAAAGTAAGTACTGGTCATTTAGATTTAATATAATGTTTAATATACTAGATGACCCGGTGAACTTCGTATTACCTACATATGTTTCTGTAAAATGTGGTCAAAACTTAAGCCGAACAAAACGCCGCTGACACATCAAAATGTGATTTACTTCACCTTCACGGATCATAAGTCTGTATGAATAACAATTCATAGCACTAACTTTTTTGTTGGTTTCAGCACCTGGAATCGTAAATGGTAAACAACTACATAGATATATTGAATTTTAAAAATATTATTTAATATCGTTTAATCTAGTGACCTGTTACTTGATCAACCATTTTGATATTAAAATGGTATCCGTCTTCTCCCTACCAGAAGATTAATGGATATTGTAACGCGTCATAGGTCCTATGAGTTTCAGACACACGTTTTAAGTCATTGTTCCGACGATGATGCACAATATCTTTAGACTGAAAATTTTCTCCAACAACGACAATAGCCACTTCGTCGATTGTCGGAGAATTAAACCTTATTGTATGTTCACCAGCAGGCGTTTTGTCAGCTTTAATGGCGATATTATGGCTGTCCGATGGCATCCATTCCAATGCCATCTTGAACATTTTGACTAAGTCATTGTTCTGATGAAGAAACGTTTGCAGTTCTTGGACAATGGTTCGCTTCACTGTTGGATTATGGCCACAACGTCTGTCAACTTCCGCATCTTGATTTCCCATGAAATCAAATTGCAAGAATTGATGATCCGCATCTTGCAGTGGCAACAGCGCTCCCAGTAGGTGACAAATTTGTCCTTGTATCTGCAATTGTATATGATCTTGTTAAATTTTTTGTTTTTGATAAATAATTTATCATAATTATGGTATAGATACTACCTTGAAAGTGGGCATGAAATTCTCCTGTACAATATGCGTTGCGCCAAACTACGTCATTTGAAAGCAATTGTCATATTTTTGAATGTTGGTCAATAATTTTTTAGAGTCATTTCCCACCCCAGAAATTAATGAGCGTAATAGATCTGGTGGTTGGACCAATTGTGACAATTTTACTTTACCACCAGCACAACATAATCCAGTAGATTCACCGCTGTATTTTAACGCTATACAATATTGACAAATGGCTGTCATTTCCCCAATTGTTACGGATTGGTCGGCACAATAATCTATTTCCGGGTCGTAGTGGAATGCTACTCGTTCTAGGTTTACAGGACCACTGCGACTGCGTAATCGCTCTATTTCATTGAGTCGTGCTCGCTGTTGTTGTGTTTGGTGTGCCCGAACTCGTTCCATTCTAAACCTATCTACTTCATTATTATTCACTGTGGAACGCAATTCTGCCATACCAATACGAATGTTATCATTATCTGTCTCTGCGGTTTGCATGTGAGGTTGCTCGTCGCACATTTGATTGACTTTGACGACGTAAGTCAGGTCATCTTCTCCTTGGCATTATAAAACAATAACAGTAAATAAAGTTCTCGCGCACTGACAAACTGATGATAGGTTTTAATAGTCGTCTTGAAATTTATTTATTTATTTTCTTTTATCGACAACCAACTGACACTTTTATTTTTTATTTTTTTACACTTTTTTTATTTCTGAAACAGAATTATTTTGTATTCCAACAAAACAGACCATCATAAAGTATTTTTCACCCACCTAGCCCCCCCCCCCCCAATTTTTTAATCGCGATTTTTGGTATATCTCCCTTAATATTTCAAAAATATAAAAATTTATCAGGTGTTAAGTTGTAGGTACATAGTTTTACTTTAATATTTACATAAATTTACAAAACTCTACTCTACTATAAGATAACTATAAAATTATTTTATTAAAATTTTGTTTTAATTTTGAAATATCAATTTTGATTGTCGTTTCCATAGTAATGTCTTGTGACTGTGAAAGGTTGGTCAAATACTAAAAAACTTGGAAAAAAAAATTTGGAACAGTTTGTATTGGAAAATTAAATTGTCGTTTTTAGTATCTTCCTTTACTTATTATTTATGTTTCTCACCGTTTAAACCTTCTCTGAACTACCACAAAAGTTTTCAAGATCAAAATTAGCCAAATCGATCCAGCTATTCTCGAGTTTTAGCGAAACAAACGAACAGCAACTTATTTGTATATATATATAGATTGTGGAATGTTAAAACTTAAGTATTTATTTATTTAAATTATAGCCTATATTCAGAGGCAGATTAAGGCAGCTGCAAAATTGTCGGCCCCTTTAAGAGACATTTTCATGCTGATGTTCGACGCTGCGATTAATTAGAACTAATTACTAGAAGATGGAACTATACCAACTTCTACGCTTGACACCAGTCGTTATTAGTTAGAATTAATTTATTGTAAATTTGCGATTTTCGTCCAATATTGGAGGTACTTAGATATCTTTATATATACTTAAATCGTTTTAACGAGGCCAGCTATGTGAGCGGATTGCGTACGAGTTAACTAAGACTTATTATTATTTAAGCGCTTAGTACCATGTGCTTGATCATTGCAAGTCTTGGTTCATTCGTGTGCAGTTTGTTTGCATGGCTGGCCTCGTTAAAACGATTAAACTATAGTTAAATTATATCATCTTTTTTCGATATTTTGACACAAAAAAAGATAATATTATAAAAAAATAAATGTTATTTTCATTGATTCGAGAATGTAGCGGTAAATTTAGTGTAAACGATCAAAATTTTCCCCCGCAGGCAACTACCTACCTTGCCTATCCGATAAATTCTGCACTGCCCAGTTTACTAAATAACATATGGACCTCCCGATCTCCAGACAAGATTGACATAATATATGTTGATCTACCGACTTTTCATAATTTTGAGGTGGCAACCCCAGCTAAATACGATTATTGTAAATACTTATCTTATTTATATTCAGTAAGTTAAAAATTAACATATTTAGTTTTAAACCACCTGTAAATATATTATTAATATGATA
This sequence comes from Nineta flava, assembly GCA_963920215.1. Classification (NCBI taxonomy): domain Eukaryota; kingdom Metazoa; phylum Arthropoda; class Insecta; order Neuroptera; family Chrysopidae; genus Nineta; species Nineta flava. The sequence goes on along the minus strand of OY986041.1, from coordinate 86,548,726 downwards.
CAAACAATATTAAAAACAAATCATTTTTAAACATGTATCGACCTATAAATATGTTTGTCGCTTAATATGAATGAGTCATACATAGAAAATATGGACGGTAAAATGACACTATACATTCAAATGCATTTAAATTTTCACTTGACTTTTGAATTATGAACCAAATAATACAAAATATTCTCTATACGAACAATATCTGTATACGTCTATTAAGTCATTTAAAATGTTAATAGTATATTTTTACCGATTATTGTAAATTGTAAATTTTTTATTGAATATTGTATTTTTATTCTACAGTCTAGAATAAATTAATAAAGTTCAAATTTGAACGAATTTACCGAAAAGTTTAGTTTAGTTTTTGTATATTTTTATTTTTGACAAATTTCGCTTACTTTGGGATATAATTGTAAAATACCTTTACACCACCTCGAAGGAGTTCCATCGAAGGTATCAAAATATACCTTTTTCACATACAAACAATTTTGCTTGAATTACGCAATCTATATATAATATTTTAACATTATTTGACATCAAATGCTTGATATGAAATATCATACACTAATCGAACCCATGACCACTGGTATTCTAGACCAGTGCTCAACTAACTGAGGTACATGAGTTGCTATGGTAACAAAATGCATAGGATGTTTCACTATCTGTTGATGTCGTTGTATTTTAATTTTGTATATTTACTATTTACTTATTTTTTAAACTGTTTTTGTAAACTCTAGTTTATATCCATTGTTAGTATGGCTGCCTTTCGGTTATACCAACGGAAGTAACTAGCGTTTACTTAATTTAATATATAAGTAATATGTCTAAACATTGATAATATTCTTTGATATCAAATGTTTGATATGAAAAATTATGCAGATATGGGAAGGACATCGAACCATAATGACTTCTGGCATTCTAGACCAATGGTCTACCAACTGAGCTACCTAAGATATTATGGTAGTGCATTATATTAATTTTTTTCAACTGTTTTAAAGTAGTCACCTATAACCTGTTAAAAACACGTTAATTATTTGTCTGGACTAAAACAATTTTTTTGTTATTACCAATTTTGGACGAAAAAAAATTTTTAAAAAGGTAAATGTGAGAAAAACATATCTCTACTATTATAAAATTGAAAATATTTATTTATTTATTTATTTAGTTCATCAATCAAACTTTTTTGATCGTATCATATATTAAAAAACGTGGCGGTTAATTGACTATAAACTGTCGGCGTATGGACAAGAACGAAGTAACTGGCAATGCTTGAGAAGGTTTTCTGCAGTTTCCTTCACGAACTCCAGATGAATATTGGCATAGTTCCTATCAGAGTCGGCTGCAGCCGCACATCCTACCAATTCCTAGTCTATACCCGAAAAGTCCTTCCACTCCACTCACTTCTATGATTGAAGTGTAGCCCGTTCAGGGCAGCCTCTACAATCTATATATCTATGTACCGGGTAATTAAGTTATTATTATTAAGTATTTTAGTTGTAATAAATTTTGCTACTTCATACAGAAAAATGGTCTTTCAAAGTTTCATACAAAGTTTCTGCCAATGTTTTTTCTTATGAATATACAGGCATTAACGTTGTGTCAATGAATATTGACACGCATCCATTAATCATTCGGTACATATAAAAATTGAATTTTCGTTGAAAATCGATTAAACACCGTTGAAAACTTGATTTTCGATACCGAACCTATAAACTCTTTACTATGTATTTGTGTATTACCTTTTTTTTTAGTTTGTAATTCAGATGTAAACACATTAATTCTATATCGTTTTAGCTAAGTGTGGACTGTATATAAGAATTTAAGAATAAAAGAATTTAAGAACAAGGTTCATGTAAGATTTGCCATCATGTACTATAAATAATGATATAAAATTATATAAATTACATAACGTTTTTCGATCTAATGACAAGGAAGTAATGTACCTACGCACATGCTATTCAGACTCATTTATGTCACACATCAAATGTAATTTAACCTGTCATGAAATTACTCTTTATTGTACCTATATATTGTTTTATTGATGTTGACATGACTAGTATCATTGTCCATCTACAGGATGAAAAACAAAAAATATCCATACCTACATGAATGTGCAATGTAACTATGTTTTTTGCTACCTCTTCACGACTAAACGGCTAAACGGATCGTAATGAAATTTGGCAAGGAGATAGATTATATCCTGGAGAAGGACGTAAGCTTTGTCTCAAAATATAATCTTGAAGGGGGTGAACATCAAAAAAAATACATACAGTCGAACATAGTTTGTTGATTTTATCATTTCCACAGAAACTTTACTTCATAAAATAATTATAAAATAATTTTATTAAAATTTTGTTTCAATGTTTAAAAGACAACTTTGATTGTCGTTTCCATAGTAACTATAAACTATAATAAAATAACACACTATAAATCGTTGTATATCGATATATATATATACATGTACAAATATTCTCCATTTTGATAATAATCATTTTCTAGGCTAATTTTTACTCAAGCAGAACGAAAATCACGTTCATTTTAACGTCCAACCAACACATTTCAAAATTTTGCCTTCTCAATTCATTTGGTTTGGAATTTTAGCACTATGGATCTGATACCTTGAAAACCGTTAATCGTATCATATTTAAACCAACACCACTGTTTTCGCTGCGTTCAAATATGCTAAAATCCAAGGTTTTATCAAAATCGGGGACTTAAAATTTTCCTCCAATTTTAGCGATTTTTTTAAAGGGTACCCCTTGGAAAAAATGTGAAAAAATTTAAGAAAATTTTTCTTCTCGATTTTAATAATAATCATTTTCTAGGCTAAGTTTTACCCAAACAGTACGAAAATCACGTTCATTTTAATGTACAACCAACACATTTCAAAATTTTGTCATCTCAATTCATACGGTTTGGAATTTTAGCACTATGGATCTGATACCTTGAAAACCGTTAATCGTATCATATTTTAACCAACACCACCGTTTTCGCTAGGTTCAAATATGCTTAAATCCAAGGTTTTATCAATATCGGGGACTTAAAATTTTCCTCCAATTTTACCCATTTTTTTAAGGGGTACCCCTTGGAAAAAATGTGAAAAAATTTAAGAAAATTTTTCTTCTCGATTTTAATAATAATCATTTTCTAGGCTAAGTTTTACCCAAACAGAACTGTAATTCAATTGTACCCAAACAGTAATTTTAAAATTAGATTACGACATAACAACGTATGTCATCAAATATTTGAGCTAAATAAGCTACACAATATATGAGATATGTGCTTGAAAATAAATTAATCTCTGCATTTTGAAGGTTAATACAAAAACTTCTTTATCATGAGTACAAACGTACACAACCGTGTTTAATAATACTATTTTTATTATATAATACTTTATACCTACTCTTTTTTAAATGTAATATCAACAAGTTGTAGTATAAAGCATGAGAATTGATATTGCAGAAGCAGATAATTCTTGTAAAATCCTTGTTAGTTCGTGGTTAATGTGCTAACTGGACCACACAGCCGGGAACTGTCGAGAACTTAAATTGACACTTTTAATGAAATACCTTGTCGGTCTGTGTTGGCTTGTTTATATTGCAGTTATATTATCAAAGCCATTTTATTATACTAATTACAGTAAAATAATATAATAGAAATTTTATCAATCGATCGTAGAATTCCTATAAAGTTAAATAACAAGTTTGCCACATAAATTTCAATATCAACCAGTTCTTTAAGTTTGCAAAGCCCGGGAACAGTCATAAATTTTAAAAATTAAATTTGACATTTCATACAAATTAGAAATTTGTATGACATTTCATAGACATTTCATAGAAAATATGCATGAAAGGATGGTTTATTAAAGGAAAGTTGCTTAAACTATTATTATTATTATTAACTATTTTGTATAAGAATATACACTGCCACCTATGAATGAGTTTTTGAACCTGTATATACGGCCATCTACTCAATAATCGTTGAAAATCGATCGAACGTTGGACGTCCAACATCTTATATACTTAGACATTCTTGGATAGAAATTATTACATACTCAGCAACTCCTATCTAAAACAATCGATGTACATGTTGCAGGTTTACATCGATATAAGTAAATACTTAACAGTATTAAAAATCGAAAATATACAGTCTATTTCGGGAAAATATATAGAACTGTAGTTTGCACTACCCAACAATATATATTCTCATAATAATTAAGATTCATTAGTTATTTCTAGGAATATGGTTATTTATCTTGATTTTAATTAGTCCCGAAACAATCCTTAGCAAAAAGTATGTTGAGATATTTTTTAACATGATGTATCCTACAGAATTAGTCTTATTTAAGTAACAGTATACCCTTAATATACCAACAGAAAAGAACCAGAGGGAGAAAAAAAACATCATGGCTGGATAACATCATCAAATGGACCAACACTAAATTCAACCTCCTCATCCGTACTGTTCATGACATAATTAAATAGTATTAAAAGTGGGAATTTCTAAACCTACACATAAAGAAGTCTGCTATCTTTGTATTGTGTGAATGCATTTAATGTTTATAAATAATGAAACTAAAGATTCACTGCCCTTGTGCGAGGGTGAGGCACACTCCTTTTTTTACCGACGAAAAGAAGGAGTTACTCAATTTAACCTGTATATTTTTTTTTTAATGTGTGATCACGCATAACTTTTTACAGAGTAGTCCGACTTTGATTATTTTTTTGCTGTTGAATAGGGAATGGTTCAAAGTTGGTTCCATAAAAAAATGGCAAAATAATTTTTAATTTTAGCCACAAAAAAAAACTTCCCGGCGTCCCACTACAGAACACATATCATAATCGCTATAAATTGTCTGTACACATTTTGAAAGCACTCAATATCGTTATATATATATATATATATATATATATATATATTTATATATATACAGTCTAATTAGTAAATAATTTAATATAAAAAAATGTACATATTTTTATATATATATATATATACATTTCTCAGCGTTTCTGCTAAAGCTCGTTAATCGTATGGGATTTGTAATACTTACCTGGATCAAATGTGCCGCAGAGAACACCCAAATCTCGCATGTATATCTTCTCTGCGGTGAGGATCAGCCAAAGTGCACTGTTTGCATAACGTAACGACAGTGCATAACGTTAAGCATATTGGTGAGAAATGTGTAATCATTAAACTTTTACTGCATAGAAACGGCTCCGAAAGAATGTAGCACAAGCATTATCCTGCGAGCTCCGTGAAGAGGATGATTTTTAAATGAATCTCAACTTCTACGTAAACTGTGGGTGCAACAGCCTCATATAGTTTTTCTTTTTTAAATGTTTTGTTTTAAATTATATAGTTTTCAATGTTCTATACTAATTTATTGATTTTAGCTGTGATATTGTGGGCCCTTTACACCCACGATACCACATTTTATTTTATATAATTTAGGTTATATCATTTTAACTGTAATGGTTTGGACTCTTTACATCCACACTATCGCACGTTGTTATATTTTTTAGTTTTAAACTATTGTTGTTATCTAGTTTTTAAGTTTTTTATCTGTTTCAGTGAAGGCCATTTACACCTTCACTGCAACGCTGTTATATCTTTTGTTGAATTTTTGTGTTTTGTTTTGTTATTCCTATCTAGTTAATTCATTTGACTGGGTTGTGTTGTGATAAAATTATAATAATTTTTTTTCATTTTTTCTTGTTTTGTTATTGTTTTTTATACTTAAGGGGGCTGATGAGCTAGTTCTCGAAGCCTTAAACGGGGGGTGGGTAGTCTAGCTGACCAGGAGTCCGTCATTCCGTGCCTCAATGCATTTCCCACGTCCATGTCACAAAAAAAATAATAATAATTATAACTCACAACGTTATTTAACTGTTGAGTATATATTTTATGTATATACCTAATATACGTCCATAACATAACCACACAGGTACATAATGCATTATATATCGAAATCGATTTTTATTTCTGACATTTTAATCATTTCTAAGAACTAATAGTCTATTTATTTGTTAATTCAATAAGTAAATGGTTATCATGAACAAATATCTATTAATATTTAAATACACTGGCGACTACTTATTTTCTTACCTTTTGTATTAAAAAAATTGCTACAAAAAACAACACAACATTCCAACTTCTATAAATATTAGATGGTTATGTAATTCCCTTGGTTTTATTTCCTACTTGTTCTTATTAATTAACAACATTTACACACTTATATGTAGTCGAGTGTTTTGTTCACATGAAAACGTGTTATTTATTAATGATTTACATACTAAGATATTTAACTGCATCGAAAAAATACACTTTATTTTAATAAACATACATGCTTGAATTAAATATGGTTTTTAGAATTGTTCCAAAACCATTTATTTCTGAAACTACTTAATAGTTTTAAGCGTGCGTACTAACTGAATGAGTCTTTAGTTCAAATGTGGCCTTGACTTACCTAAGGTAAATATTAAAGAGAAATCAAAATACAATCAAAATCCCTTTCTTGTTCGTTGTACATATTTCATAATTGAACTCTCACTGTTTTGTGAAATTTAACTATCTACCAGCTTGTAAACATAAATATATGAACAAAGTGAGAAAAACAATCCGAACAAAAAAATTTATATTTTATGACCTTTCAATTAAAATTATAAGATGGAGTTTTTAAATTCTGTAGAAATATTCTTATGTTTTTCACATTATATCTCATTAATTAAATCCTATTTTATGATTTTTTTTTTGGCGAATACGTCTCGATATTTCAATAATTTGATTGATCAATATATTGAATTTTCTACCAAATAATGTTTAAAAAGATAAACGTTTTGATTTTAGAAAGAAATTAGAGCTGTACTTTGTGCTTTAATAAAATGATTTTTTAATGATTATAAAAAGAAAAGTACTGATGAACAACAATAAGATTACATAAGCCAATTTACAAAAATATTCCGATTATCATCAACATGGAAACTACAGAGGGAGATCGAACTCCATCTAAACAAGTAATTGACAAAATAAGATGTCAGTAGTCTTCCTTCTTCACCGGAAACAGTGGAGAGAGTATAAGGCGCGAGTTTAAATTGAAAAACATGACGCATTTATATAGTATTATAAAAATTATTTGCAGCCAAAGTATTTTTCCAATAAAATACTTTTTGATATAAATGAAATGAAGTAATTAGTTGAAGTAAGTGATGGTTAAAAATTCGTAAAATTATTACATAACAATAAAAAATAAAATAATTATAAAACATCGAATAATTAAATAGTAACCTGTAAAGTTGGAATTGTAAAAATGAAAATCAATTAAGTAGAAATAAATTATATTAAAATTATTAAAATTAATTTAGAAGATTATTGAATCAGATATTAAATTAAACATTTATTTATTAATAATAAGTCTAACAAAATGACAAATAAATATATACTTCACTGCTATTTATTATACTATATTCACTTCGGTACGAATGGACAACGAGCGACGCTAGTGGCACAAAAAGTAAATATAACTTCTGCCATTACGTTGCCATATTTTGTCAATTCTGCTGTTTGAGTTAAGTATCCTTATGTAGTCTCCATGATCATCAAGTAAAATTTTCAATAAAATCGCAAATCTATTTCTAAGAGAAAATCAATTACGAAAATAAACACAAAGAGTGTTTTGTGATAAGAATTACTGAAAGAAAAGTTCTCGTCTTAATACAAAAACATTGAACAAAACAATTATATTGAAAATAAAAAGAAAAACAATTTCATTTAATGTAAAAAAATAGAAATAACACCATGTTAAGAATCCGTTTCCATCTAATAACAATTGTTCATAATATATTCTCCATTCTCTTCCTGATCCTTGAGGATGTTTACGTCTACAGTAGTTGTTGCAAATACCTTGCATACTTAACAGTCAAAGCCATTCATGTATTTTTGTAAGTACATGTAGCAATAGTCAGTATAGAATATGAAGAATCCTAGATTAAACTGTTGGATTGTTACAATTTGTCCGATCTTTTGTTAAATACGCCAAAAAAAGGACAACTTAAATAGCCCATAGTCGTCAGTTCACGTTTTAAAACTTATATGTGAATAGAATAGGTATTACATTTAGAAATGTACATAAATGTATGTAGTACTATGCTGACCATAAGTTGATGTCAGTTTTTAAAATTTTTATAGTTGATTTGTGCCTTATTGATTCGGTTTTCGAAAAAATGCTTCGAATAAAAGATGTTCATTATAAGCATAGTAACAATTTTTATTTGAAAACTTTTTTCGAATACCGAATGGATAAGGCATAAATCTATTATAAAATTTGAAAAACTAACATATACTTTTGACGCCATTTGTACCGTAAATATGTATGTACTTTTTTGTTCATTAAAGTGTGACCATTTCAAATTAGTGGAATCTAAAGCTTTGACCACACTCATCCGATTTGAAATTGGAAACCTCTAATATTTGAGAATTGGCACCAATTGTCACACACTCCGTTACTGAATGTTTAAATAAAAAGCAACCACTATTGTTAGTACTTCTCGCGAAGTAACGCGATCTATTGACAAAAATCTACACTTCAAATATGAAGGCATGTTATTAATGTTACAATCGGACTCCTTTATATATACTTCATGGGTGGGAGACTAAAGGCGTATTTAATGCCGTTATCTTCTAAAAGTTTTTAAAGAGCAACCGGTTAACTCTATTCCCGGTCCAGATTTCTATTGGATGTTGTTGAAGAATGGGTAGATCGTGGAAGGAAGTGGAGACGTGTGCTATTATGCGGCAGATTCAATTCATCCTGTATATACCCAAGTCATTTAAAATAAATAGAAAATATAGAGATTGAATGCTACAAATCGAGGAGGACAACTTTCTGCATTTTCAAAGTTGAAATGCGACAAATATTAACAAATGTATAGAGAGCTAACAACGATGCAACTCCAAAGTGAGTAAAATGTTGAAAATAACTGTTGTATACGTATGTGTACGTAGAGCTCCAATACATACAATATTCGGTTGGTCGATGGTCGGTACTGTATAGATAAGTTTTTAGTTGGACATAATTTACGTAACTTTAAATGGCAAATACAAGCCTAGCTACGAACGTACCTAGTCAGTATATTTATGTACCCAGTGCACACAATACATACATTTACATATACACACATACAATTATATATCTCTGTTTTAACACAAAAGATAAATTAATTTTCTTAATATATGATGTGATAACGGAATAATATTGTTGTTAGTATCTATTTTACTAAAAATATTTTACTATGCGGACCAAGTGCGTTTTAGAATAATAACATACTTTATAATAATTACTGCATATAAAATTGTTAAATACTAAGGGAATTGTCGTATCCAGAGGGGTGCACTGGTGCACTACTATCAAAATGTGTAGGTTTTATCAACGAAATTAACAAACATTGTCACTTAATCATTCTTTGGTTTGCCGAATTTTATTGATTTTTTAGTAAGACCCTGTTTCTCAATAAATGCTGTAAGATGTACTGAAATTTTTTGTACGTTGCTGCGCAATCTTTACCATTTCTTATCCAAGTAAAACGCAAGAATTATAAAGATTAAAAAAAAAGGGGCGGTTGATTGACTAAACTGTCGGCGTATGGACAAGAACGAAGTAACCGGCTATGCTTGAGAAGGTTTTCTGCAGTTTCCTTCACGAACTCCAGATGAATATCGGCATAGTTCCTATCATAGTCGGCTGCAGCCGCATATCCTACCAATTCCTAGTCTACTCACAAATTCCTTCTACTCCACTCACACCCTCACATCCTAAGGCATGACAATGGACCTTATGGTCGAAGTGTAGCCCGTCCAGGGCAGCCAATACAATCTACCTCTAAAACGCAAGAATTATAGCTATAATGCAAAAATCAACTAATTCATTATCAAAAATTATTTATAACCATTAAAAAAATCACTGACTTAATTGCTTAATTGAAAATCTCTTACGGTTTAATAGTAAAATTGCTTGCCGTCCTAGCGGAATAATGCATGGATTGAGTTTGCCTATTCTCGAACTCATCCCACTATTTAGTTCTAGAACGTTAATAATTTTCGTAATTCAGTCCTGTTGACGGATGGGCAGATGGGTGGATATATGGACTTGGTCTAGTTAGATTATTTTAATAATAAACTGTACCAAAGCGATAAACATTTTCAACCGCAAAGTCGAGACTAAAGTAATAATACTTTTGTAAAGATTACACACACATATTAATATATATATATATATATATATATATATTGTGACGGTAGTTTCACCACCTTGGAATCAACAAGGTGATGACTAGCCGACAAATTGTAGCACCAATTCGAAAAAACAAAAAAAACAAAAATTATGTTGGGCGCCAGGTTTTTATAGAGTACCACTCACGAATTCGACACGGCAGCTTGTCAACCCTTGCTCTGGGTGGCAGGTCAAAAAGGTGGACACTCGTCTGATTACGGATAAAAAAATAAACAAAATTACGAAACAAAAGAAATAAATTATTTATTCACGACACAAAAAAAATTAAATATTTAATAACAAAATAAAATAAAACACTCGAATTTTAACAAAATAAATAAATATCGAACATAAAAAAAATTATTTAATACAGTACCAGAACGTGTTAACGAAATTTGATATTAAACAAAAAAAGTTACAAATAAAAATGAATTAAATTTAAAAAAAAAATGATTCGAAATAATAATTTAAAAAAATCTACTTTCGTGAACACGCTCACACGCAAAAATTTACCACCAAACCTCGCTCGAATCAACGTTTCGGTGAACAAAAATAAATCCAAAAATCACGATAAAAATTTAAAAATAATGTCCAACAGATCAAAAAAACAAATCGTCAAACAAATTTCAATACGATGCGAATCGTCCGGCTTTCGAAATCAGAATCTCTTGTCCCTCGCAAAGTCCGTCACAAGAAAACAAACAAAACAACACACAAACAACACTGTTTTTTCACATTTTTTAAATTCCTTAACATTGTTTCGTCACTGCAAGTTTAAATCTGAGCACCAGGGTTGGCTTTTGAATTATCAACATTTTACAATATTCACTTGATTCACAATTTCATTTGGTGTGATGTTGCTGATGCTATTTGTTTTTCACCACCCATCATTAATTCATCCAATATAAAATATGCTTTTCAAGCTTGAATAATATCGAATTCACACACACTTCCAAAATCCAACCAACAACTCAACATAACGAAACATCAATTATCGTGTAATGTTCTTCTTTACGTTGTAAACGAAGTTTACACCGTCCACGTTCATGATAAACGAAACGAGTCCCAAACAATTATACACTCGAACTTAACGATCACCAGTTTAACAAGTTCATAATACAGGCCTGTTTAATTTTATTTACAAATACAGCAACTGTTGACGAGCAGTAGTGGATGTTACAGACCTCCATACAAATAGTCGGCTCCTCGTACACCATTCCAACCTCCATGTCGATGATCGATGATTGAGCGAGATCGGTAATTATTTAATGCGTGCGAACAAATAAATACAAATAAATACAAATACAAATACAAATAATTATAATTAATGTCGACAGCGACATCGGATTTCGAAGCCGTTCTCTTCGTTTCTGGCCCGGTGTCCTTCGGCACCAGCGACCAGTCGCGTCGAATCCACGAAAAATATAAAAAATAAATGAAAGACATTCATCGAACGGTTGAACACTTTTCAACCGTTACAATATATATATATATATATATATATATATATATATATATATATATATATATATATATATATAAGCCTTAGCTTTATAAGCTTTATACGATAAGTCTTATAAAGAGCTTTCCTTCAATGGTGTTTCAGGATTCCTATGGTCTTGATAAACGTTAAGATATTCCTCGGCGACACCTCATGGATTTCATTTGACTTGAGATCTGTCCATCCCAGATAGATAGATATATAGATTGTAGAGGCGGTCCTGGATGGAACACACTTTGACCATAAGTTCCATTGTGATGAAGGATGTGAGTGGAGGAGAAGGAATTTTGTGTGCAGACTAGGAATTGGTAGGATGTGCGGCTGCAGCCAACTTTGATAGAAACTATGCCGATCCTCATATGGAGTTCGTGAAGGAAACCCCGACAGTTCAGTCAATTAACCACCCCCTATTTTTTTTAAAATGACAAACTGTCGACGTTGGAATTCGAACCCATAACTTCCTAGTTCCAAGTACACACAACGCCTTTACAAGCGCGGCTACTTGGCTGGTCCCCTGTCCTTCAAAAATGATAGTCTTTTGAGAGAAAGACTTTCGCATTCACACATAATGTTAATTCCGGTTTTCTCCTCTCCATGATAAAATCAGCAGAGATAATTCCCTGTGAGATTAATTGTGTGCATATGTTTATTGAGTTTGAAGTGACCAGTAAGAAGGCAATAAGTATCCTCAATTGGTTTTTTCCTAGTCGTAAACGCTCCGAATCCTTTTTCCATATAGAGAAGCTATGAGAGCCTTTGCGTATTTGAGTATTTACCCAAGAACGGTTGAATTCTTGTAGTGGCTATTCTTTTATTTTACATTTTATTGTGCTTTTCGGCACTCCAAAAAACGGATCTGGATTAATGGCTATTTAGTGGAGCACTAGCGCCCATTCTGGCTAACTCATCAGCCTTATCGTTCTATCCATTCCTGAATGTACAGGCACCCAACCAATAGTGTCATTGTTATGTTTATCTTAATTTTTCAGTGAGTCGACACAGGACAATTTTTGAGTTTATTTCACGTGCCTAGACTAAATAAGATTGATTCGAAAATTTCGAAGTATATCTAAAAGCTGTTGTTTTTCGCCTTTCTTCAGTTAGGTTCTATTTTTTCATAAATCATTTTTAATAATAAGACTTCAAATCAGTATTCTTAGTACACATTCATATGTTATATTTAACCTAATGATTAGTTAGCATGCTCTTTCAAAATTTACGCAAACCGAGTTACATCGGCTGGACAGTTAATATGAGAACACCCTCCGAACTATTTTCCTGCTGCAATTTAGAATAGCAGTAACAAATATACATAATGATAATATGTGAGTGTAGAGTATCTATACATTTTATTAATTTTAAAATAGTAGGGTAACTAGGCAATTATATAAATTTTCGTTAGATAATTTTTTCAGTACGAAACAAAAAATACTTTAATTCTTTCCATAGATTTAATATCATCACAAACCCATACTCTTACTCTCTATTTTTCGGTTTTTCTACATAAACTGTTGCCATTAAGTTTGGAAAAACTTCAACCTCATTTTATAATTTATGAAAAAGGGTCATTTAATATTTTTGTGATAATTTCTTTGTTTTCATTTGTGTTTTTTTGCTTGTAAGTATATGTTGTTTGGTAAGGAAAAATAATGTTTTCGTATAATTATAGTTGAAGCGTGTATATGAAAAATTAATGCGGTGAAAACATATCGTCTCTTAATTGTTTTTAGTTAGATTTCTCTGAGTATCCTAAATATCTTCTTAAAAATGCTTAGTTTGCATGATACATTTTCATTTTACATATTTTCATTTATATAGTTTTTATCAAGTACAGGATGTATTCTGTCCTACAAAAGTGTTGTTATTCATTAATTATTAGAGAAATATGCATTGAAATATTCAAATTATATGTCTCCACAGACGCAAAGTTCTATTTTATAAACAATCGTAGTAGTAATAGTGATGAGGCCGAATCCTGGCAAGTAAGTCTTTCTAGGCCTTTTTTAACCCCCGGCGCCAAAAGTGGAGTGTTGTATGTTTGAAGCCTGTGTGTGTCGGTCTGTAAATGCGGTTTTTTATCGGTGGTTTATGTTTGATAAAAATATGTCCAAACGTTTGAAGATTATCAGCTTTACTCGGATATTATGTATAGGAAAAGTTTTTTTTTTACATATACATTTGGTGGAGGTAATGGAAAGTTCTTATTATCTTTCATATTATTCTGATGGGTTTTTTTAACTGTAACTTTTACTTGTTACCGGTTATAAACAATCACTGTTAAAACCTTATTAAATCAACCATACTAACAGAATCAAGACGGGTTGATAATTTTTGAATTCTGAAAGGTCGTGGTAATAGTTTTTTGGATTTGGGCACAAAAGTAGCGCATTTTTCAAAATTTTATAATTGACTTTTGTCTTTCAAAAATGTTTCGGGTAAAACTTGTTATAAATATTCCTAAAAGTTGTAATCGAAACATTTTCCCAAAAATGGAATGAATAAGACACAAATCAACTGTACAGTTTTGAGAAATTAGCGCTACTTTGGTGAGCATTATTACCACCCAATCGAATAGGAATAAATTTTTTTTCTTCAAAATATGCCCTGAAAGATAAAATTTTATGGTGGTGTCCCCAAACATAAAATTTTCCAATCACTACTTGTGAAAAAACACCGAGACTCTTATTATCGACATATTAAAGGTTCGAATTTAACTAATTAAAAAAAATTCTGTTTGAAAAGAGACAAACACATGATAAACAAATAATGTAACATCTAACTAAGCTAATTGTTTGAATACCCAGTATATCTGAGTTGTATATCAAAGATTGAATTGTTAACAATTCTGCGCATTCGAATTGTTAACAATTAGCTTTCCTAGAATCATTTAATCACGAATTATGAGAAAACTGTTGCGTTTCTGAAAAAACTTTTAAAACAAAATTTGTTTATTTTAAAAAGAAAAAAATTTTTTGTACACAAATTTTTTTTCTATCTCTTACGGTTTCAAAGATATATATTTTCCCCTCTAGCGGGGGGAAACACTTTCTGATTTTGCCCATTAACGAACAGTACTTTACTTTTTTGCTCTTGAACACACACAAAAATTACAGCTCGTTATCTCTTTTCGTTCTTGAGTTATCGTGTCCACAGACAGACAGACATACGTACATGCAAAAATGACCGAATAAGGTCATTTTATGAACACCTTTATCAAGCATTTATGTCAAGGATTAATATTTTCAAGCGTTACAAAGTCAGGACTAAACTTAATATACCTTGTATATTTACATATACTGGGTGTAAATTGATTGATAATAAATTTTCCACCCAAAATTGGCTATTTCGGGCACTGGAAAGAACAAGAATAAAGGAAATTCTAAGCTGAATCATTTGAAGTCTAACAACATCTTTGGTATGCCAAAGAACCAAAATGCGCCGCGACAACATAAACTACTTATAAATTATCAATGGTTTACTGCACTTATTATGTCGGAATATTTTAATTCTTAACATAATTATTTGTCTATACTGATGACGATTGCATAGTAATTGAAACACCATTAACATTTATAACTTTTCACTAAAAATACTTTTTTAAATTGTGAAAAAAAAAACTTTCATAAAATAAAGGAAAAACTTCAATTAACAAAATTAGAATTTACAAAAAAACTTGGAAAATAAAAAACCAGTTATAAAATACAAAATTGGACATTTTTAGTACACATTTTTGTTTGAAAATAACAAATGATTGTTTTGAAAAAATTAATGTATTGGCAATACAATTGAATAAATCTTTTTTGTTTGGTGTAAATACACAACACACAAACACTCAACTCGACCAATATTTATCCTTTCATTGTTAATTAAAAATAAACTGAAAGATTTTCTAACCAATTTTTTCTGTTTTATCCACATCAATTTTCGTAAATATATTGTTGTATATATATCGACTCTCTTATTTTTATACGCATGTTTGTTATATAAATTTGTTAATTTAGAATTATTAGCTTCCTTTAATAAATACATTTCACAGAACAACAAAAAACAAATTAGTAATTTTTTGTCGGTTATTTTTCGTCCGATACCGTAGTCAGACCAATATTGCCCCCAGACAACATTACATATAGAGTCGTGTAATACCTCGACTATATACCATATATAAACATATAAATCCTACCAATACATCAAGTTAAGTGCTGTTGTGCATTTTACCGATTAAAATTTCCTTTTTTTTCTCATACACCACTATACTGCACTCCACTTCTTTACATCTCTAAAGAGGCATTTTCCACGCCATTCCTCTGGTACAAAATATAGGAGTGAAAAATATAAAAGAAAAAGAATGTTGCATCAATACAGGATGTTTATGTAAATGGTCATTAAGTTAAGAAATATTTAAAAAAAAAAGAGATAAAAGTGTTGCTCTTTACAAAAACAAAGCAATGTAACAACTAACTGAGTTAATTGTTTGAATATTCAGTACATACTGAGTTTATGGAAAAATTTTTCAAACAAAAATTGTTTATTTTAAAAAGGAGAAGATTTTTTGTGGCTAAATTTTTGTAATATATCTTACGGTTTCAAAGATTGGCAGTTTTGCCCCAACATAGTCCGATGTTGCCCATTAACGAACTTGACCTTTTTGTATTGCTCTAGAACACACACAAAAAATTTATAAATATTTCATTCATCAATATCCGTTGATTCTGGAAATGAAAATACCATATTTATTGTATATTTTATTGTTTTACATTTAGAGTGAATATGGTACATGCAATTAATTTCGTTTGAATACTGGTATCCTAAAATTGTATAAAGATTTGTAGTAGTAGTAGTAGCGGTGGAGAGGACGAAGCCTGGGAAGTAGGCCTTTAAATACCTTTTTTACCAACCCTTAAGTACAAGAAATTTGTATGTAGACTAGGAATTGGTAGGTTGTACAGCTGCAACTGACTTTGATAGAAACTATGCCGATATTCTTCTGGAGTAGGTGACAGGAAACAGCAGCAAATCCTGCACAAATATAGCCGGTTACTTTCCTTCTTGTCCATACGCCTAGTCAATTAATCGCCTCATTAATTCTAATTTTAATTTTAATTAATTTAATCCACAAACTGCCACCGTTGAAAATCGAACCAGTAACCCCCTCCCCTTCCGAGCAGAGTGCCTTAAACAGGTCGACCACCCGGACTGTATAAAAATTTACTTTGAAATTACAAAATTTACAATTACAAAATAATGGTATTTTGAAGAAAAAAATAAGTTTAAACTTTTATAACTAGAAAACAAAACATTAACACACGATATTTAAAAAACAAATATTTATCTTTACTATCCTTGTTTTTTTTTAAAACTCTGTCGAATATTTTTTCTAATACAACAGATAATAGTTCGGCGGGCATGAACATGCTTCTACATGCTTCTAATGAGAGAGAGTGAGAGAGAATGATAACTTTCATATTAACTATCTCGCGTTCTAAACGGTCGAAAACTCTCAAACTTCGGGATTTATTAGAAAACGTTATTTTTAGCTGGAGAAAAAAAAATGAGCAAAATCTGTCGAAAAGTGGTGGTTAACATGTGGAGATCAACTGCAAAAGCGTAGGGATACTTACTTTTTAACGTTAATTTATCTTTCCTGGCTTATCGATACATGGTAATTTTAATATGGACGCTTGGACAATATTATTTTTCCTTGATTGTTTTTCTTATTTGAATCATTCTCGAAAAAACGGTCAATTATTATCTGATCTCTTTTTTTGAGTTCATCACTTAGAATATTCGACTATCCTCTTTGAAACAGTTTATGCATAATTCAGTTAACCTATAATTTATTTTCCCATCTTGTATGGTTTAAGTCTCTTACTCGTTTAAGTCTATTAGAAAAACATCTATTATTTGCCCAGAATGCAAGTATTTGGTTAAAAGTAATAAATGTTTAAAAAAGTTAATAACACTTCAAACTACTCAAATGCAATTCATTTTCAACTCCTAGTTTAATTTACTGTTGTTGCTTTTAAAATTAGCTGAATTAACTATTGAAACTAGTGGTATGATCAATTGATCGACTAAGTATAACCATTTCCATATAATTAAAAAACCACCCTATATATTTTTTGGTGTAAAAGTGTAACAACAAACAAAACTAAATGAGGAAAACTACCAGTGAATTTTCCATTTAAATAATGGCGTTCCATTATTTTTCAGGGGCGTTGATTACAAAAGGACGTTGTGTGTGTCGGTCGGTGGGTGCAAAACTGCTTTTTCTGTTGTATAGTAACTTCCTATATATATATATAGCATACCTATGAATGTGTATAAACTCTACAGTATAGTTTTGTTGTATTACTTTTGTGTGTATGTGAAAACTGCTATAGTAGCCACTGATTTATGTAGTGTACCATCTAATTGGATTTTCTGCAACAGAGCATATATATTTCTCTATACTACATACATACATACATAGACATTATATACAACTTGTTATCATCATATTTTTGTCCGCCCCTGACATTTTCTTTTTACGCATGACTATTTTGTAATGACGTAAGCAAATTAACACATCATATTTTTATAATTTTTTTTTTTCATTTTTTGCGTTCTTTGATATGAATGATATATGTTTTTCAATATGCAGAATAATTTATAAGAAATTTCCTTACATAAAAATGTGCAAAGATAAACAAAAATGATCTTTTACAAAAAAATATCATTTCTCTTTTCAATTTTTTTAAGGAGAATTTCTACTTTGTGCTTCATACAATCAAACTGGAAATATAATTCATAAAAGTACTCGTACTTCAAAAGTTTCGTACATACAAAACTCACCTGGAAGATTGTCTACAAGAGTTTGATGACATATTGTAAAAGCTTAATCAAGAAGCAAACCCTTATAGAAATTTCGTTAGCAAAAATAGTTTTAAATTTATATCAATTGAAGACATTTAAAAATATATTCGAATCTAGAGAAATTCGACATAGGAAAACGAGTACAATATTTACCTTTCCTTACCTTTCTAATATAAAATATTTTTATCCAAAATTTTGATGTTTTCTCCATGTACGAAATGAAAAATAACAAATAGGACTAGTCTAAAAAATGTAATTTTAAATTTTGATGTTCAATCAAGTTTACAAATTTATTGGTATTTTCCACATCCAAATTCGTAACAGTTCCATTCACTTCATTGAATTCCACTTCATTGTCAACTGTCAACAGATCCTTCAACAAACGCATCCTATTTAAAGGCGAATAGTCAAACCATGTTATCCATGTTTAAAACCAAACCAAGTTAAACACAAATTATATAAAACAATATGATCAGAACTAACATAGCAATCGCCTAATAAAAATATTGATGCCCGAAAAAAATTTTTGGTATAGGTGAGCTTATTATTCCATTTATGCACAGCCACCCTCTGACGGACGAAACTCAAAAACTAAAAGAGATAAAATGTTGATTTTGTATGAACTGAAAAGTAATTATGAGTTCGTAAAATGGCGAAATTGGACCATGCTCCTATCAAAAATGCACCTGTCTTTGAAACTGTTCCTTTTTTTTTTTAAAAAGTCGTAGTTTTATCTATCTACGCGTGATACTGAAATCATTATATGCAGGATATTTAAATAATTAACTTAAGTTAGTTGTTACATTTTACTTGTTTTAGATAAAATTAAACAAGTGAAAATCACAACTAACTGAGTTAAGTGCTTTAGTCCCCGATATAAACTGAGTTCATTATCAATGCGTGGCATTGAGATTTATTTTTGTTTTTGATTTGAAATTGTGTCAAAATTATTCAGTTTATGAAGAAAAGTGTCAAATAAATGTTACTAAATGTAAGGAAAATTTGTGATGTCTTTAATCTTTTTTTTCTATTTCTTACAGTTTTATTTAATGAAACTGAATTAAATGCACAGCCCCATCCCACCGTTCAGAAAGGATGCACAACCCCATTTGTTCCATCAACTTTTAACTCGTTATCTCTTTTCATTTTTATTTTGCTTATGGACAGGCAGCAAGGCATAAGGGCAGAAATGACGATTAACTAGGTCATTTAATGAACACCTTAACCAAAAATTGTTTCTGTTATCAATATTTTTAACCGCTACAAAGTCGGGACTAAACTTAATTCATTAGATTTCTAAAGTTTTTAAATGTTCAACTTGTAGCCTTTTTTGTAGCCCGCCAGAAATTTTTTACTAGTGTATAATATAATGTCATAGTTTTATTTTAAAATCATAAATGTCCGTATGTGAACAAAAAATAATTGTTATATACTGCAGTTGCATGAATCTAATTGCAAATCTTTTTTAATGAATAAGTGGTATATAAAAAAATAATAAATAAATTTTGATAAAATATATTATTTAAAAAAAAACTTTTTTTTCTTAAATATTGATATAGTGAATAATAGTACCACTCCATGTCAAAAATAATATTTTATTAAAATCTTAATTAAAACAAATCCAACATAAGGTACGTACGTACACATAATATTTACAATTGTGTATACTACATATATCCTTTTCTAATTTATTAAAATATATATTGTATTATTATCATCTTACTCCAACTTATTGTAATAAAACCTATTATATATTTATAAACTGGATATATTAATGTTCATCTGATATATTTACAGTAAGAGGTAAAAATATAATGAATAAATAGTGATGAGCAAAGCAAGACCAAGACCAACACCAAGACGGTCTTGCTCAAATACTTGTAGTCTTACTCTTGTCTTGGTCTTGCATATTCAGTTTTGGTCTTGGTCTTAGTCTTGCTCAAGTAATTGTAGTCTTGGTCTTGGTCATTTAGTCTGTTACTACTACGTCGTTTTGGAAATTTTTCAAGGCTTTTTATAGGTATAAATTATAAATGATCTACAATTAATATCTATAATTAATTTAGCTTTATTTTACAATAATAAAAAATTTTACCGTATTCTATTGGTTTTTATAGTAAAAATATAAAAAAAAATTAGCGTAGTTCTACATCAACCATGTGTTCACCAGATATCGGAAAAGAATAGTTACTTCAAGAATATTCTTGTATATCCTTCTTTTCAGACAATGGTAAAGTTTACCATTGCCTATTTGATGTTAAAATTTAGCTTACAGGAAATACATAAACGATCATCGCAATAGTCACATACAAAAACACGCTTCAGCTTTACGAAAAACTTAATTATTGTACAAAGTGTCGGCATCTACATTTGTTTTGTATTGCGAATACATTTCATGATCGCTATATTTGCCGTTATGTTTTCAGAATAATACCGGATTTTTGCACAGTACTGTATTCAATAAAATTTCAATAATATACGTTGAGGGTTTTATTCTATTCATTCTATCATACGCAGTCAGTCATTTTGATTCATTAATAAATCAATTATGAACGACTGCAAAATGCAATTAATATCAATTGGGGGTTGGGTGAGGTTTTTATAATATAATGACAGAATTGTGAGAGTGCCGTACATAATGTGCTATTATTATTATTATTATTCAACAAGAGAGTTTCTGTCTATATGTATATAAGAGATGTTGAGAAGAGAATCGGATTGAGTGTTGTGTGTTATATTCATCTACTTAATAATATCAAAAGTTCTCTTGGAGAATAATAAAATGAATATTATTGAATAATGATGTAGTCTTCATTAATGGATTATCATAGTTTGAGGAGGATGCTTTTATTGTAATTTCTTAAGCAAAATAATCCTATACATTTGTTTACCAAATATTCTTTCACAAAAAATACATATTCATAATTAGGTGTTGGAGCACTATTGATTCAGGAATTGATTTATTTGACTGAATTTATTTAAAGTATGCTATGCATTTGATTTTGCTGAACTCATATTTTTGTTCCTCTATGTACAAAATACATATGTAACGATATCAAATCGTCACAATTTATATTTACTATCTATTTTGATTCACGGGCGATCTAATAAAGAAATGGAACAGATTTTAATCACCCTTTCAAAACGGTTACTGCATATTGATTAATCATAGCATATTGATAATTACTGCGTAGTAAATATAGTTGAATTACAGTGGCACTAACTACGGCACTGGATATTTCGGAATAATGTCAATAATGGCGATTTCCGAAAATATGTTTATTATCTCCATTGTCGAACCAAAGCATCAATTCGATGATATTCCTACAATAGAGGTTTTTTCCTGGTAAATAATGGCTCAACAACACTCTCTTGTATTAAATCAGTCAACAACGACGTGTTTAAAATTGATTACGGACTCGAAGAACATTTAAAATTCAATAATTGAATCCAGTAAATATTGTTATATGTTTTGTATTTATTTGTTAAAATTGTGGTAATTATTGTTTTTTGTATATTTGTAAATTCGTGGAACATTATTTTAAATAATGTTTAAAATAAACGATAGTTATTTTAAAACATACACTTTTAATTTTATTATTAAAAATTACAGACTATGATTCATTAATTTTTTTGACAAGAAATTTTTGACAAGACAACTAGGCACGATAAATTCAAATAGATCAAATACTATTATATAATTATACATATATATACATATATAATTAAAAATTAACGAACAATATTCTATCGAAACATTTCAAGACCAAGTTTGTTTCACATACATACATACATACATACATAACATAACATAGTTCCTCAATGTTATGTTATCTTAGAGTTGTGTTCGATATCGGGTTTTCATCAGATCATGACGTATTGAAGAGGTTCCCTGATTCTAGATGTAAAAAATTAAACAAACAAAAACAGATTGTGATGATTGGGGCAATATACAGAACTTAGTCGAATAGCATTGCTAAAATAATTAATAACTTGTTAATTTATAATAATCGGCTTCAATCCCGGCATTATAAACTTAAACATAAAAAAGGCATATTGTGTACACTGTTAGTATTAGTTACTTTTTGAGCTTATAAGCCATCCAAATGTTATTAAAATACAATACTAATGTAAATTTCCATTAAGGTTACGAAGACATTGTATGAAAGAACTAGCGTATACTATATTGACAAACAAGTCATTGAGTTTTTTTAATTGAAATGAAAAAATCATCTAATCAACTAAGTATCGAACCACTGGAATTCGACCATTACAAGTATATCAGTGTCACGGATGACACTGATATACTTTCTATATTCAATAAAGCATTGTGATAAATAGAGATCTAGTTTTTATTAAGGATCTCTTGATTTATTTTAAGAATTCTTGTGATGATACTTTGTGAGTAGCTTTGTTTTGACAAAATGCCCAACTTTTTTAATTATAAAATTTTGGAAAACGAAGATAATCAAGTGACGAACGAGGAAAAATATTCGTCCTACAAATTCAATGGAAAGGACTTCGAGTCTCCCATCCTCAATGTTCAACGGCTTCCAGAAAATTTCGATACTGTTTTCCAAAATTATATAATTAAAAAAGTTCATTAATTAAAATTCATAATTAATCATAATTAAAAGTCCATTCCATTTTAATTATTATTAAAAACGTTGGGCGTCTTGTCAAAACGATGTTACATACAAAGTTAGTTGATATTCATCATGCTCAAAAAACCCTTTGGTCTCCCGACTATATATTTTTACAGGTAGAAGTTTAAGCAAAAACAAACGGCACATGAATGATGCATTATTTTGAATAATTCAAACAAAATCCGAATGTTTCACCTAAAGTAACCAATTCTAAAAATCTGAAGTGAACAGCCACATAGACTTCCCAACAACCTTCATAAACAGCGTTTTATAATGGTTATGATCATTTTCCACTTGCATTATCTTATAAACAAATATAAGTTTTAAATTTTAATGGCAATGAGCGTACAACAATTAGTTTTGGCATTCTCTTCCACTAAAAGTTTTTTATACAAACCAAAATGTAATTCTCAAAGAGATAAACATAGATAAGCTATGTTTGAAAAAAAATTGTTGCATCTTTTTTGCAAGATATTTGTAAACAAAAGATCACTTTTAGTTCGGAGATTTTTGTAAAACGTTTGATTCTCCTTTGATTGATAACAAAAGTTAATTATCAATTTTGAATGTTTTCGTAGCGATTTTCATTCTGAATATACTGTGTCCAAAATGCATCTTTAGCCAAGTATTTCTCGAAAGATACTTTGTGTACACACTTTATCGTATGCATGCATTTGGCTTGCACAAAACTAAGCATTGACACACTGGCGTACGATTCGTGTGAACTTAGTTGCAGACTCTAAATATGCAGACCGCAGAAAATAAATAATCCAATGGGGTTAAATCACACGATCTTGGTGGCCAATTAACAGGACCATTACGTGAAATTATTGAAAATTTCAAAAATTTGCAAGCGTTGCTCTAGTGGCAAACCAAACTAAGCAAAAAGCAACTATCAACTGTTAAATCGGTTGTCAAATAAAGCAGTAGTACAAATTCAAAATTGTGAACCTCTAAAAAAACACTTTTTAGATGCCTAAACTTAGTACAACCTACTTCTAAACATGCAGAAATATTTCGTTATTCACTCGACTTTCTCTCCACCCACTTAACCTTTATTAATATCGCTACATATCCTATGCACATTAGATGTTTTATGTTTTAAAAAAAACAAGAGTATTTGTTTGCAACCTGATGTCAATAAAGAAACTAACAAAGACATCTCTTTGTACTCCTTGTTCGTACCGAAATACCGATGTATGAGTACAGCGGTTCACGAGTTATATGTATACCATTCGTATATATGCACTAATCAAAAGTTTTGAAAATGTGGGTAAATATATTTACTATAATTCATGGCATGAACACAAACGATACAATTAAAAATCCTATAATATATACAGCCCTTTGTGTAACTTACTGACTCACGCACGTATACAAACTATAACCCACTTCTAAACATGCTAGAATGATGCGGTTTTGTGCATCATTCGAGAACAACGCGAAAGAGCTTCAAACTTACGGGAAAAATCGGAAAACTGTAATTTTCCCAACTAAACTTACCTTACCCAAAATTTGAATATTGGAGAATAATTTTTTTTAGTACTCCACTGTTTAAAATTTATTCTTATTTTGTTTTCATATTTTTATTATTCAAAAAATAATAATTTATATAATTATTGGTTTATGCGAGTTGAGAATTTACATAATTTCAACAAACATTTACTTAGATCGGATATGACTTGCGTATATCCAAGCTTACTTCGATATTTCCGCACATATTTCAAATCAGTTACAAAAAGTACTTGTCTCAAGACAGTTACTAAAATTAGTTGTCTCACATGAATTAATCAGATGGTATTTTGAATTTTTATTTCTTCAATTTACAAATTGAATATTTATTATGGATTGTGCTGAAGTATCGAATAGGCGAATTAATGGTTTCTATCTGATTGTATCTAAGTATATTTTTTTTGTATAATTTATTTAATTCACCATTCCGAAACTTGTGGTTTTTCAAACTTGTCACATTTCAATACACATTCTATACACATTTTGGCTGTACAATTTATGTATTTTATGTGAATATGCAATGACTTTTTTAATTTATAACTATATTGTTTTGTATACGCTTGGTATTTTTGGCCTTGTAGTTTTTCTTTACAGAAGCGTAAAGTCCCCTTTATATACAACTATGTATCTGAATTAAATTTGTAGTGTATATTTATATTTTTGCAAATCAGACATATTTGAACATTTTTTTTTTGTAGTGTCGTTTTTTTTTTTATACGATATTTCTTTTTACTACAGTTCAATCTAGTACATATTCATGTAATTTTTTTTATAACTTGTACAACCAAACTTAGTATTTTAAGGATAGTTATACTATCAACATATTAAATTAAAAATTATTTATTTCAAATATATTTTATTTTTACATATATTTTGTTTTGTTCTTTTTTTGTACTTTTTTTTATTTTCAGTATTTCTGATTCGAATCACTAGTCGATAACTTAGACACTTACTGGATAGTAAAGATCTTACTACCTCAATATTATCTTTTTTAATGGGCCCAGCTTTTATTGAAAGACTTTCGGTTCAACGTGTTATTTTTTTTGTATTTACGTGTATCGCGTTAGCACCGATCGTTTTCTAATTTTCATAATTCCACATACAATACTCTGCTTTGGATTTTTTTTTCTAAAGTACCGTATATTTAGTTTTCATTATTTTTTTTTTTAAAATACATCATAATACCTCTTTTAATTAAAATTACTAAATTAACAAAATTCCAATATTTATGAAAATAATTGTTAATTCAATTATTTTCTATAAAGTGTGGTATATTTTTACATACACACACACTCATTATTTTCTATAAAGTGTTTAGTTTTTTTTTAAAACTAAACACCAATTTATTTTTTAAAACTAAACTCTAATTTTTTTTTTTTTTTAATACAATATGAAATTTAAAATAATGGCTCAATAAAAACTATTTGTATTGAGATTAAAAAATTATTTTTATTCAAATCCAAATATAATTTTTCAAATTACTGCTCTCAAATGAACGAATTACCCGCTTTTACCCGATAATTCAAATTACTTGCTGGATTAACCGTTAAATCTTAAATTACCCGAAAAACGGGAAATTACCCGCACATTGGCAACACTTCTATTCGCATTTATGAATAGAAAACACGAGTGCAAGTCATGTGCACTGCACTGTATAAACTTACACAACAAAATAAATTCGAATGCTTGCTGCAATTGTTTGGTTCTAAAATTCTTTTAAGTTCTCTTCATTCAAACATAATAGGGCCTACAAGCGAGGAACATTTTGCAGCAACATTATGCAGCAACTTATTATGATGCAAATGTGTATAGTGTTTGCAGCAAGAAAAAACATGTCATTGAACGGTTGCTGTAAAAATCAAAATCATTTGATATTTTGTAGGAGGAGTTAAATGTTCCTGTAAAAATTGGTCATATTATCTAATATTTTATGCTTTTCTAATATTTTATTATGTTTTATTTTTTTAGATTGGTTACAATTTACATTATATATTTTATTATTTGTAATAATAATATATATTATCCAACACTAGTTTTATACATATAAATAAACTAGATACATACATATAAATAAACTAGATACATGCATATAAATAAACTATACAAATTAAATAAAATAGATAGAGACAAGATGACAAATGATTGAATTTTTATGACTAGCGTATAATAACATAATAATTTTATGTTCCATAATTTTGGTTGCACGTCTGTACAGAAAATATTTTATAATAGGCGGAGTTCAATGTTGCTGTGACAATGTTCTGCGTCTGTTCCATACTTAAGACAAGAAGTTGTATTTAACTCTGCAAATTATTTCGATTTGATTTCTGTTTAAACTTTTAACACGAAATTAACATATCAAAGAATATAGTAATAAATATAAACATTTAACTTAAGAAGAAACACATTAGTAAGTAAAAAAATATTTTTTATTGTATGCAATAATATGTATGTGGTAAAGTAAGTAGTGGATGTGGATAAATAGAAAACCGGAAAAATAAAAGTCAATATTAAAATGTAGGTTAGAACGAATTAAATTATAAATGAACTATATAAATGTCACATAATCGTTTATAAATGTCTTTTTTTTATATGATAATCCTACTTTAAAAAAAAATAAAAAATAAAATATAATATGTACGAGTATAATGGTAGGAATAGTAATAAGAATCGAATCTGACAACAGAAAATAAATTTGTGTCATAACCTTAAAAAATGTAAAGAAACTTTTTTTTTTATGTCACTGCTAAAGTTTTTTCGGGTTTAGTTTTTTGTTCATGAATGGAGGTAGGGGGTTGTGTAAGTTGTTGTAGTTAATATTATTAAAAGATGGGGTAAGTTTTTCCCTTATTGTTATTAACTAGATATATGTATATATATATACAATACTTGAACTGCCTATGTCTGTTTACTTATTTCCTCAACTCATGACTATACAAAATAATTCATTTGATAATGTTTTTTAAGTTTGTTAGGATGAAATAAATATGTCGAGACTGTAGTAAACCAATTAATAATTCTTTTTCTTTCGTTCAATAAGTACCATCATAAAAAATAAAAACTCCCCAGCGGAATGACAGAAATAATGCAGTATATTTATTATTATAATGTTTTTAAGTATACTGTAAAATCATGGACAAATATATCTAATGTTTATATATAATTATTCAATTAAATTCATAGTTTTTCATTATAGTCAAAATATAAATTTTCCGGAAAAACTTTTGAAACAGATAAACAAGGATTTATTTTTAATTGGCTTCAAACAGAACAATGGTCGATGTGATAAATTTGGCCACCGATTTTCATGAATTTTTGTTTTATTTATCTTTTTCAAGAAGTGTTTAACACTTGCCACTTGGTACGTAAATTAACTTACACATGCAGTGTAAATATGATATAAAACCAATAGTTGATTTTTCAGGATAAGATTCCGGGTATTGTGAAGGGTAATTTACAATACCCGGTCAAATCGGAATGTAGCCTACTCAAGGTAATTGACTTTCTGTCTCAAAACAGAAACAAGGTTAAACAGTTCTACTAAACATCATAAGGGTGGTTTAAGGGCTTGAAACTTGTAAAATTGACTCTATTAAAACTCACTGAAAAATAAAATTATACGAATACAATTTTACTATCACAAATGTTGCAAGTAAATTTTAAACCACTCATTAAACTAGTAGTAGCAGTTTTAGTAATACCCCTGGGGAGGTTGAAGCCTAGAAAGTAGGCCTTTTTTACAGACCCCTGCAGGACCAAAAATTTGTATGTGGACTAAGAATTGGTTGATTGCTTGTGAAAGAAAACCATCACAAGCATAGCCGGTTTTTTTCGTTCTTGTCCATACGCCGACAGTTTAGTCAATTAACGGCCCCATTATTAAAAAAAAATTAATTTAATTGACATAATATTAATTTAATTAATTTAACTGTCACCGTTGGAAGTCGAACCAGCAACTCCCAGTAACGAGTAGAGCGCCTTTAACAGCTCTACCAATCAGTCTGGTACTCGTTAAACTAAGTATTACAGGAAAATTTAACACACCTGTAGGTCCTGCATGAAAAATCATTTTAAAATATCAATAAAATCATTTTAAAATATTATTTTCACATTATTTGATTCATAATCCAGACACTTAAGAGAATCTGAGTCTTTTTTCTCAGAGTAATTGTAGAGTAATTGTAACCGTTTAAACAAAGTTAGAATAAAAATTTAAAAAAATCTACTAAAAGATGATAATAATAACTAAAAATATGTAGAAATACGGGTTAAATTAAACTAATTAAAAATTAATTTAAAAAAATTAACTCGTTTACCAGGAATCGAACCTCGGCCCTCTGGATAATCTAGTCCAGCGTGCTTACCGCAACACCAAAATCGATTCAGACAGAAGAGCCAAGTTTTTCATATCATTGACAGTATTACTTTTTTTGTCAAAGATCAACATTACTACTCATGTAATTATTATTTGTGTATACTTAAGCGTCACAATACAATACTTGTCAGTATACGGTAGTTTTCTCACAGTTGTCTTACGTAACCTAAAATGGAATTTGACAAATATTGTATTGTGACGCTTAAGTATACACAAATAATAAATACTAATTAAAATAGTTGAAATTTCGGTAAGAGCAAAATTTCATACACTACGAAAAAAACAACTGTTCGTTTCAATTGACAATACGTATATCTAACGGTCTGCGTACATTATTAGTTAGTAAATTAAAAATTGTTTTCTTCTAATTATTCATAATTCATCCAAATATTCTAGAAGTCGTATAAATAATGTAAGGGTCACAATTAAAAGTCGTTTCTTATTCATCGTACGTAAGGGTGGTAATATTCTTTGTTTACAATAAGAATTATTAATTCGAAAATTATATCCTTAGGAAAATGATCATTGTTATATACATAAAGTTAAAAGAAAAACTATCATTAAAATAAGCACCGTTATCATAAATATATTAAAAGTGGATCATATTAAATATACTTTATTATTATGCGACATTTGAAAGTTTTATAAATTCTCATAAATTTTAAAACAAAATGTTCTGTACGGGGTATAAATATAGTACCGGGGTTTTATACTACGGCTATATGTGTGGTATGCAATATAATATGGCTGCTCATTTTTGTCTATATTATTCATGCTTGAAAATGAGGTAGTGTAGCGTATTTGAGAGGACAAAAATTTAATAAACAAGGATATAAAAAACTGTTGTTTAAGTTATTTTACAAAATGTTGTGTTTTTAAATAATAATACATATACGGTATTTAGTCCAGGAAAATAGTACATAGAAACGATTTTACCTCTGAAAAATGTCCGTGGAAATTTTCCAACGGGATTATCTTTGTTTTGGCACAATGAAAACATGGCAAAAAGTATACACAAGCGCGTGCTAAAAGTTAATGAAGCTCAAAGATCCAGAAAATCAGGATTGTTTAGATATATCGTCAACTATTGCTTTTAGGCTAACATAGGTCATTATTAAATTTATGTCTTAGCTAATTCTACACAGAATTCTACACAGGCGGCTGAGAATCGTTTTTCTCGAATGTAGATCATTAACGTTAAAGTACCTAAATAAAATATGAAAAATAAAAATAAAAATAATCGAACAAGTGTAGCATGATTAAAATATTAACAAGTAATAACAAAACAATTTTTAAAATTTAACACATAAATATTTAAAAAAAAATAAACTACACATTTAAAACAGTAAATAACAATTTAAAATAGTGTCATATCACAGTCATTATTAAAAAAAAACAGAATCATCACATCACAATTGTCACATTTTTTTTAAAGGGAGGATGGCTCAGGTGTTTGCGCCATCAAATACCAGTGTGCTTGGCTAGGGCGGCTGGTTGTGGTACTGCCTCTGCCCGGTTAGGTGTTCAATATATAAATCGCGCAATATATAATGCCCTTCATGGACCCAGAGCTTATTTTAGGAATTCCAAGGACTGCATGTAAACAAGTGATCAACGAGTGGTCAAATGCTAATCACTAAGATCACTGGGAACAAGTACCGCGGCAGGAGCTCGGGAAGGTACTGCTTCAGAGTGCAACCAAGAGGCTATCTTTCGGTGCACTGAAGCTGAACAGGATGCAACTGTGGAGGGTTACCGGATTTGCACATAATGGGATTCCATAACGGGTCTATTGTGTGAAGATTGTGTGGCAAGGAAAAAAAACATCCAGCCACATTATCATCGACTACGAACCACTGTTACAGCAGATACAGGATATTCAGTGCATCTTATCCTAAATATATGAACCTTCAGGAAGACCTGATAAGCAAGCTCCTGGCTATTGCTAACATATGGGAGAAGCGAATCTCATCGGACTGAAGTAGAAGGGGGAGCACAATGGACCATAAGGTCGAAGTGCAATACTTTTTCGACCCCCAAGATGTATCTATCTATCTATCTTTAAGCCGCGTGACCATCGGGTCATGTCTGATGCCATTAACCATACCATGCGTATATTTAGGTGCAATTCCCAGTGATCTCACGACCCGGTTGTTCTGGGCTAGCTAGGCACCGAACGAACAGACAAAAATGTATCCAATGAGATCCTATAGCCTATCGAGGATAGCTCGGCAGCAAGTTGGTTATATTTATAAGGCTTTTGCTGCCGAGCCACCTCTATAGCATCTGGGGCACCCTCAAATGGAATGCAAATATCGACGTTTTTTTCGCCTTGTTAGTGTCAACTAGGACCACCAGATCAATACGAAGCGCACTGTGTACGTTTAAAACATCATTCGGGGGGACAACTGTAACCAAGTCAAAAACTACAATTTGACTGAGTCAATTACAAATATTAGCTTGGAAGCTGGTGTCATAAATTATCAAGTGATCTGTCATGTCTGCCTGTCTAATTGTTGAAATCTCTAAAAGAATGAATAACAGGTATCATCTTGAATGCGAATATATTTGAAAATAAATTTAGTATAAAACGAAACCTTGTAATTATTTCGATTTCGACTCTATTAATTATCCCATCAAAATAAAAAATGTGAAAGAGGGCAAATAACAGGCCTCATCTTGAATACGAATAAAGTTGAAAATAAATTTAACGTAAAACGAATCTTTGTAATAATTTGGATCCTACTTTATTAATTATCACACCAAAACAAAATATGTAAAAGGGGGCAAAGTTTTCGCCACAAAAAGAAGTGATATGTATATGAGGCCCCAATTTAAAAGGCTTCCAATGGTTTAGAAAATAATAGTTAGAGATGGATAAGTTCTTTTCGGTATCACAATGAACAGTTGATCTAAGTGTGTCATATCATGGACAACCAATACAACTTCACCTAACTTAACTATTAATGCTTAACTATTAATGAATGTTATATATTTTGATAATGCTATAACTAGCGAAACTGCTCAAAAAACTAATTTTTAGTTAAAATAAAAGTGGGATTGCTAAAGAATATAAATGAATATGTTTTATGTTAAAATTCCTAAAAAAGTTTTATTAAATGGACTTCCACAAACATATGTGTAACTAATATTGATATTAAAATTGAATATTTATTTATACGAATTTATAACTTTTTATATAATTGGATGCTAACGGCTTATTACAGTTGTTAAAATTTTCATTATTTTATGCAATAATTATTTCATACAATAATAGTATTTTAGTATTTGATTAGTTTTGTTAATTTTTCATTTAATTACTGATAATTTAGTTTATTTTGTATATAAATTTTGTTTTAACATAAATATTATACATCATGAAAACACATATACTACACTTTTAATTTTATGGTTTCATTGCGTATATTTTTTGCATAAGGTAATTAAATCATGAATTATAAACATTTTATAAAAACACTAGCAGTGTACCCGATGGGTTTTCCCAAATGTATATACTCTAAATACTAACTTCCACGCTTCTTTTTTTAAAAATGTCGCACTTCTGACACAAACTTTAGGCTCTTATTTATCTCCTTAGTGCGCCACCCTATATAAGGAATTCAAGCTTTCAGGCCCACAGATTTTGGCTGTGCGATGATATAGTAAGTTGCAATGCTTCAAACTTTGACAATATTGTATATAGATAGTTTGTTAAAACTATCTTATGTGAAGAAAAAAGTATTTTAATCAGGATTGGAGGAGAGGAAAAAAGGAGAAGAAATTTATGCGGTAAGCAGTAGAAGTTCAGCAGTAGAAGTGGATTTAGTTGTAACTAAATCCACTTTACCTGCAGCAAAAATAATTATTTTTATAAAAATGATTGATTTTTTAAAATTTACTATTAATTAGGTTAGGTTTCGTAATAGAATTAACCGACGTAATAAACTGTGTTCATATATTATTATATAATATTGTATAAGAGACGGTATATGGTATTGGTATTTAAACTTTTCAGATACACATACGATTTCCTTGTGAGTAAAATATTCTGAGCCAACAACAATCTTTTACCATAAAAACGTTCATTTATAATGGGTGATTCATTCGGAGGTACTTTTTTCAAAACTGAAAGAAATAATAAATAAAACAAATTTATCGGGTTATCTTTATTATCATACAAAAGAACCATTCTTTACATTTATTTTTTAAAGATTATTTCTTTTTAATGTTGTCCGTAACTGTAGTTAACATGGTCCATTCTGCAGTTCCAATTTTCAACGACGCGTCCGAGCATTTTGAGTGATATTTGGCGAATAACGCGAGTAATGTTGGCTTCCAGGCTCCCAGAGACTTTTTCCTTTGGAGCTATGTAAAGTCTAAAGTCTATATGAATAAGCCGCGTACGATTGAGCGTACGCGGCCGTTCCGAATCGCAAAATTAAATGTTCACCAAATTGTTCTCGCAATAAAGCCATGGTTTCACGTGCTATGTAGCAAGTGGCGCCCGTCTTGTTGCTACCAAATGTTCTAGATATCACGGGCATCAATTTCAGGAAACAAATAGTTTGATATCATTGCACGATAACGGTCGC
The DNA here is from genome assembly GCA_963920215.1 of Nineta flava. Lineage (NCBI taxonomy): Eukaryota > Metazoa > Arthropoda > Insecta > Neuroptera > Chrysopidae > Nineta > Nineta flava. The sequence continues at coordinate 86,514,993 of OY986041.1, read as the reverse complement.
CATTGACAGTTACGTTCTGGCCGGCCTCGTTTTTGAAGGAATATGGACTGATGATTCAACTGGCCCATTAACCACACCAAACCGTTGTTTTGCCTGGATGTAATGGTAGCTCTTGAATCTCTTCAGGTTTGCCCTTCAGTCCAAATTAGTCAATATTTTTGAGAAAATGTCTAGATGTGATAATAAGTTGGTTGACACGACCATGTTTATCTGATTTTATTAAACATAAATTTCTACCTTATTAAATACTCGAAAATATTTAATTTGTACGAAAACAATAATTTCAGAACACATTATGCTGGTACTGCGAAGACGCATAATTCAATAAAAATGTGAAATAACAGCTAACTGAGTTGATTGTTTAAATTGACGCTTAAACGCATTGCGGAAATGGACTAATTAGGTTATTTTATGAACACCTATACCTAAATATTTTTTCTGTGATCAATATTTTTTACAAAAACGGAACTAAAAATAATATACTATATATTATATACCGGGTATAATAATGTGTATAGCAGGTGCCTCTTATCTCAATTTTATTATTTATTTATTATTAAGAACAAATTTGTAAATTTACACGTTTTATTTTTGAAAATTGAGATAATTCGAAAAAATGTATTAATAATCAAATAACAAACTTTTAAAATAAAACAGCATTTAGTGTTATTAATGAAAAGTTGGTAAATCGAGGGTTAGCTACATTTTAAACTTAACTACACCCACACCTTGAAGTATTCATGTACTTACAACAATGCTACATCAAACATTATTAATACTAAGTACTATGTACGCATTTAACATAATATAACTCCTGTGTATGTTACATAAATTCATAAACAGGTACATAAATTCATTAATTAATAAATAAATCGATATATTTAATATCAACTGAATGATTCAGTAAAATTAAAACTAATTGATTTTATATATTTAATACATAAAATAAAATAATTTGTTTAATATGTATTACAATTTATACAACGACTTTTCAAATAAACTGAACAACTGGGTTAGAGTAATAGGTCTGTCCACAAATTTGGTAGTATAATGACAATCGACCAAAATTTATTTACATCTATAAGGGCTATCAGTCAAAGCTGTTGATCAAGTGAATAAATATTCCTTCAGCTAGGAAATTTTTAACATTTTTGTTTGTGATAAAACATTTTTCATGAAAAACATTGTGATATAACATTTTTCGTTCCAACTTCAGGTACAACAATCTGAAATTTTGTTTTCCCATATTAAGGCGTAAACTAACCTGTGTCGTTTGAATACGTATGTTCTGTATCTATTGCGTAAAATATACCGTACAAATAACTAACGGTTAACATATTTACACAGTGAGGTCTGTGTTAAACTCTTGAAAAGTACTTTACGTTGCTCTAAAATTACTCTAATAATCAACTCGGCATTAGCTGAGTGGCAAATTGAATTAACGGCAGATAGGCAGCATGTGTTATATCATAACTTAAGAAATTTTAATCAATGATAAGTTTACATCATATAACGGACCGTCACTGAAACAATTTAGAAATTAAATATTTAAAATTATATGAAAATTGGGTTTGCTCGAATCTTGAAGACAACAGCAGTATCGCAAATACACCAAATTTTCAATCGAAAGTAAAGCAAAGTTTCGAATTAAAATAAAGTAAAAATATTTTACTTTCTTCATTTGAACAAAACAATAAGAATAAAATAAATAAGAGTAAATTTTTAGTAATTAATGCCAGGTTAAACCCAAACCTTTTCCATTATTATGTTCCCCATATACTTTCCAGAAACCCTTAGAAAAATGTGCAATCCTGATTATTGGTATTTCTGATGCATGTGTGAAAAGGGTAAAATTGCGCAGAGACGGACTACTTCAGGTGTCTTAACGACCAGACCAGATCTGATAGAAAAATGATTCTAAATAACAGTAAGAGCAACCTGTACAGAACCGGTGACCTGTGTGTTTGGTGTTAGGTTTGCAATGTATAGCAGAGGACGCACAAATATTTATTGAGATTTATACATCGAGACCATGTATGTGTCAGGATAAAAGTAAACACCTACTAGCTAATCATGAAGGAGACAAAACAAGCGCTGTTAATTGAAAATTGAAACAATTGAGCGTATTACATTCAAGGATAGTGTGGTAAAAACATGATTAGAAGTGCTTATAGGAAGGAAATTATACCAACATAAGATAACTAGATAGATAGATACATCTTGGGATCTAAAAAGTAGAGCACTTCGATCGTATGGTCCATTGTGCTCCCCCTTCTACGGCAATCCGACGAGATTCGCTTCTCTCATATGTTGGCAATAGCTAGGAGCTTGCTTATCAGATCATCCTGAAGGTTCATATATTCGGGGTAAGATGCACCGAATATTCTGTATCTGCTGTAACCTAGAGGCTCGCAGTCGAAGATAATGTGGCTAGATGTTTCTTTCTCCTCGCCACATAATCTGCCCATAATGGACCCCCATTATGTGCAATGGGGGTCCCATTACATAAGATAAATACAGGAACTGTTTAAACCGTAATATTTGAAGCTCTTGTGGCCAACATTCCACAATTCCTCTTCTCGGAATTTCCAGAACGTTTACTGAACATGTCTGCCTGCTAGTATTTGGAAGTCAATCTTCTACCGGACGTAAAATCAACCAAACATAAAATTAGGTAAATTTGAAATTCTCGATCCTAATCCAACGCGGACGGACTGCTGTTTATAAGTTTACTCGTTGGAAAGCAATATATTCATTTTATTTAGCAAAAAGTATATAAATAAATGACTGACTGAACCATATTTGTATAAATTTGTTTCTTTTTTGTGTGCATGTGTGTATCGGTTGTTATTAATAGTACACAATACATACAAATAAAATAATATTGTTAGTGTTGTTGGTTGTTGTTTGTCTGTTGTTTGTCCGATGAATTGTTGTGTGACTATAAACACAGCTGTTACAATTTAATTGGTGTATATCAACCATTAAACAACAAAAACATACAAAATATCATATTTACCCAAAAAATAATTACTATATTTTACTTAATGAAATATTATTGAAACCATTCGAACTAAAAATTTAACAATAGTATCTATACTGTGTACAATTGTACAAATGTATATCCTTTCGTGTATTTTAATTATCATGTACAGTATAACTGTTCTTGTTAAATGAGAGGTTCGTTTATCATATATTTGCAACATTTGAATCCAAATAAAGGTTAATTCATCTTTAAAAAAAAATTAATGAGAAATACTGACAGACTTGGTGAATATAAAATAAGTACAAACTTTTTTTTAACCCATTGAGTACTCAACTGATTTCTCTACTTATGTGCCAGCGGTACTTTTAAGTTCCACGTTTTAAAACACCTATTTTACTATAATATAGTAATAAAAGTAGCAGATAGAAAACTAAGGGTGCATTCAAACCAGTGCAAGTGTCCGAGCGATCAAGGCGTTATGTGTGCGCAGTATGCAAACTTGGAAACTGGGAGGATATGGGTCCGAACTCCGACATCGGCAGTTTGTCAATTATTAAGAAAAAAAAAAGGAGGCGGGAAATTGACTAAACTGTCGGCGTAGGGACAAGAACGAAGTAACCGGCTATGCTTGAGAAGGTTTTCTGTAGTTTCCTTCATGAACTCCAGATGAATATCGGCATAGTTTTTACCAATTCCTAGTCTATTCACAAAAATTCCTTCCACTTCACTCACATCCTCACAATAGACCTTAGGTCGAAGTGTAGGCCATTCAGGGCAGCCTCTATAATCTATCTATTAAAGTGTATATTTCTGGACTATTGTTTTAAGTAAATGGGCATCGATAGGTACAAAAATGTTCTGTGTATACTCGTTTCTCTTCAATAAAATGAAAATTAACACTACTTTATACACCAAAGGTACTTGTAAGTAGCGGCCCTCACCTCAAAATTTGTATTATAAATTTTCTTCAAGTATTGGAAAAATAGCCCTTGTTTACTTATTTTAAATAAATTTTCGTTTGAATATATACAAAAGACTCCTGATTTCGGTAGGTGGTCGTCCTACACAGGGTCAAATTAACAGTACTTAACGATACCGTTGGCACAAAATGGATTAAATATTTACTAAAAATCCATTTAAAGCAATTTATGGCATTTCAGAATTAAAATCAAAATTTTTAAATGTTACTAAAAATTTTTTTTACGAACTAAGTGCTTTATTATGGAGCTAATATAATTTTGCCTGATTCTATATGAAATGAACCTCAGTACGCTTATCAACAATAAATAATTAACTTTCTGAAAAAGTACATACTTCAATTGTATGTATGCCTGGCTATGTTTTGTTTAAATCCAACATTGATTTTCGACTGCGAAGACAATACCTCGATATTAGACACTGTCTAGTCTGGTGCAAAATTATATAACTTTACTACTTCTAAAGAGTCACCATTAAAAAGAAAAATTTTCCATTTTTATTGGAAAAAATAAATTATTTTACGGCCATAATCATTATTATTATGATACTAATAACAATGAAGCAACAGTTTTAAAGAAGACATTGACATTAAAGATCTCATTTATTAATATATATTACTTTAAAATAATATTTACTATACACGTTTTATTATTTTTACTTGCTATCATGTAAGATTAAGATTTTTATATTCATACATGATTCTTCAGCTGTTGAATAATATAAATATTTTACTCGTTTAATGTTTTACTATTAAATTTTGATGGTACGGTTACTTACTGCAATTAAAAACGGAAACCATTTGTTGACTTTCTTTTATTGTCAAGAGTAATGTACACTCAGTTATCCATACTATATAGTGACCAATACGAAGTCTAGTGGCTACGGTATACATAAAATAGTAAATATAAATATGCCATTAATTACACAGCACAAGATCAACGGTGAGCGCCTTATCAGTTCCAATAATATTAGCTCATCTTAATTAATTAATTAAAATGTCATTAATCATTATAAATCAAAGGTGGCCACCTTATCAGTTAAAAGGATTCCCACCGCGCCATTATCTAACTGAGATAAGAACCATTTTCAAATTCCTACCCTCGCGATTGCAGTGCATCTCCCCTCCCCTGCCCCGACAAGTTGCGCCTTGAGTGAAATTACTACATTTTTTATTTTTATGGATATGTACACATATCCATATGTATGGATGCGTACACAAATTTTGAACATTCATAGCTCAGTGTCACTTTTTAGCTTTAGAACGAACGACGGGCATCTGGAAATGAGGCATCAATAAATTATACTGTACGGGAACCGTTGAAACTCTGAAATATTATTAGCTATGGATATAAAAAATCATGGTTGGTTACCATACTGAATGGTAAATCGCTGACATAGTTCGGGATATAACTTTGATATTCACCGCAAAAATTCACGCCAAAAAAACACACTGGATGATTACAGATTAAACTAGTATTCAATATCCCTTATCTGTAAACTCAAAAGATCAGTTTTCTAACATAATAGGACGGAACATGAACGTTTCAACAAGGTTGTTTGATTGCTACAGACGATATTTAGCGAATAAATTGGCTTCGTTTATCTTGCTCCGACAGTCACGATAGTCTCTTTCTCTAAAAAGGAGAACCAGACTCTAAAAAGGTTGAACTTGAAGACTGAAAAATACTAAGAATAGCAGCTACATAAAAAAAATTTTGACAAAATGGAAAACCAACTTCAAAAATCAAATTTTCTAAAACCAAAAATGCACTAAGAAGTAAAAAAATAATTGCGTATTCTTGTGTCAATTTTAGTTCACCTAAGCAAAATTTTTTAAATATATGTGTAGACTGCTTAAAAGACAATCAATTTATTAGGATAATATATAATTTGGTTGTCTTTTAAGCAGTCTACAAATATATTTCAAAATTTTTGCTTAGGTGAACTAAAATTGTTACAAGAATACGCAATTAAGTTTTTATTTTTTAGTGCATTTTTGGTTTTAGAAAATTTGATTTTTGAAGTCGGTTTTCCATTTTGTCAAATTTTTTTTTTATGTAGCTGCTATTCTTAGTATTTTCAAGTATTAGTTTGGTGTAAATTTTTCATTCGTATAAATATTTTATTTCTTTGTGGTATAAATATTTCTGACCGTGAATATGCTTAATGAATGAAGAGCATAAGTTAACAGACCATTCTGCGTTATGGGACATTGATTCAGGATTGTCGTCATATATTGAGACACAATAAAAAAATTTACTTGGATTTTATACGAGAATTTCAGCGCTATGACTTCCCTTTTATTAGCCTTGCTTAGAAATGAATGGCAATGAGAATGCATAAATGGAAATAAAAAATTCATTGTCCTCATTATTGTTATAATTATAGTTACTTTTTATTAGAATTATAGTCAATACAGAGTGTATTTTGCTCGAAATTTTTATGTGTTTTCCAGATACAAAAGAAGAAATAAAAAACAATTTTTGCCTAGTATGAAAAAAAGTGCAGAAGTCATTTATGCACGACTGTTTGGACATTTCGTAAAAAGGGACATATCAAATATTTTAATAATTTAGCTAGGGTGAATTCTAATGTTTGTGTTTGACAATTTTTTGCATTAACAACCATTGCATCTATAGATCAAGATTCTAGTTATTCTAACCCTGATTATAATTGTTCATCCCCTAAACGAATATAAACAGATAATAAAACAATTTTTCAATATATGTCTACCCTACTTTTAACACATACATAAAATAAATAGTAGAATAGATGCTTATGTTAAAAACCTGTTAAAAAAGATGCAACAGACATTACATTAAAACGTATACACAATCGGTAGATTGTTCATAATATTAATTCTGCTACTAATATTTAACAGTGAAACAATAGTAAATATGCTCGAGTTTAAAAAAACTGAACCAATGTGAATGCAATGTGAATATTTAACCATTTTATTGCTCTGTAAATGAATTAAAAAAACAAATATAAGCAGGCATATATTTCTAATTATGCTATATAGTTTCATTAATTCTAAAATTAAGGAAGGAATAGTATTCTAGACCTAATACAGATTATCTACTATCAAACGTAATCAATTAATATATTCACCGTCGTTGGAAAATAACACAAAAGCACCCTCAAACATTTATATGCCAATACTTTTTGTATAAATAAGCCAAGGAAATTTTTCTACTGCTGTTCACAATGAAAATCGATTTTTTATCCAAACATACACGTTTTTTATTAAATCTGAAGTATTTCTTCTGTATCTAGTACTACAATGCAACCTACACATATCATAGAGAAAATAAAATATATATAGAATGATATATAATATAGTTTCGGTTGTGTATGTGCTGAAACTTTCTCTACTCTATATTCTACATAAACATACAGTTAACATTATAACCACCAACTTATTCTACTATTATATTGCTTACCTACTGTATAGGATATTACAATCCTCTAGTGTGTGATATGTGATGTTTTAAAAATAATATTATGAATGAGGTAAATAAATATGGAACAAGGAGCACAAGCAGTATACATTTATACAGACAGCAAGGTATTCTCTCACTAAAATAGTCAATGTGTGTCTCATAATAAAAAATAATGCACAGTGGTCATGAAAACTGTTCCATTCGGGAATACATAGCAAATATCAATGGGATATGTCAATTTTTTTAACACGTTTATGTTAACTTGATTTGTAATTGTAATTTTTAATTCAGTTTTCAACCACTTCCGGGCATCTGAATAATATGATATTCGGCAAAAGTTGAAACTAAGAAAAATGTATTACGAAAAAAAAATTGCATTGTTCATCTTGCAATAAAAACGTGTTGTTTTAGTTTTTTAAACTCGAATTATTTAATATTTGTCTTTGATCAAAGATTTGTAAATGAAGTCAGTTTTATTAAATTTAAAAAAACAAAAGTAAATAAAATATTGAATTGATTTCTGGACAATTGGACTGGCCAATTTATGTGCTATATTATAGTAAATTCGTAAACGTTTACTAAATCGAATATAGTACATCCATGAAATTCTACAAAATCCATAATAAAGTGTATCATTTTTTGTTGTAAATTAAAATTGATTATTTTAATAAACATGTTTGTTTCAGTACTATGGGCCATAGAAGTTCGGTACTATGGGTTATGTCCGATTTTCAAAATTGTTTAGTCATTTTGTCTCATATTCATTCGGTTTTTGGGGAAATGTTTCGAATAAAAATTGTTAGTATATTTATAATAAATTTGTTCCTAGATCTCTGTAATTGTATAGTCGGATTTAAAAAAAAAATGTCATGTCTTGAATACATTAAAAATGAAAACAAATTTGATGGAACATATTTATAAAACATTATGTACATGAAATATAAACTGGTTGTCATGTCTTTGGCATCTGGCGCGTCATCGTTGTCGACGTCGCAGCAACAGCTGACTATGGTGGAGGGTATTTACATTGACTCACCCTATAACAAACTTATATATTTATATACATATACGTACTATATACTATATAAAAACCAAAACCACCCTCCATACACACAATATTCAATAATGTTTTAAGTTTCATATAATGTGAAACATATTAGTTGTACAGTATGTTTTAATAATAGTATATAAGGGCACATAGATAGATGAATATGCCACATTGTGTATCATCAAATTGTAATTTACTTTACGATTCAGAGAATGTGAATTCTATTGGGAACAGCTCTATACATGAAATTCTTGAGAGATTCATTGTTTCGTATTTTTTTTAATATTACAAAACTGTATCTTATGATAGTAAATTCACTAGCACAGGTTTTAATATCCCGATCAACAAATTCTATGCTTGTTTAGCCAATTTTACAAAAATTAAATTAAAAGCACCTATTTCAAAATATAAATACTCGCCGTGTTGGTCACTTAGTACTAGTACTATAGACCACACAAGTTCATCTCATTTTTTTAAATTTTATAATTGATTTGTGCATTGATTCGATTTAAATGCTTCGGATAAAAGTTATTCATTAGAAATATAGTAACAACTTTTATACGAAATTTTTTTCCGAAAACCGAATGAATAAAACAAAATTAACTATAAAATTTTAAAAATTGACATCAACCTTAGTGGCCAAGTCTCCATCAATAAATCAACTGACATGGCGGTAGTATATACTTAAGTCTGAGATAGGTAAGACATACGGTGAGATTTTTCCGTGGCGGAAAATTTACCATCACCACTCAAAGAAATCTTTATGTTACAAACAGGGCGGAAATTTATGGATATGCTGGTGTACGCAATGTTGTTTCCTATACATATCAAATCACTGTATTATTCAAATTATTTATTGATTAGTTTAGTTTGAACAGAACGAAACTAGGATCATGTTATTTCGTTTTCGAATGGAAAGGTTAAGAAAATATTGACTAATTTTGTTCATCCAACTTCACGGCGTTTGAAGAATTTATAGCAGACTAATACGAAAAGCTTCATTTATTTCAGAATATTGAAAACTTTAACGGACTGCATGGCCTATACAGACTGTGTTGGAATGCTTTTCCAATACAGAATCAATGTTAAATATTATTTATTACTGGCAGGCCGTCTGGTTATTGTGCGGAGTCAGTCAGTACACATGTAGTCATTTCATATGCGTATGGTAGTTTGTTTGTCATTTAAGAGTGTGTATTGACTCATTGACTGTGTGTACTGTGTGTACTGACTCATTTAAGAGTGAGTGTGTTCTCATTACATGTGTACTGACTGACTCCGCACGGTAACCAGACGGCCTGCCAGTAATAAATAATATTTAACATTGATTCTCTATTGGAAAAGCATTCCAACACAGTCTGTATACGAAATACGATACGAAATATTGATACAACCGTGAATACGAAAGTTCATATCAGACTGACCAAATAACTCAGTATGGTAGTAAAACAAACTCCACTGGTACTTGACAGATGCACAGCTACTGCAAATTGGCCGATGGCCTAGGGTATAAACTCTTATTTACTCACTGGCCTACTGTTGGGCCACCATAGAAAAAAGCCCACTATGAATGTATCCAACCTGATATAGACTTACTTGAAAAGAAAAAAATGTTAGCCTATCTTAAAGTATTACTCGATGAAGAACTAGCATTTTTTCCTTTTTAAGTAACGTGTGAAAATGTGCTGTATGTATTACTAGTAGAGCGAGATTTAGTAATACATTTAGTAATACCTCCGGATTTCATTCGAGATGGCAAGGGGGCCCCTCGGTTTTGTGTCTCAGAAAGACTACAAAAAACTGCACCCTTCTAGCATGTGTAGAATTAAAGAAGGTATTTTTGGTTTTTTCCCCTTTTTTGTGGGGGGGGGGGGTAGATTATACATATATAACAATTTAATAAAACCAAATATTTTGAAGAAACTGTATTATTATTACAAAAAAACTATATTGTTATTCCTGAAATGATAATCTTAACGCTATATTGATCTGTTAAACATTTTTGTGAAAATTTCAATAGTTCAAAACCCAAACTGTTCAAATAAACTATAAAACTTGATGCCAAAATATAAATTTAGGTAGAGAATAGCACTTCAAACGTCCGAAAAAGCAGATGAGTGCATCTATGAATACCTATTGATGACATACAGTTTTTATTTGACTACGTATCTTAGAGGTCATCTAGAGCTCATCAAGATCTATTATTTCTTGAAGTTGTTGATACGCTAATGATGCCCTTAATTTCGACTCAGGTATTGAATAATTTATGTACATAACCTAAAGTATGGTTTAATTCTACAACAGAAACCACTTAATAAACATACTATATCGTACTATGTACTACAAAACAGCACAGAATCGAAACAAAATTGTATTTATTATTCAGTAACGTCAGTTGGCTTTTAATAAAAGATGATTTGAATTTGTGTTAGCATATTGTTGTTTGTTTGTATTTCATGTATATATAAATCAATTTTCTATACATTCGTCACACAAATTCAAATTTAAAAATCGCTTCCAATGGTTTATTGTTCTCGCTATTCTAGCTTCTTTTTTTTCAAATTGTATGTTTTTTAATCGACGTTATTGAAATAGATTTAGGTCACACACTTGTTTTTTTTTTTAAACGTAATGTTTTTTTTTAAAGTTTTGTTAATAATATTTTTATGACGAAGTTCAATATATAAGTATATCATTTCATTTCTATGGTATAGGAGCTTTTTGGAACATAATAAAAATTTATATAATTAATGGAAAAAAAGAAAAACAGCAATGCTTTGCCGTGGTCCACTTTTTATTCTTTTCTGGTAAAAACATATGACATATTTCGATCCTGTATGAGCATTTTTAAACACTGTGACATAAAATATAGGTGTGAATCCTTATATACCTGATAAACTTAAAAACAATTTTTGAAAAGAAATTAAATACCCTTAAAAAATTAATGACAATTTTATTTTTTTTTAAATCAATAGTATATGGTATTAGTAAATCAAATTTCCTAAAATCAAAAAACGGCGTAATAAGCCTCCAATTAATAAATTAACAATAATATATTTTTGTTGCAACAATCACCTAGACTGATCAAAATGAAATATTGTATCTGGTAAAGTTTTGGTATTTGAAAATGTATAAGAGGTAAAATGTAGATAGAAGATCATGTTTGCTACAATTCATGTCCTAAACATTTTTCATATTTAAAATTTTAACTTTCAATCTTAAATTGTAAATATTTTTGTAAAATTTAGTGTTACAGAAAAAATGATAAGAAGTAAAATTATAGTGAAACAAATTACCTAAAACTATACTCCTGATAAATTTTTCTATTTTTCGAATAATAAGAGATACATATAAAATTTTGTGTTTTCCCCTCTCTTTAAACACCCCTTTCCCCTTGTCCGATTTTACCCATTAACAAACTTGACCTTTCAAATATCAAAAGCACCTCAAATATCAAATTTCATATTTAATTTAATCATAATAATTTTATATGTTATATATCTATATATATATATATAAATATATATATATATATATATATATATACATATACATATATATATATATATATATATATATATATATATATATATATATATATATGTATATATATATATATATATAATTTAACGATAATTTTTACGAAGTTCCACCGTCGGTACAAAAACAATAGTTGCATTTCCTTTGGAGGGAATCCGCTAAAAATAAAGTTATTAGCTAAATAACAGTACAAAATGGTTAGTAGCTAATAAACATTACAGTATTTTTCACAGCTTTACATACAATATATTTTCTATAATTAGAACTAATATTAAAAGAGACATTTCACATTTTGTGTTCACATCCTTCACGTTCTAAGTCACCCTTTCTTATAGACCGATTTGGTTCATTAACGAACTAGGCCTTTGTAATGCTAAACGCACGCGGCATATCGTTTGATTTTGATCTTACTAAGATTGTGGCCTGTAAAGCGCATCCAGACGTTTTCGACATCTAGGTAGGTTCGGACAGGAATTTTTTTCCGAAATCGCATCATCGATACAAAACCAATAGCTCCATTATAAATTCGCTAAAATTTAATAAATCCATTTCAATTTGCATTCATTAAAAATGTTCAACAATTCCTATTTAAATTTATAGTTATTCTCTTGATCTTTTTATTTCTACTACTGCTTTCACCCTGATAGCGTCATCGTGATTTTATATAAATTATATGAATGTATTATCATTTATCACATACATACATACACATATACAATATACAATGGTAAAGAAAACATGATTGGCTGAATGATTTTCTCTTTACAAATAATTTAACAATTAAAAGAGAGAAGAAAATATATTTAATATACAAAGATACATTAATGTATAAAATGTATAGTTTAAATTTTATACTGAAAGCATTCCAATCTGATGATCTCATACCATCACCTATGTATGTTTATAAACATAGTTAGAATATATAATCGTTCATTTAAATTATAAATATTTACGACTGAAAATGAGAACGCAGTTACATGTCACATGTCAAGAACAATATTCATCTCGTATAATTTTGTATTCATATGAACATTTAACAATTATTAGCGAATTTCCTCCAAAGGAAATACAGCTATTGTTTTTGCACCAATGATGGAATTTCGTAAAAATTTGCTACTTATTAGATGTTAAAAATCACTATCGCTAAAATTTGTATATATATATATATATATATATATATATATATATATATATATATATATATATATAATATATATATATATTTTTACGAATTTTTGCAAATTTTTACGAAATTCCATCATTGGTGCAAAAACAATAGCTGCATTTCCTTTGGAGGAAATTCGCTATGTACTTTTGTAAATATCTGTGGACTCTCCAGCGGTCACAGTTTTATCCGATTGGAATGAAATTGGGTATTTGGTTCGCTTTTGGTATTTTAAAGGTCAAGTTCGTCATTTGTTTGAGGGAGAGGAAAAAAAACAAAATTTGACTAACTCCCTTAATATTTGATAAATTGAAAAATTTATCAGAAGTTAAGTTGTAGGTACTAAGTTTTACTGCAATTTTGTTTCTTATCATTTTTCTGTTACACTAATATTTGCAGAAATATTTACAATTAAAGATTGAAAGTTAAAATTCTAAATATCTGTTCACATCAGAGTTCGAGAAAAATGATCAAGTAATGAATTGTAGCAAACTTTATTTTCTACAACTTTACTCCTTATACATTTTTCGATTATTCTAATATTAAGAGAGATATTAAATATTTTGTGTTTGACACAAATACATGAAATCTATTTTATTGTAAAAAATTTTGATTGTCGTTTCCATAGTAACTATAAACTATAGTCGTTATATATCGATTTATGTTGGTTATTAATAAATACAATTTTTAGCGAGTCATATCATATCAGATAATATATTTCATTTTGTTCACACTAAAATTATGACCGCTAGAGAGTGATTTATGTATTCTAAGGAAATTCGCTAAGTTGACGCAGCTCCTGCGTAACGAATTTTTGCGTATTTTTACAGTTTTTTTTTCTCTTCTCATATTTTTGCCTCATTTTCAATAAAATTTCTCAAACAAACACAACACTACACAGTTTTTACAATCCCACCAGGAGTTAATAGTTGTATCAGCGGATGTAGGTAATGTGGGCTGAGGAACATTTGAATGATGTATCAATTTATAAAACACTGTCATAAGATCCTCTTTGTCTTTACATATTTGTTCTATCTCTTACGGTTTCAAAGTTGGTCAGTTTTGCCCATTTTGCCCAAACATGGTCCGATTTTGTCTATTCACGAACTTGATATTACTTTTTAGCTCTAAAACACACACACAAAATTTCAGCTCGTTTTCTCTTTTGGTTTTTGAGTTATCGTGTTCAAAGACGGACGGACATGCGCAAATTGCCGAATTAGGCCATTTTATGAACAGCCATGCCAAGCATTTATGTCAATGATTAATATTTTCAAGCGTTACAAAGTCGTGATCAAACTTATTATACCTTGTATATTTACATATACTGGGTATAAAAACATTCACAGCAGTAGAGGGGAGGTATATATTTAGATATATGATAGGCAGTCAGCATCATACTGACTATAGCTATGTAGAATAGAATACTCACTATATCTAGGAGGATAATATACATACAAATATTATATATATATATTTCATTATAATTAGATTATCTTTGTTTTCAAGTGACACTAATCAACATAATATAAAGATAAATGTTATATAAAATTTAAACATTGTAAAAGCTCTGAATTGTTTTATTTTATAATAATAATACTCTAAATATATAATATGTATGTACAATACATGTACGAATAAGATGTATAGATAATGTTTATCATAAAGAAAGTTTATCAAATGCTTAAGGGGGAGTTGACACTTGCTACCAGATCTTTTTATGTTCTATAATTCAGAGCCACTCGGAGCCACTCCCCATAAGCTGTGTGAGAGTAAATAAGAAAGGTATGTTTTGAAATAAGACGGAACGATGTTTCAATACAGGTTGTCCTACCAATTATTGCCTAATAATTTATTCAATCAATTTACGCATAGTTTTAGGAATAGTTGGGAATAGTTTCAATTTCCGTAACTGAAAAGCTTTTCATGCATAAGGCCTGCTGATGTATGATACAATGAAATGATAAAAGATTTTTTAATTCAGGGATTTTTTTTTAAAGTGCAATTAAACCGTTATTATAGCCCGTTATATTACTTGCACCATCCGCGGTAAGTAAAACGAATTTTTCTAAAGGTAACGATTTTATTCGTGCTCCGTCATAGAGATTTTTGGCGGTCGTTTCGCGATGTAGGGAAATCTTGGCAGAGAGTTCTTCTTTAACAAATAAATCATACGAATGTAAATTAACATCATTGGCATGTTTATTGTATCCAATAAACTATTGTATTGTATTGTCATCAAATTCCACTGACACTATACTATACCCCCTACGAAGAAAAAATAATTAAATCAGGTAAATAATTGTTTATTAGTTCCCCGATATGAATAATTTGATGGTTTAGAATATAAACCATCAAAAAAATTTACAAGCGGTTTACGATTGTCAAGCGGTAAACGGTTAACGCAATAGATTTATATTTTATAATTTATATAATATTTATATTTTATTCATACACAAATATATTAAAAGGTACATTTTATGCCCCAAATTGCTAGCCCAAAATTTCAGTATGTATTGTATACTTTATATAATAGTGACCATAAAAAAAAATGTTTTAATTAAAAAAAGAAAATAATAATAATTGGTAGGTATCCTGTATATACTCTATCTCTCTTCCTACCTCTCACTCAGAGCTGAGTGAAGCCAAACTTTGCCCACCTATGGTCTATATATATGCGTATTGGCAGCGTGCAGAGTATATGGTGGGGATAACCGAATCGTCTGCAGCGCAGCTGTGGTCAAAATAATAATTAGATAAGCATTAATTATTATAAATATTAATAAAATGTACTACTAATAATAATAATGAATATTTAAATTAACTATTAAAATACTTTTTGTATCACAGTCAGTAGAATAACAAAGAAACTAAATTATTCTTTGGACCTCTTCATGTTTAAATAATTTTTTTCAATCTTACCAACTTGATATCGGATTGATTATATTCACTTCATGAGCAATAGATTCCTCTTGAGCCAGCAGTGACCGGTAGGCACCTCAACTCGGTGGTTTATTTCATTCCAGTTTTTGACAATGAGCCAGGTTGGCTTCGCGTCCATACCCAGCTTTGTTTAGCCTGTTTGCAGCCCGCTTTGTTCATTCATTTCCTATTCATAGACCTATCTACCCGTTCGTTTAGGGCAGATGTAGTATTTTGCCTAGTTATTTCTAGTAATTCGTCGCCCGTCTCGTTGCCCTCGACCCCGCAGTGTCCTGGTACCCACATCAAGGTGACCTCTTGTGTCCTTGCCAATCTCTCCAGTGATACTCTGCCAATCTCTCAATACGAGAACAGGAGAAGATGTTATTTTAGCCCATGTTTGCCTCTGAAAGTATGGCATAAACCTCTATTTGAAAAAATTAGCGTATCGTCCTAATGCAAAACTGGCCCTATCGCCTCTGCTTAGCACGTACACTCCTGTCCCCGCTTGACCCTCTTCTAACTTGAAACAAACCCAACAAGCTTAAGAACAAATAAATATATTGTCAATCTAGGTTAAATAGATTTCGTTTGGTAAATCAAATAACATGATATTTCACCCGTTCTTGATGATTCCTATTCTAATATTGTAAAAACCTTCGGTATATATATAACGTACATATTATAATAAAAGCTAATAGTAGAGAAATATAAGTCAAGCTTATACACAAATCAAGAGTAAAGCTGTAATGTTAGTATTATACTGACTACTTTTACAATAACAACTAAACATACACTATTAGTACTTGTATGAGCTTTCTCTTGTAATTTTCTCATTTGTTTTATTATTTTATTTTTAGTCATTTATTTATTATTATTTGTAATTCTAATGTTTTAGGTAGATCTACTATTTTAATTTGTTCAATCTTATCAAATTTAATTATTATTTAAAATGATTTAAATATGTTTGAATTCAGACAAAGGAAATAGTCAGATTTAACAATTGTTGCTTTAGTCTGTTGAAAAATCTTTCAAGTGTAGTATTTACATTCATAACTTTAAGTTCGTTGTCGTATTTGTCCATCAAACTGTTCTTTCAATATACAGTCTGTTCAAAAACTCGCTTATCTGATGTTAATATCGAAAAACACTTTCTGTAGCGTCTAGCTATTTTGTATTGTAAGTTTTATTAAAATATTTTCGATAAGCGGTTTTTGAACAAATGGTTGGATACCATTTCCTAGGAAGTTTGAAACCACCGTTTTAAACATCTTATGTCTTAAACTTGGGGTGTTAAAGAAATTATGTAATTCATTATCATTAAAGATAAATTCATATTAAAGAATAGTAAAATAAATTGAATTTACGGCATCCAATAATTTATTTACGGTGTCGGATGTTATTGTCAATGTTTCACAAGAATGATAATTAATGATTTAATTTGATTATGATACTTCTGATACTCAAGAATTTTCGTAGTTTGAAAAACACACTTTTAGCACGAACAATTTTATTTTT
Source organism: Nineta flava (assembly GCA_963920215.1). Lineage (NCBI taxonomy): Eukaryota > Metazoa > Arthropoda > Insecta > Neuroptera > Chrysopidae > Nineta > Nineta flava. Next base: position 86,497,393 of record OY986041.1, on the reverse strand, counting down.
AACTCGAGACGATTGGCTATTTGTTGTGCACAATGTTTCACCTAAATGTTTAAAATTAAGAATATATAATATAGCTTTAAAAAAATAGGTAACAAATTCTAGTAAAGTTGTTTTTCTACTTCTTGTACGTTTTTTGAACATGACAGATATTGCATACTTTGTGCTTCCTTCTTTCCCTGAGCCCGTCCCCCTTAACATATTCTTCTTATTAACGAAAACGGTCTTTGAAATATCAAATACGAAATTTCATTTTGATTAGACTAAAATTCGCTAAGTTGATGCAGCTCCTTCGTGACGAAATGTCGTTTTTCATTATATATTAAATAGGAATGATAAGCTCAAGCCACGTCATATAACTAATTGAAAACGTCTCGTGTTCTTCAAGATTGTAGAGGCTGCCCTGAATGGGCTACACTTCGACCATAAGTTCCATTGTGATGCTTAAGGATGTGAGGATGTGGGTGGGGTGGAAGGAATTTTTGTGTACAGACCAGGAATTGGTATTCACCTGGAGTTCGTGAAGGAAACTGCAGAAAACCTTCTCAAGCATAGTCAGTTACTTCGTTCCTGTATATACGCCGACAGCTCAGTCAAGTAATCACCCCCCCCCTATTTTTTCTTAATAATTGACAAACTGCCGACGTTGGGATTCGAATCCATAACCTCCCAGTTTCCAAGTAGGCATACTGCGCAGACGTAACGTCTTAGACCGCTCGATTACTTGGACTGGTTCATATATAATATAATATATAAATAAAATGGTGACTGGTGAACGAACGTTTGAATAACGTCCACCATTTTTAAAGAGTGTGTGTCCCCAGTCTAATAATTCAAATTTCTATAAATGTTATTTGCTGGGTGGAAAAACTACGTCATGTTAGTTTTTGTTTTTTTTGTAAATTCAAACCTCGAGTTGGTAAACTTGGTGAGATCTTGCATGTTTGAGGTCTTCGTTTATTTTAATGCGATTTGTATTTGCCATATTCAAAACTATACAATAGATCACACATTTTAAAATAACTGGAAGTGAAATGTGCTATCGTGATCAGGTTTATCCATTTATCACATCCATTGAATTTTCAAAAAATAGCAATGCAAACGTAAAATTCTATGGAATAACGAATCCGAAGCTGCAGCAGAACATCCGTACACATAACAGTAATAGCATGTAGTAAAAAAAATTCTATATAATATTTTCAATTAGTGAATAATGTAATTTAAAAATATAATAATTCAGAAAAATGTTAATTAAAAAATATTTTTAATAAACCATATAGACTAGAAAGATCGAGTAGAAAACAAATACAAAAAACATGAGGTGTAATAAATAAATAAAAACAAAACATACAAAAATATTATAAAATTGAATACGCAAGAAAAAAAAACACAATTAAAAACCATAATTATTATTTATATATTTAAACAGAGGAAAAAAATGAAATCGGTCATGCACGCACGTGTCCATGTCCTCGTATCCAAGTAGGGTTCTGAATGGTTTATCAAACATTATCTGAACTATTTATGTTCGGAAAACTCGAGTTTACCTAAAAATTATTATCTTCAAATAATAAGTGGGAAATCAAATATCTAAAACAAGCATATGCAATCCATAAAATATTAATAAAAATTCATTTTTTCTTTTTCGCACTCATTTGAATTATAATATTGATATATTTTGTATATATTATATATTTTGTATTTTGTTTGAGAACGCATGAGTGACGCGAAACATGTCATTTTTGTTTAATTTAAAATAAAAAATAAAACAGTAGAAAAATGTAAAAAAAGAATTTTTAAAAAAGAAATTTTATTTCACAATCCTTATTTTGTGTACCTCATACCTAACTGAAATTTTGCCTGGGCTATGTAAAATCCAACAGATCTAGGTCTTCTCAGTCAGATATTTCGAACATTTCGAATTATCTGATAATAATTTTTATTAGTTCAAGTGGCCGTGCGGTCAAGGTTTTTATAAGTTCATGGTTGTCGGGATCATAAATATTTGTTTATATGAATTAAAAAATTATTTTTGAACATAATATTTTACCCAAATTTTCATATAGGCATCATCAGATATCCATAAAATGGAGCCAAGTTATATACAAATCTATACTAATATATAAAGAGATATAATTAGTTTGTTTGTTTATTCCGGGTAATCTCAGGAACTGCTGAACCGATTCCAAAACTTATTTCACTGAAAGTAAGTTACATTATTTCCGAGTGACATAAGCTATAAACAGATTTTGTTGTATGCATCCTTGGTCGCATGGCAGCTACTAAATCCATGCCTGCGTAGACAAACATATCTCTTAAACGATGCGAAATAGAGAAAATCTTGAAATATAGAAAAATGTTTATCTAATAAAAACAAACAACTTTTGTATAAAATTTTTATTCACACAATCAATAGTTTAGACATAATTTCAGTACGAAGTCTGTACGGTTTAGCTCTATCATAAATAAAGAAATACACGTTTCAGCGTTTTTAGATAATTAATCCTTAAGGGGGTAAAATACAAAGTGAGAGATTCGGTTTTTTTGAAGTTAGAGAGTTGAAAATTTCTATTTCAGTTATGCATACATCGTAAAATACGTGTTTCTTAGATTTTGGAAATGGATCCTCAAGGGGTTGAAACACGTTTCCATGGAAGTTGATATTTTAGCCTATAAATTGTAAATTAACAAATGAATACGCACATTTAACAGCGTTTTAAAACAATCCTTCCTTGACATGAGGAAAAATTATGTTACTCAGTTATAGGGTTTTACAAAATTTGTGTGGGCAAAGTCGCAACGGGTAATGTTAGTTTTAAATAATTAGCAAAATAATAAAGAATAATACACCTTTTCATTTGTCTTTTTGTCTTAGGGTTTGGATTGTGTGGCTATGTATAGGTAAACCTATTCATTATACGATTCTGTTGAATTCTCTTTGTTTTCAATTTCACCATCATTCCTCATTTGAAAGTTAAAATTAAATTTTATTGATTACGTTATAAATTGAATCGTTGTTGCTCATGTTGTTGAATGACAAATGAATGTAAAGAAAATTAAAGATGGACGTTAGACGATTGTTTTGAGTTATTTGATATTTGATATTTGTGTATTAATGATATTGTTTGCGCATGTCCACTATATTTTCATAATAACAGTGATCTCTTTATAACTGGACAGTGTATCTATATGGGCCTAAACGTGATATAACGAACACAATTTCTAGATTTGTCTATCATTTGTAAAATTTAGTACCTTGGCTAGTAGAGAAGCGCTTCAACTGTGACTTATGGCATAACATGGTATAATCTGTCCAGCTATTTGTGCAACACAGATATGGCATAAAAAGTATATATTACATTGACATTATTGTGTGGATTGTTAACAAATTATTGTTGTTAATGGAAAATTGGAGTAATTAAGTATTAATTTATAAAAATGTCATTTATCAATTTTTAATGCTGTTGATTTTGTACTATTAATATTAATTTAGTAATAAGTTTTATTAATTGGACAATATTAGATATATTATTTATTTATTAAAGTATGAAAATTTTCTAAATTGATCTCAAAATTACTACGTCCTGAATCGGTACCACTCATGTCCTCCTTTATGATTATATTTTTATTTTTTTTGTTTTCTCTAACCTGCTTGTGCGATATTGTCAAACCTTCGGTAATCAGTAAGTCTTTTATTAAAGAATAACGGTTAACTTCAACTATCTAAATAGCTACAATAGTAACGATTCATTTTGAAAGGGTTATGATATTTTAAAAGTATTCAGCTATATTATATTAGTTTTTTTATTTACTAAATTTGAGACATTATTGGTGAAAAAAATAGAAAAATTCACTGTATATCAAACGTATAAAATATTTATTTATAAAACATACTTTTAAATCTCAAAATTAGAAAGTTTATTTTCCATAAGATTTGATCGAACTTTAATATTTCATTACAAAAGTTTCATTTACATTTGTGTTGACATTATTGTAAACTTTTTTACGGAACCCTTAATGATACAATACATACCATACAGAAGAATTAAACTCATAAATTTTACACACAACAGCTTTCTGCCCATGTTTTGTTTATTATTTATAATTTGGTGTACAATTTTTTATATATATATATATATATATATATTTTTAAATTACATTCCAAACAACAATGCAAATATAGGTTATAAATAATTCGTTTCACCGCCCTTTTATCGGCTGCCACATGTAGAGTGTAGAATATTGTTGTTGTGTAGTAGTAAATATTATTGTTTTTCCGAATGAATGAGTTTTCAGTGGGTTTTTTGTGTGTGTGTCTGTGTATTATTATTAGAACATAATGTTATTATTTTACGTGCAGATAGATGTACCTTAACATACACATTATATACACACGATAAAGAAATTATTGGTTTATAGATAATATTGTTGAGTTTCGAAATAAACATCTGATAAATAATACCAAATCAATTAAATTTTAGTTTTAATTTACATTTATTTTCAGTAAAAGACCCCCAAAAAGTTTTACAGGCAAGTACAGATGCAGCTATATTATTTTTTGCACCCATATTATTTTCCAATATAATTATTAAGAATTTTAATTGACAAAAATTTAGATTCATCTTTCATATAAAATTTTAGATTAATAAATTTATAAAATAAGAATGTAAAAAATCGTTCTCAATAAGTGTTAACAAAAAAATTTGTAATGTAGCATGATCTTAAATTAAATTGTTAATAATAAAAATAATAATAATAATAAGGTTTTACCTACGTTTCTGAGACACCATGGTCTACTTTTCAACCTTTATTAATTTTTAACTGCATATTTTTATGATGTGAGTGATGGACAAGAAATTGATATGCAGGCTAGTAATTGTTGGGTTGTGTGGCTGCAGCCGACTTTGATAGGAACTATGCTGAAATTAATTTGGAGTTCGTGAAGGGAAACTGATGAAAACTTCCAGAAGCATTACCGATTACTTCGTTCTAATTAATTTTTTAATTACAACCTGCCGATGTTGGGATTCGAACCCATATAACCCGTCAGTTCCAAGTAGACAGAGCGCGTTAGACTGCACGGCTACTTGGGCTTAAATTAAATTGATATAACAATTGCCATCCAAAATGGTTTTAATTGACACCCCACACGAGATTCTCAATTTTTGTATATATCTGTTTCAACCCCTTACACTAACCAATGGAAAAAAATTTGCATTTCTGAAAATTTTCTCGCAATCTATACCTTATCTTTATTCATGATTTTATTCAATTTTTTTCAGCGATACTTTTGGAAATACGTTGGGTCAAGGAGAATTAAAGACAAAAAAAATTATTTACATGAAATGGTGTTTTAAAAAGCTTTTGGAAACCTCTCAAAATAATTTGGAATAATATTGTGATTTTTCGTTTGAACCGCCAAAACAAAAGACTGAAAGAGACAAATTGGCAAACTAACAAAAATTTCAAAAATGGTGCCAATGCATTCTATCACGTATTCTTAAATTATGCAATTCATTTCATTGCCAATATTTTAAATGTTTACTTTTCTACAGTTTCATTTATTAGAGATTGTCGTTTTTCTTCTGCACTAATATTTAAGCCAAACGTTGTTTGTTTTGAGACAAACATTTATTTCTATTTAGAGAATATTTTTTGTGTATTTCCTTATTCCGCATCGTTTATTTGGCTAATCTGAATAATACACGATATAAGTTATGGGCAGGCAGCTGTCAAAGAAATTATGGCCCAACTGAATTCTTTCTTAAGTGTTCATAAAATTTTTAAACTTTTTTTGAAAAAATTTAGAAAATCCGAACATCTACCCTTCCGCAATAAAGTCTTAGGTCTAGAAGTTTTATTAATACATAAGCTCTACTGATACAAAAATTGGTTATGCAATTTGAAAGTTGCAGCTGTTTTACATCAGATGCTGGTCATAAAACATCGATTACGGCTACCTCAATTTCGTTTTAAAATAATTTTCTAGGAACTACTTAACGGAATATAAGATGGAAAACCTTCCTTCATGTATTAGATAAAGAGAGCGGAGTTCTCTTACAGTTTTCGGCTCTATACAAGGCAAGTTTTGCAATCATTCATCTCTTTAAATCCAAACTTTTTTTGTGGTTTCTTGGTTTCCTAAGTTTGTTTGGATGACCGATATTCCTCCATCAACAATATCATCCCTTTTCTTCATATATTTGTAGAAACATCAACTCGTCAACATGACGCATTTATACACGATATTATATATACCGATTAATACATAATATATATTTTTGGTAGGTATATTATAATTTTAAAATAATTTATATCTATCCCATTTTATCAATTATACTGTTTATTAATTGTATATATTCTATCCTATTCCGCGTTATTCAACATACAATGTAATTTAGAATATAGAAAGTAAATAGAATGGGAAGGAATGACGACCATTATAGGAGAATTTGATGATTGGAATAATCCTATATATATATATATATATATATATATATATATATATATATATATATATATATATATATATATATAATATATATATATATATATATATATATATATATATATATATATATATATATAAGGTGTTTGTAATTTAATGAAATTATATAACTATATAATTTTGATACTGCGATTTTGAAACACTGTCATAAGTGGTAGAAAATAAATCGGTAAAATGGTAATACTAATGAAATCACAACCCGAAAAGTTCTTGCCATATGTTAATACTAATAAAGGGTGTTTTCTCTAACTTACACAAACAAGATAGTATTTGTTACACCTGATTTTACACTAAAGTTTAAATGAGCAGAAGAAAGGTAACATTTTATTAAATGTACCAAAAAATATTAATACTCATGATTTCCCATTTCGAGAATATATTTGAAGTATCTAAAGCTAGGCTATATATAATGCTGAAACTCTTCTTAAAAGTTTTTGTTTCGTTAGTAAATATTTTTTCTTAAAATCAAGGTGGAATATTACTGTTCTAATATTATACTGATGGACTGATTCATGGATTGTTGTAAACAATTCATAATATATATTTTTCAATTATTTATAATATCCTTTACCCAAATATATTGCCCGTTGCTAATTTAGTGACTGTCTTACGGCAAATATATGGTCTTGTAATTTTTTAAATTTTAACGTGAAACTTGTTTAGTACTCAGTTTACTGACACTTTTGAAAGGATTTAGCATGTTTTGTGGAAAAAAATTCCAATAAAATTATTATTCTAGTCAAAATTATTTTGATCCAGATTCTCAAGAAACACAAGAAAAGAGTGGATAAAAGTTTACGTCCCAGTCAAAACGGCACAGGCAGTGATATATTTCAGTTTATATAAGTCTGATGAAAAGCGTTAATGATCATGAACCGTTAAAATTGATAGTTTTTGGAGTTATTGAGTATACGAACATCCAAAATAGCCAGAATTTAATACGTATCTATACGTGGAGGTCCGTTACTATTTAGATCCATCGTATAATGACAAAACTAAACGACTACATTGTATGTATAAATAGATAGAATCAAACTCAACTGTATTGAACCTTATATGTTGAACCTTATATGCACGTAAGGGGAACATATTTCAAAATAGAAGGGCAATATTATTTTAACTATATTTGAAAAATGGCCATTACTTTGAGGAGAAATTTGATAGAGATTTCATCTCATAATCTTATAAGCCAAAAAAGAATGTAAAATATTTCTCTGTAAACAAATAACAGACAATATCAGCAATATAATTAATAAAGTATCAGCAATATAAAAATAACTTTATTTCGGAATTTTTATGTAATTCATCATAATACATAAAGCAAATTTTATAAACCATACAATTTATTAACAACAGTAAATTGAGATCAGTGACACTATTTGCGAATTTTAGTTGTCGTACTGTATATAACCCCACCATACACTTGTTGGTTATCACTGATTTTTCCCTTTATATTCCCTTCCCTTTATTTAAAAAATAGACTGATCCACTCAAAGTGTAACAATATTCGAGGGCTCAATACAAATGAACACAGTTCTATCTATACGAGTATTCATATTATAATCATAATAACAATAATATACTGACGATATATAACGCACACACCTCACAGAAGTAATCATAAAAATAAATCCACTTCATTTAACTGTTTCTTTCTCTTATTTTTTTCCCTATTTTTTCATCACGTTGTTTATGTAGACCAAGAGAGAAACGCACGTATAGGTACGCTGTGTGTCTGTATGTATGTGTGGTATATTCCTGTGATAGTAACCCGGGAGTGTTTCTTTTCACATCCTTTTATTCCTGTCATTTTATTATTTATTTAAACATTTTTTTTTCATTTATCTGTTATCTAAATAATTTATTATTTATTTATGTTTTTTTTTTTCATTTCAATTTGGTGAATTGCTGTGCATTAAATATTTACACCAGTAGAGTTTTACTCTATCTTCATCTCAAATACAAAATATTTTTAGATATAAAACAGAAGAACTTTCTTTAAAACCTTATGATATCTTATTTATTTGATATCTTAAGACTTGCTGAGAGTTTGAATATTGACTTAACGAAACGACTATGTTAATACCCCCTCCATAGACCTTCCATAGACCTTCTACTTCAGTCCGACGAGATTCGCTTCTCCCATATGTTGGCGATAGCCTGAAGCTTGCTTATCAAGTCCTCCCGAAGGTTCATATATTCGGGGTGAGATTTACCGAATATTCTGTATTTCCTGTAACCCAGAGGTTCGCACTCAAAGATTATGTGGCTGGATGTTTCTTCCTCCTCCAGTGTCTATGTGAAAGTGTCTATACTTAAATTGAGTACAGTCTCTGATACAAATAACATACATTTACCATTGAGGATTTATTTTTTTGTATTTACTGTCGGACGATATTTTTTCCCTGATTGTCATGGACGAACTAAATTAAAATATTTTCCCACAAAATGTAAATGCAGACATTTCGTTCGTTCAAATAGGTAACACCTGTTTGATTTAAACATATTTATAATAAAATAATATTCTTTGCTCCAATGAAGCCATTTTTTAAATTATTTTTGGCTGATCAAGTATATTATTCGTATTTTTCTCAGTTTAAGCCAATTTTTTTACAAGATAGGTCTGTCTAAGCATATGTGACCGATATCCAAATTTCTATTTCCGTTTGGGGGTTGCCTGAGGCCAAAAATGGCATTTATTATAGGGCGAGACGATAGTTTCGATAGTGATTCAGATTTGAACTGTCATCAATTTGACTTTCATAAATATCACACGCGGATTGACATTACCAACTTAGGATAATCACTTTATCGATGAAATTTTTAACTGAAACTACTTTTAATTATTATGTAACTAACTTAACTAACTTTAACTAACTAACTTCGAGAAATTTATGAAAAGATACTTAACATTAATCTACATGAGTTGGTACTATCTGTCTATTTTTAACCCGACTTCAAAAAGGAGGATGGTTCTCAATTAGTCTGTATTTTTTTTAAATTTGATTTTTTAAATGTGTGTCACCTCAGAACTCCGTCATTTATGAACCGATTTTGAATTTTGTTTTTTTGTTTTAAAGGGTTTAATTTCCCATTGGCACCAAATCACATTCTGATGAGGGGATCCCCGGGAAATCTAGGAAAATCCTCATTTTATATGTGAAAGGGTATACTCATTCATAATGGGAAAATAAGAAATTTTTTTTAAAACCGACTGCAAAAAAATTTTTTACAAACAAAAAACCGACCCCAAAGGAAAAATTTTTACAAAAAAAAAACAAAATGCATGTAAAAAAAACTGAAAATCGGTTATGAAATAATGCACTAAAAATTAAAAAAAAAAAACAACGGATAAAAAAAAAGTGTTATATTGAAATGCACTAAAAGTTTGTTGGTCTACCCATATTTAGACAAATAAAATAAGTTATTGAACTTCAAAGTCACTAAAAAGCGAGAAATAAAACCTATTTTGACAAAATGAACCCGACTTCAAAAATCAAATATTCTATAACAAAAAATGCACTAAAAAGTAAAAAAATAATTGCATATGCTTGTGTTAATTTTAATGCACCTAAGCAAAAATTTTAAAATATACATGTATAATTATTTTTATTTTTGGAGGCGATGTCCAAAAGTTATGTGAATTTCTTTATGCTGATACCGACTCCAAAAATAACAATAATATTTATATTTAAAATATAAATTGTACATATATATTTAAAAATTTTTACTTAGGTGAACTAAAATTTGCACAAGAATATGCAATTATTTTTTTACTTTTTAGTGCATTTTTTGTTATAGAATATTTGATTTTTGTAGTCGGGTTTCCATTTTGTCAAAATTGGTTTTATATTACACCACGTTTACTCCTAGCATTTATTTTAAACCATAAGTAAGAAAATAAACACATGCATGCAACAAAATATAACAACAATAATTATTATCCTCGATTTCCCACATGGTGATGTATTCTGTGAATAATAAATTGCGTGTTTGCTGATAATATTTTCTGGGTTAGAAAAAACACTTAAAACTTATTTGTTGAATCAAAATAAAATTTTATAACAGTCATACACGTTTTTGTTCGTAGATACATATATATAGAGTTACGTGTGTAAAGTTAGATTTTACCATTTTATTCCTCTAAGGCATAAATAAAAATCATATATGTGCGAACTGTGCATGTATAGTTACTCGAATTACAAAAAATTGATCCAATATGCTTGTTTCAATTGAGGGGCTTGATGCAATCAGGTAAATCTAAAATTTCCCATTAAAAAAATGCATTTTGACTGTGGAAAATATGTATAGCTGTTTCGTTTGGTGCAAGAACCGGGCACAAGTACTACATCAATCTTCTCCTGTAGGGTAAATAGTGTGAGAAAGGCTACATCAACGGTAAATAGGAACCGGGTACCGGGTTTTAAACCGTTGATTAAAAAATCGGGAATGCACGGGCTTTTTATTGAATAATTAAGAGTTTAATTGGAATAAGTTTGCTGATTTATTTAAACCTTGATAGTGAACTTACCAGGTGTCTTATTTAATATCATTTAATATCATTTGGCTCTCATCAAAAATGTGTTTCAACTTCTGGACCTGGATCTTGCATCAAGGCCCTCAATTGTAAAGAACGTATGAAAAAATTCCATAAAATAAATAAAATTGCATTCAATCATAAAACAGTTGTTGAAAATTATCTGTAATCTTTAATGAAAAATCTCATTTGTGTTAAAATTTCAGGGTAAATAAGCGCAAAAGCCATGTTCAAGCATTGAAGTAAAAATATATTTAATTGAAACTGTTTGATAAGCAAAATAGAGTAACCTCTATAATAGCTCCGCTTCAAAACAAACTATGAGTACAAAGTTCTTATAGGGGGGCCTCGAAACAAGTTCATTCTAGTAAGAAATTACATGTAATACAAATTGCTTAAAATAATTTAAATTAAACAATGACACACTCACCAAATTAGCAACGAGCAACATATCTCTGACTCCATATCCCAGAGATAGTTACGATTGCCTAATTCATACTGATGATGGATACTTTGTAGTCAAAATACGTGTTTATAAAATAAAAATAAATGTTCTTAGGAATTGGGGCAAAATCTGAAATTTAATTTCAAAAAACCTAGATTTCTCTTTGATTATCTTAATAATCATTATATAAAACTTGGTATATCTAACTCTCTTAGTATTGGAAAAATCGAAATAGGTATAAGAATAAAGTTATAGAAGATTAATTCAATACAATTTAATTTCATATCATTTTTTCTGTTACTAATTTTTTACAGACATAAGATTTAATTTTGCTAATTTCAATCCTAAATTTCTCTGTATAAATTAGATTTCTTGAAAAATTATCTGGAATTAATTGTAGTATTTGAATTGTTGATTTTCTACAACTTTATTACTAATTTTTCGAATTTTCCAATACTAAAACAAATATTATATAATTTATGTTTTCTTCTTTCCCTTTAGCCATTTCTACTCAATATCGTACTTGATCGGACCAGAATTGTGCACGCTAAAGATCACAATTCCATTTAATTACGACACACACGTAAAATTGATATTCAGAAGTATTTTGTGTGAAATTTTTTTATTATTATTTAGTTTGGTTCTATTTAATTGAAGAAAATTGTACGCATTGTATTCACGATTATATTTAAACTGAAAATAGCTGCATATAGTGAAAAGTGTACGTTCGTAGTCTATAGTCAACATAATAATATAATGTAACCAGACAACCTTCCGAGACTTGTTGCATAAAGGTATACATACATACATCCACATATATATATATATATATATATATATATATATATATAGATTGGAAATGACATATGCAGGTTTGATCTCTCTAATCAACTAGGATTCTGTAAAGATATGTATATTATATATATATATATATATATATATATATATATATATATATATATATATATATATATATATATATATATATATATATAATATACATATCTTTACAGAATCCTAGTTGATTAGAGAGATCAAACCTGCATATGTCATTTCCAATCTATATTTAAAGCAAGAACTATAAATAATAATATATGTGCTGATACAGAGTGAAAATATAGCGTGTCAATCATTTTATGAGACTTTACAATTGAGAACTGATCTGCAGGTGAGGCATAAAAACATGGTTAACTATTGTGTACAACGACTAAATCATTTGTTTACATTCAGTAAGTATATTGATCTTAATTAATTTGTATTTAATGAATCTATGGGATGAATTTGTCCAACGTATAAGAGGATGAATTAACTCTCCTAGTAGCTCACAGGGGCTCATAATAGTTTTAGTGTAGGAAAGAGACGCAATCGCCCAAGATGTTGTAGCAAACTTAGTTAAAAGCGTGCCTACAAGGCTTGAGAAAGTCATTAGAGCCAAAGGAGGTAATATCCACTCTTAAAAGTATAATTCCTTCCTAACATATACAAATTTATAAAAATGTAGTTCAAATGAAAAAAAATTCCATAGAAATTAATTTAAATGAACTTTTCAAAGTGTGCCGCTTTTTTTGCTATGCACTGTATGTAAGAGTATATAAAACACATTTCAAGTTTAGTTAGTTTAAATTGAGACAAATAATAAATGGTAATTAATTACAAAATGAAATGAGTAGTATCCATGTTACGTAGATAGTTATAATATATCATCATACATGCTATAGGTAGATACTATTTATTTTATAAACATATACATATTATGAGCTAGAGTTGACGTAATTTTATGAAAATGGAAATTTTAATGATATATGATATTTATTGTTTAAATACGGAATGAATTTTATGATTTTAAACAGCTAAAATATTTTGGTTTAATCTATTGACGACTTTAAAAAAAAATGCTTCAACAGAAAATGAGTGAAACAAATAACTAATAAACGAAACGGGATACAGATCAGAATTTATAAGTGTATACAAAAATGTGAACAAATCACATGTGAAAATAGAGTAAAAATACGATAATTATGACGGTAAAAATAGACTGTTCATATCTGATGAAAAATACAATTATAATTAGCAAATATAATTCTTCATATCTTTTAAACAAGTGAAAATAACAACTAAATGAGTTATGAACGAAAGTTTCTGAAAAAAGTTGTTTATTTTTAAAAAAGGACATTTTTTGTTCTTCAAGTTTTTTTCTAACTCTAACTGTTTCAAAGATAGACAGTTTTGCCCATTCACGAACTTGATCTTACTTTTTAGATTTAGAACACAAATACAAAATATCAGCTCGCTATCTCTTTTCGTTTTTGTGTTATCGTGTGTTCTAGAGCTAAAAATAAGGTTAAAATTCGTGAATGGGCCAAATCGGACAATGTTTGGGAAATAGAAAAAAAAATGTCACTATTTGAAACCGTAAAAGATAGAAAAAAAATTTAAAGACAAAAAATGTTCCTGTTTTAAAATAAACAATTTTTGTTTGAAAATTTTTTATAAACTAAGTATATACTGGGTATTTAAGCAATTTGTACTCAGTTATTTTCAACTATTTAGTATCGAGTAATTATAATTTGAATAACTATATCTTAAATAACTCGAAGTCAATAACAATTCATTTTATTTGAAAATTATTTTCGTTTTATATCGTTTCAATATCTAAAAAATTCGTTGCGCAGGAGCGCAACTTAGCGAATATCCTTCGAATACATAAATCACTTTCTAGCAGTCATAATTTTAGTGCAGTCATAATTTTGTGTAATGAAATATAATATCTGATATGACTTTAGTATTTGCAACAATAGCTGCATTTCCTTTGAAGGAATTTCGCTAAAAATTTATTAATAGCCAAAATAAAATCGATGCATAACGATTATAGTTTATAGTTACTATGGAAACGACAATCAAAATTTTTACAATAAAATATATTTCATGTATTTGTGTCAAACAAACACAAAATATTTAATATCTCTCTTAATATTAGAATAATCGTAAAATGTATAAGAAATTAAGTTGTACAAAATCAAGTTTGCTACAATTCATTACCTGATCATTTTTCTCAAACCCTAATGTGAACAGAGATATTTAGAATTTTAACTTTCAATCTTTAATTGTAAATATTTCTGTAAATATTAGTGTAACAGAAAAATGATAAGAAACAAAATTGCAGTAAAACTTAGTATCTACAAATTTTTGAGTTTCCCCGTCCCTCTAAACCCATTTTCTCCTCGTCTGATTTGAACCATTAACGAACTTGACCTTTAGAATACTAAAAGTGCCTCAAATACCCAATTTCATTCGGAATAAAACTGTGACCACTAGAGAGTCCACAGACATTTAAAAAAAGTACATATGTCACACATATATATATATATATATATATATATATATATATATATATATATATATGTATATATATACATATATAAAAACTTTTAACATCTAATAGGTAGGATCGATGGAGATTTGAAGAAATTTTTACGAAATTCCATTGGTGCAAAATCAATAGCTGCATTTTCTTTGGAGGAAATTCGCTAACAATACTTCCACATTCCATTTCTACATTATAGTCTATATAGAGGTAAAAAAGCCCATTTAAATGTCATTGAATGAAACAAATATAATAAATAATTCAAATATTTAATTATTAAAATCTAGACACCAGACAAAACAGAATTGAAAATAATGTCCATTAATTTTTTGTTTGTTATTTTAATAATAAAATTGAGCACTAAATCTATGTTGTGACATCTAAAAAACATTCTACCTAAAAAACAAATTTCATGTTTTGTAATGGTCATTAAAGTTACTATATGTACCCGACTATTATTGTATAGTATCTTATGAAATGTATTTTTCACTCGTTTATTTTCTATCTTTATTACGTTTAACATAATTTTTCCATTTTCATTTGTAGTTTTTTATTTTTAGAAATTTTTTTTGTTCATGCAAACTAAAGAAAATATGCTACAGATCTTTAATGTACAATACAATAGTCTATTCTTAAAGTATTTAAAAAGTTAAAAAAAAAAGTAATTCTATACTCTAACTAACAAATTTATTTTTTAAGTAAATATAATGAGGTTCGTTTCCTTTAGTTAATGTGTAATAAACTAGTTTTATATACAATAAGAATATTTTCTTGTTGCAAAAGTGATGGTTTATTCTTAATATCATAATGGAATAAAATTTCAAATTCGCCCCAATATCTAGATCAGTTTTTGTATTATAAATAAGTATTTCGACTACACAGCAGTCATCATCAGTCTAAATTAGCTAGTCGTAATTTACTCTTTCACAAAAATTAGAAATAGATAGTAAATAGAGATCAATAGACAAAAAAAAAAAAAAATCGTTACGCAAGAGCTGCCTCAACTTAGCGAATTTCCTTCAGATACATAAATCACTTTTTAGCGGTCACAATTTTAGTCTGATGAAATTGCAAGGCCAATTTTATTAATAAATGACATACGTCAAGGGGAAATGGGGGCATAAAGAAAGAAGAAAATACAAAATATAAAATATCCCTCTCAATATTAGAAAAATCGGAAAACGTGTATGAAATAAAATAATAAATGTGTATGCATCGAGAGATAACCTCTTTGTTGCACTCTGAAGCAGTACGTTCCCGAGCTCTTGCCGCGCTACTTTTTCCCAGTGATCACGGTGTTTAGCATTTGACCACTCGTTAATCACCTGTTTACATACAGTCTTTGGAATTCCGAAAAAAGGCTCAGGGCATTCCAACTCCCTTCTTTGCTGGCTTGAGTATTGAAAACTTTCTTAAATAAATAAACATTAAATAAATTTCATTATAGTTATTCTTGTTTCGTTAAATTTCTTGTAAGGTTCTTACGTTGCTTAGTCCGAAAAAGATGATTAATGACAGAAATGGAATGATGTTTCTTAAATTGGAATTTCAGGCTCTAATAATTTTGTAAAAATTTTAATCAATCATATCGAATTCATTTATTTTTGAAACGATACTATCTCATAGACGGCTACTTAAGCTTAAACTTCAATGCAGAAGTTCCTGTGTCACTTATTATGCGATGTAAACACGGAAAAGGAAAACAATTTTTCTAGAAATATTTATAAAATTACTCGTATTCTATTAATGTACAACAGTCAACGCATAACCATTTAACAGAAAATTTAAGGCATGAACACTTGTTAATTTATGACCATAAACAGTATATTTATTTATAAGATTCATATTATTGTCGTAACTGACACAGAATAACATATTGTTGTAATTTATTTTCGTATTTTACGCAGTTATAAATTATAAGAAACGAAGAACCAGCAACATACAATGTCTTCCAAAAAAAATTTATCATGTAATAGTAAATTTATTTATCTCTTCTCTTTTGGGGTTGGAATCAACTAATGTTTAAATGTTTTTATATTTTATCCATATTCAAAAAAAAAATTATGTAGATTACGTCATTACTCAACATAAAGAGGATATTGTTCTACTCGGTTTTTTTAACTAATCTTTATTTTATATCAAACTTGTCTCTTTCAGTATTTTTGTAACATATGTTTCAGGTATATAGTCTGTTCTAATAGTCAAATCAGCAATTAAATAAAAATTTATAAAATGATAATGTACAATTATCTTCGAGAATCAAAATGGCTTAAAAACGCACGAATTAGGCACTAGACACGCAAGCATTCCCCCATATTTATACCCAAAAGGCTTATGCTCGAATTTTTCGATTTATACTCTTGCGTAGCGACTGTATTTCCAACCATTTCATTCAATCGTTGCATTTATTATTCAATCAAGACTGTATTTTTTTATGCTATTTTTATATGGACTAATGAATGATGGAAGACACTATACATACGGTTTAAATATATTATAACAAATCTATATCAATATACGAGTAATTTTTGGCAGAAAAATCAATTAAGTAAAGATACGGAAATCTGAACGATTGTTTTATGGATTCTATGTTTTCTTTTACATTAAATAAGTTTTCACAACATGATGTTGAAAACTAAAAAAGGAAAATAGTTTTTGTTTTATTAAAAATTAGAGTAGGTTTTACTTTGAATAATGTTATTAATCAGTCAAATGAATGAAGTATTAGAAACTAAAACATCTTGGGTTTTGATATGAAAAACAATCAGTAATTTTGATGACTATTAAAAGTCAATCACAAGTTGGACTTCGATTTGCATCAAATAATACTTTGAAAGGATTTAGAGCGACTTTGATGCTTTCTCTGTAACCTTCAAATTAATTATAAGACAAATTTTTATAGCCTTCTATCGTCCAGGAAATATTCCATCGGAATCTATTTAACCGTTTGTACGTGATACATGCAAAACAGGCCCGACCGACAGATAGGTAGAAAATTTCCACTGCTGCCAAACACTCCTAAAAATAATTTACTCATTTTCAATATACAGCTTTTGACCCAACAAAAGTTTGATTATGTAAATGATGCTCCACTGTAACATTTACTAGCTATTTTAGGGTTTCAATAATCCCAAAAGAATTTCAAACATTGATTTTTTGTGCTAACAAACCCACAGTTTTTCATCTAACAAGTTACATACACTAAAATGCAAATAATATTTTAGTTTTAAAAACACTTTTTTCCGATCTTTTCAAGACTCAGAGAAATCAACTCGGAAAATTGTATGTATGTATCCACATAATGCATTCTTAACTCACTAATAGAACTATTCTTTGTTTTATGTCCTGAAAATTGAATCTTTAAAGAATCTTTACACAGAAAATTGAGTCTTTACGTACAATATTATTTTGAAGGTATATTTTAATAGATAAATATAAAAAATGATTTATTTGGAAATGCGAATGGTTTAGAACAGTTTAGCTAGGTTAGTTTTTCTACGGGTACATATTTCGTAAACGCATATGATTTTTCTAGTATATTTTGATAGATGCTTATCATTTCTGTTTTGTTTTTATCAATTAAATCACCTCCTTACGCTACAAGACGTAATAGTTTAACTTATGTATCAGAAGTTATCAAAAATCTATAGTTAAATGCTGTTAATATTCGCCGAATATTCGAATTAAACGATCAATCTATAATAAAATAAATATGTATATCCATAATAATTGAAGCAAAAATTAAATGATTTTTTAGAATTATGGTTAAACTTTTTTATATAACGATCAATCAACAGTTTAACGATTAAATAGCTCAACGCGAAACCAAATATGCACTTATTTTATAATTTTTTTATATTATCTCATCAATTCTGTTTCAATTATTCTAATGAGTTTCATTATATTAATAAAGTTTACTACAAACGCTAAGGTTATGTCTGCGTAAACCACACAATCGTCATATAGAGAGCAGACTAAACATACAAAACTTTTATTAAAATAATGAAAATTGTAAATTAAAGTTTAACATTACTTATAAAAAAGGTAGATATCTATATTTAAATATATATGTACCTAAAGATATTATATATAAATACTCATAAATATAATATTTTCATGGACTTCCAAAATATTGTGTACTTGCACTAGATCTTGGTCATTAATACATGTGAGAAATACCTATGTCACCAGGTTACTCTTCGCAACCCCCAACAAACTTGTAGTGATTATTAAATAATAAGACAAAATTTAGCAAAATTGAAATTTGCTGATTATTCCATGATATCCTGGTATATTGAACCTAAAATATATGCTAATTTAAATAAAAAGACAATTTTCAAATTGTAACTTAATTTTACAAGCACCGTCTCGGATAGACACAGGTCTATGGTTTGAATTTTAGTGGTCATATTACCTTTGTTTGATGTGTACGTTAAAAATATTAATAATAATAATGCGAATAAATAAAATAGAAAACTAATAATAGAAAATTAAGTTTTATTAAGTATGTTTTAAATTGGTGTGTTATTCAATTTCCAAGAAATTTTGCTTTTTGAAGCTAAGCAAAAGAGAAATATCGTTTTAGCTCAAGAATTTAACGACAAAAATTACAGGATACAATGTCAAATATATTAATAAATGTCATTTAAATGTGTTAAATTATACAAATGTTTTCATAGCGAGGAAAACGATACGATGGGGTGTTTATTCAGATATCTTTTATATGGTTGACATTTAGAAAATCAATTGATATTTTATACATGATTTTTTTAAATTTTTATTTTTAACACTCAAGAGTTAGGATTTTAGAACTGAGATTTTCCATGCAGACAGATTTCACCTGAAATAGATGAACGATTAGGTTTTATTAATAACGTGTAAAAACTAGGAAATTCAAAGGCTTGTTTTTAAGAAAACGTTTTATAAAAATTGTATTGGTTTTCATTTGGTTTTCATCAGGTTACAGGCTTTTTGATTCTCACAGGTTTCATGTAGTGCACAATCATTTAATTTAATGGATATCTGCAATACGTGTATATAGGATGACCTAAAAGTCACTTGCCCATTTGAAGAATGAGTAATAAGATCCTTTTTTAAAAGTTTAAATTATTCGGAGTTTAGTTTAGGAGATTCTTAATTTTACTCTAAAGTTGCGTTTTATCTTTTACCATGCTAATAATAATAATAATAATAGGGTTTAACCTCCATTTTTGAGACATGACGGTCTATAACAGAGGCCATCCACATCATTATTTTTCAACCTTTATTAATTTTTACTTTACATTTTTATGATGTGAGTGGAGGATCAGGAACTCGTATGCAGAGAAGGAATTGGAAGGTGTGCGGCTGCAGCCGACTTTGATAAGAACTATGACGATATTCATCTGGAGTACATTGTTAGTTGTTTCGAAGACATCGGGTATGGAACTTTTATACCATTTGTATTTTTTGGTTTAAACTTTAAAGAAAGGATTTGCTTTTCAAAAAAGAAATTTTCAATATGAGTGTTTGTTCAAAAATTTACAATAGTAACATTAAACCTACGTCAAAGTGAGATTGAAAACACAGAGAAAGGATGATCGTTCTTCGTTTTCGGATAACCAAACAATAGTATTAAATTTTTTCCACAAAAAACGCTTCACCCAACAATATCTTCAAAAAAATTTTTTTAATTTGTCCTCAGATCATAAAAAATATGTGATTTATGAGCTACTTACAATTTCTGACTCGATGATAATTTATAATTTGCATTGGCTACTCACCCATAAGCTCTTAATTACGTGAATTAATTGCCTTCAGTGTAATAGGTTCTTTAATCATTATTCAACGAACGATCATCCTTTCTCGACGAGTTTTCGACGTCACTTTGACGAGATTAAATGTATTACATGTAATATATTTCCTGCAGTTTTTGGTAGAGACTATGAAAAATTTATAAATCTCTTACTTAAAACATTTTCAACCTCCAAATCACAGTAATTTATTTATAAATGAAAGTACAAGTAAAGTAACAACTAACTGAGTTAATTGTTTGAATACCCAGTATATACTTAGTTGTATATCAATGATTGAATTGTTAAAAATTCGTTTTCCGAGGAACATTTAATCACAAATTATGAGAAAACTATTGAGTTTATGAAAAAAATTTTTTCACCAAAAGTTGTTTATTTTAAAAAGAAAAAGATATTTTGTAATTAAATTATTTTTCTATCTCTTACGATTTCAAAGATGTAAAATTTTCCCTCTGACGGGGGGAGACACGTTGTGATTTTACCAATCAACGAACTTGACCTCACTTTTTTGCTATAAAACACGTATACAAAATTCAGCTCGTTATCTCATTTCGTTCTTGAGCTATCGCGCTCACATACAGACGTACATGTCTAAATGGCCAAATTAGGCCATTTTTTTTAACATCTATTCCAAGCATTTATGTCAAGGGTTAATATTTTCAAGCGTTACAAAGGTAGGACTAAACTTAATATACCTTGCATATTTACATATACTGGGTATAATAACATCGAATTATCAAACATCCTATAAATGTATGTATATATTTTATATTTTACATGTAATATAAAACATTCTTTGTGATTTAAATTAAAAGGTAAATGAGATAAATATTGTAATAATAATAAAAAGTGATTATATCCTTCTTATATGTATCAAGTGTACGTTTTTTTTTATTTTCTTTTTACAATGATATTCAAAAATCTTAAGCATGCGATCGATTCATGTAGGATTGATACTAAAAATAAATGTCCAACCCACTTGCAAATATCAAATGATTTCCTTGGTAGAATTAATTTTAAAATAAATTTAATTTATATTAAAAACCTAAAGTATTTAATTTATAGGTTTTTAATAGGGTAAATACTTACCGTCTTGGATGGCTTGGTAATATCTAGAATTACGTTACACCTTTCGAATAATTCAGCTAACTTATTAACCTTCGTTACTTCAATTGTGTAACTTCTATTATGTTCTTTAGTTATCGAAATGTTTGGGAAGAAACCAATAAATATAAGAAACAATCGTTTTAATTGAGATCAATCACAATGTGTCAATTTTCCGAACATATTTTTTTATACATAGAAAATTTAAATAATAGAAGAAGTTTTTTATAATATGAAAACTACACGCAAAATAACAAATGCTTTAGCATGTAAGACTAATCTACACTGTGTGCACAGTTGTCGAAAAAAATGCACAACATTACGGGACGGTTTGAAAACTCAGTTATAGTTTGTTATGTGGTTAAAAGATGGTTTCTATAAATATTGAATATTGAATATATTTAAAAATTGAATATTTATAGAAGCCATATACAACATGATAAACTATAGTCGAGTTTTCAAACCGTCCCGTACTGTTCTGCATTTTTATCACATTGTCGCTAGTCTCAACGACTGTGCCACATAGCTTACAGAAATATATTTTTGTTTCACGGTAAGATATGTTTGATGACATCACATCTGCAATTAAAGATGAAAGTATACAAACATAAATACCAGAGGAGTTTCAGAGAATTGAAAGAATAGAAATCACAGCAAATACAATTTTTGTAAAAATAAGGCCAAGTATCTCCCTGTGATTTAAACCAATTCAATTGTGTTCCATTCTGCTAGTCTAAGAAGTTCCTTCAGACTGAAATGTGTCTTCAAAGAAGCAATATTCAATGAAGCAATGAAGTAATTTTGGAAAAAATCAGCTAAATAAAAGTTGTTTTGTTCGGAGAACGATTTGGATTTACACTTTGACCCTATACTTGAAGGTTATTTGCGACTCAACATGTGTTTTTAAATTATTTGACTTTAGACTCTGACAGGTGTAAAGAATAATCAGTAGGTACTCGTACTAAGGTATCAATTAAATTGCTCGTATCTGAAATCATGAGTGAATCAACGAGCCATGCTATACGTAATATTACAAAAATATTGATACTAAGAATGTTTCGATTAAATCAGATTTTTTGCTGAATTGAAACAGCCTGTATAAGAAAATCAAGTTGACCTGCGTATTCAACAACCAGATTAAAGTATATAGATTCCGAAATTATGTTGGGTTTCCTCCACATTCTGTTTGGTTTCCATTATATTATTCATTCAATTTTTAATTTTAATGAAGTACATTATTTGAATTTTTTTTATCTACATTACTTGAAAATATGTTTGAAGTTAGATTTAGTTAAGTTAACGAATGTTCTAAAATTACTCATATTTACTTTTTTTTATGGTCGAGATCGGTAATGGCAAAAACAATACCCCGTCTTCAATTTCATTATCTATTTGTTAGAGGTTAGGTGTATTGACAAATATGCAAATAAGAAAATAGTGACCGTTTAGAGATTAAAATTTCCAAACTTAAAGAATAAAGTTGGGCACTTTGTGAACTATTCTTCGGTTAGTCGCTTCTTACATAATACATCTAGTTGTGAACTGAATAAAAATATTTTAATAATAAACATGTACACATTTATAAAGCGCATAAAGTTAAGACCTAGTAGTAAGTAAAATAACTACTAACGTTAGGTAGATGGGTAACAAACAGTCACAGAGAGAGACTAAATATATTAGTATATGATGGTGTAGGGTACCATACAACAGAACAGAATGGATGTGAGCTTTATATTCTGTTGGTTGCTTAAAAGTTATTTATGTTGGTATTAACTAGTTGCGCGTGCATTTGTGGGTGCACATCTAACTTTATGAGAGTTGAGTGGACGACAGTATTAAGCCTCAACAAGTTTAGATTTTCTCTTTACTATAAACATTCATATTTTATACAGGGTGCATCAAACATAATACGTTCATTACAGATATTTGTTTAAAATTGAATTTTAGCTGTTAAATTTATTATTTACTGCTATCCTAATTTTTTTTACGGCTGGAAGTTTGAATGGAGCTAATCAACGAAATATGATTACTTTACTCTAATTAAAAAACGAAAAAGTAAAAATAAGCTTTGATGAAACTTTTGAGTCCTTTCTATACTATCGATTAGCGTTTGGAGTCGTTGAAAACTTGGAGTCAGTGGAATAGACTTAAATTTATCTCCAATAATAAGAATTCAGTAGACACCAAGTTGTTATTGACTATATATAAAGGAACTCGCTATGCTCGCAAGGGAAGGGGACTTCAACCCCTTGATTCCGCTCTAGCTTTGACTTCGCGTCTTAGAAAGAAAACAAAAACTGCGCAAAAGTAAATTAGATATTTTTGGGGGGTTTTCCGCATATTGGTTACAAATTTTCCGCTTTTTTCCTTTCCAGCATGTCAAGAAGTGGATCAGAATTTGTATACGTCTGTGTGAGAGTCAGCCAATATGTTACACAAAGGGCTGTATATATAATAAAATTATTGATAAGAGTATTTTATTTAGAATTTTTTTTTTTTTTCGGTCAGCTTCCATGTTTCTTTTTGTCAGAATATTAATGTTTATATTCAGGTCACCATCTAAAGGTCGCCCTGAAGTGAATGATATGAATCGTCACTTGAGTGATATAAGATGGTTTTCGACAAAAACAAATCAATCAATTACAAAAGGCCAACGTTTCAATTTTTTACAATCAATAATCAGATTTCGATTTTTTTATCGTTTTTCGGTGATTATATGAAAAATAACAATGAAATAAGTTAATTAAAACAAACATGATTATCTAAATGATAAAACAGTTCATTGAACTCGAAACAAATGTATGTATGTACTTCATACGTTTTGATAAGGGTGAGAAGCATATTAAAATACACACTGTTTTTTATCACTATATAGTATTGAAAGTGTTTAAGCCACAATCCGATTATTAGGTTATATATATTTTATATTTAAAAATCTTTTATAATGCGCTTCAAATCCGTTGATCCTTAATATTTTTCTATACTGCATTATCATTTCATATATATAAATATATATTACTAGACACAAAAAAATACATACACTTAAGCCTTTTACATTTTTTACTCCTAAACTAATCCTTCAATCGAAGTGACGATTGCTTGTAATAATAGTAATAATAAATAATATATATAAAGAAATATATATATATATATATATATATATATATATATATATTTATTTATTTTATATATATATATATATATATATATATATATATATATATATATATATATAAATATATTGTTGCATTGAAAATTATTGAGAATAATTTTTGTGAATCCAACACATGTTCTAATTTTATTACGAAAAATATTTAAGAAAACATATTTTTCTCCTTGGAAAAAGATAGAGTTTTTTTTTAAGTGCAAAAAGAAGTTTCGATTTATTTTTTTTCTTTAAACAAAGTTTTTTTTTCAATCGAAAATTGAAAAGGAAATTATTACTGCTTTTGATTAAAAGTTTTTCTTTTTTTTTAATAAAAAAATTGAAAAAAATTATCATTATATATATTATAATTAAATTATATATATTATATAATTTAATTAAAAATCAAAAGTCGAAGTTGAATGCTTTGAACATAAATACATGCACAAATAAATAATTTTTGTATAAACAAGCATGATTAAGTAAACAGAATAAGCTAGCTTATGTATTGTAAAATTGTGTATAAATTTTCAATTCGCACTGGTCGTGTGCATTAAGTGGACAGTTAAATATATACAAGCGAATATATACATGCAAAAATATATTTTCAAAAAAAAATTTCTTCAAACCAACAACCGTATTCTAGAAAGACCCATGGCGGGTATAAAAGAGCCACGATTTATAATTGCCACAGTTATAATTGACTGTTGTTCGATTAGTTTCAAAGTTAAAAATTAACATTCGTGTGATAAAGATTAAGTTTAAATTTGGCATTTGTACAAGTAGTTCAAAGTTTGAAAATTGACATTGTGTTGAAAAACTAAAAAAATTGTTGAAAAAGAAATTGGATTCACAAAAGCAAATAAAATAAGGTTTTTGTTTCGTAAAAATTTTGTTTAATTTCAATTTTTTTTCTTTAAAAAAACGTGCGCGTCGTTCCAATTGAAAAATATTT
This sequence comes from Nineta flava, assembly GCA_963920215.1. Lineage (NCBI taxonomy): Eukaryota > Metazoa > Arthropoda > Insecta > Neuroptera > Chrysopidae > Nineta > Nineta flava. Next base: position 86,471,546 of record OY986041.1, on the reverse strand, counting down.
AGTAAAACTTTTTACTAATATATTTTTTTTATCGAGTGTCGGAATCTGTTGGGCAGGTTCGGGCAGCGCTCCTTTGAGGAATAAAGAAAGCCAAGATACCGCGACAGTATATATATATATATAAATATATATATATATATAAATATATATATATATATATATATATATATATATATATATATATATATATATATATATATATATATATATACCATTTACTATCCAAAACATTGTAAACTTCCTTAGTTCTCTTCCTAATATCGAATACTAATTTATTAAAATACAATTGAACGACTGTTATATGTATCCGACAATGAATGGTTGTGTTGGATCTCGTTATCGTTATATTATTCCAATCCCCTACTGTGCTCTACATAAAGTTGAATTACCTATACGTAAATAAATAATAGTTAAGTTTAAATATTAATTACATGTTAATATTATAATTTGCTCCAAGCTAATCACTGACGTTCGTCTTCATTCAATGTGAAGGTATATACTGTTCTAGTATTGATGTTTTTTTTCTATAGTATTGTTGATTATATTGCTGTATAACTATTATAATGTGGTGTATAACTACTCTTCTTGTGTTATCGACAGCATAATATTTAGGTTCTGTAATATTTAATGAATGAAACAAGATTTTATAGAAATATTCGTTTGCAGAATGTTCAGTCAGACAGTTAATGCCCTTGGTCAAGTCTTCGTATATAATTTATTCATATTACTCTAGGAATGAGAATTTATTCAAATAAGAATATATTTTGCGGTATGCAAAATATATAAACTTGAACTCAATTTTTCCTATAAATACACTTTTAGCGGAATAACATTTAAGTAATTTATTCGACACTGTGTTTAGTCCTATGATAAAAATTTCAATCAACAGGGTGCCAAAACTTTATCAATTCGCCATTTTTCTTCAGATTTGACCTTTGATGAAATATGTATCAACTTTTCTTGACTTTATATGGAACGATTAAAAGAAACATAAGTAATTAAATATTATATATACGGTTATATAAACCGTACCACTTATAATCTTGGTTTACTTATAAACTGGTTTGACTATTCATCTCTCCATAGATACATTTGGTAGTTTTGGAATACTAAAAAATGGTTTTATGGCGGTTAAATTGAATATCTAGGCCAAAGGTATTTTTTAACATTAAATTAATGATATAATTAATTAATATAAGCCGATGTCGCATCGAGGTTGTAGAAAAGTATAAAATAAATACCGCGCAGTATAATTAGCATAAGTGACTCACCGTGAAGAAAAGACCATTTTCATTGACTCATAAAAATGTTGGTTAAATTTTTTTATGTAAAATGAAAATAATACAAGGTATGTTGTAAAAGACAATAGCAACAGCAATAGCAATTTTGGATATCGAAATAGGTGTACGACTTGATAGATGAATAAATAGGTGGACTGATGAAAAATTTGCTCTCCGAGCATTCTGATTTGTGGTGATTTTAACACAGTGAAAAATTTAATTATGTAAAATGAATTTATTATTTTGGATGATTTTAGATTATGCAAATGGTGAACCGGTGTATGTGTCTAAAAGTGTTATTGTATAAAAGTATGGTACGATTATATTTGCGTTTCTGTATATTATAGTGTCCCATATGTTTGAAGAATTTGAGACAGGGATATAATTTATCAGGTCTTTTATTTGTGTTATATATAGACGATTTGAGCAATTGGATGGCAAAAGTAAATTTCACTGCACGCATCTTGATGGCAATGAAAAAAAAAAACTTTTATTTGCAGATGACGTGGTGATTATGTCTTGATTGGAAGCATGATAAAAACCTAGAAAGGACTAGAGGGTTATTGTGAAAATTGGTTGTGAATGTTAAGAAAACAAAAATTATGATGATTAGTAAAGGGTGTAAATGGTCATCAAATGAAGTTTTGATGTATTAAGAGTGTATATGATTGAAGTAGAATATAGATGGAGAAAATATGAGAGATAAAAGTAAAAGAAGTCTAGTGAATATCAAAAGATTTATGTACCAAGATGATTATTTTAACTTTGAAATTTTCAAATTATTATGCAGTTATTTAATGGTTTAAATCTGGTTATTGTGACATATGGTTGCGAAATTTGGATAAAAATACCAAAACTGACGTTTACATTTCTGTATTACATGTCGGAAATTCTAATATCAATTTTTGGACCCGCTACAATAATTTTCTTATAAATTTAGAATTTGAATTTAAATTTAAAAAAAATTTATTTATAAGTGGGCAAAGAAAATTTAACATGTATGCATGTGTGTTTATTATATGTACATACAGCATCAAAAGTCGGACTATCATTTCAAAAATTTTTAATTGATTTGTGCCTTATTAATTTGGTTTTCGAAGTACAAATTACAATTATGCATAACTAAAATATAATTCGTATTTCTCGGGATGTATATAAAGATGGAAAGCTGTAAGTTTTGAGCTCTCCATCTCTATTAAAATAACCTGGGTTCTATTTTCTTTAATTTTATATGAAGGAATACTTTTATCGACTATTAAAGGTCAGATAGAATCCGCTTGCTTAGCTAATGAGAATATACGTTTGGGCGATATATGCAATGCAATATGCAAATCCTCAGCTACATATATTGAACATAAGCTTTACATTTTGTCTAAGAATCATTCAGTTTTCATGGAACCCTCAAAATAAAATTCAATTATGTATCAAATTAAGGAAATGGTAGATTACCTAACCTAAATCATTCACTTCATTTATTATATCTTCATTACTATAATGTTAGGCATGATAATAATAATAACAATTCACTGACATATTATTTAATAAAGAAAAGGTAAGCAAAAAAAATATATACACAGTTAACATCATCAAAAAGAAAACCCCTATTAATATATTTCAAGCATTGCGTGCGTTTTTATACAATGAATGCTTATATATATATATATATATATATATATATATATATATATATATATATATATATATATATATATATATATATATATATATATATATATATATATATATATCTTATAATATATATTATATAGATTTTCATTACCAAGAATTACAGAGAATTGTTTGAATATTGATATTAATATTTTTTTAAATTGTTTTTTGTAAACTAGCGTCTATTTATTTCCATTGTTAGTATGGTTGCCTTTCGGTTATATTATACCAACGGAAGCGACTAGCGTTTACTTACTTTGACATTTAAGTAATATGTCTGAACATTGATAAAACTTTTTTTTTTGACATCAAATGCTTGATATGAAAAATCATACACATCTAGGGATGGGGATCGAACCCACGACCTCTCGCATTCTAGACCAATGCTCTACCAACTGAGCTACCTTAGATGTTATGGTAGTACTATGCATATGATCTTTTACTACCATTTTTGATGCCATTGTATTATTAATTTTGTTTATTTACTATTAACATATTTTTCAAATTGTTTTTTGTAAACTAACGTATATTTATTTCCATTGTTAGTATGGTTGCCTTTCGGTTATGTTATACCAACGAAAGCGACTAGCGTTTACTTACTTTGACATTTAAGTAATATGTCTGAACATTGATAACATTTTTTTGACATCAAATGCTTGATATGAAAAATCATACACATCCAGGGATGGGGATCGAACCCACGACCTCTGGCATTCTAGACCAATGCTCTACCAACTGAGCTACCTTAGATGTTATGGTAGTACTATGCATATGATCTTTCACTATCATTTTTGAAGCTATTGTATTATTAATTTTGTTTATTTACTATTAACATATTTTTCATATTTTTTTATTTATAGATTTTCTCTATCTCGTACCCTTTTAAAGTTAAGGTAGAATAAATACTTGTAAATACTGACGCATGGATCAAAAAATTAATGGAGCTTATACGTTGTTTGAAAAATTTGCAAACGTCCCGTGAAAACTACATCATAAGCGGATTCAGTCATTTTATGTGATGCTATGACAAACTTCCGCGTTAATAGTAAAGGATGTGAACATTTAATACTCCGACACATAAGAGTTTAGTTTTGAGATTGTAACATCTGCAAATTTGTATTGCAGAAAACACAGATTAGTAAAGATGTGATTTAAATGTTCTAATAACTCGATTTTGGAATGTCAGTCTGTCTGTCCGTCAACAGGATAATTCCAAAACGAAAACATATCGAACTGAAATTTTGTGTATATTTCTAGATCTTTACAAGTGACTTCCAATGGCTTACCTTTCTTGTACCTTTCTTGCGACTCAGATTGTTCATCATATTCTGGCTTATTTGTTCTCCTACTTGTTGTTCTTCAATATCGGGTGTTGTTTTTCAAACCAGATTGATTTTTAGTAGCACTCGAATCGGTGACAACTCTTTCAGTTTCAAAAGAAAACCAAAATCCAATTTCCCCTTATTTTTCGGAAATTAAACGTTTGAAATTACTGGATCATTCGATTATTAGTAAATGGCACGTTATTAAAACTTGCAAAGCAAAAACAATTTCAAATTTTCAAAGCCTAACAGATACAATTATAAGCATACTGTTTCAAGGGAATGGATGCCTATAACAAGAGAATGAATAAATGTATACATTTTTCATGGATTTGCAAACTTTGGGTTTTTTTCCACTAATTGTATTATTGCATGTGTAGAAAGTGAATTGCATTAAATTGTATTGCATTAATTCAAAATGCAATACATTAGTCAAAATTTTGTCGCAACTTTGAAAATCACACAAATAAACTATGGCGACAGTAGAAATATCAGACAATCATTATTAGCGATCATAACCTTAATGGCAGAAACTCTGAAATTCTGAAAATTCGAGTAGTTTTGTTTTAAATATTTTACGAACTCGCTTTATACACATGGTAAAACAAATGAATGCAGGCTGTACAAACCACCCCCAATACGAGAAAAAAATGATGTGGAATGTTTTGATTAAAGTTAACGTAATGAGAAAGTAAATTGCGATTTCAGAGTAGGTATATTCTCTATATGAGTATTCTCACAATACGTGTGGAAACCAAGAAAATGAAAGAAAAAGTGTTTAATGAATACAAACCATAGCTAAAATCGAAACATACAAAACCAAAAATCAACTTCAATAAAAATAATAATAATAATAATATTTATAATTCATGTCTGATAGTAACGTTACTATTTATTTATCAGGTATATTTCAGGTTCTTAATTATATTATTGTAATAAAATGAATATTGTTTAACAAATTAAAAATGTTTTTAATATCGAAGGCAGATTTTTAATTACTATATTTTATGTTTAATTTTTTTTTAACAGATAATCGATCTTTATTTTCAATGTTTTTTATAGAAATGTGAGATTTAATATTGATTTCTATTACATTTTTGTCGCTTAAGTGTACACAAATAATAAATATAATAATAACTAGCTGTTTCCTGAGATTTCGTCCGCATTTATATGAAAGCTAAATATATATGTATACAAAAAACAATTATATATATATATATATATATATATATATTTTGACCCATACAGTATGGAATTTTTGCACTATGGATCTGATACCTTGAAAATCTTTAATCGTATCATATTTTAATAAACGCCATCGTCTTCGCTAGGTCCTAATTAGCTTAAAACAAAGTTTTTATCAAAATCGAGGAGATAAAATTTGCCTCCAATTCTTATGATTTTTTTAAGGGACCCTTTGGAAAAAATGTGAAAAAACTGAAGAAAATTTTTTTTCACCATTTTAATAATAATCATTTTCTAGGCTAACTTTGACTCAAACAGTACGAAAATCAGATTCATTTTAACGTCCAACCAAAACATTTCAAAATTTTGCCTTCTCAATTCATACAGTTTGGAACTTTAGCACTATGGGTCTGATACTTTGAAAACCGTTAATCGTATCGTATTTTAAATAAATATAAATAAATAATTATATATATATATATATATATATCGAAAATTTTAATACTTATCATTTTCTAGGCTAATTTTGACCCAAACAGTACGAAAATCACAATCATTTTATCGTCCAACCAACATATTTCAAAATTTTCGTTCTCGATTTTAATAATGATCATTTTCTAGGCTAATTTTGACCCAAACAGTACGAAAACCACGTTCATTTTATCGTCCGATCGACACATTTCAAAATTTTGCCTTCTCAATTCATTGCGACAACATTTTGACTATTGTATTGCATTTTGAATTAACCAACGTGTAGCGTAATATTTGAATAGAGTATTTGTAGTTCGTTTTACTTTCTACACATGAAATAATACAATTAGTGGAAAAAAACCCAAAGTTTTCAAATCAGTGAAAAATGTATACATTTATTCACTCTCTTGTTATGGGCATGGATCCCTTGATCTGTTAGGCTTTGAAAATTTGAAATTGTTTTTGCTTTGCAAGTTTTAATAACGTGCCATTTATAAATAATTGAATGATCCAGTAATTTTAAACGTTTAATTTCGGAAAAATATGGGGAAAGTTTGATTTTGGTATACAGTTTTCTTTTGAAACTGAAAGAGTCGTCACCGATTCGAGTGCTACTAAAAATCAATCTGAAGACACAAAATTGGAGACAACTCTCTTAATATCATGTATGTTCTATCCAAACTAAAAACAATATTAGGGTTTTGATATCTTATGAGAAAACTACCCAAACAAAGGGGGTCAATATTAAATATTAAATACCAGCAGGAAAAAATGACGTCAAATTTATATGATGAATTGTACGATAAGCTTAGGTAAATTTACAGGCTTTGAGTTTTATGCATATTCAATTAAGACTATATAATTTGATTTTTTTTACTGAAATTTAAATTATATTGTATGAAAAAGTATTCCAATAGTTGGATCTACATAGAAAAATTACATTCGAAATAAAAGAAATTATAACACATTTATTTAAACACAAGAATTTAATTAATTGTACTAACAATAAATGAAATTGTCATTTATTACATAATAACATTTAGTTTGTTGGTTAAGTATTTTCACTATATCTATATAATATATATAATATGTGTTTGTTATAAAGGAACAATTCTTTAGGATAAATGTTACAACTATTATCCTAAGGACAAATCTTATAAATAGTGATGCGAGTGGCTGTTTCACTTGATGATGTATTATTACAAGTGAGACACAAATAAATGAACAACTAACTTTACGATTATAACTATAAAGGGTGTTACTTAAAATGAATGCACAAATTTAAATTTTTTTCTGGATCAATTTTATTAAAAATTAAAAATCATGCTGTTTTTGAATATCGTTACAAGTTGGAGAATTAACAAAACCCAAATTGTTCCATCAAACAAATATTTTAGAAATTTTTGAACTATAGTGAAATTATAAATAACTATTTCATTTGATTTATCTATTATTTTTCAACGACCAATTTGTTAATTTTTTTATTATAAAGAAAATTTTAGCCGAATATCTATAATCAAATCATTTTACACTGAGATTTATTTCGGATATGCTCATTTAGTTTATGGGATTACATGGGTTTGAAAATTTAAAAAAATCTATTTTAATTTTATCCACTTAGAGTTTGGTCAATTAGAGTAAATATATTTAAGTCAATTAGCTTATGCTTAGCTATTTCAATTGAAAACTTTAATCGCATTTTTCTCAAAATTGTAATTTTGAAGTCGGTTGACATGATTTCTCAAAAAATAATGAACCGATCTTATAAAAGTTTTGCACACTGTTCCAAGATAAGATTGACTAGTGCTTGAACAAAGGTTTTTTTTTATCACAGCTGATTTTACAAGGCAATAAGTGGTGCAAATTATACCTTTTTGTAAAAAATAGTACCTTTTTGTAAAAAACTTTTGCCAAAAATTGAAATTTTAATTTTTTTCTTCGTCCAAGCACGAGCTATAAATATCTACTAACAGAAATAATTTAGTGTTTTAGTTTAGGATGAATCTATCATGAGCTATTCTGACTACTCCAAGAGAACTTTATTCTGAGGAGTCACAGAAAATGAGGTCCCAATGGATGAATTTTGAAAATTTTGAATTGAAAATTTCACAAATTATTTGTCAAATACTTACCATTAATATGTTTGGAGGTTGAATAAAATAATTAATGTATTATAATTGAAGAAAATTAAAGAAAATATGCATTCTTTAGCCTTCAAAACCCATGTAACCCCTTAAAATAAGACACACTTTGCGTCGGTAGTGGCATTGTTTGTTCACTTGTAAAATAGATAACACAAGATACAATCAAACAATAATGTAAATTGTTGAAATAAATAAAAAAACATCCATATAATAACAGGTCTAAACACGTTGTGATTTATTTGCAATCAGAAATTCTAAACAAAACAAGCAACCACCGCATCCGCATAAGATCCGCAAAAAGCATTGATTATTGCGGATGCGGCTGCTAAAACTAATGCGAACGTTCCGCGATTGCAATGCGGATGCGAATATCAGCAACATCATTGTTACCTATCTGTATGTAGTGCCAAACACATACATTTCTTCCCTTACATTTAATTTACACTCTGTATACACAACAAAATATATAAGTAATATTGTATTCGTAGTTACCTACCTACCTACCTACCTACTACACTTATGATAGTAAATATACAAGTGTGATATACATTCACATAACAGAAACCTTCTGATTAAACTGACAGTTGGGTAAAGCCTAAAACGTACAAACAGTCACATAAACGGGCCCACTTAGCACCCATTGTTGATGTTAATTTAGTAATGACAAACTGAATCTCATATATCTTGTGACTCTTAAATGAACATTTACTGAACATATAATACATATTATATGTATAAAGCCTTATTTATACAATGCTTTTCAATTCTTTCTTATTTTTATCTAATTGTACCTAATTTAAAAAATTTCAGCTTTAATGTATACCCATTTAACAGACTACATTTTTATATTGTATAGACACGCCAATTGTGGTCACCACATCATCATCAAATGCTTTTCTGTGCTTTTATATTTAAAAAAATTAAGTTTTATATCAATACATAGTAATCCAAATTCGTTATACATATAAGGACAACAATATTTATGACAGACTGCAGTAAACGAGAGCATGTAAAATATTTGCCCATAGTAAATTTTTAGAAAAGCTGGTTTTGATGGTGTGGAAAAAAGACCACCTTTTATGTTTGGCTAATATGTAGATAAACCTTTTCACAATCTCCGATCGCCAATTATAAAACGAATGGAAGATCCTACTGTCTGCATAAAGGCGGTTTTCTAGACCTTACTTGTAACTAAACCTAAATAACAATGTATATTATCATAGTTTTTCATGTTGTTTTGATTCTATTTTGAATAATAATCTTTTGCTTTATTTTCTATCACGATTTTTAGAGGTTCGTAATGTTACATATTTTTGGGTCATTGGGTATTTTTGAGTAATTCTTAATCATGTCGTACTAGTAGTAGTAGTAGTAGGGGAGGTCGAAACCTGGTGGGTAGGCTTTTCTTTTTTTCCTGATCCCTAAAGTTGTGCGACTGCAGCCGGCTTTGATAGAAACTATGCCGATATTCATCTGAAGTTTGTGGAAGGAAACTATAGAAAACCTTCTCAAGCATAGCCTATTACTTTCGCTTTTACCGCCGACAGTTTAGTCAATTAACTGCCACATTAATTGTTTTTTAATGTTAATTTAATTGACAAACTGCCACCGTTGGGTATCGAACCAGTATACTCTCAATTCCGAGTATAATACCTTAACCAACAGGACCACTCGGACTGGTAAATCCTTAATCCTTCAATCGCTTGTTTTAATCATAGAGTACTATTACAGACTTTTACAGGAATGCAAGTGCTTTGTTCTCATAGATTGTTTCCTTCTACTGCCGAGTCTTAATTACTATCTCAAATACTATTTCCTTTTGTATTCTTGTTTTGTTTTTTTGTTTTTTTTTATTGGATACAATATTTATTTATAAATAACAGATTTATTTATAAATTATTTTAATATTTTCATAACGACCTCATAAAAAGTGCTGAATGGTTTCACAATAATTAATCTATCCAAAATAAGCAAAGCACGATTTAGGAAAAAAATTATTTTCATAAATACATCTTTTCTACTCGTAATGTTTAAACTTGAAACATTATGTAATATTTCACAAATTTTCCACTAAATGGATATTTTACTTGCAATATTATACAAATGTGTTTATTGAATTTGTGTCTTACGTACGGCAGGTGTGAATAATAGTAGGTTTATACTAAAAACTATATTCACCATTCAAGAGTTTCTGGATGTACCACCAGATGTATGTACTCTTCTGTCAAGTAAATATAATGGGTTACACCATGTCATTTTTCTAATGTTAAGAGAGATACTCTATTTTTTTCTGTCTCTAGGTGCCACCTTCCCCTTGACCGATTCTACTTACTATAGAACTTGGCCTTTAAAATACCAGAAGTGTATCCGATCGGACTAAACCTGTGACCAAGAGAGAGTGAGTATACAACTACATGGAAAATATGTTAATTTTATATATATATATCTGTAGCCACACTAGCGGTTGCAGTTTTAAACAGATTAGAACGAAGTTAATTCTATTGTATTGTCAATCAATTCTGGTTGTCGATCTTTGAAGATATTTAGTTTGAAAAAATAAATGCAGACCTCAATCATTTGTTATCAAAAACATTCCTGCAAAATTTCAACCAAATCGAACGTCGCAGTAAAAAGCAAAATTTCCAACCTTAAAATCTAAATTTTCAAAAATTCTTTCTTAACAAACGTTTACTATCTATAAACTAGCCAAATTTCAGCTTCATGAAGACAATTTTTACATATTATGTTTACAACACCATTCCACCCCCTTTTAGGGGTAGCTTAAAAAAAACAAATATGCAAACTTTAATGATTTGTTATAAACAATATTTCTGCAAAATTTGAAGCAAATCGACGACAAACTAACAAGTGTCCTACAAAATTCACTCCCCCCCCCCATTTATTCCTCCTTTCAAGTTTTATGCAAAAATAAACCGTCTACAACCGTCTGCAAGAACCCATCTATCTCTGTACCAAAATTCATCAAAATCGATTCAGCGATTTAGGCGTGAAAGCGTAACAAACAAACAAACTCACTATTTTTTATAATATTATAAGTTATTATTATTATTCGAAGTTTGTATTTCTGTGGAGGAAATTTGCTAATTTCACGCAGCTCTATCTTGCTTAGTTTTACATGTAAAACGAAGTTAAAAATTAAAGCAAAGTAGGTCTTAGAAAGAGTAATAGTGTTTTAATATGTCGTTCTTTTAGTTATTTACACATGCATGTTAAAATGAAAAGCATATAGAAGATATCGACATTACAACTAATGTTAATAAAATAATACTATGACATTTTTGTTGTTTATTTAATTTGTGTATGATTTGTTTAAACTGAGATGTGGTATCATATTTCAGACAGTTGAACTACGAGAAATACTCGTATATCACACAGTAACACATTCAAATATTTTTCTACAAATGTTGGACGGTACCATTTTGATTACTCACGTAGTTGTTTTTTCTTTGCAAATTTGTTTTTGACAAGCAAAATATCCGAAAAAAGAGTATAGTTTAAAACATAATGTCTAGAAAGACGTATTAAATATGTACCATATATATATATATATATATTATATGAAATATATTCACAACGAATATTATGCAAGGAGAATGAGTTTTTTTACTTGTTAAACCTATATGAAGACGATGTTTCTATTGCCTGGTTGCTATGGGTTGTTTCTAAATGTAATAGTGGAGGAAATAACAGTGACTATTTGTTCAGTACACGTTTTGACAAGCATTAAGTTGTTGTAGGGTAGAAGAAATACGAACGTAGAGAAGATTTCTCATTCTGTATTGTATGTAAGATTGTGTGCAACAACACTACATAGTACTCGCGTGTGTGTTTGTGTTTGTGTACGTTACTACTATATCTACCTTACACAAACTAGGGTAATGTCTTCTTTATAAAATTATTGTCGGGAATGTTTCAAATGTTATTAGATATGTCGTATAGTTAGTTATATATAGAATAACTAACTACTGACAATCAAAATATACTACTTTTTAAAATTCATTTCTACATTATATTTTTTCCAAGTTAAATAAAATGTAATTTATTTAATTTTAACCTCTATATATGGAGTAGTATGACTTATAGAAATTATACGTTTAAGTTGCATGATCCTAAAAATTTGAATCTACAAAAATGATCATAAACATTATTATTAATCCACTGATTTGTTGCCACTGAATAAATCAATAATTACGCAAAACATGGGTTGAAAAACTACTATCTGTAAAATAACATCGTAACAACAAAAGGAAAAACTGTTCAATTTCAAAAGCTCAAAAATACTATTGATTATAAAAGTTCTAATAAATGGTCAAAATGACCACATTATAATTGTCAAAGTATAATTTTGATTGCACGTATTTTATTAGTCTTAATAATCAATTAAAAAGAATACACACTAAATTGTCTTTCGCTACAAATTTTTACTAAAAACACAAAACAAAAACTATTAAATGACACGAAAAAACTCCACAAAGAATAAACTTAATTATAACTACATTATTATTATTTACTTACATTTGAAGAAAAAAAAAGTTATAATTATCTTTTAGTCCGTTAACTGTAAAAATAATTCTAAACAATTATTTTTGTAATAACTTTACACTTACAACAATATAGACGCACCTTATAAATTGCGACTGAATATATTTTTGTGACAAATTAACATTCAAAATGGATTTCTATTACATAATTGCTTGTAAATGACAAAACGTTATTTTGATTTTTAATTGCCCCCATTTTCATTAAATGACTTGTCTTGACTTGAAATTTCTGGGCTATTTTTTACCCGATGAATTGTAATGATATGACAATGGGTTTGAATACTAATTATTAATAGGAATATGTGCAATTATAATATTTTAAATATTTCAGATTTAGTGGTATTGATTGATCATTTGTACCTTTGTGGGTATATTCGGTTTTGTGGGAAAATGTTTCCAATGGAAGTTGTTGGTACATTCATAATGAAAAACTTTTATCCGAAGCATTTTTTCGAAAACCAAATCAATCAGGCACGTGTACGTCATTTACAAACATTTAACATCCATATTTTTAAATATACAAATTAACAAATTTAAAGCATTTTAAACGATTAAAAAGGTGTAATAAAGAAAATTCATCCCTGTTCAATTTTATCGAATAAATTATTACTATCATGATTTACCCAAAACCAGAACCCCTAATTCATGAAGTGTGAAGAATTTATGTTTTTGCTTAAATTTTGTTTCTTTAATGTGTTTTACGGAATTTTTCTACTAACGATGATTGCGTTGATGATGCAGATAGGCGTAAGTCTAGTGAATAAAAAATTGTGCTTTGTAGAGTTATACTACCCAAAATATACAGACCGCAGTTGAGGTTATGTGGAGTATATTTCCTATTTATGTTAAATAAATATTATATGCAATTAAAATTCTCTTTTCATTATAGCTAATCATTAAAACAGAAATTTCATTAATGATTTGAATCAAAATTTACACTACAAACCTCATTTCTAAATAATGATACTTTTTAACTCCTTTTGGGAATTTGTTGTATTTGAATACAAGCATGCAATATAGTAGATTGTTGTATATGTGATGTCAAAATTGACTTCTTCCTAATATTGTCTTCACAGTACTTAAATCTCAAATCTAACATTTTGATTCTATTGAATAATATTAGAAGTTATTATGTGGTTTACTATTTAACAAAACACACACATATGATGACACATCCCGTGGGGAAAAAAGATAATATTAAATTGACACGTGACATAATATAAATTATTATGATATCAACATTTATCTCTGTCGAGACAACAATATATATATAGAAAGTCAATGTTGAATATTTTTATTATATTTTTTAATAGTTATTAAAAATATAAAAAGTTCACTGCAGTATAAGTAAATTTTAAACTATAACCATACCACACATAAAGACACAGTCAGACACTCGACTAAATAAAATTGAATCCATCTATGAAGAGAAAATTAAGCGCTTAGCGAAGGAATAATTTTTTTAAGTGAGTGTTACATTCCTAAGTGCACCCCATGAAGTCCCCACGGATAACTTCCCAGTATATGTATTTTTATACTCAGTATATGAAAATGTACAAGATATATTAAGTTTAGTCCCGACTTTGCAACGTTTGAAAATATTAACCCTTGACATAAATTCTTGGTATAGTTGTTAATAAAATGGCCTAGTTCGGCCATTTCCGCATGTCCGTCCGTCTGTTCGTCTACCCGTAAACCCGATAACTCAAGAACGAAAAGAGATACCGAGCTGAAATTTGTGTATTCTAGAGAAAAAAAAGTAAGGTCAAGTGCGATTAATGGGCAAAATAGGACCATGTTTGGGCAAAATGGGCAAAACTGCTCAATCTTTGAAACCGTAAGAGATATAACAAAAATTTAAATACAAAAAAATCTTATTCTTTTTAAAATAAACAGCTCAATGTATACTGGGTATTCGAACAATTAACTCAGTTGTTACATTACTTATTTATCTATATTTTTTAATGGTGGGACATTTCAAATAATTTATTTGAAATCGTTTCAATCGTATGTTTATAAAATGACCTAATTAGACTATTCACGCATGTCCGTTCGTTTGTCCGTCTGTGGACACGATAACTCAAAAACAAAAATAAATTACGAGCTCAAATTTTGTGTGTGTGTGTTCTAGAGCTAAAAAGTAAGGTCAAATTCGTGAATGGCCAAAATCGGTCTGTGTTTGGGCAAAATGGGCAAAACTTTTCTATGAAACCTATCTTTGAAACAATAAGAGATAGAACAATAATTTTAAGTAAAAAAATATTCCTTTTTTAAAAATAAACACATTTTTTTGGAAACTTTGTTTCATAAATTCAGTATATACCGGTATATAAGCAATTAACTCAGTTAGTTGTTATTTTCACTTGCTATACCCAGTATATATAATATACAAGGGTATTTTAAGTTTAGTTCCGACTTTGTCAGTTTTTATATTAAACAGAAATACTTGTAACTTTAAAGTTTTAATACATACTAGTTGAATTCCCCGGTGTTGCCCGTGGAACTCCAAGATTTGCTCCGGCACTTTTGGTATCGATAGAGTACTACTGAATTATTCAACTTTATTAATTTTTACCGGCACTTCCGCTATCAGAATTAAAATGTTATTTGGCTTCCCAGAACCTCCACCTTTTTACACCTCTGGTTACATTATTTAGAGTTTCCCTAATTTTTTTAATCAGTCCAGTAGTTTCGGAGCCTATTCAATGCAAACAAACGATCAAATCTTTCCTCTTTATAATATTAGTATAATAATGTTAGTATCGTCATGGTTATTATTATTATTTTTTTTTTATATTCAGTTGAGACATTGGTAATGAACTCGGTACATGTATGTTATTTAACAAATTAACTAAAGTGTTATTTTCACTAATTTTGTTTATTTTTGCAAATATTTTTCAACACGGTAGTTTCTACTCTTCGATCGGGAGTGTACACATATTATATACAATTTATATAAACATAACACACATATTCAATATTAATAATATAGGTGGTGGTGTGTGTGTGTACAAAGGTTTATACTTTGCTTATACGTAGTACACACTTAGATGTTTGGGGGTAGGTAGTAGGATATTTAAATTCTAATGCGCAACCATTAATAATTTTTATATCACATATATACATATAAATATACTATAAAATTTAATGGTGTAATAAAAAAAATATACATTTTTTATTTATTTTTAATTACAGACATGAGATGGTTATTCTGTTGTTGTTGTTATTGTTGTTGTTGTTGTTGTTCACGCTCTTGTTACAAAATGTTACACAATTCAAATCACTAGATTCTTTTAATTTAATTAATTAAGTTTTTTTTATTTATTTACAATTGTCTTATTTATTTACTTGATGTAATACATTAGCGATTAAGTTAAACCACCTTTTTCCACCATTTTTATGCGTGACATTTATTAGATATTACAGTTTATTCAATAGCCAACAAGACATATTTTTCCCGTTGTTGGTATGTATGATTTGTTACGACATAATACATTGTATTAGATGAAGGTTCATCTACATGGGTATCATCGCGACATAATTATTTTAAGAGTTTTGATAACATTATGATTGCCGGTTTTCCAATATAACTTTTCATAGTAGAAATTATATACGAGGTCTGTCCGAAAAATATCCGACCTACCTTCATATCTCCGCGTTGGCGTTATTTCTCATCATCGGGTGAGTGGCATCCTTTAAAGTAGTCCCCATTTGATTGAACAACACACTCCCAGCGGTGTTTCCACTTTCCGAAGCAGTTCTGGAAGTCATCGAACCGGTGTCCTTTGAGCGTTTTTTTTTCTAAATTTGAGAACAACCATTTTTGAAAAGTCACAGGGGGCTATGTCGGGACTGTATGCAGGTTGACAAAGTAGTACGATATTGTGTTTAGTTAAAAACTGCTGCACAAGATTCGATGAGATTTCCCACCGCTTCCACTTTGTAAGTTTGATGTTAAAAATTTCCCAAATTGTAGTTTAATGTATTCCAAGATCAACTTCTAATTCGCGCACAGTCAAACATCGATCTTCTTCAATTGCAAGTCGCACAAGCTCGATATTATCCGGTATTGTTGTCGTCGAAGGTCGGCCAGAATGAGGATCACTATTCATAGATGTGCGGGCATTGTTGAAACGATTAAATCTCTCTTTTATTTGTGTTTTGCCCATACACTTATCCCCAAAAGCCTTCTGCATCATTTGAATAGTTTCCGAACTAGTTTTTCAGAGTTCGATGCAAAATTTGATGCAAATTCGTTGATCTTTAACCGACTTAAAAATCCGATTAACGCAAACAAGTAAACAAGTAAACTGTAGATGTCGGCGAGCAACCGTTAAGTTCGTGAGACTCTGGCGCGAAGATATAAAAGCAGATCATATATTTATTTATTTATTATTCCGCAAGATCCGATCGAAATTAAATTTTTATACAAACACTATCTTTCTTATACTAGCAGGTAGACATAACAACATAACGTTTAAAATTTTAAAGGACAATGCGTTTTAGCGCCTATTAACCTACATTATTCATATATGACCACAAAAGTAGCGTTTCTTTTATTCAATTTTTGTAATGGATTTATCCATTATTCATTCGATTTTCGATAAAACTCTTCGCCAAAACATTGTTCAAAATACTAACCAATTTTATTCAAAATATTTTCTTAAAAACCGAATAAATAAGACACTAATCAACTGTAAAATTTTGATAAACGAATGTCTCTTTTGTAGCCAATAGTATACAATTTTATTATGATTAACAAATAATTGACATTTATCTAAAATATTAAACCATTTTATATTGAAAAAATTCTAGGTTCCTATTGAACAAAACCAAACATTTATTCTAATATCTATAGGAATCTAGAACTGGATTAAAATTATTGTTACATCGATATAAAGATCATTCAAATTCCAATTATTAGTAAACTCTACTTTACATTATGAACGTTTATAATACAGAAATTATATAACATGTATAGGTACTTGATGCTTTGACTACAAGTAGTACATGGACACCTTAATATATCCGATTTGTGGTAACAACTTAAATCCGTAATAATCTTAAAGGGGAATTAGACCGCATTTACACTAATCTATCATCATCAATGTGGTGCTTATACTTCAATTCAAATTAATTAAGTAAATGATTTGTTAGAGGTCAATTTTCGGTCAATAACATTCTATTTATATACAACCTTATTCCCGATTGTAAAAATAAAACATTCTCTTAATTCACTTGCAAAATCATTATTTCATGCGACAATATAAAACTTATGATTATTGATCATAAATTTATTATTAATTTATTTATCCGACCAAAAACTAAATGTAAGAAAGGGCCGAGTTTTCGGGAAAATCCTTAATATAATAGTTCCTTGATAAAAATTGATGATATGAGAGTAAGGACCGAGCTATTTACAAATTAAATAGCTCTAGACTTCAAATAATAGTTGCTCTTTAAAAAGTGATGATATCCCATTAAAGAGCCGAGCTATTTACAAAGTAAATCTTCAAGTAAATATTTTATCTTGACAGACAAAAGCAAAGGTTTGCAAATCTGAAAAAGAAAAGCAATTTTTTTTAATTCATTAGTATTGAAAGTAAAATATCTGAATTTGCCAATTTCCAAAGTATGTAACAAATTCAGGGTATTTAATATGATTTTATTGGTTGTTACCTCCAAGAGTTCGTAGAGCTATTTGGTTATATAATGGTTTGAAAAAAAAAAGCTTTTCTATAACCGTCACTATGGTAACTTGGTTTTATAGTCATTATAATTCCTTTTACTAAGAGGTTTCGCTTTTGTATCGTTTCCCAATAGACAAAACGCACACACGCCATATCAAAATAGCAACATTATCTGATGACAGTCCCAAAACAGGGCTTTTTTGACTAAATATAACATGTTAAAAATGTAACAATTTATTTGTGAGTATACTTTAAAAAAAAGGAGTAGGAAGCATATATGAGTTTTTAAAACAAAATTAGTTGTAGCACTACCAACATAAAATCATTTAATTAAATATAATGTAATATTATACGATTACTATATTTTTTCTTGAAGAAGATTGTATAAAACGTAAAATAAGTAGGTACTATACGTACACATACTATTTATTATGCAAGTGACATTAAAAATATTACAAATTATGTCATTTTTCATGTTGCAAACAAGCTTTTACGATGAAGGAGGACTTACATACACTCTATATGTGAGTATTTCCTCATGTACTGTATATAGTGCGATTTTTATGAAGTAGGCTAGAAGATAACGCTTCCAATTCTTATTTAACTGAGTATATGTTACAACTTCTGGGCATTTTGAGTTTTGAACTACGGTTTGACGCAGGCTCGGATCCAATCCTCAAAAAAAGTTGTGGTCACAGCGACCCGAAAATCGGCCAAATGCGAGTCGGAGTATGAACTCGCTCATGATCGATATAGTGCATTCCTACAAAGGACATTTTTACAAAATATATGATACCCTGACCAAAATTTTGTACAGTGTATAGTTCCACGTAAATAAAGCCGTGGGGCGAACATTAGTAAATTAATAAACCTGTAAACTGTTAGTTTGTTCGCTCACGAAAATTACAAAAGTAAATGTGTTTGTTTGCACATCACAGTCTCACATTTAGAGTGAGAAACTAAACTAAACTACTGAATCGATTTTGATGAAATTTGATGAAACTTCAAAGGATATCAAATTAAATTAAACGCTAGTATCTAGAGCACGGCAGGGAGACAGGCCGAGTTTAAGGGGTTTTTTTGCCTTCTTGCTTACAGTACTATTACTTCTCGAATCTGAAATTAAGGGATCTGAAAAATCAGATCCGATTTGACCCCAAAATATCTTCTAAACGAAAAGAGCTACAGTGCTGATTTTTTGAATATAAGGTATTTAGGGAATTATAAGATAACAAGTTATCGCTTTTCGTTAAGAAGTAAACGGTTAAAAAGTTATTTCGGTTCAAAAACCGTAAAATAGCGGGAACGCCCATAATTTTCATTAGGCATGATAAAAACGTAGGGCCTACACCAGATATCCTTTAAAATTGATATTTGGCATACAGTTAGGTCGAGTACCTAAGGCACAGGGAAAATTATGAAATCATGAAGCTTATATCGGGAAATTGAAAATTTTTGCATTTTTGTTTTGATAAAATTAACATAATAAATACGTTAGAGCTGCTGCTCTATGATTGGTCCATAGTTCTATATATATACTAAAAATTTAAAACACATCTCTTGTGAGAGTTGTGCAAAATTTTTTTAAACTTTGTTGCTCCACTTCCATAAATGCTAAAAAGATGCAGTTTTTTGCATTCGACGCGGAATTTCTGAAACCTAAAATTATTGTCTTTGGGAAAATTTATTTTTCCCAACGGAACATACGGAATAAGTTAATGTGTTTAAGTCTAAGCCACTTCCTGACATTTTAGAAGGATGCGAATTTTTGCAAAAAAGGACCGAGTTTCCGGGAGATACTTCATATAAAAGTTGTTCATTAAAAAGCGATTATATGATATTCAAGAGCCGTGCTATTTATAAAGTAAATAGCGAAATCTAAAATGTAAGAATGTAAGTTGCAAAGTAAAATGAAAAAAAGTTTTCTCTTAGTATGTTTTTAAAATTTTATAACCCGGCAAGTTTTAATTTAAAATATTTGAATAAAAAAAAAAAACAAATTACTTGCCGCGTTGTAAAATTTTAAAAACATACTAAGAGAAAACTTACGAAATAAATTTTTTCAACCAAATTTTTGTTTTCATTTTACTTTACACTTACTTTGTAAATAGCTCGGCTCTTTAATATGATATAATCACTTTTTAAGCAACAACTATGAAGTATCTCCCCGAAAACTCGGCCCTTTTTTACATTAATGTTTTTGATCGGATATGTTTCTTTGAAACATAATTGACTAAGATTTTATTTCTTGCAATTGATAATCTAAGTTGAAGCAAATTTGAAGTTTTATTTCTCACTTCAGGAAATCATCCTATATATACATACACTCATCATTATCAACACCACACATTTAGAGTGTAAAACTAGCGGGTTTAAAAGTAATACAGGCGTAAGTATAGTCGTCAGTAAAATTGGCGTTCTTATTACATAATTGCACAGTTAGTTTGTGCCAAATTCATTGGAAAAATCAAAAAAATGTCTTCAATAAAAATTTTTAGTATTTTTATGACGAACAACTTTTACTCGAGACATTTTTTCATAAAGCATATAGATTTGGCAAAAATAGCCGGCAAAACTTTGGAAAAAGAACACTTGTTTAGCAGTTGATAGTACAAGAGGATCTGACAACACATCCACATATAGGTAGAGGAAGTACAACATACCTAAGAAGAATGATAAAGTGTAAAGGGGTGTTACATAAGTAAATTCTCATTTCTCACCTTCTGTACCACCACTGCCTCCACAACCATCATCATCATCATTATCATCATCACTGTTACTTCAGCTGTTGATGATGGTAAGTAAAGTGATGGTGTTATATAAGAACTTTGTTGGAAGGTAAGAGATGAATTTATGTGTGTGAATTAGATGTGAAAGCAAGTAACCCAACCCAACCCAAACCAGCATTGATGTAGGAGGGCTATGATGTGAGTATAAGAGTAGCAAGCACGTCATTTAGCTAATGGCTTCCTGAATGCTAATTCAAAATATGTACGGGCATACCATCAATACTCTATAGCTTATACACTGACTTGTAAGTAGTATACACTATAGCATGTATTCCTACTGTAAACAAATTTGTTCCTCTACATATTGCAAATTAGTGAAGGTATATGTGTATATGCGAGCGTAAGTATGAATGCTCAGTTTAGAAGTAGGTACCCTTGAGTTTCATAAAAATTGAACTTATTTGAAACTATTTTGTGACCAAAATCCTTTTCAATGAGTGTTGCACGTAAAAGAGTAGGTAATGCATTTTAAAATAATATTGACAAAAATATTTTCAGAATTCCTTGAACTTGCGTAATACAATTTTCATTACTGAAATATACACCGAGTACTGCTTGGTACTTTTTTTTGTATTGAAAAAATCGGTCAATCTATGCTTGTACAATAAATGTTTCGTGAAAAAAAAATTATCAATGTTCAAGTATAGCATACTTCGTGAACCGTTTTAAATTAACTTAACAAACGGTAATTAACTTAAACGGTTTATAATAATTGACACCCGATAAAATAGTCTTGATATCCGTTTCAACAACCAAAAGTAACCACTGACTAAAAGATTCGCAATTCTGATGACTCCTTTATTTTATACCTCTTCATTCTTTTTGATTATTTTTAATAATCTTTATAAGTATATAGTTCTTAGAACTGTCCATCATGAACTGATGATTCTATAGGATCAATCTGAGACTGCACCATCGGAAATCTGCCAAATCAAACTGTTTTTCAACCATAAATCTTAAAATTTATTTAAATTATGAATAATTTATTCCTTTCGTAGTTTTTTTTATAGAAATTTTTCGAATTAAACCTTGTTTAATTTTCAGATTCAAAGTTATTTTTACATAGTACCTAAAATTTTGCCTTTCGGAACATATTTCGTGATGACAAATGGATAGTTTCCTTCTTTTCAAAAAAAGTCATTACCCATTTTGCCAAAGAACAAGTATTAAGAATAATATTTGGTTTCACTTGTCTGATGTTTGCCGCATAAGGCCACGTCGTTGATTAGCCAATTTACAGTGTGGTTTGACTTACGCTTATCTTAATATATATAATTCTTCTATCCGTATGAATGTGCCTGAACTCCTCCTAAACGTCTGGACTGATTTTGATGAAATTTTTTGAGTGTGTTCCAGTGGTTTCGAGAATGGTTTAGATTCACAATTCAGTCAAAAAAAAAATTAAATTTTCAAAAAAGTTTAAAATTTTAAAATTTAAGACGTGTGTACAGACTAAACAACCTGTATATTGAATCGACTCATACCAACCAAAATGGTTTTGTTTATTTTTAAGTTTCGTTGACCTTAACATTGTTTTTAATTATAATTTATTTATTTATAAAAATTTTATTTTTCCAAACAGACACCATATGTGTAGACAGGTAAATAAGGCATATATACATTTTTTATAATATTTATGTTTTGATAAATAGTCATATGGACAGAAACATGTCTACCATAATATAATTTTAACAAGAATTAATAAAAAAATTAATTTTTTAATTCATTAATAATGACAAAGCAAAGTAAATTGTTGATTTTTTCATTTGATAAAACGGAGTACCACAATGAAACGCTCAAAATATTATATTGTTTGAAATTTGTATTAATCCGATCAGCTTCTATGCATTTTGAACATACTGTAAAGCATTTGGATTTTCATCAGAGTGCAGATTTATATGAAATAGGTAGGCTCCGAGATAATAAACGATTCCTTAAGTGTTCTGTTATGCCAATTTTGGAATACTAAAAAGGGCATTTTACCATACACCCAAACTACTTATTGAATCATCAGGTTGTTTACTTATTTATTAAAAAACTTTTTAACAAAAAATAGAACCGACGAAAGAAGAAAGTTACTGAAAAGTAAAAATAAAAACTTTGCTACAAAAAATTAAATCTTCGGAAAAAGAAAGGAACTGAAAAGCAAAAAAACTAAATAAATGTAAATACCTAAATAATTTTGAGTCGGCGCAAAAGAAACCATACATGTAATATTTACTTTTAATCGAAAATCAGATTCACCCTTCGCCCATTTCGATGGAGATTTTTTGGCACCGACTCAAAATTAATTTTGGTATTTACATTGACTTAGTTTTTTTTCACATTTCAGTGCCTTTTTTTTTTCGTACATGGTGTCATTAGAACTACATAAGTGTGCCAAGTTTCAACAGAATCGGTTCACAGATGACAATTCAGTGGGTGAACAATCCATTTTCCCCTATTTTTCTACCCTTAGGCACGAATTTTTTTTTCAAATTTTATGGTACCAACTTCGTAGTATACCCAATCCAATAAAAAATAAATTATTGAAATCGGACTACTCTGTAAAAATTTATGCGTGGTCATACATAATATATATATATATATATATATATATATATATATATATATATATATATATATATATATATATATAGATAATATACGATATTATGCAATAACAAATATATGATATTTGTTCTTTAGTGAAGCGCTGGGAAGTCTTAATTTTTTTTTTGAGGCTAAAATTTGAAATTTTTTTTTCTAATTTTTATGGGACCAACTTTGAATAATTCCCTATCCAACAACAACAAAAATTATCAAAGTCGGACTACTCTGTAAAAAGTTATGCGTGATCATACATAAAAAAAAAATAAATAAAATAAAAATACAGGTTGAATTGAGTACCTCCTTATTTTCATCGGTAAAAAAGTATCATTGAACTGATTATTAACAGCATCAATGGAAAAAATAAAGTGAATTGGAAATAAAAACAGTCTTTGATCATAAATATTAATATGTAGGATATGAATGACTTTGTCGATTATATGCTAATGGTCAGCCGTTGATTTTAACATATAACCTGAATGAAAAATATAACATTTCAGTGATAATTTAATTATAAAACTAGCATCATCCACTATGACAAAAAAGACACTATGTAGTACATTGTACTTTTTTGGTGTTAAGTGAAATCGGTTAAATCCGATAAAGGCTAGAACATCATTAGCAAGTTACACTGCGTAATGATAAAGTATTGTAATCTTATTATATTAAGTTAGACAGTTATCATCAGAGATAAGTTTTTAATTTTAAATGTGAACAATACAAATTCATATCACATACCAATTAACAAAATATTTCTAATACTTTATTTAGAAATTGATTAAGTTAATAATGGTATCGTAAATACTTTGAGTACTTTTTATGATCATGACAGTACCATTTTGGTAAGGCACTGTATAGGTGAGCATTGCCATTTTCACTCCTGTTTGTTAGGAAAGGTGTTACATTTATTAAACATTCTTCTACAACTTGACATTGTATTTATCCAAGTATTAGGAAACTTGCTGGGAAAAATGAATACAATTTGAAAATGGTATCTTTCTAATTTCTGCTAGACGGTCTGGTTCGTTCGAATTTCAGTCAAAAGAAGCATCGCTGATTTGTTTCTTAACGTTTCATCTCCGTTTGGAGTGGAACATATTCCTGAAATCGAAATTAAATTATCATACTTGTAGCGGTATCGCATTTTCATTAAATTATTATTATAATTTTATTTATCATTTTTATCTGTTGCTTAACAACTATAACTTCTCTCTTTTATCACGGTTGCTTTGAATGTTAACAACTTTGATAATTTACATATAAATATATATAATATGTCATAATCCAATCTAATAAAGATCAATTATATCTTTAACACTTATTTATTATTTATTTAAATAATAATTATTTATCATATCAATCAATCACTTCAACAATTTGGCGCCCCGAGCTCAAATAAACGAAGAGGGTGGTAAATTAACATATTATTAAAGAAAAAAATTTCCAAAATCTTCCAACACATGACTATTGGATAATTGGATTTGACGAATTTAATATTGTAATTCTTACAAAATATAGCATACCACCCACCAAATTTAACAGATAAGTCTTTTATTTCTGTTATAATACTTATTTTTGCTTTACGCTTATAACTATTTCGATTTCTAAAAAAATATTTTTATTATTTTTTTTGACATTTCATTTTTAATATGCCTAGAAATCGAAATGAGTTACCGAATTTAGATACACCTACAATACATCTTCCAAATTTACAAAAACTTCCACAATTTAATGTAACAGACATTGAATTATGGATAATTCAAGTTTCTCGTTTCTTCAAAAAAATTCTAAGAGCTCCTGTTGAGTTGGTCAGTAGCTCTGTCAATAAAAAAACCCAATTCAATAACACAACATCATCATCGTACAACTTAATCTTCATGTACGATCTCTTACATGAAGGTACTCGATATTTAGTTGACACTGGAAGTTCACTATCTGTGATTCCAAAGTCGTATTGTAAATCATGTAAATTTACAAATTTACCTTTTTCAATTATTGCAGCAAACAATACTAAAATTAATACTTTTGGTACTTCTGAAATTTTTCTCAATTTTGGAAATGATTTGGTTTTTCGTCATGAATTCATTGTTGGGGATGTAATTCATGGTATTCTAGGTTTAGATTTTCTAAAGAAATTCAATTTGAATATCGATTTTAAAAATCAAACATTATTAAAACCTATTAATTCATGCGTTGAAGTGATCTCACTTCAAAATCAATTTACGAAAATCTTAAATTCTTTTCCAAATTTAACCAAATCAGAAAAATTCAATCTTAATGCTAAACATAATACTCGACATCGCATTGTGACAAACTCTTATCCGATATTTTCTAAATATCGCAGGTTATGCCCTGAAGAGTTGTCAGCTGCTAAAAAACATTTTCAGGAACTTGTAGATTTGGGTATTTGTAGACCTTCGGATTCTGAATGGTCATCACCTCTTCTCATGAAAAAGAAATCGGACGGTTCTTTTCGTGCATGTGGTGATTATCGTCGACTGAATTCGATCACGGTACCTGACAGATATCCAATTCCTCATTTATATGATTTCAATGTAAAATTAAATGATAAAAAGATCTTTTCTAAAGTTGATTTAAAAAGAGCTTATTATCAAATTCCCGTACACGATTATGATGTCGCGAAAACTGCCATTATTACTCCTTTTGGTCTATTTGAATTTTTGAGAATGCCTTTTGGTTTACGCAATGCAGCTCAAACCTTTTCTAGATTTATGGCAGATTTATTCAGAAATATAGATTTTGTTTTCACTTATCTTGATGATCTTTTAATCGCAAGTGAAAACGAAGAAAAACACACTCAAGATCTCAAAACTGTTTTCAACATTCTCAATGAAGCTGGAATTTTAATAAATTCTTCGAAATCTATTTTTGGTGTAACAAAATTAGATTTTTTAGGACATCACGTAGATTCTGAAGGAATCACCCCTATTCCTTCCAAAGTTGAATCTATTTCAAATTTTCCTATTCCGAACGATCAAAAATCACTCCGAAATTTTCTTGGGATGATTAATTTTTATAATCGCTTTATTCGGAATTGTGGTGACATTTTAGCTCCATTGAATAAACTTGTTGAACACGGTAAAACTTCAACGAAGTCAGTTATTCTTGATGAACGTGCAATTTCAGCTTTTAATTTAGCTAAACAAAAATTAATTGATGTTGTTAAATTAGCACATCCTGTTTCGAACGCTGAAACTTGCATTCTCACTAATTCCTCCGGTACTGGCATTGGTGCAGTTTTGCAACAAAAAATTCATAACGTCTGGAAGCCACTCGCTTTCACATCAAGAAAACTGACAGACACTGAAAGACGATATAGTACATTTTCAAGAGAATTATTAGCTATTTTTTTTGGCATAAAAAAGTTTCGTCATTTCATTTCAAATCGAAATTTTTTCATTCAGACTGACCACAAACCTTTAATAAATGCTATTAATTCTCGTAATTAAAATTTATTAAATCGTGATATACGTCATTTAAACTTTGTCAGTCAATATACAACTGATCTTAGATACATTAAAGGTAGTGAAAACATTCCGGCTGATTGTTTATCTCGAATTAATACAATTTCACTACCTTCAGGTATTGATTTGATTGATATTAAGAAGATTTCTGATCACCAGAAATGTGATCCTCTTCTTATTAATTTGTTAAAAAATCCAAAATATTCTTTAGAAATTCGTACTCCTCCGAATTCTCTTTTTAAGGTTTATGTGGAGACTTCTTTGAAAATTTCCAGAATCTTCGTATCTGACATTGATATAGAAGATGTATGGAAAGCTGTCCACAATCTTGGTCATCCATCAATTAGACAAACCTTGAAAAAAGTACGCACATTCTTTTTTAACCCTAATCTTATTTCGCGAATCAAAAATTTGACTCGATCATGTCTGATCTGCCAATTAAATAAAATCACTCGTCACACTAAAAGTGATTTTATGCCAATTGAAGAACCAAGTATCAAATTTTCTTTCTTACATTTAGATATTGTTGGACCTCTTCCTCCTAGTGAAGAATATCGGTATATCTTCACTATCATTGATCGTTTTTCGCGTTGGGTCGAGGCTATTCCAATCAAAACTATCACGTCAGAAGAAATTATTAATAATTTAATTGCTTCTTGGTTCTCACGTTTTGGTTTACCTACGAGGATCACTACTGATCAAGGTAAACAATTTCAATCACATATCTGGAAAGATTTTTTGTCTTCTCTAGGGATTAAGCATATTTCCACTACTGCTTATCACCCTAACAGCAACGGTATTATTGAACGCTTTAACCGATCTCTCAAAATTTCTTTAAATTTCTGTCAAAAAAATAATAACTGGTACAAAATTTTACCTTGGGATCTACTAAATTTGCGCTCCTCGGTCAAGGAGGATATTAACCTTTCTTCTGCAGAAATTTTATATGGGATTCCTCTACGATTACCATATGATTTCTTTTCAGAAAACGTTGATACATATCATTCTGTTCAACAATCTACTCGAGAGTTGAAGAATAGAATGATAAACGCAAAATTTTTCTTTACCAGACAGTTCACCAACAAAAATGTATTTTTACCCAAAAATTTAGATTCATCAACTATTAAAGTTTTTTCCGAGTGAACAAGGTTGTTTTATGTTACAACCTTTTTCTAGTCGTTTTTCTTTATTAGTTGATGGGGGGAAGTATGTAGCGGTATCGCATTTTCATTAAATTATTATTATAATTTTATTTATCATTTTTATCTGTTGCTTAACAACTATAACTTCTCTCTTTTATCACGGTTGCTTTGAATGTTAACAACTTTGATAATTTACATATAAATATATATAATATGTCATAATTCAATTTAATAAAGATCAATTATATCTTTAACACTTATTTATTATTTATTTAAATAATAATTATTTATTATATCTACTAATTACTTCAACATACTCAGTATAAATTTAACAATTGAAATATATAGCTTTCCTAGTTTTTCTTCTTACAGTTTCACGTATAATCTTCTCTGCTCCAATTCGCTGTAGATCTAATCCAACATCATCCATCCATCTTGGTCTTCCTACTAGTCTTGTGTCTGGGTTGCCGCGGTATAGTATTTTCGCACCTCTTTCAGTTGGCATTACCTACAATAACAGTACAAATTTGCATGTTTTATAACCAATATTTTTAGAAATATGCTAAGAAATATTTTAACATTTCACATTCAAATAGGTCATCCGCATTTACTGAACAGTGGTTAGATGCGTGTACTTGATATTTTGGTTGTAATATCAAAAATATTTTAATAATTTTCTGTCAAGAAAACCCCATGTTTATTACACATAGACAACAAACTGAAATTTGTCAGCAGGAATCAAAATGGTGGATGGTAATACCCATATCTATAGTGCTTCAATTGAAGTGTAAATCACTTTAATGAAAAATATCGGTAATACAAGGATCCGCTTAAACAAGAATCCATAGAATTTATTTAATCTTGATCAGAAATAATTAGTCTCGATCAAGTATAAAATGATTGCGTCCTCTTAGACATAACATCGAGTGACTAGTGTGATTTCATTGTTACTCGGCATGTATACAATACACGTGTATAGGATGATCTACCTAAACAAACGGACAGACAACGATATGTGCCAATATCCATATATTGTAGCAACTCTAATGAAATGAAGTTTACAATTTTGTAACGTTTATGAAGTAGCAGCACAGTACTCATCAGATATGATGACGATGAGCACCATGATACCATGATCATCATATTATAAAGCTTGTTGATACATACTCATTCTATGAACATTATATGGTACGCCTGTCCACATAAAAGTGGTTTTATTTTCATGATTATGGTGATGACGCCGGTTCTTGATTGGCTACTTTTGTGGCTTTCCACATCATCTATATAGTAATATAGTGTTTTAGTAAATTCAATGTAATACCGCATACTAACGTTCAGTTAATTGGTTGTGGAAGATATGTCATGGAATAGTATACGTAATACTTTGGATGGAATTCCCATTCCGATATTCTATACCTTTTTATGTATTTAACTAATCAATCCACATTGGTATGTTTTATTCAAGGTATGTTTCTAATCATTAGGATATTTAATTTGTTGATATTTAAACATCAAATAATATTAACTGATTAACGTTGAATTTAAATGTAGACAATGTCGTTCAGTATGTAGGCATTACCCTTCACGAAAAATCATCACAGAAACGATATGTTATTCCTTCTCCTCCATTAAATGTGCATTGAATGGAGAAGATTGATCCTATAATAAAAAAAGGCGTAAGGTCCATGGATTGATTATTCACATAGTACATATACACCCAAGCATTGTTTTTGTGTGTGTAGATTTTACACTAGAATTAAAATAGATTGGATTTCATTTCAAAATTCAACTTTGATATACATATTCATTTAAAAAGATACAATTTTTAGAGAAAAAATTTCAGGCAGTAGCTATATAATACTAGACAATAAAAAATATTATTTAGGTAGACCACTCTTGAGTGTCATATAGCAAAAACAAGAGAAAAAAAACAACTAACTGAGTTAATTGCTCAAAAAAAAGAATTTTTTTTGCCTTTACATATTTGTTCTATCTCAAACAGGTTTCAAAGAGAGGCAGTTTCATCCGTTTTGCCCAAACATGGTCCGATTTCACCCAGGAACTTGACCTTACTTTTTAGCTTTAGAACACACATACGAAATTTCAGCACGTTATCTCTTTTCGTTTTTGTGTTATCGTGTTTACCGACGGGCGGACAAACATCTATACGGAAATGGACTTATTAGATCATTTTATGAGCACCTATACCAAAAATTTTTTTCTTCTAAATATAAATATAGTTATATTAATATATTTTCTTCTTATAAATATTTTCTACCGTTATAAAGTCGGAACTAAATTTAATATACCCTGGTATTTAATACGAAAAACTTATTACGGTTAAGCCAATTGAACATATATTATTTAACATATATAGTATTTTAACACTTATGATGCAATGCACCAAATGATATACTACTATGCATTTTCTATAAATGAAAAGTGCGTATTTATGGACCATCCTGTACAATGTATCATTTTCTATTTTAATTACATATATTTCATTGTCATTGTATAATCGTTTAAAGTAAATCATAAAATTCATAATATAATCTATGTAAAACAAAAACTGAAAGTCGATAATTTAAACTTTTCATTACATCAATAAAATAATTATAATTAATTTGAAAATAACAAAAATTTTTACTTTATATGCTCGTTAGTTTGTAATATACATTTAATTGTATATTATTAATTAGTTAATTATAATATATATATATATATATATATATATATATATATATATATATATATATATATATATATATATATATTAATATCTATAATGCGTGATTTATTTAACATTAATAGATTTCCAATTACTTTATGTAATAACATATAATATTAAATTCTAATATCCTATGTTATTAGTAAAATAAGACATTAAAAACTGATTTCAAACATTTGATCATGTATATATATATAGCAAATTATCACGAATTGATTTTATAATATTAAACACGCAATAGAATAATAATAATGCTTTGTGTACTAATTTCAAATAGACTATTTGTTTAATCATTATAGGTAAATATATGATGTTATGGATGTTATATGTATTTTATGTTTTATAAATTTGTAGTTGATACATTTTTATTTTTCCCCCGATTCCTTGATTGTATAGTAAGAAATACATATTTATTTTAGTCATACATCAATATAAATATGAAATATTACAAGGTGGGTAGTTGTTTTTTATACAAATAATAATAATCAATAAATATTTGTTTAATACCATTTTTAATCCCATTTAAATGAATATTATTGATCCATTTATTTTACCTTTAATTGAAGTTTTCTTTTTAAAGTTCTTTTATTCAAAAAAACACAAAATTATGGATTTCTACAAATATGTTTTAGATCAGTAGAATGCAACTCGCATATATATATTGAAGGACTTATTGGTAATCTTGATCGATAATATTCTATATTTCTATTTGGTATTTATGGTATCGAAATGTAAATAGACATTTTTCGCTTATGAAGTAATTACAATGAATATCATATCAAGTATAATCATCTTAACATATGCATATATATTATATTTATATGTTAACTAGCTAAACAACCCGGATTTTTACACAGTTTTTATTTATTCAAAAAATTCTACGATACCCAGCTAGGCAGGGAAAAATTTTTTGCGCCTCTCCCCTTTTATTTGTATGAAAAGTTGTTGTGTTGAAATTGTCCAGTTAGTTAACAGTTGTACATTGCTGTATTAAAAAGAAAAAGAGACTCATTTATTAATTGTGAAAAAAAAATTAAAATTCTTTTTTTCAAATCAAATAAATTCAGGTTTGTATATCATAAAGTTTTTGTTTTATTTAATGTTTTTTTTTCAAAGTGCTTGTTGTCCAATTGACGTAAATTTAGAAAACTTTTACTAATAAACTTTTGTGTTTTTTTGTGTGTGTGTCGAGTATCGGAATATGTTGTAGGTTCTACAGCGCTCCTTTAAAGGCTTAAGAGATTCAAGATACCGCGACATATTTTATAAGAGATGCGCTAATTCAACCATGATAACGTGATATAAAGCTCTTTTATCATTATAATTATCCAATTAATAAAGAAATGCAGTTATTAAAATATTAGAAATATATTATATATTATTTATATTTTGTATTGAATTGGTCGTGACTTGATGAAAATCCTCGGATAATCACAGTTTCTTAATCAGAAAATATATGATATTATGATATATTTTATGAGAAAATATATGATATTATGAAGTAACGGTATTTCGAAACCTATCAAATTATACAATATAAATAAAATATTAGTTTAATTATTATTTATATGTAGATAATTTATTCATAAAAACAGTCATTCATGTCTTAGTCAGACTCTTAATCGAAATTATGCTAAAATAAAGTATTTGATATCATAGATGATATAAAATTTTTTAATCATTACCTATAAAATGAAACTCCAAATTGAAGACATCTAATTACATAAATTATAATAAATGTAGTATTTAAGATTAAAAAAGGGTTCTTGCAAACTATTCATATTCATAAAATAGAAAATATATATTCATATTTCATTATGTATCATTATTATATAAAATATACACTGCATCATCGCGTCATTACATTTGTGTATGTTCATGTTCCTCTTATCACATGTTTGAATGTGTTTAATCAAAATTCACCTCCATTATGTTAAGGAAGTGGTCACATCCTGATGTTGGTACTTCATCGAGAAATGAAGTAAGTATAGTATGGTATGTAACTGGTATATTGTGGTAGTGGGTTTTGTTTCATTTTAGTAGGAAATGTATATCCTGTTCCTGATAAAAATATATGTAAAAATATATACTCGTATAGCACATATTATATTCAGTATACTAAAACAACTGTAAAATAATAATAGTGGCTTATAAAACGGTATTTCCGTGGTTAAAAAAGTCTCTGCTCATATGTGTAATAGTTATTGAGCTATTGTTCCTAAAATACCCCATAATTCTAATATCGCTTGTTGAAATTAGTTGTACACCTGTGCTAAGCCTGACCTACCAAATTCTGT
The DNA here is from genome assembly GCA_963920215.1 of Nineta flava. NCBI lineage: Eukaryota > Metazoa > Arthropoda > Insecta > Neuroptera > Chrysopidae > Nineta > Nineta flava. The sequence goes on along the minus strand of OY986041.1, from coordinate 86,438,194 downwards.
ATATAAACCGTGAAACAAAACTATTGGGCCAACGTATATAATCACGAATTATTCAACTTTCTTTTTTTGGAAGTGAAAAAAAGTTTCAGAGTTAACTGCAAAGAGTTTAAATTGTTTTTTTCTAGGTATTCCTTACACTATGAGATTAATTCCAATCTTTTGTTTTTGTAGTTCATCAAATATTCAATGCATCTCTTACATTTTGGTCATTTGTTGCAAAGATAAAAGACCTTAAGTTTTATTAAATTGATTATTAAATTCGGATATCGAATTTTATCCATAATTATTTCTAAAACTGAAGATATCTGGAATGTATATTCAAATTGAAAGAGTCTATTATCACCACTTCACTCTCAGCTCTCACATTCTTTCGAAAACGATAAGGAAGTAAAGATTGTATTACATAGTTGCATCTTAAAAATGTCGAAAAATATTCGTCCAAAAACTTTTTTTGACAATCGAATAAATTTGATACAATTTATCTGCATAACTATAGCTTCAAGTCACCAAAAATTCATTTAAACCGGCAACTTTAAAATCATGATCTGGACATTGAGAACACCCTAATTGGAAATTCAACGATACCTTATTTATTCAATGTCCTTATTTATTCAATTTATTCAATGAGTAGTAAATTTTTATTTACAGCTCAAACAAAGGAAAAATAAGCAAAATATCGAGTCACTTTAAAATACCTATACTGATTAAAGGAAGTTCTTTCCTCAAGAAAATATATTTTCTTCAAAATATTTGCTTCATTAAAGAAACCCTTGTTTTCATTCAAGACGACGCAGTCGAACCAAAGACATATGTTTAGTTGAGCGAAGAAACAAAAATTATTCAACGGTGTTTAAAATTTGTTTTAAATAGAGTTCGTTAGTCTTGGCCTTTAGTCAAGAAAATGAAATTCCTGTAAAAAGAATTTTTCTTATTAAAAATAAATAAAAAACACAAGAAGAGAAAGTGTTGTATGCAGTTTCTTTCACTGAACTGTATGTAATTAACTGAAACATATTTAACTGAAGTTTATCATTACTTCTTTAAAAAGTTTCATTACTAGTCCAAGTGGCCGAGCGGTCTAAGGCGTTATGTCTGCGCAGTATGCATACTTGGAAACTGGGAGGCTATGGGTTCGAATCCCGACATCGGCAATTTGTCAATTAATTAAAAAAAGAAAAGGGGCGGTTAATTGACTAAACTATCGGCGTATGGACAAGAACGAAGTAACTGGCTATGCTTGAGAAGGTTTTCGGCAGTTTCCTTCACGAACTCCAGATGAATATCGTTCCACTCCACTCACATCCTCACATCCTTAGGCATCACAATGGACCTTATGGTGGAAGTGTAGCTGGTCCAGGGTAGCCTCTACGACCTATCTATCTATCTAAAAAGTTTCATTTGTTTGGATTAAACAAATGTTTATTTTGGTCCAAAATTTTAGCATTTTGGTCCAAAGAAATCATCATTGCAGTTTAAGAATTTCGAGTTTCATAAGTCAAGAGTCAGTTTATCTTCAAGATACTTATTTTCTTATACCAAATATATATTATTTTCCCTCTGTCAGTGTATAAATAAGTTGTACCATATAATCCTGGGCTAAAAATCCTCGTCGACTTTAAGAAGGAGGGGCTGAGGAATGGAAAGAGTCGAGCCATTATATGTAATAATTACAGTTGTCAGTAATTACCTCAACCACTTGTATGTTTTTCGCAATCATTAGTATTAACAAACCAACTTAATAGAGTTTTGGTGAAATGATCCTCACAGCCACTCATGAAAATAAAATCCATAATATCCCATTGATTTCTGTTGCCTGAATTAGTCATTTTTGTTGCTTGCACAGTGTAAACAATAGATGTTCTAATTGTATCGTATCAAAATAAAAATATCTTATACCTACAGCGCAAGGGTAAACAATAGAACTGTGGATTTAAAAATGTGAAAAACAAAGAAAATACTCATAATTTATATTAAAAACAAATATTTCACATAGACAGATATATATGTATGTAAAGTATGTTTTTTTTTACACGGAGAAAGTTTTCCCCGTTACAATACACATTTTTATCTTAGATTGGATTATCGTAATTTATTTTGGGGTAATTATTCTACATTTTTATATAGAATACATAATAGGTATTATGTTACGCGACGAAAAATTTGATGAATTTTCTGCAGCTGCACCCGTGATTTGATTTATACTCTCCATAACAACCGTTTTATTCACACTATTTGAGCATGGTGCGCACTTTGTTGAAATGCACTATTATTTATTGTTCAAATACACTGAAAATAAAATGAAGAGATTCTAAATCGAGCAACTTTAGCCATGGTAACTTTTATTCTTAGCGGAATGTATTAAAAGCAGCCAGATGAGGAAGATTATTGTAATCGTTACAGCAACGGATAACTGAAATTATTTGTTTAAAAAATAATAATAATTAGAAGTTGTTTAAGCTTAAAGATTTGTGATGGCATTATCCAAAGGTTTTAAGATTTTAAAAATATAAAAAGTTATGTTGATTAACTATTGGTGTGTTTTTTTTATCATTCCGTTAACATATGCGTCTTGCCCGGGTTTCCCTTACGTCTTAGTTGATAAGAGTGAAGATTCGAATACAAGCAGTTGCATTATCTTCTACAGATATTAATTTATAAGCATGCCCCGTCAATATTTACACAATCTACGGACTTGCAGCATTTTGGAAATGTTTCCTTTTACCAGCAAAATGATAACAAAATTGAACATGTTAATTTTTGATCAATTGTTAATCCTAAAAAGTTCACAGAATCAGGAAGGATCAGATCGGGATGATTTATTAACGACAATATGTTTTTGTTGTACCCAAAACTGTCAAGTTTTAACGTTTGATTTTTTGAGAGGTTCATCACAAGTCCATTTTTCCGATACCAACGCGAAGATTCAGGTAAAGCATTATCTACTTCAAGGCTTAAAAGTACGATTGTAACGTGATTCCGTTATTGTCAGTAGGAAAGTTTCGTATAGCACATTATAGAAATAAAATAAAGCCTTGCAGAAAAAACAAATTTTAAACACACCAAAAGAACTTTAAACATGCTGAATATATCGTTTATTTGCAATGTTTCCTCTTACTTCTTTAATTTGTTATATGGAATTTTCCGCAACGCAACTGACGATGATTACGTTGTATTCGAAATACCGGTATCCAGTCAGTCGTCAGCCTTATGTGTACCTTCAAATTATGTTAGTGTAATAAATTTTCTATAACATGCAATTTTGTGCAAGTATTGTGGTATAAGTCTTATTATTTGAAATTTTCTAAAATAAGAGCATGACTAGAAAACATTCTCCATGTATCTACTCGTAGGTACTTATGAGCACATACTACAAACAATAACTAGTATAATAAGTTGCTTTATTGCAAAAAAGCAACAAATAATAAGAAAGAAATATGACACCAGCATGACTATCATATCTTCAATACAAGAAGAGAAGTATTCGAGGACCACTTGTAGATGCTGTCGTAGTGGTTCTGTAGCACCCGTCTTATATTATACATATATATATATCAAGTAAGAGAAAAAAACCACAAGAGTTGATCTCTATGTGTTTGATTCCCATTTCAATATAATATGTATATATATAAATATATATATATATATATATATATATATATATACATATCTTTGTATACACTATATATTAGTATGAGTATATGTGAGTTGTAAAAGAGTTGTGGGGATATATGACAAGAGTTAGCTGATAAACAAACTCATAGACTTCAAAAATAATGTTATAGATCATGCTCGCCAATTGTAGAGTCTGCTAAGTTATAGTTTTCTTTCGGGTATTTGTGACGCACAATATGGTATGATGATTTCCTTTTTCGTATTGAGGGCAATCTGAGTAAGAACCTTACAACAATGTGAAGTTTATTCAAAGTTCTTATTAAGTCCTCATATCAACTTAGAAAGTAAGACATTTGCAACAAAATAAATTAAAACGTTCGAATGAACATTTATCATTTTTAACTTTGAAGTTCTGGTTATAAAAGAAAATTCAATTTGATGGCCATATACTCACTTTCAAACATTTGAATATACTTCATCTATTGAAAAAAAGCTGAATGTTTCTATTCAAAAACAGTCTTTTAAAGTTTGAATTTCTGCTATTTGAAGTATTTAACAGAGAAAATAATAATTAATAAATGCATTACTTTCATTTTTAGGAAATAAGTCAAATAAAGTTTAACTATTGGTCATACTTCATAGAGATCAAAAATTGTCTTTAGCATCATTTAGTTTATTATTTGTAAGTTTATGTATGTAATATGGAAACTATACGAAAACCCATCATCTTAATATCATCGGTATACTATGGTTTGTTAGGACTCCAACGAAACCATTGAAATGAGAAACAAATATCTACTGAATATATAGTTAAATGAAGACAGTCTTATTATACCGCATGTGTGAGTTATTTGATTGCAAGGCTAATTTTCTGTTCAATTTAAAAAGATCGTGTATTTTTGGCTAATAATATAAACGAACTTGTAATACATGCATTGCTTTCTGTAAAAATTCTTAATATAATACCAATAAAATGTAACGTCTTTGTATAGGGACAGTCATCAAATTCGAAATCGTTCGTCTCGTTCCTCTCGTCCATATTGTCAATAGTAGAAGAAGATTAGAATGCATTTCGCACTTTTAGTACTAGTAATGGTGGGGAAGTGGAAGCCTGCCAAGTCGGCTTTTTTTACCGACCCAGAAAGAGCGAGTAATTTGTATGTAGACTAGGAATCGGTAGTTTGTGCAACTGCAGCTGACTTTGATAGGAACTATGCCGATATTCATATGGAGTTTGTGAAAGAAAACTGAAGAAAACCTTCACAAGCACAGCCGGTTACTTTAGTTCTTGTCCATACGTCGACAGTTTAGTCAATTAATCGCCCTAAATTTTTCAGTTGTTTGGATCGAACCAGCAACCTCTCAGTTCCAACCTGAGTACCTTTAACAGTTAGCTTTTATCTTAATTTCCGTTTAATTCTTGTCAAAGAGTACAGAATAACTGTATTCGTGTTTCAATCGAACGCAATTAAAGAACTTTCCTTATAACAAAAGTGAAGCACTATAGGTGACTATGGCCCTAGATGATTTAAATATTTATTACGGTTATGCACAAAAGCTCTTTAAAAGATATTCACTATGTATGACAAAGTTACACTTTTCCCGTAAAAAAAATATAAAGCAATAATTTTAATAAATTTTAGTTAAAATCAAGCCAATTACAATAATGAAAACTGCGGTATAAAAGAATTGATCGACAATATTTTCTAAACAATAAGCTCCTATCAAAAATGTATTAGAACTTTTATTTAAAAAATTTTTGTATTTACCATAAGGTGTTAAAAATCTAGTGGAATAAAAGCAGATATCCGATTCAAATTTTTGATGAATATTACTAAGAAAAACTTTAAATTCAAGATAACGAATACACTTTCCGACCCTGTACTTTTTCTTTAATGAAATTTTATGATCTCTCAATTCATTAAACTTGAAAAAGTTTACGAATTTATGGTTTTTGATCTCATAGCAGACAAAAAAAGTACAGAAAAGCTTCTAATCGATTCATTGCGTTGCAAGATGTATGAATATATTATTGACTTTAATTATATTAATAGCACAATTAATCATTTACATTTCTGAAGCATTCTGTATAATGAATATATACTATATGTATATGTATATGATACAATATATAAGGAACACACGTAACGTGTAAAACGTGCCTCAAGGATACAAAATTGTTGGTCACGTTTTTTATATGAAAATTAATGTCAATTTTTTTTTTTTTTTTTGTAAAAGATAGATAACATGGAAGATAAATATATGTTACCTAATACTTCCTCTATCCTGTTTTATGAAGAAAAAAATTTCTTTTACATTTTCACATTAAAAAGAAGGTAACATATACATACGTACATACATACATCCCCATACATGCATACATACATGGTTACGAGTATATGGGAAGAATATTATTATAGTTTAAGGGTTTTTATTTAAAAAATAATTTTCTGTTTTACTTCTATACAAAATATAGGTAAAACATTTGATAAATCTTTGTACGCATAGATAAAAAGAGTATTTGTGTGATGTTATTTGCAAAGGATTCAATCTAATGTAAATGATTGGATATGAAGATTATTATTATATTGGATAATATCCGACTGACAAATTTAATGATTAAAAAGGAGCCCAGTTCTCATTTACTCTAAAACACTCTACCAAACAAGATTCGACATTAATTTGAAAACCAAGTTATGTTTATGGTTTTTTTAGGATGGTACCAAGCATTTTACTTAATAAATTTTTGTATTACATGCAATAAAACCTAAAAACTTGTCAAATAAAAATTAAATACGTACTAAAGAAACACACGATAAAAAAAACAAACGCTCGGATTTTTTGTTAAGCGTTTTAGACCAAACAAAAATCGCTTTTATAATTTTAAACTGAATCCATTACGCTTTCCTAACCTATTTATTGGATGGATTAAACAGTGTGTGTGTGAATTAATAAATATTTTTACTATTTCACAATTTCCAAGTTGATTGATCAATGGGTTGCTAAGTTAGTTAGGTGTATTAGCAAGATAGCTTACAACTATTCATACATTTCTGGGGAAATCCGGATATGTAGATTCTTGTTCGAGTCCTAAGAATTCTCTCCGTGAGTTATGATTGGAGGGTTCTCAACTATGCTAATGATGTATCACCAAATAACTAAAAAGTAAGTGTCCTCTGCAGACTTCGTCCTCTTCCTAGGGCTGCATATTAATTACACATTGCTAATGGGAACCAACTTTGAAATTGGTACAAACCCCATAGAATTAAATGCAAACGAAAGTATTTACATACATAAATTAAGAAAACAAATCATGAATTTAGATTATGGCCCAATTAAAAATTCTAATTTAATAAAATTAAACCATTTTCAAAATTAATACCTGAATATCAAGGATAGCTGACATTAACAAGACTGTATGGGCAGAAAAGGATTATCGCCAATTGACGGGTTGGGTTCATGACAAATTTAATACTTTAATTGGTCAGTTAACTCAAGGAATCTCCTAGGTAATACCTCAGTCAGATCATATAAAAGACAAAACTTTTTTAATCTCATTGTGAGACGCGCACCAAATTAGCAACGAGTAGCATATATTTGACTCGATATCTCGGAGATAGTTCAAATTCATACTGATGATGACTACTTTGAAGTCGAAATACGTATTTATAAAAAAATAATAATTGTTCTAGGAATTGGGACAAAATTTGAAATTTAATTTCACAACAACTTTACTTGTCGCACACAAATAAATATTTGCAATACAATTACAAATTGTTTTCTACAAAAGAATTTCCTTGATTCCTGTATCTTTATAGTGTTGTTTGTGCCCAACGGGTAAACAATCTCAAATGTTCGGCATATTTTAAATAGTAAATTTTTCTTCAGAAGATATTCTGCAATTTTTAGGCAATAAATATTTTTTTCTGTAAGAATAATCATTAACCGTGAACAACGTCAAAAATATTTTTCTTCATTTTGCCTGTTAGAAAAAATTACTTAGCAAAAAGCGACATTACTATACAAAATGAAATATCATACAAGAAAGTCGAATGCTATTATTGGATAAACAAGCGTTTTATGCTCCATGACTGTATATTAAAACAGAAATTTCAACGCGTCTGGTTTCATTCTAAATAACACAATAGCCTATATGAACAATTAAATGAGTCTAATTAACCGTTAAATATTCCAGTTCATGGAAAAATTTCAAAAAACTGCTTTCTTTTTAAAGGAAAAGATTGCAGGCAAGGTGATATTTACAGGTGTTTAGTGGTACTTCAACGTTTGTACCTGCTCGTACCAAAATAAGTGACAACCATAATTTCAAAAATAAAACAAATAACTCATATAAATATATGCAATCAATTTTTTTTTATTACTTAAATACTTTTATAACTTTTGCACCTTACACTGTATAATTATAGTATAATTTTTTTTTCTTGTGCGTGACCCATTAAAATGTATTTGGGATATTTTTTTCACTACAAACACCTAAAATCAATAGACATCAAGTAGATATTTATTTCATTGTCGTTGTGTAAGGCTATTAAAACTAATTATCACATAAATATTGAAATTATAAAAAAAAAAATCACCATTTACGTAGAGAAAAATATTTGTATTTTTAAAATGTGTAATAAAAACAATAATTTAAGTAATAAAATTCATGAAAGGTAAAAATTTGTTTAACAGACAAGAAAATTGTTTCTTATTGCGTGGTATAGTGGCATCTAAAAATTTTTTGTATGTATAAAAAAAAAACCCTGTAAATTATGACTGTAATAAATAATTCTCATAGCGTATATAATTAACAGTTACGATCATTACATTTGTAAAACGGAATTGTAAAGTGACGACAGTAAGGACTGATTACGCCAATCAACTGTTTAAATGTTTCTTGTGCACGCAACAACACTTATTATTATTATGAAAAAAAAAAATCTTCTACAGATAAACTTAAAAACAGACTGACTCAAACGTTGAAAAAATGTAAAATTGTTTAAGTAAAAAAAAAATAATTATTGTAAAATAAATACAATATTATACAACTTTTATTCTTCTTATAACCGAGTGTAATATTGTTGCTTATATATAATTTTCGGGTTTAGTTTAGTGTCAGTGAGAGTACTTTTTTTTCAAGTTTAAGAATTTATTCTTGTTTTCTTGAGAAAGAATCACCCGAAGCTCAAGGAGCCCGGGGCAAGATAAGTACATTACAAACGTTGTATTATTATTACAACAGGCCCCACTTTTTTTTAAATAAAATAATTCATTCCAGTAAAATTAGGTGTGTGTGAGTGTAAACCAGTGATGATGAGTCATAATATGCGATTGTGAGAAGTTAGTTCGGAGACATGTTTGGTGATAATACTGGTAGCTTGAGGTACACTGACTGATGCGCTGACAGAAGAGTATGCTCGATGGTAGGCTAAGAAATATGCGCGATGGTCGGTTGAGATGCGTTGGCTGTGGAACAACTGCGCATGTGCAGAAGGGAACAAAAAGTGCAAAATTGACCTTAGAATTCCTTATGGGAAATAACATGGGAAAATGACCTTTTTTGTTCTCGTACTCTCATAGCCTATCTACTATTTCATCAATATTTTAAACTCGACTGGAATTTTTATTAAAAATTTATACTTTTATCTAAAAACGGTGGGAATTATTTTTAAATTTATTGTAAAATTTTTTTTATTCTCATAAAAATTATTTTATAAAATATATTTGTCACAATTTTATACAAACCTTTTGTACAAACACAAGCTAAAACATATTATGTGCATATGAACTTGATTTGAGCATGTTATATTTCATGAAATAACGTAAATTTTTCTCTTTGCACAACTCGTAGTGGCCCACATTATACGGAATAGTCCGTTTGAATTGGCTTCCGCAAAATAGTTCATAGTTCATATCAAAGTAGTATCACATCGCATCAAATGGCAAGCTTCTAATGAGTGTTCTAATCGTATACGTTTGTTTTTATTGCGGTAGTTAATATTGTATATCGTAACACCATAAGTAGTACGCAGTAAGTGTATTTTATATACTTACTTCCTACGATATTTTCGTGTATAACCTGTTTTATTTTTAAAGATGTGATAAGGTAAATATTACTCATAATATAAGAGCTTTAAAAACCTTTATCTATTAGAGTGAGAAATAACTTTGTTCGATTTAACAAATGAAATCATTGTATGTTTCATTTACAGGAGGATAATCTCTCAATCGGCTTCACGCCCCAAAATTTAAATGAACAGCCGTTTAACTCGAAACTCTTATCCATGTCTGTAGAATGTCTATGCAAATTATTTTAATTAAACGAAACTAAATATATTATTTGACAAAGATGAAAGCTGAGTTTTGATGTCTAAAATATGCCAATGAACTGACCTCTGTTTCGAACTAAGCGATGTTTACACATTTTCTCTACTCTCTAAATACCAGACATATACTTATTAATGCGGCCATTTCCGTACCCACCCGTCTGTGGGCACGATAACTCAAAAACGAAAAGAGATAACGCGCTGAAATTTTGTGTTCAAGAGCTAAAAAGTAAGGTCAAGTTCGTGAATGGACAAAATCGGACCATGTTAGGGCAAAGATGCAGTGTGGATGCATTTTTTTTACTTGTTAATTTAAGTGAAATGGAATGCGTCCTGTTTCAGATTTATTCAAAATACCAAATACTTACATATTGTTTTCTTTGGCAAATAATTTCAACAATTAATTTTTTTACTTTAAAAACAATCTGCTTTTAACCAAGCAACCCATACAAATTTAAAATAGACTCTAAAATCTGGTTTTAACTGACCAACATCATCATTCTTTTGTTTTTCAAGCAAAGCGTATAGTTTTTTTTTACACATCGTAAATTAAATTTTTGTTACAAGAATAAACTATTTAAACTGATTTATTATTTTCATTTTAAATTTTATTTATTTAAGGTATTTCTTTCCCGACAGTCCAGCCAAAAAGTTTTAGCAATTACTACATGTTATACGTACATGTTATACGTATCTGCAGAACTAAGATGCTAGGCTAAATTTTTATAACGGACTATACCTCTCACACATATATTCACACATATATTGTCTAATATATGCTGTATTATACTCTCTCCATTAAAAATAATCCACTAAATAAGTAATTTGTTTTAATCTTTTACTAACTAAGAGGTGAATAATTTTGTTTTTTGTAATTGTTCAGAATATATTATCCTTCAATATACTAGTTTTTCGTCAAAACGGTAACATTCGTTCAAGGAAAAAAATAAAAAATCTGTCATTTTCACACGTTTCTCGCATGCTACAAAAAATGTAATTTTTAATTGCAATTATCTCAGCTAAGAAGTGGTCAATTGTCTTCAAATTTCAACAGCATCTGCATCATGCTTTTAATGACTTACACATCATGATATTTTAAAAATACCAAACTTGGGGTTATTTTAAAAATACCAAACCATAATTTTGTTATTCAATAGAACAAAAATCTAAAGACAAAACTTTTGTCATAAACTTTTTTACATAAATTCAGGATACACCGGGTATTCAAGCAATTAACTCAGTTAGTTGTTATTTTTCCTTGTTTCTACTAATAAAATGAGAATAAAAGTATAGAAGTTTTTGTTCACTACGATTTGATTGGCTATCTGTTCTACGGATAATTTCATTGCTGTGGAGTTGGAGCAGGCTTCAGTATTATATAAACAATAAATAAAATATTATATTTTAATTAATTGAACTGTTTTTAGTGGAAGGAACAGACAGAAACTGAATAACATTTAACCTTGATTATTCATACCTTCTCTTTTGAATTTGTTACTGAAAAATAACGACTACTAATTTTGGATCAAAATACATTAGAAAATTTAATAATATTTCAGTATCTGATCATGATGTTGAAAGTGTATTTTTGGCTATAATGACTGATCCAACAATCTTCATGCAACAATCAAACATTTCCTCACACATTTTAGTAGTAGTTAAACTACATTTAGAAAATAAATTTTATAATCAAATACATACACACACTGATCCATTGATTTTATTATATTGTAATTGAATGTTCGTTTTCTAATTAAAAGTAATAATGCCCATGGTGCCATATTGTACTATACCAACAACTACCACACACTCATGTTGGTTATAGGTATGTAACATTACAACACTCATTTACCTTCTGATGGTACGTTTCAAAGTATACATTTGCTTACTGTTTTCCCTTGTGTTTGGTGATAGGTACACACACTCTTATGTGATGAATTACAAAAGTTTTCTTTCAGTATAAAATAATTTTAATTACCTGCTAGTGAAAAGAAAATGTTGTTGCATTGACGTTGGTGAAATGTTTCGGTGGATTTGGGGTTGTGTTGTTTGTGGGCGGTAAACATACTTGACACTAAAACTAGTTTGTATGTATGTTAGGTAACTATACATATAGATACAATGTATGTAGAGAAGACTGAGGGTTTTGTTATAATATGCCCTAAAACAGTAGTAGACTAAGGATGCATACCATGAAGCTGGAGAAACAAACCTTGTCAGTTCTTCATTTAGTAAACCACACATATTATCAACTAACAAAAACCATAATATACTCAATATAGTTATAGTCATTATGTAACTTATTAAACTTGTTTCAAAAACCTGCTGCTGTTCGTTCGTGTATTTATACTGAATAAATATTGTTTAAAACCTCTCCCAAACCTCTTCCAAATGATTTTATACTCTATTTAGGAGTAAATAAAATTGTCCACTAAGTGATACTTTTTATATAACAAAACGTGATAAAACCATAAAATAATAATACACAAAGCTTATAAATTAAAAGATATTACGCATAAAGTTTGCGAAAAATATGACTATTATTTCGATGTTTTTTTCTTGAGGTATTAGAAAATTAAATCTAACTTTGACACTTATTTCCAAAAGTAACTGGTACTAGCGAGCTATTAAAGGTACTCTGCTCTAAACTGGGAGGTTGCTGGTTCGATCCCAACGGCGGAAGTTTATCAATTAAATTAATTTTAAAAAAATTATTGGGCCGGGTAATTGACTAAACTGTTGGCCTATGGACAAGAACAAAAGTAGCCGGCTATGCTTGTGGAAGTTTTCTGCAGTTTCCTTTTCCCAAATTTCAGATGTATATCGGCATAGTGTCTATCAAAGTCGGCTACATTCGCACAACTCACGTACGTCGACTCACTTATGTTCATTAGTTTGACTAACCTTCATATTGATTTAAAGCGATCTAAATCAGAAGAAATAGTTACAATTTTTTTCCAACACTTGCCGCATGTATAGGTATAGGTTTCAGAAAAAACTATCACCCCATCCATATTAACAGTCCTCATTTCAAACTTTTTTCAGACTAAATCACCGGTTGTTAGTCATCTCCGAATGAGTATTATTCAAAACCAAGTGTAATATTTATAATATAATGAATAAACAATAAAATTCTAATCGTAACTAATCAGGATCTTTTTATGGTATGAATCGAAATTGCAAGTATAAAGATCTTCAAACCAGTCCAAGTGGCCGAGCGGTCTAAGGCGTTATGTTCGCGGAGTATGCCTACTTGGAAACTGGGAGGTTTTGGGTTCGAATCCCGACATCGGCAGTTTGTTAACTATTAAGAAAAAAAGGGACGGTTAAATGACTAAACTGTCGGCGAAGGATCCAAGAACGAAGTAACCGGCTATGCTTGAGAAGGTTTTCTGCAGTTTCCTGCACGAAATCCAGATGAATATCGGCATAGTTCCTATCATAGTCAGCTACAACCGCATATCTTACCAACTCCTAGTCCAACTTCCTTCAACTCCACTCACATCCTCACATCCTTAGGCATCACAATGGACCTTATGGTCGAATTGTAGCCCGCCAGAGCAGCCTCTATAATCTATCTATCTAGATCTTCAAAGTGTGTAAATTTTTTCGTAGCCAGGTAGTTTTGAATTGGGTTTTAATCATTACGTAGGCACAGTCGAAATTATGTTGTCAGAACGAAATTAGTCTGAACTGCAGATGCACTGTAACTTTATCGATTTCAAATTGTACACCATAATCAAACTGGTTATACATATTACTTACTATCTGTATGACATTAGAGATTGTAGAAGCTGCCCTGGACGGGCGCCTGCCCTCGACTATAAGGTCCATTGTGATGCCTAAGGATGTGAGGGGGTGAGTAGAGTGGAAGGAATTTTTGTGTAAAAACTAGAAGTTGGTAGTATATGTTGCTGCAGCCGACTATGATAGGAACTATGCCGACATTCATCTGGACTTCGTGAAGGAAACTGCAGAAAACCTTCTCAAGCATAGCCGGTTACTTCGTTCTTGTCCATACGCCGACAGTTTAGTCAATTAACCGCCCTTTTTCTTTAATAATTGACAAACTACCGATGTCGGAATTCGAACCCATAACATCTGTATGACATTACAGATAATTTGAAAAAAATTTTGGAAATTTTGCACATTCTGTGTCAAAGAAAAAAGTACTTTTCTAGATGTTTTTGTAATCCACTGAATCGAAAGGAAACACTCTCATAATTAATATTCCAATTGATTCCAACTCTGTATTTATTATTAGCATAATAATTATATTGAATTGCCTAGTATTTAATTATTTTATACCTCACACATACTTTTCTGTTTGTTTGAATATATTTTATTAGTTTTTCACATGTTTTATTCCAATAACAATAACGATTTTCATTAATTTACCAAACAAGTTTTAAATTGTGTATATACTTGCAATGTTTATTAAAATCGTATTTCCGTTTTCAAAACTCTTATGTTTATACAATCAAACTTTTGTAAGAAATATTCAAACCGTACTCGTTTAATTTGATTTGTTGCATTTAGGCAGAATTTTCAACTTCAAACATACAAACTCTTTATATCTATGGTCAAAATTAAAATTCTTATTCCGACTAAGAATTTAATGTTTCCATAAAATGTATGCATCAAACGCTAGGCGGTGGTATACTCGAAAAAACGAAGAAACCTTTTGAGTTCTTTAAATTCATCTAGAGTACGTCTTTTAGTATAACTTACCTGGATGAAATAAAAGTTTTGAAAAGTCTTGAAGTTTTGAGTTTACCGAATTGTTAAATTTTGATATGTCTAATATACACATTTTATATTAAATTCATACTTGAAATTCGATCATATATAGCCCCGTAATCCAAAATCACGAAAGATTGAGCAAAATTTTTCTGATCACAATGTTTTCAAATAGTTCTTGAAATATTTTAGAAAGCAGTCGGTCAAGTTCAAATTATACTAGCCAAATTAGTTTTCCATGAAAAAAAAGATAGAAAAACCTTTTGTTGAAGTATGCCACCCGCATTACACTGATGTTGTTTAGATATACTTGTTTTGTAAGTTTCTTAAATATACTAAAAACAAATAAATGGTTTATAACAAGTGATCGAGCAAGAGTTTTTCTATCATGATAATTTTAGTTTATTCAATATCGATTTCTTAATGTTCACATACGATCAGTTACAAAAAATAATCCACTTTTTTTTCTAATTGCGAATAATATTAAAATGTTGTTAGTGCATCCATTGAAAGTGACGTAATATTCAAGGATTAAAATCCACATATACGCTAACTTCAATCATTCCTTTCCAATTTCTAATCATAAACGAGAAAATAATAAATGTCCACATTAGAATTTCGAAATACTTTAAAACTAATTACTTCGAAAAATATTTACGATTATAGGGTACATTCTGTTTTAAATTTTTACGTCTATATACAGAATGTGAGATAAAATGACTCTTTTCGATTTGCAAAAACCGTGCTGGATCTGCATCGACACCTTAGGGATTATGGTCTCAAAAATTCCTTTTTTTATCATTGACATATGTATGTATTTCTGCAACCAAATTTTCACAAGAGCAAAAAGTGCTATAATATAAACAACACAAATAAATAATTTATACTTTTAAAAATACATTTTACCCATATTATAACATAAGTAGTTTGGTCAAAAAATACCAAAATATGTCAAAATTCTGAATTCAGTAAATAAGTCAAAATCCAAAATTAATTGATTTTCTCGCAAAACCTGGTGAATTTGTTTCAACAGTTTTATCGCGTACTCCTTTCTTGGGACCTTTCGTAGTCCTTTCTTGGGAACTGATTAAAATATTTGTTCTTACAAATGCCGGTTATCGAAAGTTCGTGAGTTTTAATCCCACTTTAACTATTTAAAATGCTCTTATATAACTTTATTTTCTACGATCTGGAGCTAATCTAATGTAGCGTATCGTTCTTAATTTACTGTAGCGGATTTTCCCAAGATGTCGAATTACCTAACTTTTCACAACGCTAATTCTTGATACAGGTAGCAGGATTTAGAGCTTCGCGAGTAAAATGCAATGGGCTTTGGGAGTTCATTCTTAATCGAATATCGCCCACCGTGGGTGATCTTATTGCACTATTGTACAGTTACTTCGACCGCTCGATGCCACTCCTTCAATTAAGACAAATCTAACGACAACTCATTTGATAAAATCCATCAAGCCGTTAATGCTACTGAGAGCGTGCTACATAAATAGACATACATACATACACTCGTAAAACATTATGGTCTAAGATCCGGCATTAGAAAAATCTTCCCTCATCTGTTCATTGAATGAAATAATGTTTAAAAGGCAGATAACAATATTATATATGTATGAGTGCAATGTGTGCAACCGTAGTCCTGCTGGCTATTAGGATTAATTAATTAATTAATATTATATATGTATGAGTGCAATGTCTTCCACCGTAGTCCTGCTGGCTATTAAGACTAATTAATTAATTATTCTTAATAGCCAGCAGGACTACGGTGGCAGACATTGCACTCATACATTTATAATATTGTTATCTGCCTTTTAAACATTATTTGATTCAATTAACAGATGAGGGAAGATTTTTCTAATTCCGGATCTTAGACTATTCCTTCCTTCTAGAGTAGTCCGTTAAACAAGTTTATTTTGCAATGTCATACACAAAATCCAGCATACTGAAGTTGTGTGACGCCCGTAGCAGATTTATTATTAGGAAGTTCAACATCATGAAAGTATTATATAGTACAATCAATTTGAAAAGAAGCAAAAAAAAAAAGAAAAATCAAATTAACAAAATATGCCTATACTGAGAAAGTATATCAAGTAACTTTTATTCCAAACAAACTCATGCAATGAGTAAATTGAACTGATGATGAGTATATTCCACTTGTATATAACTAAATAAGTATAAAGAAAAGAATAATAATTGCAGATATTTTGTATATCTTTATATAACTTATGGCTGAGAGAAAACTTTTTGAAAACTACCTAGTAGAATCATAGTAATTGTAAATATATATATATATATATATATATATATATATATATATATATATATATATATATATATATATATATATATATATATATATAAACAGATTGTACTGTTCTGTATTTTAAAATGCAATTAAAGTTTTAGTAAATGGCAGGAAATGCGGCCCCAACCCTCTCTTATACCAGAAAACTTCTTCACTAGTAATACGAAACACATATATATAGACATTACTAGTCCCGTCAGACAGTATGATGCTATTTCAAATTTTCAGCAATCTGCTCTGCAATATTCTATTTATATATAAAGTCGCTCGTATATATTTGTACAGGGTCACTCATGTGATGTTAATATTATTCTGATGCTATGTTAATATTATTCAATAAATAATAATCATAGTTATTCAAATTCAGTTTTCCAACAGACACATGTATAGCACAATAATCCAAATAGCAGCAAAATAGCTGAAACAATTAAAAAATTCAAAGATGCACCCGGAGCAGTTAAACCTATTTAAGCGCAGGATTCATCTATGAACCTCTGTGGAACAGGATGGAAGCTGAAAAGGCAGCGACATTGCGCTTTAATGAATATAAAAATGAATATAAAAATTAGTAAAATTGAAGAAAACTTTTGTGTCCGATTTTGATAAAAACTTGGTTTTAAGCTAATTTGAACCTAGCGAAAACGATGGCGTTGGTTAAAATATGATACGGTTGACGGTTTTCAAGGTATCAGACTCATAGGGCTTATATTCCAAACCGTATGAATTGAGAAGGCAAAATTTTGAAATATGTTGATCGGACGTTAAAATGAAGCTGATTTTCGTAATGTTTGGGTCAAAATTAGCCTAGGAAATGATTATTATTAAAATGGAGATAAAAAATTTTCTTGACTTTTTCACATTTTTGACAAGGGGTACCCCTTAAAAAATCGTTTAAATTGTAGGAAAATTTTATGTTCCCGATTTTGATAAAACCTTGGTTTTAAGCTAATTTGAACCTAGCGAAAACGATTGCGTTGGTTAAAATATGATACGGTTGACGGTTTTCAAGGTATCAGACTCATAGGGCTTATATTCCAAACCGTATGAATTGAGAAGGCAAAATTTTGAAATATGTTGATCGGACGTTAAAATGAAGCTGATTTTCGTAATGTTTGGGTCAAAATTAGCCTAGGAACTGATTATTATTAAAATGGAGAAGAAAAATTTTTTTGACTTTTTCACATTTTTTCCAAGGGCCCTTAAAAAAATTGCTAAAATTAGAGGAAAATTTTATGTTCCCGATTTTGATAAAAACTTGGTTTTAAGCTAATTTGAACCTAGCGAAAACGATGGCGTTGGTTAAAATATGATACGGTTGACGGTTTTCAAGGTATCAGACTCATAGGGCTAAAATTCCAAACCGTATGAATTGAGAATGAAAAATTTTGAAATGTGTTGATCGGACGTTAAAATGAAGCTGATGTTAATTCTGTTGAACGAATAATCATTTTCTGCTAGAAAATGATTATTATTAAAATGGAGAAGAAAAAATTCTTCACTTTTTTCACATTTTTTCCAAGGGGTACATCTAATTCGTTGTATATCGGTATACATATACAGTAGAGTCACAACAATCCGGCACTATAAATAACTATAGGGTGCCGGATCAGTGAAACTCTATTGTATAAATAGAAAAATAAATATAAATAGTCTCACTAATCCGGCACTTCCACATGTCCAATAATCCGGCACACTATAGTTTTTTATAGTTACTATGGAAACGACAATCAAAGTTGACATTTCAAAATTGAAACAAAATTTTAATAAAATAATTTTATAGTTATTTTTTAGAAGTATAGTTTCTGTGGAAATAATAAAATCAACAAAAATTTCACCGACTCCAAAAAAAATGAGGAGATTCTATGTTCGACTGTTTGTATTTTTTTTAATGTTCACCCCCTTCTAAATTATTTTTTGAGACAAAAGCCTATGTCCTTCCCCAGGATATACTCTACCTTCTTGCCAAATTTCATAACGACCCGCTTAGCCGTTTAGTCGTGAAGAGAGAGCGGAGCAAACAAACACGAGTTACTTTCACATTTATATAGTAGTATGAATGAACAGAAATCACTCGAATTATTATTTTAATATTAGTTTTTGTAGCCTTATTATCCCTGACCTCTAAATAGCGATATTTTCAAACTTCATTCTTTACCCAAATAAGCATTATAAACCAATATTACAATTTACAATTTCTCAATTAAATTCAACAATAGTTTTCTTCTTCCAATCTGTGTTTTGTTCTTTGTAGATAGATAGATAAATAGATTGAAGGGGCTGCCCAGGTCGGGCGACACTTTAACCATAAGGTCCATTGTTATGTCTAAGGATGTGAGGATGTGAGGATGTGAGTGGAGTGGAAGGAATTTTTGTGTATAGACTAGGAATTGGTAGGATATGCGGCTGCAGCCGACTATGATAGGAACTATGCAAATATTCATCTGGAGTTCGTGAAGGAAACTGCAGAAAACCTTCTCAAGCATAGCCGGTTACTTCGTTCTTGTCCATACGCCAACAGCTTAGTCAATTAACACCTCCCTTTTTTTCTAAATAATTAACAAACTGCCGATGTCGGGATTCAAACCCATAATCTGTCAGTTTTCAAGTAGGCATACTACGCAGACATAATGCCTTAGATCGTTCGGCCACTTCGACTGGTTTGTTCTTTGTAAATCAAATGTATAAATCATGTACAAGATCCATTAGTTTTTGATAGTGAATATAATACAACGAATGTTACTATACACTCAATATTTTATTACATTTGTACAAACCAACTTCCGTGATAGTTGAGATTTCGACTTGCGGTGGTTGAAATGGCATCTCCATGTTACTCCTAAACTATTAAATGTGATGGAAACAAAATATGAATACAAAAGTTCACCAATATATTATTGTAATGCACTAAGAAAATCATCAAACCAAATCGGAAATCAGAACGATAAACTTTCTCATTTCATATCCAGAGTAAATTATTTTTGATTTGTAAAAAGAAAAAAAGTGAATTTTATAAAAACTTGATTGATGATTGAAATAAAAAGAGAAAAGAAAAATTCAAGATATGTAGTATAAATTCCGGACATCTTCAGTTTTTAAAAGGGATATTTGTTGTGTGTAAAAGAAGACAGCTCTAAATTATTTTTAAACGACTAGTTGCTCGTTTATACGCGGAAACTTGCTAATTCATATGACGTAACTAACAAAAAAACCAAAATATGAATTACATTTACATGGCATATATGTAAATTTAATTCTGTAAGCGTTTGTTTTTCAATTTTAATCATGTATAATTTAATAATGTATTGCTCTTGTTCAGTGCCTTTATGTTCATCCAATTAAAGAAGAAATTTCGTTTCATTATTTTCCAGTACTAGGTACATCCTTAAGATTCTGTTCCTCCTAAATAAATGATATATTCTATCAAGCTAAGCTTCCATTTTACACAAAGGACCCCGCATAACTGCATATGGAAAATGGTTTTCGGTCAAATGTCGCCAGACTTTGGGCAAATATTCTTCTTGCCATTCTGGACAAATGTCTCCATGGGCACAAATCTCGGTAACGGCACTTTGGCGAGGTGCCAACGTGCTGTTTCCCAGATATTCCATGTCAAATTTCCCGATTTTCATTGAATTTCAAGAGGTGTTATATCCTATGCAATCGCATAATTTACGCCTGAAACGATGACAGGAATGAATCGGTTTCTGTCAAACCATCAGATTAAGTTACCCAACATTCGCAGAGTATCTATGAATTTTTCCGATTTTTTTGGAGTTTCCGGTTGTGAGTTATGGCAACCGGACGGCCCAAAAATGCAATTTTTCGGAATAGTTCTTCTGCGAAGTAAAAATTGCGCATGCCTGCGTGCGCATGTGTGTGGGTGTGCGTAAATTATGAGTTTGCATGGGATATAACACTTCTTGAAATTCAATGAAAATCGGGAACTTTGACATGGAATATCTCGGAAACGGCACGTTGGCGAGGATTGTGCTCATTGAGACATTTATTCAGAATGACAAGACGAATCTTTTACCAAAGTTTGGCGACATTTGGCTGAAAGCCATTTTCCATATGCAGTTATGCGAGGTACTATCAATACTGTTTAAAACTAGAAAAATAAAAATTTTGAATTTAAAATGTTTCAGTAAATATAAATAAATACGTACTAAATTTATAATATTATCTATAACTAACCTAAAATCAACATTTTAGGTTACGAATTTATAGAAAGCTACAATTTAATATTCCTGGCCACTGAATTAAATGAAAAAACTATAGAAAGTATCAAGTACATACATTTACTAAAATCACTACAAAATAACAAAATATTTAAAAAAAGACACAAAGGCACATATTATGTTTATAACCATTGGCTCTAAATTTAGTTTGTTTATTGGTCATGTGGCGCTACAATCAGTTTCATAAACAGATTTTAACACATTACAAGCTTTTATTTTAACTTGCAATGCATGTATCTATGTAGGTATGTTCGAGTCAAATCTTGCAAGCTGAATTAGAACCACTTCCTCTTATCCTACGGAGTTGAATTTTTACATGTTTAGTTCCGGTGACAATGCATTTTTATGGTAACCATGACAAGAATCAACAAGGGGAAAGAGGGTTTAGAGGGAGGGGGAAACACAAAATTTGGTATAGCTCTCTTACTATTGAAAAAATCGAAAAATACATAAGAAGTAAGGTTGTAGAAAATTAGTTTTACTTTAAAAAGCTTGTTTTAAAAAATGTTTTTTTAATAGAAACTTATTTTATTACAATCGGTAATTGAATATAAGATAATATAGAATGATATAGAACCCAGGTGATTTATGTCATAACAACCTATACTTAAATCGTTTTAACGAGTCCAGCTATGTGAGTGGATTGCGTACGAGTGAACAAAGACTTATTATTATTTATGTGCTTAGTATCATGTGCTTGATCATTGCAAGTCTTGGTTCATTCGTGTGCAGTTTGTTTGCATGGCTGGCCTCGTTAAAACGATTAAACTATAATATTGTTTACTTATAAACAAATCTTGTTTTTTTAAATAATATTTTGCAGTTATGAAAAGAATATTGCTTACAATATTATAGATTTTTTCTCTTGCATAATCAGGTATTTTTACAGGTTTCATAATAGTGGTAATTATCACCACGTTCGAATTATTTACATTCTTGAAGATGTTATTTGGTTTGCCAACTAATGCACAAACTTTACAGGGGTTCAAGAATAAAATTTTAGGCAATCTGAACTTTTTCTTAACAGAAATTTACCAAGTATTGATCTCATCAGAGGTCGAAATATACCACGAACAGCATTTTAGAAAAGTATTTTCACACACTTATATAAACATTGATACATTTGAAATAGAAGAATTAGGAAACTCACGAACTTTTAAATTTTTAAGAAACTTCGTTAACAACTAAAAAACTATCTTTACTTGTAATTGATTCACAAATATATTGCGATACTTTAACTAAAAACATTAGACTGTTTGTCAGAAAATAACTTAGTAAAATAGTTCTCGAAAAATTTCATTTCATCGTTTTTCACATCCTGATATACGACACAATTCGTAAGCGTTACATTTGATCTCAAATGTCGTCAAATATTACAGAATGGGTAAATACGCAGATATTATGATACCATACTTAGGAAACTTATACTGCGTAGCAATGGTTTATGAGATGGTCCGATGGCCATACCTACGTTGAATGTTGTAGCCGAAACAGAAGCCAGTGCTATATTAGATAGTTTTATTTGTCTATACATAAATTTTCTTAAATATACAAAAATATATGTCTATTTCTGTGAAGTAGGTAATAAAATATGTGTAATAAATTTATCTTCCTGATAAGATTATCTAGATGAGTGTAAGTTGCCCAAGATCCAACAAACGGACACTTTTATTTAATAATTATAATGGATTTTCGTCAAGTAACGGCCCATTCAATACAAAACTGACTCGATACATACAACACTGATTTAAAATTTTGATAAATAACAGTCATAATAACTAAATACAAAACATGTACCTTATTTTTTTTCGAGTTAAAAATATATTATTTTTATAAAATAATATTTCTGAAGACATATTGTTTTAAAAGAATTGACATATGTTTCTGAAGTTTTAATACAAAGTTTTGTACCATCATAAGCACGACAGTAACCTGTTATTATTATTATTATCAAATAACAGAAAATACAGAGAATTTTGCAATATTGAAGTAAATTTCGTTTTAAATACCAGAAATATTTAGGGAAATTATATAACTTAGTTTCTATATTATTATACCCAGTATATAACATGTACCAGGGTATATTATGTATAGTTCCGGTTTTGTAACGGTTGAAAATATTGGTGACAGAAAATTTTGATAAACGGTTGAAAATTTTTATAAAGGTATTCATGAAATGATTTAATTAGTCCATTTCCGCAAATATGTCTGTCCGACCGTCCATCCGTCCGTCAACACGATAACTCACAGGTCAAGTTCAAAATTGGGCAAAGTGCGAAGTCGGTACATGCTTAGTCAAAACTGCCTATCTTTGGAACTGTAAGAGATAAAACAAAAATTTACAAATTTACATTTAATTTTATTCTTTTTAAATAAACAACTTTTGTTAGAAATTTTTTTCTTAAATTCCGTATATACCGGATATTTGCGCAATTAACTCAGTTACTTTGTTATTTTCACTTGTTTTTATTCATATGAGTAGTAGGATCAATTTTCTAGCATTGTATATCATGAAGAATATAATATTTATTTATTTATGCGGTAGGTAGGTGATTTATTTTGCAATTTTATTGAGATGCGACGCAACCTCTGAATCTTTGTCGTAGAAAAAAAACATGATATTGTACAATATCGTTCATACGCTTACAGGATTTCATTTACGCTGACATCCAAATACAAGGATTACTATACACAATACTATCCGTAAAATTACATAATTCCTTCACACATGCTGGCAGATTTTTCATGCTCTCATAAGAGCATTCTTCGGAAACAAAAATTCTAAATTTCAAAGCGTATTACAGAAAAATAGTTTATTCTAGTCAATGTTAGTCACAAGCTATTGCAAGAGGAAGGACTAACGAGGAACTTAGGTTATATCAATTATATTGTTTCAAAAAGTTTGGGGTTAAAAGCATTGAGGTTAATTTGGTTATTGTTGCATTAGTTTTTGTTGATTTCCACTCAAATGACAACAAATTTTGAATACTGTGAAAGTTCTAGGACAGGCACGAAATAATAATACAGGTCTTGAACAGATCTTGCCTCTAATATTTGAAAATTTATGAGAGGCAGATAATTAAATTTTTATGAAAGTTTAAAGATATTTAATATACAATATTAAATTGTTCACACTCCAACCTTCATCAATATTTAAAGAATTATCTGTAAAGTAATACCTTCTCTACAAACAATAATAGTAGTACTACATCATGATAATAATGAAACAAGACTCATTTGTCCAATATAACATATATATATATATATATATATATATATATATATATATATATATATATATATATATATATATATATATATATACATGTGGATAGAATTTTGAAATAATAATTAAAGTTGTTTAAATGATGAGTAAAATTCTTCATCAAACTCGAGTGTTATAAACGTGATTCAAGTGTTACAATTATTCACCATCAAATAATACTCTTCTCATCGTACATACTCGCTGATGATGCCGCCTTCCTGACTGCCATTCTCTATCATTACATACAAATGCATTACATAACAACGCCAACCAGTCTGTTACAATTTTGTTATTATAATTATTATGATTATTAAATGCACATTATTAACTAACGAATTTATGGTTGTGTAATACAGGATGTTTTCAAGTTGCACTAAACTATTAGAATCTAATGCTGGACACCGGCTGATAAAGTAAAAGAAGGAAGAAACAATATGAAAAAACACCTGTATAATAGTTGTTCTAAAATTTATGGTGAATAGATTGTGATCGACGCAAGATCTGCAACTATTGAATTCAAAAAAGAAAGGAATATCGAAGTTACTCCCAAAATTTCTTTCAAGCAGTATATTTTCAAAAAAAGAACAAAAAGCGAAAAATGGATTTGAAAGAGTTTGTTATAAGGCTCATTCTTTTGTTGAAAACTATCTCATATCTATTCATTAGTAAATAGTACTATGTAGGTTATCAACTGCGAAGAGCAAACTGTACTTATCGGCATAGATATTGGCATAGATACTGCAATACATCAAGAAGCTTAAAGATGGTGTAATTGAAGGAAACTATTTAAGACTTTACATTCTTAGTAAAGTATCAATGATAATGAGAATCATAAACTTGCTTAGTGTAAGGGCTGGACTGCCGTGTCAGGGTTCAGTTCCAGAGATTTATCGAAAGAAAACATGCGAAAAAAATAAATTCAACAAAACTGGACTGCGAGAAAAAGGATGGCCGTCCTTCCATGTGGCAGCACAATTTATGGGTCTGTTCATTGAGACTCACCATCTTCGGGGCCACCATTTGAAATAAAATATCTCAACTGACGATCGATCGAAAATAGAATGATTCCCCATTAATAGAAAACGAACGAATGGAGTTGAGTGAAGCATGGTAAACTTCAGAGAATGGAAAAAAACCTAAACAAAGCTAAATTCTGTCTGGCTTCAGCTTCCCGTTCACCATTCTTTCTACTAACACGACCAACTATCAATTCGCAGCTAATATTATTTATTAAATAGAACATGGTCATCAAGAAAATTTAGGCGGATTTATATTATTAACGATTTTCACCGGTAAAATTTATCATAGTTTGATTAATTTGGATTGGTCATTGAAATAATGAAAAGGTCGCAAATTAAGACACTCAGGAGGATCGTAATATTTATTTCTCCTGTTTGTATTGTGAACGAGTAAAGAAAAGGAACATTTGTATTGAAAAACTTATGAGATTCCACCCTGTATTGGGTTGAATGGTTCTCATCAACAAATAACATATTTTCTATGTCATATTATTGTTATTTTATTTAATTAATTGATCAATTAAATGAACAAAATTCTGTTGTATTAATTAAAATTTAATTATTACAAATGAGTACATATACATAATAGTTCTTGTAGCGATATTTTATCTTGTGATAGATTTTAGATTAATGAAACATATATTTAAAATATTAGAAAAAGAAACATTTTCTTTGGATTTATGCCATGATTCAAATTTATGAGAGAATCTGTATTATTGTCTTTTTAAAGATAAGAAATACTTATTATGTTGTGTCTTTTAATAAAATTTTGCTGATAAAAGATGACACGTTGCAATAACACTTCTACTTACAACACAAATGTATACGTTGAGTACCAGACAGTAGGCTAATTTTCCCTACAAGGGAAGATAATACATTTTATTCTTACAATCTTAAATTTACTCTTTTATTCTTTTTAATTTATTCTTTTTTACAATCTTAAATTGTAAAGCAACCCCTCTCTTAACTGCCCCAACCCCATACCCTCCAATAAAATAATCTCCCGCTAAACTATCCCAAACCCAACCCAACCATTTTTGTCCTTGAAATCCTTAAAATTCAAATATAATTTTTTTTCATTTTAAGTAAAAAATATTGTAAAAATTTTTTTTTACAATATTAAAGTGTCAGGTGGTTGGGTTGGGTTGGGTTGGGTTGGGTTGGGTTGAGTTGAGTTGGGTTAGGTTAGGTTGGGTTGGGTTGGATTGGGTCGGGTTTGGTTGGGTGGGGTTAAGAATTGCAAGGACAAAATGTACTTTTTCCTCCTTGGTATCACTTTCTGTGGTCTTTACCAAACATTTCCACCCATTTTCAAACATTTTTACTGGGGGGAGGGGGCAAACCGAATAAGATCCGCTTTTAAATTTTTGTATATCTAAGACTGTTATTATTTTCATTCATATGATTTATGTTGTCTGTAAAGTATTCAAAGATTACATACGGGGCCATGTTTCTCAAAATTACTAACACAATGCGCTGCAGTCATGACCCAATTGGGAGCAATTAAAGTACCTCCACAAACGAATATATTATTGTAATGTAAGAATGTCATAAAAGGGTATTTGTTGGATGTAGTCGTATTACCATAATGAAGATGTTGACGTAAATCTGTAAAATAAAATGATTTACGTAGTAAACAGATTCAATGAATTCATATCATTTGCATTTACGTTTGACTATTCGTGAATGGTTCATGCTATATTTCCATGGTGTAATATGATTTTTTATAAATTTTACTTCTACCTATTTAAATTTTGATTATGTCAATTCGTTGCACGGAATGGTTGTTATAGAAACATATTGATAAGACAAAAGAAAAGGTTTACTTAGGTAAATCTATCTTACGACTTCAGGCAAACTATTCGAAGTTCAAAATTCCAAATCGTTTCAAAGTTATAGCCGATTTCTGATGTGTATATCTCAAATATAGTTTTTAGTTTCTATAGAAATTTCTGCAATAACAAAATTGGGAAATAAATTATGTGTCAACAAATTTAAAATAAAATAAAAAGTGACCTTTTCAACTGTCAAAATTTAGAAAACAATTATTATGTGACGACATTAATTGTAATATTTTAAAACAAACACAAAGGCACGATAAAATATTTTAAAAAATAAGTTAGAGTCTGAATGTCTAATTGATAGGCACAAAAGGTGGAAATGAAATTAAAACATTGGTAAACACATATTTGTACGTATATGAAAGTGTATTCTCTTAATTTCCGTGAAAATTATTATTTCTATAAAGGTGAGAAAACTAGACTGTGGAATTTGTATACAGCTGCAATTTAATACTTTTGTATGCTATAATATGTCCACAAAACTGAAAATCAAAATTATTGAATCTACCAATATTTGATTACGCATACAAAGAAAACCAAAAAATCTGTATTTTACTTACTTTTACCGTGATTTTTTGTGAAAATTAGGTTTTATACAACAATTAAAGTTTTAGCATCGCTCTAAATTTAAACCAAGCAGCAGTTGCATGAATCACCCTTAGATCTATACTGATCATTCTAATCATGCGATCAATTGAAGCAAATTCGCTTTCTTTCCTCGCCCCATACGGGGGTATAGTATACAACTACCCATCGTACCCGGTTACTTCAAATTCGCGTACAATATTTAAAAATTGATAAAAAAGCATAATGAAAACCAAATTAAGCATATTACAAAAAAATATAATACAAATCTTGGCGGGTATATTCTATAAAAAGTACTAAGATGTACTTAAAAGTTGACTTCAATTTCAATCTAACTTGAACGTCAAACAAGCGACTAGACGTATGTTCAAAAACCCTCTGTAAGTGTAAAGTATACATATCATTTTAATGTCAGTGTTTTACACAAACAAGCCAAAGAAGCAACAAGGAACAAATGTTTTATCAATTACATTTTGCTGTTGCATTCACGTTTGTCATATCTGGTTTATTTTTAAAAAGAAATGTCGCATCTCACATTTAACTGGAAATATAAAATATTATTTAGAGAAAAAAAAGTTTACTGATAGACCGACAGATGGACTATAACAGGCACACTGATACAACTACAGCAACAAGACATAGAACACGAGTGTAAAGAAAATACTATGGTATCGCGCCGCGTCACTTTGTTGTCAACAAAATGCTGTCGGTTTGGTTTGAGTACCGCGACGCCATCCGACAGCTGGACAGAAGACACCCGGATGTTACGATAAACAAACTAACACAATATTCTTTACATTTAAAAATTTATAAAAAAAAATCTTCTAAATGGAATACATATACATCGAATTGTATATAATGCATTTTTGATTCTTTTTAAAATGTCATACTTTTTTTTAATACATACTAAATTGAATATTTTATACCCTTTAAATATACAAATAAATGTTTCTTACTTACAATTTAGTTACAACTATGGAATATTCGATTTTATATTGGTAGTTTCTACATAGGAGGTACTACATGCACTAATACATCCATTATTGGTACCGGACTTTTGATTTCCATTAATCTGAGAAAAGTGTTTGAAATTCGGTATTCATCTTTCTTATACTTATATATTATGTACCCTTAAGATTAAAACTTTTTATTTCTTGATTTTTTTATGTTTTTATTTATTTTGTTAAACCATACACATAGCTAGCCAAAATTTAAGATATAAACAAATCTTAATTTATAATACATATTCAAGCTCAAAAACCTGAAAACCCGGACCACAGTTAGGAATTCACAGGCGCGATATGTTCGTTAATAAGTTAAGATCTTCCATTAAAAGAAAAATCGTTACTCAATGTTATTTTCTTAATATATAAATGTAAGACTCAATCAAATTTGAACATAAAATTAAAAAAATATTTTCATTTGTAGCGTTAACGCTCCTAAAAACAATTATGCTTTCTTTTAGAAATCATTGCTCCTCAACTATATCTTCCCCAAGTTACCACGGTAATTGTTATTGTAAATTACCTAGATAACTACCAACAAATTCAATTATAATACATTTAATAAAATAATAAGATAAGTTGAAAGATATAAATTATCTTTATTGAAAATATTTCAAGAATGTCAAATTATATTTGTTGATAGTTACCAAGGTAATTTAAATTAAAAGAGAGCATAATTGTTTTTAGGAGCGTTACCGCTACACATTCAAAAGTTACCCAATTTGTTTATTATATTTAATTTGAATATATTTAATATATTCAATTTGAGTATATTTAAATAAATAATCCATTGATAATTAGTGTACTTTGGTTTAAAATGACTTATGGTATAATAAGCAGTGTAATTTTGTATGGTACACGTAGATTGTAAGTAGGCAGAACCAAAACAAAATATACACGCTAATATTTAACGCAAATATTTTAGAAATTTATAAAATATATTATCAGCAACCGTTCAACACTACTAAATTACTTCGATCATCTACAAAATTTTATTCATTAGCCGTAACAATGTTTTTAACAACAAAAAATTTATTAGTACTTACGCACGAAATTTCGATTGAAAACTTAAAAATCACCATATACCATACAAAAATATTTCAAATACTTTAAAAAAAAAGAAAGGAGAAAATATTCTAACGGAAATGGTGTAAACTTTTTCATTGTTCTATACAAAAGTTAACTTTGAAAAAAAAACGAGTAAAAGAAAACAACAGCACATTTACAGACATATTATACATATATACAATAGAATATAAATCCCGTCCACCCATCGACCAACCGACCAAAACTGTATAGTTTGCCAAAACCAAAAAGTTGTATGTGGTTTATAATATCCATCCAGCTATCTGTAAACTGTTTTGTAACAGGTAAAAAAATACGTAACACACAACACTAATACACAAACTCTTTTAAAAAAATAAAATAAAATAAAGTAAAATATAAAAATATATTTAACAAGTATGTAGGAATGTACACTCCAAACCTAACTTAATCGAATCGTCACTAGGTCCAACTGTTTAAAACAAGCCTGATTGCACTAAGGATGTACGAGCACTGATGTTCTATTTATAAAATTCTTCAAAATCTTATATAGTACATTCATAAAAGTCCACAATAATGATTATTATTTTTTGTCGTAAGTTAAAATTAAAATTTAATTAGGGTCGTCATACCGGGCCTTACAAAAAAGATATATTTAAAAAAAAAACTGAGATTTCGGGTAATTAAGCTACCGCCGACAGAAATAAAATTTACCCGAAATCTCAGTTGTTTTCTGAAATATCTATTTTTCAGGCCCGTCATACCGGAATTTTATTGGATCAATCTCTTTATTAATATTTCTATTTTCAATTGCGTATTTTATTTCAAGTGAAAATTATCAAAATATGTCAAAATATGTGTGAAAATATGGATTTCTCTATAAAAGCAATGCATTAAAACTCGTACTTTAACATTAAATAATTAATTAGAGACCCCCCCTACCCCCCCCCCCCTGAAACTTTTATAATCGATTTATATTCACTTCAACTACATGTTAACAAAGAATCAAGCCTTTATCTTTTTGAAACTTCAGTGCTTGTACATCCTTAAACTAAATTTATATAATATACAATGTTTCATTTCAAATAATTTGGAAATAATGTTTAATATTCCAACCAAAATATTTGTACTGCAATCTTTGTAGTTTTATAACATTAGGACTTGTCTATAAATTACAAAAGCTTAAACAGGAAACGAGAGCTTAAATAGCCTAACAATACAATGATACACAAATTTCATTTGTATTTTTTTAACAACCGTATATTTATTAATTAGCTTGATATAAGAAATCACATAAGCGTTTATGATTTTCAAACCTGATTTATTAGTTCAAAATAGAAATTAGTTCGGAATCGCAAATATTCCATCTTTGAATATTTTAAAACTTTAACGCTGCGATTAATATACCTGTAAATAGATTATGCATACTATACCGTACGTTTAGTTTACATCTTCGCATAGTAGATCTCCCACGAGTATGAGGGAGTACATATGTATACATTAAGCTATGTGTATGAGAAGGTCTTATAGGTTTGATAAACAAACATATTTTATATATCATATATCACCAACCACTCATATTATTCACTGTTTTGAAAAATATGTTTGTTTATCAAACCTATAAGACCTCCTTCTCATACACATTGCTGAATGTATACATATGTACTCTGTCATACTCGTGGGAGATCTACTATGCGAAGATATAAACTAAACGGTAGGTATTTTTATAGAGTACTCAAAGAGGGAAAATCGTTGCTTAATCACAGATTAAGGAATATACAAACACGTGAGAGTTGGGCATACGATAATGTATTAAGGATTACATTCGTCACTCCGTGATGAATTCGGGACAGTTTAGGGACAGTCATGAAATTAACGCATATAAAAC
This sequence comes from Nineta flava, assembly GCA_963920215.1. Classification (NCBI taxonomy): domain Eukaryota; kingdom Metazoa; phylum Arthropoda; class Insecta; order Neuroptera; family Chrysopidae; genus Nineta; species Nineta flava. The sequence continues at coordinate 86,406,312 of OY986041.1, read as the reverse complement.
ATTAACGTATTTTTTTGTAAGATCCAATAGTCCTTTATATAAACATTTTACGTAATTAGATCTATGTTAAAGCGATGATAATTTATAATTATCGTAAATCAGCCCCGTAAGTAAACACCGTAGATTTTTCAACGACTTGCAGTTAGAAATTTTAATCCGAAGAGCTACTAACATCGAAAAAGAACTTCTGAAAGATCAGTTTTTTCTAACCAAGATTGTACGTATTACATTTTTATATATGTTATAACCAATGTAGTATTTTATTTAGTTGAGTGAAAAAGTTTATTTCTCATTTTTACTATTTATGTTTTGATATACGAAAATGTGGCGCCACCAACAATATAAAAAAGAAAGATATTACTAAACTTCCATTTAATAATAATAGTAATAATATTTTATTTTTTATTGATTCAAATGGATTTTTTTCTCTTCAATTTTTGTTTTTTAGCATAACAACTCTCACTGCATATTCACTTCTTTTTTTTCTTTCTTTAACTTAAATGAAACGATAGTATAATAATAGTAGAAATGAATGGGAGGCCAAAACCAGGTCAATAATCCTATTTAGGACTTTTTTGCCCACCACAAAAATTACTGAAATAAAATGAATACTCAAATATTATTATAACATTACGTACGCATTGAATTAATCGTTTGCCTATGATGACCTTAATATTACATTACTTAACGTTTTAGTGGATAAAATGAGACTTAATTGTGAATTAATTCCAAGAGCTTATGTTGCATGCTTTTTAATAAATAACATTTTTTTAACAATATTGGAAAAAGAATGAATTTGGATTATTTGTCTCAAAAAAATTCCAATCATTTAATTTTCAATCGTAGGTGTTTTCTGGTACTACTACTATTTTCACATGAGAAAAAAATATTTTTTCTACACTACTCATTAGTAAAAATTGTGTACTTTTTCACCTTTTGTAGTCTCTAGTCTCTACCAACTGTAGTTTAGTTCCGACTATGTAACGGATGTCCGTCTGTGAACACGATAACTTAAAAACGTAAAGAGATAGCGAGCTGAAATTTGATATATGTGTTCTAGAACTAAAAAGAAAGGTAAAGTGCGTTCGATTGGGCAAAATCGGATCATCTTTGGGAAAAATGGACAAAACAGCCTATCTTTGAAACCGTAAGAGATAGAACAAAAATTTATATACAAAAAACGTTCCTTTTTTTAAAATAAACAACTTTTGTTTGAAACTTCTTTTCATGAACTCAGTATATGTCGGGTATTTAAGCAATTAACTCAGTTAGTTTTTATTTTCACTTGTTTATACTTATTATTGAAGGTATACTTCTTTAGGAGAAATGCTTTAAGATTACGACTTAATACTTTGTTCAACGTTCATGTGATTTTTGTGATTGCACAAATAATAATTGTGGTAAATTATTTAACCACAAACGCAAGTCTGTTCATCACAAGAGAATTCGTAGTAGTAAAATCATTTATTATTTTGATAAAAATGTATTTTATGTATTACGAAATTGACAAATTAATATTATTTAACATAAAATGTCAAATTTTATACGCATGTTTCATGGAATATAATATGTAATGTAGTAAAATAAACTAATGATACATAAAAATTAAATTTTAAATATTATACTATTAAAGTTTATACTCCCCTAAATTTTGTGTAGATGAATATTAATTAATGATGAATTAGTACTATACAACTTTTTTTCTTGTATTTTGTGCTTCATCTTTATCTTAGTTGCGGTATAATATTAGTGGTTATATAATTTTATGTTATAAGAAGTGCAGTATAATTTTTCTCCAACTCCTGTAGAATAATTTAAAGTCGAATCAATAGTCATTTTTACCCATATTAACTTGTAAAATTTTGAAGAAAAAGTGACATTTTAAATAAAACTAAACATAAAATATTCACACGTCTGCGCATTTCTTGCTAAAAATTCTCATATTAAAAAAAATTTGTAGTCAGTCTATTCTTGAGCTACCAACAAATATTTAATCAATATGAATTAAAAGTTCGGAGGAATGTGATGGGTAACTAGATTATAACATTCTCGAGGGTCTTTCTTCCAACCTATGGTATCAAACCGGATGAAAAAGTGTTCAAGTGTTTCTTTCAAGTGTAACTGGATGGTTTCAGTCATTCAGTGCTTCAATTTTTTTTAAAAATGGCCATCCAGAACGACAGGTTTTAAAATATTATTTACAAATGCAATTTGATGAAGAAAAAATCCGTTTTTAGGAAAATTAATACTTAAGAAACCATAATGGAATTTCTATTTTATACCCTTACTAGCGACCCACCTCGGCTTCGTACGGGTACCATTAATTATCTATAGCCAGATGACACAAAATTAAAAATATCACACAAAATGGTCAAAAAACAAAGATCACTCGCTGGGCTAATCTAATGATTTCCTGCAAATTTCATCATAATCAGTCCACCCGTTTTTGAGTCCATAGGGAACATGACTGAGGTATACGAGTTTAAGATATGCGCAGTAGGGTATGGAGTATTGACCCCCTAGTGTCAGGCTATCATCAATATATTTCGGTCACTTCATTTCCATTGCAAAAAGAGGTTTAAATTTCTAATTTCGAAGTAAAACTTCCTATAACCTTGAAGATCACGATCAGGGTTACGTTCAAAGAACCATTGTAATACTGTTCAAAACATTGTAACCTTAGTAGCATGCACAAATCCGGATATAGTGACATAAATGCAGAATAACAAATTTACACAAACCATAAGTTTTTAAGACTTATGGAGGAGTGCCTATGGAGGATTTTCATTTGCTCAAAGACTACCAGAGTCCGAAATTTCTGAAAGTTTGTTGATAGATAGATTATAGCGGCTGTCCTGGACGGGCTACAATTTGACCATGATGCCTAAAAATGAGAGGATGTGAGTGGTGTGGAAGAATTTTTGTGTGTAGACTATGAATCAGTAGGATGTGCGGCTGCAGCCGACTCTGATAGGAACTAGGCCGATATTCATCTGGAGTTCGTGAAGGAAACTGCAGAAAACCTTCACAAGCGTACCCGGTTACTTCGTTCTTATCCATAAGCCAACAGTTTAGTCAATTAACCACCCCTGTTTTTCTTATTAATTGACGAACTGCCGTTGCCGGGATTCGAACCTATAACCTCCCAGTCCCCAAGTAGACATAACGCCTTAGACCGCTCGGCTACTTTTGGGTTGATCGTTATATATGTTCACGGGTTTTCAGTCTAAAAATACATTCAAAAAAATTGTAAATGCCCTATCACTTCAAACAATATTACCCATTTCTATATGAAACACCCAATATATAATGTTAATACCTAAATATAGTAAAATAGTAAGAAAATGTATATAATATATATATATATATATATATATATATATATATATATATATATATATATATATATATATATATATATATATATATATATATATATATATATTATATTCATATAATGATTATTATTTTAATGCAAACTAACGAGAAATACGTTAGTAAGTTATAAATACACGATGAAATGGTTAAAAAAATATACGCTTGACTGTACATTGTTTTATATTATGATATTATATAATAATAATAATAGAAGACCGTTCCTTCACATTTTGTATAATACGTTCATCATAATGAGCTTTGAACAAACTGAAAAAGTCTTAGTAAAGAAAATGCAGACAAGCGTAACAGAAAAAGGGTTTTTACAAATTAAAATATTAATTTCACTTTTCTACTTTTCTCTTATATGTAAATATGTATGTGTATGTGTGTATGAATTGTATAAGTAAGTTTAAGTAGGTACTGTACCGTAGATATTTTTGTAGTTGTAGTAAATATTATAATATTATTGTATATATGTGTTTTAGATATGCAAAGAAAAAACAAAGTATTTCAAGATTTTCATAATACAACTAGAATATTATTAATTTGCAAACATTTTTTAGTCATCCTTGTTATTGATGACCAAATCCAGTTTATTGACAACGAAACAAAGACTTTTTCATTTTTTACTTACATTAAGTTCCAGATTTTATGGTTTCCCCTATGAATCTCTCTATGACAGATGTTGTCCAGTGCCAATCTTTGAAAAATTGAAAAAGCACGTCACACATTCAATTTACTTTCGATGAAACTAAAATTGCGGCCTATAGAGCGCGTACAAAAATAGAAATATATATATACAGAAATAGAAATGTATATTTTAATATTTATTAATATAAGCACGGCACGATTTTGTCCATTCACGGACTGGACCATACTGTTTAGTCTTATAACATGCTTGTAAAATGTCAGATCGTTATTTCAGCTCTTTTGTTTGAGTTATCACCTATATCAACTAGTTTTAAAGGCGCTATATTTGGAACTGAAAAGTTTCGAGTTCGATTTCCAACGATGGCAGTTTGTCAATTAAATAAAATTTAAAAAAATGGGGTGGTTAATTGACTAAAATTTCGGCGTATGGACAAGAACTAAAGTAATCGACCATGCGTGTGAGGTTTTCCCCAGTTCCTTTCACGAAGCATAGTTCCGACCTAAATCGGCTAGAGTCGCACAACCTACTAAGTTCCTATATTCTACACACAAATTCCTTGTACTTTACAGGTCAGTATAAAAAGCTTAGAAAAGGCTACTTGCCAGGCTTCGACCTCCCCTTCGCTGCTACTACTATTACTAACCTATACCAAAAATTTTCAACCGTTACAAATTCGGGATACTAAACTCAACATACCCTTGTATATATTACACATACCGGGTATAAAATGACTATTGTGAATTTATTTCATCTTATCTTATCTCAGTAAGTACTGCTCGATGTAAAACAAAAACAAATTCGTGACTCAGGAGCTGCGTTAACTAAGCGAATTTCCTTAGAATACTTAAATCACTCTCTAGTCACAACTTAAGTCTGATCAAAATGGAATGTCGTATCTGATATCATTTTACTATTTTCGAGGACAATTTTATTTATAAATGGCATTCGTCAACGGGAAAGGGGGACATTAAGATATAAGAAAACACAAAATATAAAATATATATTTGCTACAATTCATTACCTTATCATTTTTTCCAAACTCTAATGTGTACAGAGATATTTAGAATTTTAACTTTCAATCTTTAATTGTAAATATTTCTGTAAGTATTAGTGTAACAGAAAAATGATAAGAAACGAAATTACAGTAAAACTTAGTACCTATAACTTAACTTCTGGTAATTTTTTTCGATTTTTCAAATATTAAGGGAGATGTGTCAAATTTTGTGTTTCCCGCTCTCTCTAAACCAACATTTCCCCTTCGATTTTACCAATTAACGAACTTCACATTTCAAATGCGCCTCAAATACCAAATTTCATTCCAATCGGAATAAATCTGTGACCGCTAGAGAGTCCACAGACACATAAACGTATACATATATACATATATAAAAATTTTAGCGACAGGGATTTTTAACATCTAGTAGGTAGGATCGATGGACATTTGAAGAAATTTTTTCGAAATTCCAACATTGGTGCAAAAAGAGTAGCTGCATTTCCTTTGGAGGAAATTCGCTAAAAAATAGCAACAAAAATTATATTTAATTGTGTGTTAGTAACCTGTTTCTAAATCTTATCTTCTATAAATTAAAAGAAAATGTAAAATTTCTTATAATTGGAAATCAGTGAACACCTTGTATAGATAAAAGGAAAAAGTTGCATTCATAAATATATATTTAACTGGAAAATATATTAAAAGAAAATAAGAGAAAAATCATTTTTCACGGTAGCTTAACTATTAACATAATCAGCATTATTGTTACGCAGAATATGAATGTGAACAAAAATATTGTATTTAATTTTTTCCCCAACACAAAATATGCTTAAATAAGATGAAAAAAATATCTGTTCTCTTCACAGTTGAAAAAAAAAACTTAGGTTGTTCTTTCTTATTAAGCATTACAGTAGAAAAAAAAGTGTATATTATATTTTGCTTTACCATAAAACTTTTTCATTATATACTGTCAAAAAGGAATCAAGACAAAAGTAATACAATTGTTTAAAAAAAAAAACACAACAGAAAGGGTATGATTCACGAAGATTGACTTCCCAACACACAAAAAAGGGTGAAAATGTCATTTTGATAATGAATTTGTTTCCTTTTCATTATAATTATAAATGTATATTTGATATTGTTTCAATTTAAATTTTACAGTAAATACAGTTACAGTTGACTGTAATAGAAAAAAATTTTCAACTTGAAAAGAATTTTGTAATGATTGATATTTTAACATGTAAAATTACAATTTAGTACTTAACTAGTTTGAAATAACAAAACACAAATTAACAAGCCTCTAACCATCAGAACTCAGCAATAAACTACACAGGCTAGAGCGGCATCAAAAAAAGGATATTAAAAATTTTCGACATTAAAAATTTTCGTTAGTGTGCAAAATCGGACACGAAACAAAGGGGGTTAAGGGGAAGTGGGGCGCGAGGTAAATAAAATTTGATTAATCACTCTTAACACTTCAATAGAGAAATGTGGACAATTTAAGATTGAAAATTAAAATCCTAAATATCTTTAGAGTTTAAGAAAAATGTCCATGTAATGAATAGTACTAAAGTAGATTTTCTATAACTTAACACCTCATGTAGACAGTATTACTTCTGTTGAAGTTATTTATTTATTTAATATTTGTTTATTTGTGTATACTTTCGCGTCAACATAACGATGTTTGTCCAAATTCCTTTCGGTTACGTATGACAAACTGTAGAAGACTTTAGCGTATACTCCGACAACTAACAAATTTCATTGTCATTGAATTTTTAATTAAATTAAATACTGATATGAAAAAATTAACTCGTCAACCAGGAATCGAACCTCGGGCCTCTGGAACACCTCATGAATTTTTCGACTTTTCTAATATTAAAGGAAATAACAAAAAAAAAAGATGTTTCAGTTAAAATTGTGACCAAGCTAGTTAGTTTATGAACAAGTTATCAAACAGAATTTTTTTATTTTATAAAATGGAATATTCTTTATATTTAAACTTTTCCTTTATTCCTTTTTAACTGTTTTAAAGGTAGAGAATGTCGTCTCTAGTGGGAGAATTTGGCATGAGCTCATTCACGTTTGTAGACGACGAGCAAAAAGACAGGTAGCCACATAAACAGAATGGTATGCGGAAATGAACTATTTAGAGATTGTACGAACACCTACAGCCAATTTTTTTCTACGTTCAATATTTTCAACTATATACTCGTACGTATATGCTCTAATTTAAAGTTTTATAAAGAATAATCATCCAATTGATAAAGAACTCAGTGTGCACCGGGAATTTAGGAAATAAGCTCAGTTAGTTGTTATTTTCACTTTTTTTATTTCCAATTTCGATCAAATTAATGTAAGAGGTATTACGGCACGTTGAAGTAAATTTTACTTTATTGCTCCGAGCGTTGAATTGTTATGAAAATTCTGAATTCTGTCATTTATTATTTAATCATGGTAATTTAAGCATCGTTTGATATATTTACTACAAGCTTTCACAAGTAACGCAACGACTTTAATCCTATATAACAAAGTAGTAGAAGTACGACCATCGGGAGGAGGAGGGCGAAGTAGGCCTTTTTTACCAATCCCCCAATAGACAAGGTAATTTGTATGTAGACTAGGAATTGGTAGGTTGTACCACGACGGCCGACTTTGATAGAAACTATGCCGATTTGGACCTTTGTCATCTGTATGTGAAAGGAAACCGGAGAAACATTTCATAAGCATAGCCGATTATTTTCGTTCTTGTCAATACGCCGACAGTTTAGTCAATTAACCACCCCATTATTATTTTTTAAATTAATTGAATTGACAGACTGCCACCATTGGGAATTGAACCAGCAACATCCAAGTTTCGACCAGAAAACCTTTCACAGCTCAAGAACCCATACCGTTTGTATAGCAAAAGCTTGTAACCATAAATTCTTCAGATTTTAATTTATGTGATAAAGTTAAGCTTTAGCTATCAATTTCATACAAATTATATGGATTTTACGATTTTTAAAATGTCCATTATAGATTTAATATCGGAATATTGTAATAAAAACCTTTTATGATATTAAAAATAATTTTTGTTCAAATCAAACGAAATAACGTTCAAATGTTAGAAATGAAAAAAAAAACTGATTATTATGCACAATGAGTGAGCTTGTGTTGGTTTAATACATATACTACTACTTAAATATTAGATGGGAAAAATTTTTGCAAGTATTTGCAATTTTTAGTTTTCACATAAATTTTTAATATTGCAAACGACTTATAAAACAAATAATTCTATTGACAGATTTTAATATCTTTCTCTATAATAGTTTTAAAAGTTATGCTACATGCATGGATGGCATTACACCACATATGATGTGAAATATCACTCATATAATACCGGGAGTTTTGAAGATATTGATGGTGAAACTAGCTGTAATTATAAGAAGTGACTTCAGAGTGACATGACAGACATCGGACAGCCTAAATCGGTGGGTCTAGAAGCATAAAATTTTGCACAGGAGTTCCTTATATAACATAGGTGAGCACTCAAGGGGTTGAATTGAGGATGGAAGTTTGTATGTAGGTTCGCCATTTTTGCAGTTAGAAATATGGAAATTAGTTTGCTTTTGTTAATAAATAAAAGTCAGTTGTATCAGCGATTTTGAAAATTCATCCCCTAAGCGGGTTAAATAAGGGACGAAAGTTTTTATGGGTACTGCGTTATTTTTAAAGTTAGAAACGTATATTTAGGCTTTTTACATTTGAGAACAGTCGGATGGTTCGTAAAATATTGTCCATGGGAAATCCGATATTATCGATGCCAAATGTATATTATTATTCCTCTTTCGAAATTTTACAGTTAATCTATTCCGATTCTATTCTATAACAAAAGTTGTTAGTTTTTTATAACTGAAGTTACTATAGAAACAACCACTGTCCTTCAATATGGATTTTGAATGAAGTAATCCGGAAATTTTTGACATACCCTGTTTAATAACTATTATAACTTATTTCCAGAAGATTAGAACTAATAAACAATTGAATAAATTGCTTTTTCATTGCTCAATTTTAATTGCTTTTTTAATTTGACATTTTGGGGTTGAGACAAACTTTTGTAGTATAAAGAAATAGTATTTTTACCTCTTGCTATCCATCAGTATTATAGATAATAAATTTACGTTGCCAATATTCTTATTTACAAGTTTTTAAAGCTTATTATTTTTGTATGTTTTCCATGTTTAACGCTTTTGTTTATCGTTGAAATTTGTTTATTTTAGCATTTACTGACCACAAACCGGTAAATTTTGTCACGAAAAATGACACACATTTAAAAAAATACCTATTTCTAATTTGGCATTTGGGGTTGGGACAAACTTTTGTAGTTATATTGTTAAAATTTCTGTATACAGAATTAGGTCATTTTATTTGTTTCTCTGAATCCCTTCCTATTCATTTGGTTGGTAATAGATAACTAACCTTCAGTTTTAAATCGTTCTTTGTGAGGTGTATATCCGCATTTATGATAACTTTTTTTAAAAATTACATACAGCATGTCAACAAAAAGAAAACGAGGGGTTCTTGCATTAAAAGAACCATTCTTTTAAAGTTAATTTCGATTATCCGAACTTTAGTTCGGATAATCGAAGGTCCACTTATTAATATTTAAGTAAAACAGAAATTTGATAGATAAATACGCTAAAAAGACATAATGATAATGAGAAGAATATTATGTGTTATATAATATATTACACCCATTTTTAGCGAATTTCTTCCAAAGGAAATGCAGCTGTTGTTTTTGCACCAATTTTGGAATTTCAATGATAAAAATCACTATCGCTAAAATTTGTATATATGTACTTTTTTAAATGGATGAGAGGAAAGGAGGTTTAGGGGGAGGGGAAAACACAAAATTTGACTATCTCCTTTAATATTTGAAATATCATTTTTCTGTTAACTAATATTTACAGAAATATTTACAATTAAAAATTGAAAGTTAAAATTCTATATATCTCTGTTCACATTATAGTTGGAGAAAAATGATCAATGAATGCTAGCAAACTTGATTTTCTACAACTTTACTACTTATTCATTTTTCGATTATTCTAATATTAAGAGAGATATTTAATATTTTGTGTTTGTTTGACACGAATACATAAAATATATTTTATTGTAAAAAATTATGATCGTCGTTTCCATAATAATTATAAACTATAATCGTTATACCGTTTTTTTTTTGGGCTATTAATAAATTTAATTTTTGCAAATACTAAAGTAATATCAGATATTATATTTTATATTGATCACACTAAAATTATGACCGCTAGAGAGTGATTTATGTATTCTAAGGGAATTCGCTAAGTTGGCGCAGCTCCTGCGTAACGAATTTTTTATTTAGTTATTGAATAGCATTCAAATTCATTATAAAATGGATACTATTTCACCTTGAATGTATTAAAACTACTCTGTACATGTCTATACGTTATATAACGTATAACATCAAATTTTTCGGTAATTCCTTTTTCTCATAATGAATCTTTTATGAATATTAATATTCTCTATACGTATAGTTGTTACTTGTAGCATACGTGTTAAAGTTTAATACTCTTATACTCATATACATTTAAAAATCTGGTGTGAAACACTCACACGATCTCTAGATAGAGAGTTTAACGAATGGTTTTAATATGTGTCACTACCATTCTCAAAAACTATATATATACGTCTATAAAAATAAAAAATATAATGAAATACGCCAAGAGTAAATTGCAATCAAAACCTGAATTTTGTATCTTCTAATGCTTAAATATCGTACCTCAAGTTTCAAATGTTGTACCTCCAGTTCAAAAATTTGTTTACATCGATCATCAGTAAACTACTTTTTTTTTACAAAATTAAAGTAGTGAAAATTTAGGCCTTCAGAAGTGCAATCATGGAACAAAATTTGGAAACATTTTCGAGAAAGTTTAAAAAAAACTTAAAAAACATAAATTTAAAAATAGCGTAAATTTTCATACCTCACGTTATCACCTTCTTGAGATATCCAATTCACAGACACACTTACATTCATATGAACAAATCCACCAATGGCGAAAAATAAGTTTAATGGTATCAAGGGACCACCTCGAAACGTAAAAAAAACGTCGAAAACCATGTTTCTATATTCTACGTTTACTTGGCGTCAAAAGTCACGGTCATATTTTTCGAAAAAATGCTTAAATGGAGAAAAGTTATTCATTATAACTATAATAACAAATTTTGTTCGAAGCATTTTCCCGAAAGCCGAATAAATAAGGCACAAATCAATAATAAAATTTTGAAATGATAGCGTGACTTTTGACGCCGTATGAACGTAGAGGTAAAGTGTAGGTTTTTTTTAAATGTATTGTGAGATATTGTGAAATCGATTATAAAAAATGTTAATATTTGTAAATTTTTATCATTATTATTTATTTTCTTATGAAGCAAGTGTGTTTCGAAACTATAGTCAAAAAATAAATTATTATTACGAAAATCTCAAATATTCCTTTTATTTAATAAATATAAATATCGTTTTTAACAAAAAAAATAAAACACATTTGCTGTCGTCAACACATTGAAATTAAAACGACTTTAAAACTATTAAAAATTTAAAAAAAAAAATTCATTTTAATTGTAAAAAATGCAATAAAACATAAAACATAAAATATAATATTATTTAGCTAACAGTTTTAGTAGAAAGAATTTGAAAGTCAAAACGATGCGATTACTTCATAAACGTCCCCTAAAGCTGAGTCAACACATCATCATAACATGTACTTTTACCTATGTAGTATAAAACATACTACAATATATAAAAATGTTTTTCATATGAAGTCTTTATAACATGTAATACTATATATTATTTTCTTTGATGTCTTCCACAATTTTCTCATATTTTTTTTATTATTAACTCTGTTGCTGTCAATAAACGTTCTATACAAATTAGATTTGTTGACATAAATCAACCTCTTTTTATTGGAAAAATTATTATTTATTGCTATTATTTAAAAAGTAAATTTTTACAAAAACATAAATACAAATTTCTAAGAGAGCGGTTCAGGTAAATTTACGTATCAAGAATATTAAATTTTATAAATACTAGCAACCCACCCCGGCTTAGAAAATGCGCCGGGTACAGTGCTTAGATACAGTCGACATATAATAAATAATGGAAGGATTGTTGGAATATTTGATATTTCAAAAGTCTAAAATAATATACAGTCAAACCTGGGTAAGTGAGAACTGGATAAGTGAGAAAACTCTATATGTGAGAGTAATAGCCAGGACCCGTCATTTTAAGCTCCCAAAACCTCTATTAGCGAGAAACAGAAACCTCTGTAAGAGAGAGTCGTTTTCCTTCATGGACCTCCGTAAGTGAGACTGCTACTTATCTATACCTCTATAAGCGACAGTCGAGCTTTATTTATTTATATTATTTAGGAGGAACTATAGCTACACATATTACATATTTACTACATTCGTACTTGCTGTGACTTGTTATTGCTGCGTACCTCTATAAGAGAGAAACGCTACCCATGTACCTGCATTAGTGAGAAACTCGGGTTAGTGAGAAACCTCTATAAGCGAGAATGAGATTGTGCTCGCTTGAACTCTCGCTTATCCAGGTTTGACTGTATAACATTATTTTTTGTCTAAATATACCGGTTATTCTGTATGGTAACAAAATAATCGTGGCCAAGGAAAAATTATCCGCGACAAAATAACCTAGTCAGGTTCTATGGGTCGATATTCTGAGATCTTCTGCAGATATCTTTGTTAGTTGGTGACATTAGATTAGTATTATAATCCATAGTTAAAGGGGCCGAATTTGAGATGGTTGGTCATGCCTTTTGAAGGCTCTGAGGTTTTTAGTGGTTGGTGGCATTAAATTATCGTTGTTGTCTACAGTTCTATGAGAATTCAAAAGTATTCCCATTGTTACCACATCTGAGGATCTAAATAATTTTTTTTAGTCTCAAACAAATTTATATTTTCAGAAACGCTTAAACACATGCTTGATTATTTGATTACGAATTAGGAAACAAAAATTAATTTAATAGTCAATTGCAAACGCGTGGTGGGTTTTTATTTTATTAGAAAATGAAAAATTTGGAATAAATATTGTTCATTTTTTACCTTTTGCTGGCATTGCTGGCATTTTTCAAAAGTTACCTCTGCTCATTATGGTATAACCTAATAACCCAAACATCGTCGTTAATAACATAGATAGATTGTAGAGGCTGCCCTGGACGGGCTACACTTCGACCATAAGTCCATTGTGATGCCTAAGGATGTGAGGATGTGAGTGGAAGGAATTTTAGTGTATAGACTAGAAATTGGTAGGATATGCGGCTGCAGCCGACTCTGGTAAGAACTATTCCGATCTTCATCTGGAATTCGTGAATGAAACTGCAGAAAACCTACTCAAGCATAGCCGGTTACTTTGTTCTTTGTCCATACGCCGACACTTTAGTCAACTAACCGCCCCTTTTTTTCCCTAATAATTGACAAACTGTCGATGTCGGGATTCGAACCCATAGTCGTTAATAAACTATACAAGTTAAAGTAGAATCTACGTTTTTCAAATAAAATATAAACTATATACACACAAATATAAAAAATTAAAGTCAACTTTTAATAAATACATAATATTATTTGCCACACATCATAAAACCCATTTAGAGAACATAATATTAAAACATATTTAAGGGTCAGTAAAGCATTTGACAATTGAACAAAACATAACATTATATCCATTATTTCATTACGAGAATCGCTCTTGTTATATTTTATTAAAGTATATTATGTTTTCACAATTATTATGAAATAATGTGATTTACAATAATAAAAATAATACACCATAATCCCATACACATCACATAGATAGAGCCTCTAAATATCTTTTTGTAATAATATTATTTTGTTTGTTTTTTTTTTATATCACAAAAATAGTGATATATAGTTTAAGATTAATATATCATATATCTATGTTCATCTACGTACATATAAGCTTAAAATGTTTTTGAATGAATATGATGATATGGCTTAACAAAAAGAGCATTTAGATTTTCACTTCCAATAAACATGTCATAAATCAATGATGAAGTTTTTGGTGTGCAATAATAGCAGAGCTACTCACACGATTTATATATCATTTTGTTTGTTATTTGATGTAATGTATACTCTGGATAAAAACAATTGCATATATCTGAAAGAAGAATGCCAAAATTAGTTTTTCATATGTTTGTTTGATGTTGGTATGCAGATTAAATAATGCGATATTCAATTTTACAGAATTTTTAAAGAGTTCATAAAATATTGTTGGTAGAATTGCCTTAGATTGTTAGAATAGGGAATATGCATGAAAATTTTTTTTCACTTGAATTGAAGCATGTTTACTTGACAAATATCAAGATAAAATTACTTTTTAAATAACTTTAAAAATAAGCGAGATATGAATGATTGAAATTCCCGATTAGACAAAGGGGGTGATAGCCCTCTTGATATGTTATGTGACGTCATATTACACTTTCACCATTTAAAATAAACGTAAAACTCCGTTTTTAGTATTTTTGCAAGAAAGAGACAGATAATAATCTTTAAAAGCTTATAGCTTCCTTGATATTTGTCGGATTTTAATTTCGTTTTTAAATATTATTACAGTATTAACAGTATTTTCATATTCTGAAAACAAATGTGAAAAAAAATTTTTATGCATATTCCCTATTAAGTGGGCATCCATAAACCACGTATGTTACATGCGAGCAACAGTTACGTACAACACTGTGACATGTACGACAGATATCTTACCAAAGCAACAGCGGTTTATTCGTATGGCAATCGATTATCTCTGGCCTTTTGCACTGCTTTAGCTAGAATGTATTAAAAAAATAGATTGCTCAGTTGCATTTAAATGCATTTAAAAACCGTTATATTAAAAAAAATTGAAAATTGTCGGAAAAGTGGCACTAAAATGGATGGATTTTATTTCTTATTAATTATATGGTAATGGTAAATTGTGATACTAATAACGTTGGATTGTGTCAAAAGGTTCAGCAAAAATTTTTGGCTGAATTCTATACATTTATATATCTTACATTGGCCATATAAATACTCTGCGAATAAATATTGCACAAAGTTGACACAAGTTGCCAAGTATAACACAAAGGCAAGGAAGCTTACAAAATCTTGCAAACGGGGTCTGATTGCTATTATGAAAACATGGCAATCTTTGCACAATTTCAATAGTATGTTTCTAGATTTTATAAGCATCAATAAGAGCAGACTTTTCGAATTATTCCAAAAACCTGGAGTGCTATTGAGCCGATAAGATTTTACATGCAAGATTTCTTTCTAAAAATCACATAGGTACTTACTCGATGGAACAATAATAAATTAACAACTATACAATAAGCCAGGAATTACAAACGCCATACAAAAATGAATAACAATAAATCTCCCAGGATTAACAACGTTTCTGCTGTGCATCCATCAACCGAAATAAACTCCAGAAGAAGACAATATAAGCATACAAATTGCACTGGCAAAAAAAGGTATTTTAACTAAATGTGAAAACTGTAGTAGACTGAAATTACCTTAATGTGTACATTTTTTAAGATAAAAGAAAACTTATAGGGTGAATAGAATGTTTTTTAAGGGATTGAAGAGTCACTCTGTAACTCACTTTTATCAAAAATTGTTTCAAGAAATTTTAGCACTATTTATTTACTTTCGTCTGTCGATTGTAAAGAAAACGTTAGAGTAAAGTAAAAAATAAAAATTAGTAACTCAAAATCCATTATAGGTACTTGTGATAATACTTTTTGAACAAAAGTGAATACTAAAGCTTTAGGATACTAAATGACCTACTTTTTTCACTGATTGTCGAAAATTATGTTTAAACAACTTTACAATATGTATGCTAAACAGATTTGCTTACTCTTTTCACGTTTTTAAAGTTCATAAAAAGTTTTGGGTTACTGAGCACAAATATTTTTCAGGCGCAATTGACTTTTTTTAGTCTCGCGTGTACGTTATGCATATGATGACAGTGACACTGAGAGTGGTGAAGACTGGCGTGTGTAGAGCTTTTTGGAAAGCCAGTCAATGATGGTTTTTGTTTTTGGTTTATGTTGTGTTTGGTGTGTATGGAACATATAAGTACTTTTTATTATAACTGCCCTCTCATTCATATTGTGTCGTGTCTGGCCATGTCTGCTACCAGTATAGTAGTAAATTGTCAGTTTTTGGTATTGTTTGTTATTCCGCTACTTGATTGTAGGGTATGTCGACTCATTTCATACATAAATAATACCATATTCAATTTATGAGTGTTTACTAAACGATAAATGAAACTTAAATTGGGTGTTCCGAAATGTTAGCTGTATTTCACTATGCAATCTTAGACTTTCAATAGGCTTGCAATGATATGAATCTAGCCAACTATATTCAAGTTTTATACTATCAAAGTTATTTATCTAGTTTACTACAATAAACTACATAAATAATACATCCCACTAATACTGATATAATAATTCCCACGTACCTATTTTAACCCAATTTTTTTTTTGGTTTTGAAATAACAAGAAATGTAGACCATAGAGAGGTAAAAGCGATAACACAATGCAATTTCCAGAGGCTAAATCAACATTTTCACCAGAGGAAGCTGTTGCACGATTGTCGATTTCAGCGTCCAACAGATATTAGATCAATAACTGTTTGCCATGGTAAATAAAATTACCAACTAATATAGGACTGAACAATTTGGTTGGTATTTGACTTAATTGAATTCATTAGAATGTTATTCACGTTGTCGTGATCCTCTGACTCTCTACTACGTTAGTAAAGGGTCCTTACAATTACACCAAGTGGTCCATACCCGCCAAAATATTTAGTAATTATTTAAATTTATTACAATCGAACGAATATGCACTTATAGAAAAAAAATCGTAGCTTAACTTCTCAAATCATACAGTTTTGAAGTTTAGCATTATGAGCCGGATATCTTGAAAACCATCAATCGTATCATATTTTAACCAATGCCATCGTTTTCGCTAGCTCCAAATTAGCTTAAAACGAAGTGATTATAAAAATCCGCGTCAAAAATATTTTCTCCCATTTTTACGATTTTTTAAGGGGAAAAAATGAGAAAAAGTAAAAAAAATTGCGATTTTAATAATAATCATTTTCTAGGATAATTTTGACCCAAATAGCACGAAAATCCGGTTCATTTTGACGTCTGACCTATACATTTCAAAATATTCGCTTCTCAATTGGGGTCAATTGGGGTCTGATATTTTGGGGTCTGAAAACCGTTAATCGTATCGTATTTTAATCAACGCCATCGTTTGTGCTAGATCCAAATTAACTTAAAAAATAGTGCTTTTCAAAATCGGAGACAAAAACTGTTTCTCTAATTTTTATTATTTTTTACTCCATTTTTTTTACTCCAGCGTATCTTACAGGACTGAGTAAGATGTACTATCAGACTATGAAATTTTCTTAAATGCTCTCTGTCCTTCGTTCAACTTTCATATGTCAAGTTCATTGAAGTATCGTATAAACGTCGATCATATCTCCAAAAGATTTTTATACCCGGTGTAAATGTTTAATACCAGGGTTTATTAAATTTAGTTTCGACCTTGAAACGGTTGAAAATATTGATCGTCGAAATATAAGTACCTAATTAGACTATTTCCAAAAATTTTTCCGTTCGCCCGTAAACATGATAACTCAAAAGCGAAAAGAGATAACGATAAAGTGTGCTCTAGAGCTAAAAAGTAAAGCCAAGTTCGTGAATGAGCAAAACTTACTATCTTTGAAACCGTAAGATATAGACAAAAAAATTGAAAAGACATAAAATGTTCCTTTTTTATAAAATAAACAACAGTATATACCGGGTATTTAAGCAATTAACTCATTTAGTTTTAATTTTACTTGTTACCATTGGCTTAGAATCATTGCTTTCCGTGATAAGATTAACAACTAGCGGTTTTAGAAAGGTAGATAGATATATCTTGGAGTCTAAAACAGTATTGCACTTCGTCCTTATGGTCCATTTTGCTCCCCCTTCTACTTCAGTCTGACGAGATTCGCTAGTCCCATATGTTGATAGGAGCTTGATTATCAGGTCTTCTTGCAGGTTCATATATTCGGGGGGAGATTCACCGAATATCTTGTATCTGCTGTAACCCAGAGGTTTGCAATCAAAGATTGTGTGGCTGGATGTTTCTTCCTCCTCGCCACACATTCTGCACACAATGGCCACGTTATGGAGTCCCATTGTGTGTGGATGCTTCCGCAGGGGATAATGCCCGGTAATGAATCTGGTAACCGTCCGTAGTTGCATCCTGTTCAGCTTCAGTGCATCGGGAGATAGCCTCTTGGTTGCATTCCGAAGCAGTATTTTCCCGAGATTTTGCTGCGGCACATTTTCCCAGTGATCACGGTGTTAAGCATTTATCCACTCGTTAATCCCTGTTTACATGCAGTCCTTGAAATTCCTAAAATAGGCTCTGGGCTGGGCCTATGAAGGGTATACTCTACAAGTTGAACTAGTAACCTATTTAAATAAGAAAACATTGTACCAATACATAGTAAAATATCAGGATCTTCAAAGATTTACATACAAAGCTGATTTACATTATCGATGCGTATGATCACGTAAAGATATGATACTTTATTTCTGAACGAATTGTATTAAATAGAATGAAGGACTTCTAAATGGTAATAAAACTTTGATAAAAAAAAAATTGTGTAGAAACTATATTATATACGACATTCATGTCCAAATATAAATGATATTCTTATTTTTTATTCCGCTTATGTCAGCAGTAATTCTTAAAGAGAATGAAGATCATAGAACAAGGAAAATATAAGTTAAAACAATGTAGTATTGACCCTTGGCATCCATAAAACACATCCCTCGATTTTTTGAAATAGGATCCGTTCTACTAAAAAAATCATTATATTCTCTAGATATATTGTAAGTAAATATACTATTATTTTACTGTAGATTATATACATAAAAGAAAAACTACATACATACAAACATACTTATACTCGACTTGACTCGATTCGGACTATTTATTAGCTGAGATCAAAATTTATTGAAGCAATAAAATCAAATTGCTAGAATGTAATATATCGTAAATAATATTTATTATGAAATTTTCGGGACCTTTTTATAAAAACTTTACTGTACAAAAAATACGCTAACTTTTAGGTCCCTTTCCAAATGTTTATCGAATTCATTTTGATGAGGAACTACTTTGTAAGAATTACAAATATTAAAAGAAGAAAATACATGCCACTCAGATCATTGATACTTCAGATATTTGAATATTGCAATTATCAACAATGTACACATGACGTCAAAAATCGGGCTATCATTCAGCTAGGTACATCTTTTATTCGAAACAATTTTCCGAAATTCGAATAAATAAGGCACAAATCAATTATAAAATTTTTAAATGATAGCTTGACTTTTGACGCCATTTGAACTATAACATTAAGAAGATATACCGGAACAAATCTTTTGATAGTATCACAACGGTGTATTTGATGGACAGTGCCAGTTTATGAAATTTTTAATCAATAATAATACTATTTAACAATAATTTTCTTTCATACCTTAAAAAACAACCATCGGCAGTGGAACCCTTGATGAAGTACACTCCCCAACCCCCACTTTTTTATTTTCTTAATCTTATTTTTATTTATATTAGTATTCTCATTGATTCTCTATAATATTAAAGAGAAACTTTAAAGAAATTTTTTTATAAAAATTAATCTATTATTTTTATAACGAATTTATGACGAATTATTTTGATCATCAAAAGGACTAAATTCTGATAGATTCGAAATCGATGAAATAATCGGTCAAGAATTGTGATCTGTAGCGTGGCTTTGTCCATACCAATGGACGGAGAAGCATGTGATTCTTCAAAAAAGAATTTACACCATAATTAATATTATTTCAATAATAAAACGGTATCATTTTTTTAAGGAAGATGATGCCTACTTTCCAAAACGCTTTTTTAAAAGTTTAAACTTATAAAATTACTCGAGTTATAATTACTACTATCGTCGAGACTCAAACATCCGTGGAGGGTGCATTTGATTTATTTAACAGTAATTAGATTGTAACAATTTTATAAGACACATAGAGAGTCATTTTGAGTAACCAAGAACACTGGTAGGTAAATGAGCACAAGAAAAAAAGATAGGTTTGGGTATTACTATTCAAATACTAGCTCTTGAGTTATGTTTACTTCCATGTCACACAAATATGTGACAAAGTGCTTTGATTTTCATTCAGCAACTGAACAATAATTATCTGCTACCAAATGCTGATAAGAAAAGTAAATGAGCTGTACAAATGGATTGTTATCGCTCTAATAATGATGTTAGATTTGAAAAGTTCCGTCCAGTTTGGGTTGGGTTTTAAATTTTTAACTAAATTTTTTTAAACGGTAATATGGTGTGTGACTTTTAAATCTTTATATTATGCCGGCAAGGTAGATAAGGTATTCCAGAAATTATGAATGAACTTATGTCTCAAAAACAGGTTCTATGTATTTTCTTCTGAATTCAAGGGTTTCGAAGACTTTAGTTTACCGGAGGGAGTTATAATTTATTGGATTATCTTACATGTATATTTCAAAAGCGAAAGAAGAATAAAATATGCTTGACCCATGTGTAGTAACTCATATAACACGAAAGGACATTGAACAACTTACTATAACAGTCCTTTACCTTCTTAAGTCACATATATAGAGTCAAAGCTTATCACTGAACAAAATATTGGTATTAAAAATATTCTCTAACACAAACAAATATCAACATGTAAAAATCAATAAAATCAATTGCATCGTATTATTAAATGACATTTTAGATGAAACAAATGGATAGTTCTATAAACGATTGTGATAAAATATAATGGCTATTTTGTTCTTATAAAATTTTCTGATCATTTTTTATAATACATGAAGAAATCGTTTAGAAGCAGGCATATACATATACATATACATGTATATATAGATGCACACATATACACGGGAACATATATATATATATGTTCGTTTATATATATATATATATATATGTGTGTGTAAATACTTTATGAGTATAAAGTGTTTCTTTCCCAGTCTTCTTACTAAACGGGAAGAAATGAAAAAAAGTTCAACATAAAAAATAATAAATACAGTGTCCTTCAAATATTTAGATGCCATCGCAAAATGTTTTCTTATATATGTGCATTGGATTTATAAAATATATGGTCTTAATGGTGGATGTTAAGACACTTATTATCTTTGGAATTTGAACAAGGTTTAGCAGAAATTATTTGAGAAATAAATTCGTTGTAATCAATTCAATAATTATTCTATGT
Organism: Nineta flava; assembly: GCA_963920215.1. Lineage (NCBI taxonomy): Eukaryota > Metazoa > Arthropoda > Insecta > Neuroptera > Chrysopidae > Nineta > Nineta flava. The sequence continues at coordinate 86,384,901 of OY986041.1, read as the reverse complement.
TTCGTTAATTGTAATTTACTTCATCAGAAAAACTGTTAATAAATTATAAAATAACAAAACTAATAATTCTATATAATAAGTATATATTAAATAAACATACCACTTGGTAATAAAATAAACTTTATAAATATAGTTTCAATTGATTCCGTACGGTTCGTCAAAATATCACGTCTAAACAGCTTAAAGTGAGAAAAATACATAAGACAATTAAGAAGTTTCATTTAAAATAAATAATTTAGTCTGATACAACCAAAGTTATAGTTTCAATTCTAATGTGTATGTATGGAATTGTGAATTAAAACTTAGTGATAGCTAATTTTGTCTGTTATATGATATATACCAGGGTATAGTTCAGTTTCGTTTTTGTAACGATTGAAAATATTGATCGTAGAAAAATAATTTAGGTATAGGTGTTCATAAAATGACCTAATTAGTCTATTTCGGCGAATGAGTCTGTTCGTTCATAAAAACGATACCTCAAAAACAAAAAGAGATAGCGAGCTTAAATTTTGTGTGTGTGTTCTCGATGTAAAAAGTTAAGTTAAGTTCATGAATAGGCAGGAAATCGGACCATGTTTAGGAAAAATGGGCAAACCTGCCAATTGCCTTTAAAACCGTAATATATAGCATAAAAATTTAATGACATAAACTGTTTTTTTTTTTTTTAAATTTACAACTTTTGTAAGAATCTTATTTCCATAAATTCAGTATATACGAGGCCTTTAAGCAACATTTTCACTAGTTTTATTTTGACATTTGTCAAGCACGAGATAAGGTGATTGACTAAAAACTTAGTTTTCAGGTTCGATTTAAATTTATCGTAAAATATATTAAATTTTCATTTATGAAGTCACAAGCTTTCTATTTATTATTCATACTAATATCTGTTCAATAGCCATTTGTTAAGTAAGACGTTGCAGTGTCAAAACAATAAGACTTCCGGGTGACATTAGCGATTTACGAAAAAAGCTTATGAAGCCACAAAGTCCTATTTTATGTCGAACACATAGTATATCACATATACTATATATACATATGTATAAAATAGTATTTTATTTTATATATAGATATATTTGGATTTGCAATAAAAATTGTTGATTGTCGTTTCTATATTCTGCAACAACGAATACAGTGAGAGAGAATATTTTCTATATATCCAAGGAGAAAACGTTCAAGAAAAATGGTCGTTAAGAATAAATTTATTTTCAAAAATCTTTTTAATCAAACTTCTTCGTGTTTTTTTCATTTTTTTCGGAGAGATCGGTACAAATGATATTGAACTAACATCATTTATTTTATTTAAGATGTTTTATTAACATTTTTTATATATTTTTTATTATATATATATAATATACAAAGTAAAAAAAATTTGGTAAATTGAAAATAAACATAGTGATTCAACTGGTGTAAATACTGTAAACCGCATGCATTCATTCTCATTACTTGGCGTAGTTGAAAGAATTATCCTAAGTTTGAAACAAATTTATAAATTTGTTAATTGGACGTGATTAACTAGCCATGTAGCCGCGTTTTTTAAGGCGACAGTTTGTCCATTTTAATTAATAAGGCGAATAGTTGACTAAACTGTCTGCGTATGAACAAGAACGAAGTAACTGGCTTGTGATGATTTTCTGCAGTTTCCTTTCACGAACTCCAGATTCATATCGGCATAGTTCCTATCATAGTCGGTTGCAGCCGCTCAACCTACTAATTCCTAGCCTTCATAGAAATTTCTTGTCCTCCATTTACATCATTAAAAAATGTTTAATTATAAAATTAATATTATCTCTGGCTACAAAGTTCAGACTTTACGCCTGCTATGATGCTTTAATACCTATATATAACTATCAGAATAGAACATGTCACAGGCGAGACTTTAAGCTTTAAAATAAAATTTTTGGTGTTATTTTATACCGTTTACTATTAGTTTTATACTATTTTGAAACTATTTAAGGTGGTTCCAGCATGAAATCACTTTTCGACAGATTTTGCACATTTTTTCACAGGCTAAAAAAAAAAGTTTTCTAATAAATACCGAAGTTTCAGAATTTTTTACCGTTTAGAACGCGAGATAAATAATGACAAAGTAATCATTCTCTCTCATTATAAGCATGTAAAGCTTCATGCCCACCCAACTATTCCCTGTTGAATTAAAGAAAATACTCGACAAAATTTAACAAAAACTAGGAGAGTAATGATAAATAATTCTGAATTAAATTTTTTTTTTAAAGTCGCGTTTTACGGTTTTTTTTTCGAAATATAATAGTTTAAAATTTGTTTTTCTTTCAAAATTACATTAATTTATATGTAAATATATGTATGTGTTTGGTCCTGATTATACAAGACAGGGCTGGGAACTACCTTAATTATTATTTAAGTATAAACACAAAATTAAACAAAATTGTTCATTATTAAAATTTTTAGGAATTTAGTTTAGGGGCTATTCATTTGCCTGTAGTATGGATCAATTACTTGGCGTAGTAGAAGTAGCGGAGGGTGGTCGAAACCTGGCTAGTTGGCTTTTCTGGGCCTTTTTACCGCACCCTAAGAACCAGGAATTTTTATGTAGACAGGCATTGGTAGGTTGTGCGACATCAGCCGACTATGATAGGAACTATGCCGATATTAATCTGGAGTTTGTGAAAGAAAACTGCAGAAAACCTTCACATGCTTAGCCGGTTACTTTTCATTCTTGTCCATATGCCGACAGTTTTGACAATTAACTGCCTCATTAGATTTTTCTTCATTTAATTTTATTGACAAAAAGCAACCTCCAGTTCCAAGCAGAGCGCCTTTAACAAGTCAACCACTCGGACTAAATGGCGTAGTTGGGTCCATAATTTTATTTTTTACAGTGTATATATTATATATGTTTGTGTTTTTGAATAACATATAGGGTGACATTGCATATTTATTATAGACTCAATTAAATTGGCTCGATGGAGACGAAATATAATTATTTTGACTTGGACATATTTGCTTTGTCCAAAGAGAGATTCGTTTATTATTTGATCAGATAAAAACATTTTCAGAAATTTTTTGGGTCCAATTAAAAGATTATTGAATCGCTGTCTTTTTCGATATCTGTAGAGTTGCTCATGCTACGAGACAACACTAAAACAAATGGGTTTTATATTTCAGTATGATTTTATGAGTACTTAACATTTAAAAAAGTTAAATCAATTTTCTATATCGCATCTAATTAATTACAGTGTTTCAGAAATGGATGAAAAATTCTTAATAAGAAAGTCCACTAATATGAAAACGTAAAAAGTATTCTAAAATTATGAAACGAGTAAACTTATAATGTATATTCGAAACAATAATAAAAGCTGTGACAAGTTAATACGACTTTCGCCTTTTTCAGAAGAGTGAAGAAAATAAGTATTTAACAGGGCTATGGAAAGTAATGACCAACGGGACATGAAAGATAGTTTTTAAAAACGAAGAAACCAAAAAATTTCGACAAAGATTATCACTCATAATATGAATCTTTATGAGCTGACGCTGCACGCGCTGTTCTAGAAAGATAGAGCGAAAAAAAGAATGATAAAAGGATATATATATATATAAGGATATATATATCTAAATGACAAGGATAACTATCTATTACATATAACGAGATAAACCGAAATAGGCATATATTTTTCGTTGTTTATATCAAAATATCTTCAAAACTATAAGTCAGAACTTTTTTTTTTTAATTTTTAACATAATCTACAATAATTTAACTACTTTATTTCAAGTTTTTTTTTAATTTTGTCTTGATTGTGAGATTAAACAGATATTACCTAACTACTACGTGTTAAATTCCAATTTTTAATAAATAATTCGTAAGAAACTGGATGTTACATCTCTCTCAAAATTAATGTGTGTGTATTTACTATGGATTAACAACATATGAAATATTCAGCTCGTTACAACCTTAAAAACTATTTTTTACGCATTAAAATTAAACCTTTAAATCTATTTTTTTGAGTTTATAATTTTATTTATAATAAGTTTGTCCGGAAAATTTGCATGACAGTGTTTTTTGATTATCAACTCTTCTTTTACCAATTTACATTAAATTCACTATACGAAAATTGTTATATATATAAAACTATCTATAAAAACTTAGTAATTCAGTTCACAGTATGCATTATAATACATTTACAGAAGAACAATGCTTAAAAAAATAAATTATATTTTACTCTTAAATAGGTTTGACTGTTTGAATGAAAACTGAGTTGAGAAACATTTAATTGAATCTCTTTAAAGAAAACTAAGTAACATTTAAAAACAAAACTTATTACAACAATGTTTTAAAAACTTTTTCAATTGCAAAATGTCAGCACATTAAATTATTTTAGACATTTTATAAATAAATCGTTTTTAATAAAGAAGAATTAAACAAGTTTATAAATAATGTGTTGTAAACCATTATTTAAATGTGACATAAATTATTCCATGGAAAAAAAATTATTTCAAATTTACCCGGCTAAAAGTTTTATATACATTATATAAATATTCGATTTTGGAAAAAGTTCGAAAGTTTTTAAAGATTTAGGTCGGATTTTGATTGTAAAACATGAGACATTTGATGGAAAATATGATACCTACTTCAAACAACAATTCAAGATATAATCATTATTGAAAGGTTAATTTTAACCATCTATGACAAACTTATTTACAAAAAAATAACTTAATACTTCTTACAGTGATAACATTTTTGTACATCAAATGCTTGATATGGAAAATCATACTCATGTTGGATAGTAATCGAACCCACAGTCTTTGTCATGCATAGACCAATGGTCTGCCTCTGACCTACCCGAGAGGTTATGGTATGGTATAACCGAAAGGCAATCATACTAACAATAGATATAAATAGAATAGACGCTAGTTTACAAAAAAATAAAACATTTTGAAAATATGAAATTGTAAATATAAAAATTAATCATACAACGACATCAAAAGATAGTTAATAATCATATAGACGTGTATGATTTTTCAGATCAAGAATTTAATGTCAAAGATTGAAGGACTTATAGTAGACCGTTCTAATTCCGTTTTAAAGATAGAATATACCATGAAGACACGGATGCATCAAAAATTAATATATCCTATATGAAGACCTTGCTGAATTTTCCTTACGACTCCATAAAAACTATCAGAAGTACAACATTCGAAATCGTTCCAAAGTTTTAGCAATTTTCTCACGGCAATAATATTTTCTGATGGCTAGATTTTTAATTTAGTTTGTAGTTTTCATAGAAATGTCTGCATTAACAAAATTATTTGATAATAAATTTTAAAAAAAATTTTTTTGTCAAATAATTTCCTAATCACTCTGTAAGAAATTTTTAAATCCGGCATTGTCCCTTTTAGCTAGGAATACCTAAAATACAATGGGTACATTAATAAATAAAGGTTAAATGAAACATGTCGAGTATCTAAATCTAAACTCCATAATAAGATACACATTTAATATATCTAGATACTAGATATAGATACTCTTAATAGTATATGTATCTGTAGAAGAGAAGGTTTCATTTGTGGACGCAGCATCAGATGCATAAATTGAATCTAGATACTGTATCTAGATATTTATATCTATATTCCTTACAGCACTGGTTTTATATAATTGAAATATTCGGATAAGCAATACGCAATTTATTAAATTAATTTAATTCTTTTAAAATAGCCATGTGTCACTATCTGCAATACTTTTGACTTTTGCTTTTGTTTTTTGGCACCGAAAATTCTAAAAAAAAGACTTGAATGTTTAAATACCTTTAAAATTTGTTCAAACAAGCCTTTCTAAAATTTCTTACTGTAGAACAACCTCAGTGATTCTTTATTTAATATAATTTTTGTGTGCGAATCGTAGAAAAACCAACAATACAAAAGAAATGTAATTTTATCTATAGCAAATTATTTAAAACGGGCGCTACCAACTTTCAGACAGTTTTCCTTTCATAAAACAAACGTTTTTTTTTTTTTTTGATCAAAAGGTTATTTTAACAATAGTATATAATTTTATAACCTAGAAAAATATTCATATCTCGAATATGATTCTATAATAAAATAACATTTTATACCATTGAAAATAATATGATATTTTTCTCAGTAATAATAATAATAATTTTTATTTTTCCACAAAAAAGGCAAGAGGATAAAACGAAAAATGGTGGTAAATACCTAATATATTATTAAAATGGAGAATAAAAATTCAATGTAAAAATAAAAATAATTCATAGATTGGATGATCATTCGAGGATACTAAAACGGAAATGGATTCTATTGTCATTGAATAAGATATCTTATGCGGATACGGTTCAAATCACAATACAAACGATATAGTTTAAAAAAGCGTTGACCGAACAATATATATCCACACTATATTTCAGCGTATACACTATTGTGTGACTATGTTTGTTGAATGATTTATATATATATATATATATATATATATATATATATATATATATATATATATATATATATTCATTGGTATTTATTTTGATGTTCTAAAGAGGTGACGACAGTATTATTATCATATATTTTGTACAGTGGACTACAAAATATCGCCATCAATATGGGTTTTAATTCAAATAGAAATTGGTAAACAAATGAGTATATTTCGAATGAGTAGATAAAATAATGGTGTGGAACCATCTTTTAAAATTTGTGCAGGTATATGGTTATAATTATGAAGATAATTTGTATGTCAAATTAGAAAATGTGACCTAAATTTTATGACTTTGAGGGCAATAAAATTCTGATTCGTTCGTAATTCTCATTACTATTTGAGTTTGAGTTTAAAATCAATGTATTACGAAATATATTTAATTTTAAATATACAAAAAAAAACCATACAGTATAGTATATATATAATTTTTTATTTTTCTACAGGTTTTTCTTTGGTGAAAGGAAACTATTCTTTATATATGAGTACTTCCACGTAAAAAAGCATAACTCAGAACCTATAAAAAGTAAAATAACTTTAAAAAAAACTGATTTAATGATTTCTGGCAGTAGGGCCATGAGGAAATACCTATTATTAATGGTTTAAATACTTTGTATTTAACCTGTATATAGGTACGTATCTTTGGAGTGTCGCGTGTATTATTCAGACAAAAGTCATACGCCAAGAATTAGTGTTTATAAACATACAACAGTCTCCGGATTTCAACTGAAGCATATTACGATGTTTATTTCTACAGAACAAATGGGTTGATAGACAAAATATTTCGCCATTAAAAGCTTGAAGAAAGACAGAATACTCTATGTATAGTGGATTTAAGTATTTAATTTTCATTTAATTTCATGGTTTGCGTTTAATTTACTAAAATCGTATACATATTGTTTAACCAAAATGTATACCGTTTACAAGTATATAGTGAAAAATTACAAGCCTAAAACTAACATCAGTATATTTAAAAAAATTAATGAACAATTTTACTAAGATCACCCATAGTATACGAGTATATACTGAGTGTATACTACCATATATGTACAGCTTGTATTTTAAAATACACCCTATCAAGTGTAACAATGTATAGTGTATCTATCGCTGTCTATATGCAGTGTACTATGATATGGTGTCTTTGTTACGTTTACATGTAGTCACACTCACACGACGGACGACGGACATTAACGACGATACTGACGATCATCATTACAACACAACAGACGATGTATACATGTACGCGAAAGATGCAACAATATATAAATGATTGTAGTAAGAGAGTAATAAGTATATATAGTTATCATACTATAGTCATATGTTATACAATGCTGATTTTAATGCAGTTTAAGTGTAACGAAGACACCATATCATAGTATAGATTTTTCGAATTAAATTTTGATTTTTGCCCCAATTTTCGAGAAAATTTTTTTATTTATTTTATAAATACGTATTTCGACTACAAAGTAGTCATCATCAGTATGAATTAGCTAATTGTAATTATTCTCCGAGGAGATGTTACTTGTTGCTAATTTGGTGACGGTCAACAAATTAGCAACAGGAAGTCCGGATAGAATATAAAAAATAAAAATTCAATTAAGAGTTAGCTGAAATAAACATAATAAAAATAGAACTGTTAAAACTATTGTTGTAATTATGCAAATAGGTAATAGATACAAAATAAAAGGTAAAAACAAATAGGTAATAGATACAATACAAATGAATTTTACATCAAAACATTAAAAATATTATGTTAACGTGTCCATTAAAACAAATCGAGGCTGTTTAAAAGTGGTAAAAGAGAGAAGTACAATTGAAAAATTATACCTCTAATAATTAGTCAATTTGTCATCAGTCCAAGTGGCCAAGCGGTCTAAGGCGACATGTCTGCGCAGTATGCCTACTTTGAAACTGGGAGGTTATGGGTTCGAATCCCGACATAAGCAGTTTGTCAATTATTAGGAAAAAAAGGGGGCGGTTAATTGACTAAACTGTCGGCGTATGGACAAGAGCGAAGTAACCGGCTATGCTTGAGAAGGTTTTCTGCAGTCTCCTACACAAAAATTCCTTCTACTCCACTCACATCCTCACATCCTTAGACTTCACAATGTACCAGGGCTACACTTGGTTTTTCCAAGGACACCTCAACAATCTATCTATCTAGTCGATTTGAACCTATTAATAAAGTTGCGATTTTATTTTCAAGTTTTCAAAACTTTTTTATTTTTCTCCTAATAATTGATCAAAATAACATTTTTATTTGGAAGTTCAAACTGTGTTATTTGTTTCACTTTAGACTTTGACTTTGATTAAAGGTCTCGTATATACGAAGGAACATTTCTTTTCTTATACAAAATAACAAACATACATCACAGTAGGGCGGTAGTTATTCGTAGTGCAAAAGTAAGTGAAACAAAATTTTTACAATAAAATAAAGAAAATAGTAAAATACAGTAAGGAAGTGACGTTTTGTGGTGACCACTTGAATAAGCAAGTAAAACTATAAGAACGATCAGTGAAGTATATATACAGAGATAGGTATCTCTATACTAGCATACTATCTACCTGCATTTAAAATGTGAACGGTGAAAATCTACAGATTGATATTATTTGAAAAGGAGTGAGTCGAAGAAACGTCAACGAATCTGTAAACAGACAGTTTTTTCATTAAGTTCCTTTACTTATTGGAAAATAGTTGAACCGGAAAATTCAATGTTACTCACTTGGTAATATGTATAGGGTATATGTTTTCCTATACATACCCACCAACATTATCATTTTTTTACGATAGAGGCAAAGTCAATTCAAGTATATATTATGTGGTTTAAAAGGCATTTTAAATGTTTTGCCATTCTTTCCACAAGTATTAAGAATGTGCATCAAGCTACTAGAGCTACCTAGAGAGTGTACGTATGATAAAACTTTTGTGAGTTTGCTTACTTAGTGTTGTTGTTATAACTCCTTGTTTCAAAAGGATGAAATGAATGCAGATAAGTGAACTTTTTTTAGTTAAGGTCGTTCCAGCATGCAATCACTTTTCGACAGATTTTGCTCATTTTTTTCACAGGCTAAAAATAATATTTTCTAATACATCCGGATGTATTAGAAAATATTAGAATTTTTGACCGTTTAGAACGGGAGATAATTAATAACAAAGTAATCATTATCTGGCATTAGAAGCATGTAAAATTTCATGCCCGCACAACTATTTTCTGAAAAAGAAACTAGGATAGTAAAAATAAATATTTCTTAAATACATTTTTTTTTTAATCGTGTTTTACCGTTTTGTTTTCGAAATTTGATAATTTAAAAATTGTTTTCTCTTTCAAAATTACATTAATTTGTAGGTATATAAATATATCTATGTGTGTAAATATGTGTATATGTATTTGTTCTATAATAAAAGAAAGCCGGTTTTGAAATACCGGTTTTGAAATGTCATCTAAATTCTGATTCTGCATGTTGAATAATTGGTAATTCATATTCTTTATCATATTCTTTATTTTTGTGTTTTCTTTTCTTTTTAAACTCCTCTTTCACCATATCCGATTCTACTCCTTAACGAATTAGTACTTTCAAATATCAAATATGAAATTATTCCCATATAATTGGCGTTTCGAATTCTAAAAGTATATGACGTACGAAATTTTATTCTCAGTTTGATGATATCGAAAAAAGTCATTATTGAGTATTACATAATAATAAAAGTTAATTTAGATCTACATTCAAAGGAGAAGTGATGAATTTATTCTGAGGACATTCGCTAAGTTGATGCAGCTCCTATGTATTACAAATTTTTTTTATATCGATTTCTCGTGATGTTTGAGGGTTGCCAAATTTAATGTTCACTCCGTATGCTTTTTTGTAGAATAAAGCAAGCTTGTATTATGTACTCATTTTCATTTACACAAAAACTCAATCAAGTGTGATAATTTTCACTATTGTTACAATAATTTGGTATTAAATTTTTATTGTTATGTGCTTGTGCATTTATTGCACTTTAGGATATTTTGCTTAACGATTTTATTCGAATGATGATATAAACGAATGTCTGACATAAATGATTTTACCGGGTGATTAAGAATAGCATCAATGCATATATATATATATATATATATATATATATATATATATATATATATATATATATATATATATATATTTTCTATTAGAATCAGGAATACTCCCCTGAATGGTTGTTTTTTGCAACGAAACATTGAACTAACACAACATTTATACCATTATTTTAAATAAGTTCACTTTAAGGATGTACGAGCCCTGGAGCTTCAAAAAGTTTAAGGCTTGAATTTTTTTACATGTTGTGCATATAAATCAATTATAAAAGTTTCAGGGCAAGTTACGGGGGTCTTGAATTAATTATTTAATGCTATATCACTTCTCCTTTGAGTATTAATGCATTGCTCTTATGGAGAAACCGGTGAGCTTCGACATATTTTGATAATTTTCACTTGGAATAAAATAAGACAAATAAAAAAAAAACTACGCAATAGAAAATAGAAATATTAATAAAGAGATTGATCCAATAAAATTCCGGTATAACGGGTCTAAAAAAATATTTAAGAAAAAAACTGAGATTTCTGGTAATATTAATTTCTGTCGGCGGTAGCATAATTATCCGAAATCTCATTTTTTTTCTTAAATATCTAGGCGCATCATACCGAAAATAATGAATCTTCTCCATTTAACTTACGACAAAAAATAATAAACTTTATTGTGAACTTTTATGAATGTACTATATAAGATTTTGAAAAATTTTATTCATTGACTATATCTAGTGCTCGTACATCCTTAAAAGACGTAGATACGAACATATATTTGTTATCATTAATATAGAGAAACTTTCTTTAGCGATGATAGTGGATTGGGCAAAGAATTGAACGTTGGCATAATTGATAAACAGGCAGCATCAATATGCTATAAAGCAATTTGATAGTAAATACCACTTCAAAAGCTATACTTTTGGAATGTTTCAATTGTCTAAGAAGAAAGCTTCAAAATACTTAACTTTTATTTGTAACATAACATTTTCGCATACGTATGCATAAAATAATAACGATGACTGATTGACCAATTGATTGTAATAAATAATGCGTGTCGTGACACGATCTACTCTCAAATGAATCAAATATGCTCAAACCGTCGCCCCGTACTAGCCGTACCGCAACGAGACAGGTCGTAATCTGAAACGTGCGAAATGAGCACACCTATCGCCGAATATTGGATGCTTCGGCCAAGGGTGTAGACGAGTATTCGGTACTCGGCGAATAACAATAATAATAATAATAGAAAAATGTTTTTGTAAGAAACCACCTGTACGTGCACGATTATATGTTATATATAATAAAATAATACTTTTGAACACAATATCAATAATATAGAAAACAGTAATAATGTTCACAAGACACAGAGAAATATTCTAGAGAAGAGTTGAAGAACGAAAATGATATAGAAAAGAGATATCAAACAGTTTATCAGATTCTACAGAGAATCCAACAAGAAATTCAATTTTTATGTTATTATTTTTCAAAAGAATACAATTTTTTAGTGGTTTTTTATTTATTTATTTATATATTTTTTTCTCTCTGATACGAACGTGTTTTCTGTGTAGGGATGTACGTACACATTCTATTGATTTTTTTTTAGATCGACAGAGATATAAACGAGATTATTTTTCTATGTCTATAAGTTGTATTATTATTTTTACACATATCCAACTCTATTTTTACATTTTCATTTTGTGAAAAATAAGGTGACTATTTTTCCTCATTATTTAAAATTTTGCTTAGTTTTAGCAAATTAAAAATGACCATCGTTATGTGTCTGTGGACTCTCTAGCGGTCACAGTTTCATTCCCATTGTAATGAAATTTGATATTTGAGTCGTCTTTGGTATTTGAAAGGTCAAGTTTGTTAATGGGTAAAATCGGAAAGGTGGAAAGGGGTATTTAAAGGGAGGGATAAACAGAAAATTTGATATATCTCCCATAATATACGAAATATTGAATATCAGAGGTAAAGTTATAGAAAATAAGTTTTACTATAATTTTATTTTTCATCATTTTTTCTTTTACATTAATATTTACAGAAATATTTACAATTTAAGATTGGAAGTTATACTTAATACAAAATATCTACACATTAGAGTTTGAAAAAAGGTTCCGGTAAGGAATTGTAGCAAACATAATGTCCTACAACTTTACTATTTATACATCATTCATTTCGATTGTTTAAATATTAAGAGAGATATTCTATATTTTGTGTTTTCTTCTTTCTCTATGCCCTCTCTTTCCCCTTGACCTGTGCCGTTTAATAATAAAATATTCGTCAAAATAAAATTTTAGGGTTCGTTTGAAAAAAAGTATTAACAAATTTATTTCATCAAACATTTCTGCCATTTCTATCTATCTATTTCAGTTATATTTTCAGTGGAAATACTGCTCTTATATATTCACAGACATACACGCAAGCACAAAAGTTTTTCAGAATTACAACGTCTGACAGCAGAAATATAGGGACCCTGCATGAACACGTTCATGCACGCATGAATCGCTGTCATAATTACTAATAGCGGATTGACATCGTAAATTCAATTTAAACTTATATAGAAATAAATAAATTTTTTTAAATATTGAAAACACCCACATATTAAACCATTATTTTATTAATTATTTAATACCATAAAATACAAAACAAATAATGATTTTATTAAATAATAAACTTAGGCTATAATAAATATTAATTTATCGCACAAATTACAACATACATAATTACATCGATAATATTTTAATCGATATTGAAAAATAATAATAATTTTATACGTATTCTTTTCATGTATATGTGTACATTCAATAAATATATATTACAAAGTGTAGTTTCATAAAATAACGTACACAGGTACCTCCTACATACAGATATATTTATTGCCTGTTAAAATATTGACCACACAATTAAATACATACCGCATAAATATCACATACATATTGGTTTTTTCAATTTAATTAATTACAAACTTATATTAAATATAATTTTCTATTATAAATGTTATATGTTTAAATATAATTAAAATTAAAACCATGCTCGTAAAGGATGTTTCTGTAATTTTGTAGGACAAATAGAAACTAATGTAGACATAATAGTGTGCTGAGTAATGTGTACAATTAGTCAATCAAAACTTGTATTGAATACGGCAGACTATGATTTGAAGTATGCTGGATTGCGGTAGTCAATGAGCGCTCAGTAAGGTATGGCGATATTTGATATTTAAATAACATACATGATATATTTTATTACTTTATTGCTTTTAAATATATTATTGTTATTTTGAAGCTTTTGAAATAGATTTACATAGTTTTTTCTGGTAAAACACTAGAGCTGCTGCTCCTGAGATATGACTTTTCTATTGCACATAGCGTCCGTCAACGGCGACAGTCCGCATAATACTAATCCAGAGACATACCGCTTAGAACTCATCTATATGACCAACGATCATTACTGCTTAGGTAAAAGGCAGTAAACATAATTGATTGCCTTTTATTAATTTTGATACTAGTCGATTTTTCCGATGATTCGCTGAATATCAGTTATAATATGAATCATTAAGAATGTTATTTCAACAAGATAATAATATTTATATTTGCCACTTATTTCAAATTGGTTACATTTCCTAAATATAAAAGCAGTTAACTCATTTTTCGAAGTAAAAAAAGCAGTATTTTTTAAATAGTAGGTACTCTTTGTCCACTAAAAAATAGCAGTACTGTTTTTTTTACTCTTTATTACCTGTTATGGTGCATTTTTTCAAATTTGTTCAAATAATAATATAAGAAGTGCAGTATTTAATGATAGTGCAGTTCATAGTAATTGAACCTGTTTAAACATTCTAAGTGTTACTGTATATAATATTATACATATATTTAGTAATAGATACGCTTGGAATGTGACTTATTGATTCAATTTTTATGAACGGGAGTGTACATTTTTCTAACCTCACTTTTAACTTCATATTTTTATTCTGCATTACTGCGTTTTATTGCTGACAAAACAATACATATCGATACTAAAAATAATAAAAACAGTGAAAAAAGCAGTAATTTATGTGTTACAGAGTATATAAGGAGTAAATCAACTGTTACTGCTTTTCATACTACAACAATTACAAGACAGATATTCTCGTATTGCAGGAATTTTAATTAATTGTGAACTAAAATCACATTTAAATTTTCATCAAGTCATGTAACATATTATTAGTCGTTCAATAACTAGTATCGAAAATAATATTCTTAATTTTAATTATTCTTAATTTAGTTATTAATTTAGTTTGAAATATTAAAAACCTTGATTTCAATTTTCTTTCTTTCCACTTTTAATCCAACCACAACAAGTACCCTAAATTTAAGTAAATTTGCACTTAACTTTTGAATGAAGCATTAAGAAAACGTGAAGATTTCGTGAAAATTAAGTTATGGACATCAAATAAAATATACCCTCTATATTTATACTACGGTAGCAGTATGAATATAGACTATAGAGGTTAAAATTAAAACAAACAAAAAACTGAATTATAAATAAAATAATATTACACAATTCTCATACCACAAATGTGCACATTACATGTAATAATACCAACCACACAAAACACACCGTCATAAAATATAAAAATAAATATGTAAAATAGTAGAATATATTTCCTTAATGTTGGTAATTAATTTGCATCATCATTTGTTTTCAGTTGATAATATAATAGGATGATGATCCTCTCATCAACCTGGTACTAGGTAGGTACCTACCTACGTTCGTACGTGTAAATAGTTAGTTTTTAGTTTAGTTGGTACCTACCCATCTAGGTACTGATGTTGGTTGGTTGGATGTATTGTTGTTTAGGTGGTTGATATAATATATAAGTACTAATGTTAGTAGTAGTCACTATGTGTTGAATAAAATAGTACGAGTATAGATGTAATATATATATGGATACTTTTTAGTTATTTAGTTACAGACAGTTGGTAATTTTAATGAAGTATTATTGGATAAAATTTGCACATTTTCATTAAAACTACACAGACACATATCAATTAAACTGGACATTTTATAAATGTAAAACTTTTATATTCTATAATTGTTATAGGTTGATTTATAATATACACAAATTACTTATTGTCATAATTTGATTCTCAAAAATATATGGAAATTGACTTCACCCATTTAAAGTATTCAATTTTGAATCAATTTAGTATTGTGAACCATTCAACATGCTTTAACAAATCTGCAAAGAAATAAACGGAGAATACATTAATTGATATGTTGATTAACGGTATCCCACCCATTGCAATTGTACGGCACAGTTGTATTATTAAAAACTTGCTCTACTCGCAAGAGGACTCTATTCTCTTGAAGTCCGGGTCTCGACTTCACGTCCTTAACATAATGCAAAAAACCACACCATTCTAGCATGACTAGAATTTCGGGTAATTTTGTTTTTTTTTCACCATTTTCGGAGGGGTTGCGTTGAGAGAACTAAAAATTTCCGATTTCTCCCGTAAGTTTAAAGTCATTTCGCGTCTAATGCCAAAAGCCGCATCCTTATACCATGTCTAGAAGTTGGTTAGAATTTGTATACGTGAGTCAGTGAGTGAGTGAGTGATAGAATGAAGATAGAATGCATCAATTGGTATGTTGATTAACGGTATCCCACTTAGCGAATTCTGGCAGCACCGTGGTAGTATGAAAAAATATGGTCGAAGTAAGAAGTAATTCTTTAACAGCTCCAAAACACTATTCCGTTTTAGTAATGGAATATTACACTACAGAGATTTTAATCTAGTTTAGGATAAGTATATGAAATTTGTGCCCAATTTTATTCAGATTCTAAAGTAAATGATCCCGTTAATCATCGCCAAGAAATCTCAACCCAAATTTAACAATCTCGGCATCTCCTTACTCACCTCCATAACTACGCATAATAATAGCCCGGTGCTACTTATCCATTATATACGTCCTTGAATATTTGGCAATGTCGGAAAAATCATCTAAGTGGTGAAATCATTTTGGTAAATAAATCTGATGAAGCTAAATTATCAGACAAAAAGAGATAACACGCGAGATTCTGTCGAGCAAGCATCCAAAAAACCTTTATAGTTAAACAGATTAATCAGAAGTCAGAAGCAGATAATTTAAACAACAAACATGCAATACACAGACTTGACAAAACACAATCACTTGAGAAAAAACTGTTTTCAAAATTCTGTTTTCATTAGCTTTGAAAAATTCACTTATTATAATTATTTTCCATTTTTCCGTATTTTAATGGTAATCTATAATCAGCAACCATAATAATCAACTCATTTCATTTGAAAGGATTATTTCCAGAGGTCTAGGTTCGATACCTGGTGTATGAGTTTTTCATATCAATATTTAAATAAAAATTCAATGACATGTTATCTATATACGCTAGTTCTTTCGTACTACGACTTACGTAACCTTAATGGAAATTGACATTTGTATTGTATTGTGATGCCTAGAGATAGATAGATTGTTGAGGCTGCCCTGGACGGACTACACTTCGGCCATAAGGTCCATTGTGATGCCTAAGGATGTGAGGATGTGAAGGAATTTTTGTGTATAGACTAGGAGTTAGTAGGATATGCGGCTGCAGCTGACTATGATAGGAACTATGCCGATATTCATCTGGAGTTCGTGAAGAAAACAGCAGAAAACCTTCTCAAGCATAGCCGGTTACGTCGTTCTTGTCCATACGCCGACAGTTTAGTCAATTAACTGCCCCTTTCTCTTAATAATTGGTAAACTGCCGATGTCGGGATTCGAACCCATAACCTCCCAGTTTCCAAGTATGCATACTGCGCAGGCATAACGCCTTGGACCGCTCGGCACTTGCATACACAGATAATAATATGTGAAATAACAAGTTGACGTTGACAACAAAGTAAGACGATATAAAAAAATTATAAATATAAAAAATAAAATATAAAAAAATTGACTCATTTACCAGAGTCATACTTGGTGTAAAGGTTCGCACACTGGGCTAGAAATCCAGAGGTCTAGGTTTGTTTCCTGGTGTATGAGTTAATTTATTTAATTTAAGCAATATTTGGGATTTTGTTAACACGATAATAAAAGGATTATGTTAACACGATAAAAGATTATTAACCAAAATTAGTGCAAGATTTTATGTCAGGGAAATCATAATTTATGTGACAGGCTTCTCATCCTTGTGACCTTCTCATCCAGTTTGATCTTGAACTGAAGTTGATTACATACCACCATATCTGTAACGAGATTTCACAATTTCAATATTCAATATATATGTACGAGTATGATATACGTAGGAATAGTTTTTTCTAGTATAGTAAAAATCAGCTTATATATTTTATTATGTTGGCTGTTAGCAATATTAGTAATACCGCATGTAGTCAAATAAAAGTAACTAGACCTATCTATTTCTATATATCTCTTTCCTCTTACTCATTACCTTTTCCCATTCCGATCATATATATACAGATATATATATATATATATATATATATATATATATATATATATATATATATATATATATATATATATATATATATATATATATATAGCAAGTATTTTTAAATACACCCAATATAGTTTACTATGATATGGTTTACTTTGTCTACCTACACAGGTCCGTACAGTGTTAGTACAGTGCCAGTCCAATACTCTTCCAGTCTTTAAAGAGCATTGATTGAATGATGGCCAATATCTCAAATAATTAGTAAATTTAGACGAAGATGAAGAAGAATTTCAACGGAAAAAAAAACGTAAATGGGTTAATCAGACATGGATGAAAAGAGAAAGTGTAGGAGAGTTTTAATATTCGTGTTTCCTCTCCTATCTTAATCCATATTTCGTTTTTAAACGAGCTATCCATATATTTTGGATTAGATAAATCATACAAAACGGGATACTTCCTCACAAACTCAATTAGTTGCTCGTCGTTCATTCTCACAAACTAAAAAACTCAATAAACTTCAGATATAAAATAAAACAAATTCAGATATAAAATCACGTCAGTGAAATTATAAAAATATCGTTGCTAACTAATTTAACAAACACTGAACTGATACTGAGGACTCACTGATTACACACTGACAATAGTGAACCTGAAATGCGCCGGATGAGTGGGAATACCCTCTATTAAATTTCACAGAAGAATATTATATTGAACTGATACTGAAGGACTGAATTGACACTGTACTGATATTATACGGAACTGTATAGATAGAGACCTTTAAACTGTATTAAAATCAGTATTGTATAACATATAACTATTTTACTTATCACTCTCTAACTACAATCATTTATATATAGTTGCATCTTACTCGTGCATGTATACATCGTCGTTATTGTCCGTCGTGTGAGTGTGTCTACATGTATATGTAACAAAGACACCATATCATAGTCACTACATAGAGACAGCGATAGATACACTATACATTATTTCCAGATTGGTTGTATTTTAAAATACGGGCTGTATATAAATTTATATATGTGTATGTATGTATAAATTTGACGTGAATGTGATGCATACAACATATCTGAACGGGGTATTTATGCAACATGTATTTGTTTGTACTTTATGCACAGGCCCTGTTGATAGATTTGAAGATTATAGTGAAAACAAATTACACTGTGCACTGTTTGGTATGGTTAAGGTTTTTTTAAACGACAAAATCCGTTCAATTTATAGTAAATTTTGTATAAAATTTTTATAAAAGAAATTTATCCTGATAGCAAATTCTTTCCCTGATATTATTTTTAGTTACAACTAACGAAATGACAATGTTTGTAATCAAAAGAATTGCAGACAAAATTATTAAATTTGGAAAATGATTAAAAACAAGTTAAAATAACAAATAACTGAGGTTTATTGCTTAAACACCTATTGGTCAAAATCAATGGCTATTTATTACTAGTGTACCCACATCTCTAAATATTATCTGTAACAATAATCCAAACGCAGAAGAAATAGTGTCATTAATGGGTATTTTACGACTGTCACAGGACTGCAAAGGTTATACAAACACATCTATTCTAGAACCTGTCAAGCTGACAAATCAAACTCGTACTGAAATCAAAATACCCATCACAGACATAACAAAAGATGATTGCTGTAACACAAAAATCGAAAACATCACACTATCGGCAATAAAATTGACTCCAATTAAAATCTCCAATATGGAATTATCTGAACTCAAAACTGCTCAACATCAACTCAATCAAATAGACGAAATTCTTCAAACTCATCTAAACAAGCCATTTATAATTAAATATGAAAAATGGTACAATTCAGTAATCGCAGTAATACTCCTCATAACTGGAAGTATTATCATTTTGTACATCTTTAAATGGTGCAGACGCATCAACTTTCCTAAAATATTTTGCTGCTTAAGTAAAAACAAACTTGTGAAACACAAACAACAATCCAAGACCCAAGTATCTTATAATCCCAGTAATAACGACATCCGAATTACCACACCAGAAGATCAACCCAGTTCAACAACAAACGAGATGAAAATGATGAAGTTTTATTTACAAAATTAATTTTTATTCATACTTTATACCTTTTATTTTTGTAATTTTTGAAACATTTAAAAATAATTTCCTAACGATTCAAACGTTTTTTAAACTATTTGAATCTTTTTCTATGGGGGGAAGTGTTACGCAACCTGATAACCCATATTTAAGCATTAATGTTCTGTTCATATTTTTATTACAAATTAATATCACACATTTTAATGAAATATTATGTAATTTGACACGACTAATAATTATTAATAAATTCACCATTTATTAATAATTAATATGTTTTAAACAAAAATGCCTGTTAAGCATTAAATTTTTATTCAATTTATTATAACAAACTAATAACACACATTTTAATGAAATTTGACACAATTTTATAATTATTATTAAATTCACCATTTAATAATGTTTTAATTTTGTCAAATAAACAAAAATGCCTTTTAAGCATTATTCTTTTTCAAATTATTATTAAAGAAAACATGTCATTTTTTTAGTATAAAAACAAATTGTAAAATAGCATAAATCAGATTTTTAGTGAGAAAGTAACATCTCAATACTACGACAAAATATTTAATTTCAAATTCAAATTCTAAATTCATTAATTAAGTAGTAAATAAATTAAGTATATTTTAAGTGTTAATTTTCGTTTTTTATTTGACTAAATTATTTTCTTGTAATATTACTTGACCAGAATATTACTCGTATAAAATTGGAAACATTTGGGTAATATCAAATTTTCCAATTGGTCATCATCGAATATTTGAATCATCAAATATTTTAAATATTAAATAAGCCTACGAAGTTGAGCTTTAATCAACTGCTCTGGTGGCAGCGGACCTTCTACACTTGCGATAATCAATTTTGTACCAAGGAGCGCAACAATATCCTGAATTTATGTACAAAAGTCTATAACAAAAGTTGTTTATTTTAAAAAAGGAACATTTCTATTTATTCTATATAATGGTTTCAAAGATGGGCTGTTTTGCCAATTTTGCACAAACATAGCTCGATTTTATACATTCACGAACTTTACCTGCCTTTTGTGCTCTAGAACACACATAAAAAATTTCAACTCGTTATCTCTTTTCGTTTTTGAGTTATCGTGTCCGCAGACGGATAGACGGACATGCGGAAAAGTATAATAAGTAAAGGAAAGTATGTTAAAATAATAGTTGTTTGTTTTTTATGATATAAATATTCTTTTCGTGTAAAAATTTTTTCTCACCGTTTAAAAAAACATCCGCTTCTAAAACGGATGCATGCAACAACAAATTTAGATGTCTGATCATTTGAAAATTTACCACTTAAATATTATTCTTAGAGTACTTATTTGCTCTAATAGTTGTTACCGATCTTATTACTTGACCAAATTATTTAGTGGTAATCATGCAACGCAGAATTTCATGTTCTTTAATTAGTTATACTGTAATTTTATCGCTACGATGCACCATATAGGAGCGATAGATCAAAAACCAAAAAGAGTCCTAAAATTACAAGGTTTTTGGCGGTCAAAAGTTGTCTCGAGGTCAATATTTACAAATAAAAAAATAAAAGGTTCTGCCACATATTTGATTTATATTTCATTAAACTAAATTTCTTCAAATCATACCATATTTCGCAATTCATTTGAGCCCTAATTTTACCCTGTTTACAATTTAATTTCTAAAAATCCCAAAAACAGTTTTATACGTTGTAACAGTGTTTTCAAAAAGTTTCATATCGATAGGAGAATATTCATACATTTACACATTTACAAAGTTCTGTCAAAATCTTGACAGCTTTTTTAACAATTTTGATTTTGATGGATTGAAGTTTTTTTTAATAATAAGAATTTCATTTTCATTGGCTTACAAACTCTCTTTATATTGGCTAACAAACACACGTCCCTATGTACATATTTGTAACTTCGTATGTAACATACACATATACTATATACACCAAAACAAAAAACCTTTTTGCAAATTTAAAAGCAGTCAGTATGAATATATCGGTTTCATAAAAATAAAAACCACCATCTACCTATTTTTTAAATTAAATTATAAATAGAAAATTTTTTTCCCCATGTTTGTATATACTGCTACTTTTTTACTATTCATATTTTGTTTAATTTAAAAATGTTCACAGTTTATTTTTATGTTCAGGTTTTTTCCTTCTTTTTTTTTTTTTTTGAAAACATGGATTAAAAATGGAGAATAAGATATAGAAAAAAGTTCAATAGACTTCAAATATGTTTGTTTTTATATGTTATGGGCAGTGAACGGTGAATATTTTTATCATTGATGTAAATTTTTATAGTATTATATTTGTGGTTTAATAAAATTTCCATAAAAATTATTTTAGACATAATTTTTTCTATTTTAAATATTGTTCAAAGTTTTTGCTTAAAGGTATATATAAATGTTACAAAAGTTATGATTCCGTGAAGAAAACGTTTCAACATTTCATCACGCAAATATGTTAGGAAATTTCCTGCTCTTTAAGAATCTTTTTTTCGATTTCCGATATCTACAATAATTTTTTAAGATATTTTCAAATACAAAACCCCCTCTTTTTTTTTAAATAAATTGTTTATAACTTTTGCAAATGTTTAGCGAACTCAACGAGCTATCGCACGTATTTTAATTCGCAGAAGCAAAAATTAACACGTTTCTAAACTTTTTGACTAGACTATAATACCATTTTGTACGAATGTAATTACAGCCCATAAACTTGTTGATAGTTTTAACTTTTATTATTATCGATAACTTTACGTGTAATTGAATTTAGTAATCGAAAAAAGTCGAAGAAACTCATACAATATTTAATGTACATTAAATATAGGCGATAGGGGATTGTCGGGAATTAGCGAGACATGAGTTTTTGTTGTTACAGAAATCTTCCGGGAATGTTTAAGTGCGGTATTATTGGATTTGCACATACAAACTTTGAATTCTCTTTTTGAGATTTTTAATCTGCGAAATATTTTCTCATCTTGCATAGTATATTTAAATTAGTAATACATCACACTCACTCTGGCATTTCGAGGTTGTGGTATTCTCAGTATTAATGGCCTTAATCTACGAATGTGAAATAATGGTAACTTAATCTATGAATGTAAAATAATGGTTATTTCATTGTGGGGGGTGTGAAGTCAGTTTTCTCCACCAAAGGTAGACGTCTACTTTATACCACTTCCCGTTGAGCTTTTTAGCTGAAATTTGGTAAACTTGTACTTTTCATCTTTCAAAAGCATAAAAATTTTCCGATACAAATTCAAGATGGTGAAGATAAATATTAATATTTTTATAAATATTAATATATTTATAGTTATAATTATTTTTGTATAGTGCTTGGGAGACATTTAGTCAAAAATGTGTGGCATACAGTATAGCGACTAAATTTATACCGTACGTGTTGGAAAGCATTGCTAACAGAGAATCAATGTTAAATATTATTTACTACACTATGTCTATTAAAATAGATTCAATAGGAACATTGTGTAGTGCATCTATTCTGTTACACCCAAATTCACAGACATTTTTAGAGTGCAGTTTTGGTGGAACAAAGCAGTACACATCATGGCACACTGTACAAAGACAGTCATATGTAAACATTGATATGTATACAGACCGTGATATGTACTTCACTGTCTGTGCACAGTGAACCATGATGTGGACTGCTTTGTTCCAGCGAAACTGCACTCTAAGTAAAAGCAATCAAGTAAGTCTGCCACATGTCAAGTAAATAAGTGACCCTACTCTTTAGTGGAAAATAATTAATGTGTGTTAAGATTTTTGAATATTGAAATACCAGACAATAATATAGATTATAGAACCAGAGATTAATGATCGTTATTATTTTGGTAAATAGCTACATGTAAGTCAGCGGTTACATTTAAATTTTACTTCATCATTATTACTCCATGTTTCTGAAAAAAGAAGAATATTAGAATTACGAGCCACATTATCAATGATATGATTTTTATGGGCCCGTAAACTTTGTATGTTAAATGTATTTATTGATAAATCTGGTCTGGTCTTGATAAATTTCACTAACTCTGATTATAATATTAATAATGGATTTAATGCCAGTCGTTCAAACTCTAATTTTAAGGGAAGAGGGGATACTGGTCTAGTTCTGTTCTACAAACATAAAATGTAGAATCATTGGTTTTAGAACCATATATACATTTTCGATTGTAGTTTTTCACTACTATATCATTTGAGTAAAATTCTATGTCTTTATAGTAGTGTTGACCTTGAATATTATTTTAATAAATTATTTAAAAAGAAGTAAAACTTTTCACGTGCGTATATAAGTGCACACACACACTTTATTTTTGTACGATGAATTTGTATTTAAAAAATATCATTTTTTACAATATGTCTAGATCAATTATTTGTATTTTAAAAATACGTATTTTCATAAAAAATTTCATACTAATGATGACTAAACTGTACTGATTTTGAAAATTCAATTTCAAAAACATAGAATTATCTTTGATGGTTTTTATATGTATAAAAAAAACGACCTATTTTATTAATGTATAAAGGCGAAACATTATTCAACCTTCCCTTACTTATTTCATTTGGTTTTGTTTTAATATTATAAAAACTATAATTGAACTGTAACAAAAGCTAATATAGAAAATCAGAATTGAATTTATAGATACGAAAAAAATAACAAAAAACAAACAAACATTAAAAATATGAAAACTTATAATTTTTCCAATTATTATCATAAATAAAAATAAAACCATTTTAACCCATTAAAGTTATTAGTTTTAATTCATACAGAATACAATAAAAGATTTAAAAAACAAAAAAATAACAAAAAACCATTTTTGATAATTTTTAACATTTTCATTTAGATAATTGTTGTGTACTACCTACCTATCTAACTACCTACCTTCCTATCTGCCTACCTACCTACCTACATACGTATTATTGCATGTTATGATTTTTTGTATTTATATTTTCGTGTTTATTTCTGTGCTTTTTGTTTTTTAGTTTTTTTTTTATATATATACAAACATAAATATTTCCAGCCTATAAAATTTAAATGAATACCACACACCAAACAAACTCATTCTTCCATATATTGTATGTAAACATAACAAAATTACACCAATCCAGCATATTTTCAATGCCATAACCACACTTGAAATAGCAATAACTGTGCACCCGTAGAATTTCGAAATAATTATCGATTCTAAACGCTTTGCGCCAGCGAGAAATTTAAATGCAGGATTAACAAGTGAAAATAACAACTAATGACTGAAAACTAACAACTAAGTTAATTGCTCAAATACTCGATAAATACTGAGTTTATGAAAAAAAATTTCAAACAAAGGTTGCTTATTTTTAAATAACGAACATTTTGCCCTTAAATTTTTCTTCTATCTCTCACCGTTTCATAGATAGATATTTCCTGCCCTGGCCGGTCCGATTTTGCCCATTTACGATTTATACCTTACTTTTTAGCTCTAGAACACACATAAGAAAATTCAGCTCGTTATATCTTTTCGTTTTTGAAGTCATAAATAGGTCATTTTATGAACACCAATAGCAAGTTTTTTTTCTACGATCAATATTTTCAATCGTTTCAAATTTTTGCGTTCTTTAATACCTTAAAACCGTTCTACCGTTCTAAACCTTCTTTTGTGTTAACCTAGACTATTTTTCATAAAAATTTTTTATGATGACCCTCCTACCTCACCCCATGCCATTTTTTCCTTCAAAAATTCACCATTTCTCTCAGAATAATTTTTTATTTGATTCGATTATAATTGGCTTATGACCATTCCAAGATAGTATTGAGGTAGGAAGGTCATCATGAAAAAAATATATGAAAAATGGTTTCGTCTATCTTTGGACTCTAAACCCAAAATTTTGTCTTTAAATATTTAAAATTAAAAAATGGCGCGTGATTGAGTGGAAACCAATTTTTTTTTCTTGGTAGTTTTGGCTTATTGCCCATGATAGGAAACATACTGAAAACAAATAAAAAATTTGTTGATTTTCTGCAAAATTATGAACAACAGTCTTTTGACAGATCTAACAGTTTACACAGTTTACACCTGGTATTAAAGGTATTAAAAGGTTAACCTGGCTTCCGCTTTCCTTTTACCGTTATTAGAATTAACACCTGTATTTTATTTTGACTTTCTTAAGTTTAGTAATCTTATTTTTATTTTTATATCTGATAATGGTTATTATGGTTAATGATTACTATGAGTCAGGCATTACAATTTAGAGCTATACAACATATGATGATAGTCATTGTCCGACTACTGTTGCTTGAAAATAACATTAAATTTTATGTTGTTGCATTCATTGTTGTAACGGTTTAACAAAGAGATATAAATAATATATTTATAGTTCATTGTTGTTAGGTACTAACTATGCCTTTTATATATATTACATATCTACACAATTTAGCCTGCATCCAAACATCCCTTACTGTACAATGTGTTTTAGGAGATAAGTAAAACATAGTAAAATTGAACCCTTTTCCAATCCCATTAACTACAGAGAAAGACTACATTTCCCATCTTTTAGATTTCACTTTCTGCTATATTATTAGGTACTTGAAAGTGTTATTTCTAAAACCTCCAAGTTAATATTTCTATATACGCATAATTTTGTTGTTTTCGATGGTGAAAATCTCTATTAAGATTTTACTGATTTTTTAGAAGTCCCCTGAAGCAAAACATGGTATTTAACTCATTTCTTTGCCAATGATGGGTCTGTGTCTAATTATTTATGTGTGTAAGTAAACAAGTGATCTCAAGAACGGAGATATCTTGTTCACTGACGGAGATATTTATCAACAAATTGCGAGAGGTATCACAATTTGTTGACAGATGATGAACGAAAATGACCCTATATCTTGTCGTTTTTGAGTTTTTTGAGACTTCCTCGAAAATGATTTCTTTTAAACTTCGTATCATTATTACATTTCTTAAGAGCTAGATTTCTACATACTTGGTACTACCTTAATTTTGTTAGGGTAATGTAATTTACTGGTGACTGGTGAGCGAAAGTAAGACTATTTGAGCTTTTCAAATAATACTGGCACTTTTCTCTTGTCGTTTATTTGTGTTTTTGGAAATTTTTGCAAAAACAGTATGGCATAGAGCAGGAATTTAAATTACAAAATTAAACGAAATATGAAAAACTTTTGCATCACACATTTTTTCATGAACGAAATATGCTCAATATTTTACATACTTTCGTTCAAATTCTAGTTTGATATTAATTAAATACCATTGCGTGTGTATGTATATATTCACTTCAATGTTGAAATCAATGAGAAATATTTTAAAGTCATTATATAAACTCTATATTGTATATTGAGGACGTGTGAGTGTTTCACACCTCATTTTTAAAATGCTATTTTACAATACTTCACGGAAGTTAGGGTTTAGTTTTAAAATAATTCTAAGGACGATCGGATCATGTGGGATCGTCACAGGAGTTAATCCTTAACTGCAAAACCCACTTTTGGGCAACCCCTCCCCCCATTACTGACAGGTATTAGATTCTTTGGTTCCTTGATATCTCCACACCCGTTCAGTTAATTTGGAAAAGTTTTTTTGTAAAAAAAGATGTTTGTAACATCATTTGAAAAGTTTTTTTGTAGCATCAATAGTTTAGGCATAATTAGCGAGAGGTACTAATATCAAAGTGAATGAAAGTGATTGGGGCATCGTAAGTTATTTTGTGGTTCTCCTTTCATTTTCACAATTTTGGGCTAAACAATTGACGGTACAAAAAATTGGTCAAACAAAAAATGTTAGGATTTTGATTTCGTACAAAATTTTCTTAACACTTTTCTTTTCCAAGACACAGAACGGTTGGAGAAATATCAACCAAACAAAAATTCTTACTGTAGTCTGTAAAAAGAATGCAGATGAGGATTAATCCCTCTAATTATGATCCCACAAGGTCCGATCTCTCTTCAGAACTTTCAATTTTATACGATTAGAGCCATACCTGTATTAATTAGGTTGTGTGAATATATGTACTTATTTTGATACAATATTATTTTATCAACCTTGTGTGTTCCTTGTATCGAAAATTTGTGACAAACAAATTTAAATATTCAAAATGGCGGATAACAAATCTTAATCTTTCATTTATCTAAAAAATAAAAATATGTATGTATATTACTAGACTGACAATAAACCCCCAAAGGTAAATATATTATTTTTATCGAAATCGGACCGATACCTATCGCGTAAGCAATTGAAACTGAAAACCTAAAGATATTTTTTATCGGAAACTTTCAAAACGGAGCTATGTGAATATAACACATCAAAAACAAATTATGCACTGTATATGTTTAAGCATATACTTCAGCAGTGTGCAAATTTTCATAAAATTTAGCCTTAAAATTTTCGACAAACATAGTTTTTTTTTTAGTTTCTGTCGTTTCTCTCGAACATTTTACAAATATTTGTAATTCAAATCCCATATTTGGGGTTCGCCAATATAAATTAATCTGACACCTCCTGTATTGTGATAAACTTATTCATTCGAGTTCATTGTCTGTGATTTTATACCAAAATTCGTATAATACAAAAACTACATATTCGTTTAGGTTATAAATGCTATGATGAATACATCAAATAGCCAATAGTATCTACAATACTACTCAAAATTCGATAATCAATAAAAAGGTTCTGCTGATTCAATATATTAATTATCATTGAAATACTTTATGTGCAAATTATTTACAAGTTTATCTATGTATATAATCAAATGGTTCCTGTCAACTGTGTTAAGGCCTTAAGGGGCTACGTGCAGTTAGAATTTCTTAATGCACAATATTTTCAAGATATTTTGTAAATTTTTTTAAGATAATTCAGATGTATAATTTTAAAGATAATGACGGTGTTAGAAGTGCTTCAGTTAAAAAATTTAAATTCTAGCAGGTGATGCTGTACCCGAAGACATTACCAGAAAGCAAGTAAGTAATTGAATAATTTGTATTTGTATTCCTTATTTAGGTGTGAAACTTTAAACGCCTAAATGTGGTTTAGTAGCGAAGTTTCGAAGAAAACGTAACAAATGAGTTGGTACTGATGCGCCTTTTTATTTATGCCTGTTAAAAAATATATATTTCAATTATTGTATTATAATTATAAAACTAATTACGTGCAGTAGAATTTTATATGTCGCATAATTTTCAAAAAGCAACTTATCAAAAGAACAACTAACAATAAGAAATGAAATGGTCTTTTTTATATTCGATGGTTTTTACATGTCCATTGTCCAGGAAATTGTTTAATATATTAACATAAAATCATGTATATTTGACATAAAAATTCATATATTTGTTTGCCTATAATTATTATCAAGAAGAAAACCGCTTCGTTAAGATAACAAAAAGTCGTCACAACTATTAAAATTTAAAAAGCACAGTAATCCGGTATTTCTATTTAGGTTACATAGACGAACAAATATTGCGATAGCTCTCTATTGTTTAAATTTTGAGAAACACATTGGAAATGAAATCATTTGATCTAGGTATAGGACAAAGTATGTATTTCTGTAACTTAAACATATATAATAATGACTTCTGAAAAAGAAACTGTATTTTCAAAACTGGTCAAAGTACAAATGTTGATACGAAAATCTCAAATATTCATTTAATTTAATTATTATAATGGATTTACGTCAAGTAGCGGCCGATTCAATACAAAATAAGAATATTACGTTAAAATAAGAAAAATATGGGAGATGGCATTTAACTGACTGCATTTGATATGTAACAAAACAATTTTGACAGACTGCATCAGACAATGTAACAAAACAAAATATGTATAAGGCTTACCTATCGTAAGAAACTTCTCCCCTGATATTTCCCTCTCCAAAAATTAGTCAGTTTTAATAATTTAAATAGCAAATATAATATGTATTCTGCAATATTTCCTATTTTCGTGCTATGATAACGAACCTTATGGCTATAATATTATTTTGAACGACCAACTTTGAGTCGTTGGTTATTTAAATATATATGTAATAAAATAATCCCCTAACGTTCCTCTCTATAAATATTCGTCAGTTTGAATAATTTAAATTTCAAATGATTTAAAATACAATCTGTATTTTGGAGCATCATATTATAACTGAAATCTTTTTCTATATTCGTGCTATGACATCACTTATAACTATAATTTTAAGCTTTGAGGGGGCAGTTCACCTGCTGTAAGAGGGAAGTTCAATTCATATGGTTTTCACTGTTGCTTGTAACTATTTCTAGTTTTAAAATTACAAGCTTTTATTTAACTTGCAATTTATGTATGTATGTATGTTCGGGTCAAATCTTGCAAGATGAATTAGAACCACTTCCTCTTATCCTACGGAGTTGAATTTTTACATGTTGGTTCAGTCCCGATGACAATGCATTTTTATGGTAAGCATGACAAGAATCGATAAAGGGAAAGGGGGGTTTAGAGGGTGGGATAAACACAAAATTTTGTATATATCTCTTAATATTGAAAAAATCGAAAAACACATAAGAAGTAAAGTTATAGAAAACTAGTTTTACTATAAAAAGCTTGTTGTTAAAAATGATTTTTTTAATAGAAACTTATTTTTGAAATACTTTGTTTATTGTCACATCACATATATAATAAGTCTATTAATACAAAATCATCGGTACAAACACACATATACACACACAGTATATAAATTTTTATGATCAAAAATAGCTATAATAAAAATTAAGTATTGTGTATACAAAAAGACCATTATTGTTATTATTATAATATGATTTTACTCCAATCACTGGACAAATTTCAAAATATTAACAACTAATATTAATGTTTCATCACAACAGTTTGTTATAGGTGTAGCTTTTACCTATACCGTGGTATGCTATGGTATATCATATCATGATCATATGTGTGAAGTATATTGCATTGTTTTAATAAAACATATATATTTTTCAAATAAAAAGTCTATAAAATGTAACATGGCATTCATGTTCATATTCATATTGAGTATGAATACAATGTTGCCTGTGGATTTACCTCTTTGGAGTTACATTCCTTCCCATAGAAACTTTCGACTCTTATTTTACCCCTTTACGGGATGAATTCCCAAAATCGATGATGCATCTGACTTTTATTTAAAAACAGAAGTGTAATCATCAACTTCCACGTTTCTAACTCCAAAAATGATGCAATCCCCATACAAACTTTCGTCCCCATAGGAGATATTTTGTAAAAACGGTGATACAGGTGACTTTTATTTATAAATAGAAGCCTAAACACCAATTTTCATATTTCTAACTAAAAAAATGACGAACTGCCATGCAAACTTTCATCCCCTATTTCACCTCTTTAGGAGAAGAATTTTCAAAAACGCTGATATAACTGACTTTTTTTTATAAATAGAAGCCTAAATACCAACTTCTACATTTCTTCCCTCAAAAATGATGCACTTCCTAAACAAACTTTCGTCTTTTATTTTACTCCCTTATAAGGGATGGATGTTTTGATATATAAAAAAACAATGTGATTTTTGAGACAAAAATGGTCGTATCCTCTTTGTAAGGATTTAAGAGTAGTTTTATCCATTTGAGCGCAATTAATATTTACCACAGATATAAAATCATCAGCTAGCATAGAGAGAGTGTTCCCGTAAACTTTATGTAGACTATAATTCTGTGTGTATTACAAATTAAATAACATTAAAACCGATAACGACCTTACCTTGATGATGTTCTAACATCGTAACTTTGTTTGGTTCATTAGTTATGTATATATATATATATATATATATATATATATATATATATATATACATATATATATATATATATATATATATATATATATATATATATATAGTATTCAGCAGTATATTATATACGCATTCAATACAGGATGCATATCATATCTAGAGTTACGTATATAAAGTTCACATAGAATGTACCGATAACATGACTTTAGTTCAATATACATGAAAGACAATTCATAAAATTTAAATTCGTCAAACCAGGAAAGGTAGTCAGCAATTATATCGGAATATTCATTGTTTGATCGAAAAAATAACAATGGTCCGGGAGACCATAGGGTTTTTTCAGGATGATGAGCATCAAGCTGGTACTTTGTAGCTTCATTTTCACAAGTAGCTTCATTTTGACAAGACGCCCAACTTTTTTAAATATAAAATTTTGGAAAACTGTATCGAAATTTTCTGGAAGCCGTTGAACTTTGAGAATGGGAGACTCGGAGTCTATTCCATTGAATTTGTAGCACGAAAATTTTTCCTCGTTCTTCACTTGATTATCTTACAATTAAACTTAAAAATAACTCTAAATTTTCTGGAAGCCGTTGCACATGTCAATTTGACCGTTCATCCAAAGTTTACGAGCATCAAGTTATTTTTAAGTTTAATTGTAAGATAATCAATTGCACAGTTAATCATTGTTTCGAACTCAAAATTTTTAATTTAGATCAATACTAAATAATAATAAACGAGGATTTTTTAGAATTTTGTTGTTGTTCAAGTGTAATAAATTTCAAAATTGATGACATTTACGTGTTCAAAGTCCCGTCAAACCATGAAAATGACACCCATGTTGATTTTTAGACTATTAATCTCTTTTCATCCCTTTTTGAAGGGGTTGTTTTTGAAAAAGCACGAAACACGTACTTATTTATTTTTTGACAGCCCTTTAGGAGTTGAGTTTCGAAAAAATCCATTCTTAGTGGATGCCTAGGTCCTAATAACTATCTGTGTGCCAAATTTTAGCCCAATCTGGTGATTGGTTTGAGCTACGTGTTGATAGGTCAGTGCAGTCACGATTTCATTTTATATTTATTTCATAGATTTGTAAAAATGTAGTTGAAATGCACAATAATTGCATGCACAGGCAATAGTTAAAATTAATTTTCAAAGTGCCCCACTTTTTTTGCTGAGCAGTATATAAGCAGGGTATAAAAATATCTGGTGAAATTAAAATCACATGAAATACAATCATATAGAGTACAGTGTATTCTTTGAAGATGGTTAAGTTAGAAAAGCAACACTTATATAATATAATGTAGGAACATTGATTTTGTGACGATGTCGATGGTGGTGATGCTCATGATGACAACGTTCGAGAAGCAAAAGAAGATTCAAGTTTATAACTTCTACAAAATGGTAGCTACTAGTTTTCATACAGTGTGGTGTTGCTAAAGAAGAGAAGTATATGGTAGAAAACGAAGAAGCAGCAAGAAGGCATTAGTAACGTTCTCAGGGGGATCGTTGACTGTATGTATATATGCATCAAAGCCCATTTATGTTATCTTTGAGGCTTTATTATGTGTCTCATGATTAACAGACCGACCTTTAACATTCATATTTATTATCCACCACAAACTTTGTAATATTATATTCTGCTACTGTTAAAAACTTAACATTTAATAGTATTTACCTGTGTGTTTTGGTTTTGTATTTATTTATACAGGTTGTTGCTAAAAAGTTAGCTCAACCTAGTGAAGCCTTTGTTTTAACTTATCTCATAGATTAATAACAAAACCGTCATATATTGGTCACTCGAGAAAGAAATTTTATTTTCTACTTTTGAGTTTGTAGCGGTATCGCATTTTCATTAAATTATTATTATAATTTTATTTATCATTTTTATCTGTTGCTTAACAACTATAACTTCTCTCTTTTATCACGGTTGCTTTGAATGTTAACAACTTTGATAATTTACATATAAATATATAATATGTCATAATCCAATCTAATAAAGATCAATTATATCTTTAACACTTATTTATTATTTATTTAAATAATAATTATTTATCATATCAATCAATCACTTCAACAATTTGGCGCCCCCGGGAAAAAGTAAGCGAAGAGGGTGGTAAATTAACATATTATTAAAAAAAAAAAATTTCCAAAATCTTCCATCACATGACTATTGGATAATTGGATTGGACGAATTTAATATTGTAATTCTTACAAAATATAGCATACCACCCACCAAATTTAACAGATAAGTCTTTCATTTCTGTTATAATACTTATTTTTGCTTTACGCTTATAACTATTTCGATTTCTAAAAAAAATTTTTATTATTTTTTTTTTGACATTTCATTTTTAATATGCCTAGAAATCGAAATGAGTTACCGAATTTAGATGCACCTACAATACATCTTCCAAATTTACAAAAACTTCCACAATTTAATGTAACAGACATTGAATTATGGATAATTCAAGTTTCTCGTTTCTTCATTATTCAAAATATTATTGATGATAAAACTAAATTCACGCTAGCTTCTTTAGCTATACCTGAGGATTACACTTCTCATGTTAGAGATATTATTGTAAATCCACCACAAGAAAATAAGTTTGATGCACTCAAAAATATTCTAAAGGAAACTTTTGGACTTTCTCGTAAAGATCGTCTAAATAAATTATTAAATTTATCTCAAAAAGATTTCGATACTCCTCAATTATTATATAATACAATGATATCCCTATCAAGTGGTCTAAATCTTGATTCACATTTCATTCGTGAATTATTCATTGGTAAATTAGACACACAAATTCAAATTCAACTTGTCACCGTTGACAATAATGTTGATCTGAAAATTATTGTTAATTTCGCTAATGATATTTATAAATTGAATTCTGTATCTAATATCAGTTCTTTTCCCGTTTCAGAAATTCATAAAACAGATAATTTTATGTTAAATAAAGAATTAAATATTCTTAAAAATAAAGTTACTGAACTGGAAAATTCAAAAAAGTCACCTTCGAAAATCCAATATACTCCAAAAACCAATTTACACAAAGTTCAGGTGAAGTCTGTGTGTTGGTATCATAATAAATATGGTACCAAAGCACGTAAGTGTGTTTTTCCTTGTTCTTTTTGTAAATTAAATACTCCATGTATAAATTCAAATAAAACTTCAAAAAAATTCTAAGAGCTCCTGTTGAGTTGGTCAGTAGCTCTGTCAATAAAAAAACCCAATTCAATAACACAGCATCATCATCGTACAACTTAATCTTCATGTACGATCTCTTACATGAAGGTACTCGATATTTAGTTGACACTGGAAGTTCACTATCTGTGATTCCAAAGTCGTATTGTAAATCATGTAAATTTACAAATTTACCTTTTTCAATTATTGCAGCAAACAATACTAAAATTAATACTTTTGGTACTTCTGAAATTTTTCTCAATTTTGGAAATGATTTGGTTTTTCGTCATGAATTCATTGTTGGGGATGTAATTCATGGCATTCTAGGTTTAGATTTTCTAAAGAAATTCAATTTGAATATCGATTTTAAAAATCAAACATTATTAAAACCTATTAATTCATGCGTTGAAGTGATCTCACTTCAAAATCAATTTACGGAAATCTTAAATTCTTTTCCAAATTTGACCAAATCAGAAAAATTCAATCTTAATGTTAAACATAATACTCGACATCGCATTGTGACAAACTCTTATCCGATATTTTCTAAATATCGCAGGCTATGTCCTGAAGAGTTGTCAGCTGCTAAAAAACATTTTCAGGAACTTGTAGATTTGGGTATTTGTAGACCTTCGGATTCTGAATGGTCATCACCTCTTCTCATGAAAAAGAAATCGGACGGTTCTTTTCGTGCATGTGGTGATTATCGTCGACTGAATTCGATCACGGTACCTGACAGATATCCAATTCCTCATTTATATGATTTCAATGTAAAATTAAATGATAAAAAGATCTTTTCTAAAGTTGATTTAAAAAGAGCTAATTATCAAATTCCCGTACACGATTATGATGTCGCGAAAACTGCCATTATCACTCCTTTTGGTCTATTTGAATTTTTGAGAATGCCTTTTGGTTTACGCAATGCAGCTCAAACCTTTTCTAGATTTATGGCAGATTTATTCAGAAATGTAGATTTTGTTTTCACTTATCTTGATGATCTTTTAATCGCGAGTGAAAACGAAGAAAAACACACTCAAGATCTCAAAACTGTTTTCAACATTCTCAATGAAGCTGGAATTTTAATAAATTCTTCGAAATCTATTTTTGGTGTAACAAAATTAGATTTTTTAGGACATCACGTAGATTCTGAAGGAATCACCCCTATTCCTTCCAAAGTTGAATCTATTTCAAATTTTCCTATTCCGAACGATCAAAAATCACTTCGAAATTTTCTTGGGATGATTAATTTTTATAATCGCTTTATTCGGAATTGTGGTGACATTTTAGCTCCATTGAATAAACTTGTTGAACACGGTAAAACTTCAACGAAGTCAGTTATTCTTGATGAACGTGCAATGTCAGCTTTTAATTTATTTAGTTTTATGTTACAACCTTTTTCTAGTCGTTTTTCTTTATTAGTTGATGGGGGAAGTATGTAGCGGTATCGCATTTTCATTAAATTATTATAATAATTTTATTTATCATTTTTATCTGTTGCTTAACAACTATAACTTCTCTCTTTTATCACGGTTGCTTTGAATGTTAACAACTTTGATAATTTACATATAAATATATAATATGTCATAATCCAATCTAATAAAGATCAATTATATCTTTAACACTTATTTATTATTTATTTAAATAATAATTATTTATCATATCAATCAATCACTTCAACAAGTTCAATAAGTAAAAGTTTGTTTATGAAAAAAAAATCTAGTATATATATATGTAAAATCTAGTATATATATATACATTATTTATATATATATATATATATATATATATATATATATATATATATATATATATATGAATTATATATATACCATATTGTTTGTCACGTGGCATATGTCGGTGCAAATGCAAAGTTCTCGATTAATTAGAACTACAGGAAATTTTGTTTGCTACATTTGACCTAAACATAAATACTAAATAGGCAAGTTAAATAAAAGCTTGAAAAAGTACATTTTTTCCGTTCAACTTCTAAATACAGAATTTAGACTTAAGTTTGCTAAAAATGTTTGAATGAATTGTTTCTTTAATTTGTCTTAAGTTAGTATTTTTGTAATTTCTCTTATAGATTATAAATTTGGAGAAACCGGCGTAAACATTGGACAACTACATTAGAGCATTAAAGAAGTCTGCCAAAACAAATATACCTAATAATATGAATTTTTATTCTTAGATAAAATTGGTTGTTGCAACAACAAATACATAAACAGTAAAGGTTTATTTCAACAGAATGAATAATTCCAACCTTTCAAACAAGTATGTTTGTTTCAAACATTTTTTGAAACAAGTGTACACTTTGCTTGTAACGGTTATAAATATTGTTCGTACAAATAATATTTTGTTATGGGAGTTCATAAACTGTTCAAATTACTTCCACCAGTCGGTTATTTTGTACGAAGCTTAGATTTTGTAACCTTATCGTAGTTTAAAAATAACTTAAGAGTTTGAAAAAGGGTAATACATCTAGCGACTTTTAGTCTAAATCTTCAGACTAAAATTTCAGCTGAAATAAATATCATTGTAGATTCTAGAAGCATGCGTAAAACAAAATTCATATAGCATTTGTTATCCCATTTGTTCTGTATTAAATTCTATATAATTGACCAAATAATTATTTTATTTTTGCTATAAAATAGAACCTCTTCAAAAATTTAATGTTATATATATATTATACTAGTAAAACTACTAAATAGTAAGAATTCTATATAAATAGTAAGAATGAACATATGCATGTGTATGTGTAAGTAAGGTATGACATTGTCTTTCTTTGATAAAATAATATAAAATTTTAATTTATACAGGAAAATACTGAGTATAATCAGGATAGAAAATATGTCTAGACGTACATTATAAATATTTTTTCCTTTTCAGTACTTCACTTTTCTTTTACACTATAATTAGAGCCTATTTCTAGGTTGAATAGAACAACATCATTTTAAACTTAAACAATCGTATATTAAAAAAAAAAATACTCACATAGGAGCTACGTAGAAAAAGCGAATTTTCTCATTGGAGAAAATCCAAGATAATATAAAATCTATGGCAACACTATGAGTATTCATTAATATCAAATATTGAAAATTAAAATTAGAAATATTTTTTATGATATATTTATCCATTTTACTAACATTAACAGAGATTCCTTATTGTGTTTCCACTTCCTTAAACCCATAACCTTGATCGATACATCCGATTAGCAAACTTGGACTTTCAAATATGAATACCTCGTCGGATATCATTCCGATTAACGTTCTAGTGAAAATTAAATTCATCACTACAACACCATGAGAATTGGTATTTGCTTACGAAACATAATTCACTAGAAGTCAGTTTAACAGTTTAATGCACCATTACGAAAAAGCTGTTCTCAACCAAATGGCTTGAAAGTTATTGGTCCTAGGTGAATTTTGTATGGGACCTTTTCTGTGTTGCTGTAATTAAAAAATAAAATTATATTACCTCTGTTAATGTGAAAAAGCAATTTTCGGGACCTTTGAGATAAAATTACTTTATTTGAATGCCCGATTTAGTTACACACTTTTTGTCAAATAGTTTTCATAGTGCCAAAACGAAGATAATTCTGTTGAAAAATCTCGTGTATTTTTTAAAAGGTAAAAGTAATATCTGACTGCGTTATATATATTTAGCTCATTTATAATTTTTTACAAAAGTAATAAATCATTCAGTAATAGATGTTTTTCTTATTAATAAAGTAAATCAAAGTCACTCACCATATAAATAACATAAAATTATTTACGGAAGTAGAAAATACAATTTTCAAGTAGACCAAAAAATTTAAAACATCTTTTCTACTACAATAATATTTTTTATGTGCTTTTGAAAACTTTATTTTTGTTCGTTATTTTAAATATCCCGAAAACAATTTCCGTATTGACAGTCAGTTCAAGTAGTAGAATCGAAGAAAAAAAACTTTGGCACCAATCCAAAACTTTTAGACACAAAATTATTTATAAAATGTGTATAAAATTATGCGTAACACATAAACCACAATGATTTATGTGGATAAATAAACCATTTTCAGTCTTTACTGATACGGAACCCTGATAAACTGAATACAAGGATGCGTATGTACTATATTATTGATGTTATTTGCATGTTTGTTTGCATATATTTTTCATAAACATTAAAAAGTGAAAGTTCATTCCGGTTAATAAATTTCTGTGACATTTTCGTGGTTGGTTTATTTGTTAAGTATTTTAAAAATTAGTGGCAGAAACAAAACAAAAAATATTTCCATTTATTATTTTTATAAATGCCTTTTAGTCATCTTGTTTATGTGTTTACGCAATTTTATTTACAACATTCATAACATATAACAATTATGTTATTTTCGAACAATGTGTTTATTGTCGCTTTTGATCTCTAGTTTATGTTAATTTAACTATCAAACAAAGTTGTTAACAAAACAATGGTCCCGGCCCATGAAAATATTATCTTCAAATGATAAAACTAGAAGAAACGAAATTTGCACTTGAATATCAAATAGTATTTTATACTACAATTTCGAATGTTAAAATTAATCTTGTTTTTATAGTTTATTGTACACTGTTAAATAAAATTAATGTACATTTATTCAAGTATGAATTTTTAAAAAGCCCCACAACTTAGATATCACCCAAAATAAGACATATCTTAAAATAGTTTTGTCCTAAATATTTTTCTCCATAAGGGCGACTTTGGACTACAAACATCTCTTGGAAGGTAAACAGCAATGTCTTTTAGAAAATATTTTTATAAATTGTTCAAATAATTGGTAGTAGAGTATAAACAATAAAGAAATAAAAATGGTTAATTAAAAACGTGTCGAGCAGTTTATGTCGAAATTAAACCATAATAGTCTTCTCTAAGTATCTTTTTATAATAAAAACCTTGTTTATAATTTTTCTGCAAATATAAATTAGTTTGAGTAACATTCTTTGATATATGCGCATGAATTAAAAAATCATATTCATCTAGGATGGGAATCACCAGTGGTGGATTACCCTTAAGGCAAACTGGGCACGTGTTACAAAAAGGATGGCAAATAGAGGGGCGCTGATGAGGTGCGAGCCTAGGGCGCTGTGGACTTTATCAATAATCAGCATCAACCTGCAATTCAATAAAACAATGCTTCACATACGAAGAATCAAATCAAATTAACATTAACGTGATCGCTATAATATTCATTAAGTAATGGATTAAAACTGCACATTAATCGATAAATGAAGTATTAATATTAATATGAAAAAAACTAAATCAGCTACCAGGAATTGAAATCTGAATCTCTAGATATCGCGTTCAGCACGCTAACCATTACACCATGGGTGATGGCAGTTCGATGAGTCGATTTTTTCATATCCTTGTATAACCGGCAGTACACACTCGGCAAATGTCTTGGCGAGACATTCGTAAGGCGAGGAGCTGGGAGTGGAGCTGTGTACACTCTCAACGAGTGTTCGACCGGCAACACAGTTCTCGTTAGTATTCCCAACGTGGCTTGGCCAGAAATTACGTTGGTATATCTGTAAAGTTACGAAGTAGTAATTTTTTTATTGGACTATTAAAAATTATTATTATTCAAATGATTAATGACACTATAAGAATACAAAATGCATAAATTTATACAGTTTTTATTTATTTTCGTGTTGTACTGCCGTTGATAGTTGAATATTTAAAAATGGCGGTTGAAAGTTGAATTGAACGTACACGAGAGTGTAATGAGGATGCTCGGACTCACCACTCGTTTCCTCTGACTCGTGTCAAAAACCGACTTTTAAAGAAGCGTTGTCGAGACGAGGCGAGTCGCCACGAGGCAGACCAAGCGTTGTGAGTACACTCTTGTGCTCATTATATCTCGCCTTGCCTCGCCGAGTGTGTTTTGCTGGCATATCAATGTCAATTTCCAGAACAGTAAATTTTAGTTACAGAAAATATGAACTACCGACGACTTTTAATACGAATATATTCAATATTCAATTGCTAAGTAAATTTCTTGATTATAATACAAAAAGAACAATATTTTAGAACAGATCGTTAAAAGTATTTTTTAAGTACAAGTAAACCTTCCTACTTCTTATAATTTAAAAGCAAATTTAATGTTTTGCAAAATTGTTTATGTCGTTAACTGTACATTTACGGCGCGGATGGTACTCTAATATAAAACTTAATTTTAATATTTTTTATTTAAAAAAAAAAATTATATTTTATGATTGTATGCCTCATTTCAATTTTATTTCGTGTCATAAAATACAGTAGTTTTTATAATACTTTTGTTTTACTAAAAAGGAACAATTAAATTGATACCATAGACGACGACTCTATAGTATGCTTCTATAGGTACTATACCTACATTTATTCAGACTATGTTGATGTTTTGTACCTGTAGAATAATGGGATATATGACAAATAAAAAGCACTTATTTAATAAAAAATATCTATAAATAGACCTATCTAGAGCACGGTAGTGCGACAGGCCGATTTACAACCTAATGAAAATTGTTTCATTACTTTATTGCATAATGAATATTTTTAAGTGTATCATGTTTTTAGGGAATATTTGTAAGTTATAGTACAATTAGTCTGGAATAATAAAATCTAAACCCGGAAATAATATTTAATGTCGTTAATTTTTTAATATTGATATAGTTGTATTGTAAATAGACCGATACAACCTAGTGAACATTTTTTCATTACTTTATTGCACAATGAATATATTTAAGGTAGTTTCAGCATTGACTTATATAATCAGGACAAAAAACCGGTTTACTTTTATTATAGAACAAATACATATACACATAGATATATTTTTATACAAATTAATGTAATTTTGAAAAAGAAAAGTGATTTTTAAAAAATATTTATCTTTACTGTCCTAGTTTTTTTTTCAGTACAACAGGTAATTGTTGGGTGGGCATAGAGTTTTCCATGCTTTTAATGAGAGAGAATGAGAAAGGATGATTATTTTGTTAGTAATTATCTCGAGTTCTAAACGGTCAAAAACTTACAAAAACGATTTATTCTTATTTATTAGAAAAGTTTATTTTTAGGCTGTGAAAAAAATGAGCAAAGTCTGTCGAAAAGTGATTTCATGCTGGAACTACCTTAAGTGTATCAAAGTTAGTACAATTAGTGTGGAATAATCAAATGTAAACCCGGAAATAATATTTAATGTCGTTAATTTTTTAGTATTGATATAGTTGTATTGGAAAAATAATGAAAACGTTACAAGTTCTCATCGACCCGATAAATCAAAGTTTTCAAAAACAATTGTATTTAAACATTTCGAAAATATTGAATTAACAATTCCTGTGTTCAATAATTAACTAAAATAATTTACTACAAACGTGACATCGAAAACAATGTAAAGTTATTTGATGAATTCTACTGGCGCGTAATTTGTTCCGGTAAAAGGTAGAAATTTATGTAGCTTGGTACTATGGGTCACAAAAGTAGCGCTCATTTTTCAAAATTTTATAGTTTTTTTTGGTACCTTATTTGTACCTTATTCATACGACTTTGGGGATAATAATGATAAACCTTTACG
Source organism: Nineta flava (assembly GCA_963920215.1). Taxonomy (NCBI): domain Eukaryota; kingdom Metazoa; phylum Arthropoda; class Insecta; order Neuroptera; family Chrysopidae; genus Nineta; species Nineta flava. The sequence continues at coordinate 86,342,393 of OY986041.1, read as the reverse complement.
ATTTTTTCGAAGATCGAATAAGTAACGCGCAAATAATTAGAAAAATTTAAATAATGATCACTAGTTTGTGGTCAAGTATACTTGTCATAACTTTTATATGTAAGTATCCCAGGGTATATAAAGTTTAGTCCCGACATTGTAACGCTCGCAAATATTGATCGCAGACATAAATGTTTGGAATAGATGTTCATTAAATGGCCTAAATCGGCCATTTCCGCATGTCCGTCTGTCTGTGGACACGATAACACAAAAACGAAGGATTATTTATGTTCTTGTATTAAAAAACAAAACAAAGCAAACATAAAACGATAAAAAATAGAAATATTATTGAATTAAAAAAAAAAATTGATTGTAAATAATCGAATAATGTGAAAAAAATTAATAAAAAAATATAATTTATTATTTTTTCTACAAACAAATTAGATCACGCAAACTAAAATATAAAACCATGGAAATAAATTTAGGTTGGATTGGGTAGTAGACGTATTATTCTGTATGTGTCAATATGTAAATGGTGTATAATACATACATACCTAAAATGTACACTTAGCCACAAAAGTTGATGTCAGTTTTTAAAATTTGATAGTTGATTTGTGCCTCATTCATACGCTTTTCGAAAAATAATTTTTCATATAAAAGTTGGTACTATATTTCTATTGAAAAACTTTTATCCGAAGCATTTTTTCAAAAACCAAATGAATCAGGCTCAAATCAATTATAAAATTTAAAAAAATAACATCAACTTTTGTGGTCCATAGTAACAACGTATGTATATGTATGGAGCTTATGTGTTCAGTTATTTGACAATTGAGCAACAACCTATCAAAATGAATTATAAAACTGAATCACAAATTAAAAATCATCAAACCGAAACGTTTCAGTTGTTTCGTATCATAGTTAAAAAAGCAACAAAAGTTTTACACGATATATAATACTAAAATCTATTTTTTTTAATAAATCTGTGTACATAACCGACTAATTTATTGAAATTGACTTCAGCTATGGAAAATGTGCTATGCTGTGTTTTTCAACAGATTTTTTCTCATTGTATGAGCAATTTTATCAAAAAATACGTCATCTTAGAATATGCGTTTCTTTAATTCAAATAATTGTGCAAACACAGTGTTTGAACAATGACTAAAACGAAACGAAATATATGTCACACTTGTTTTATTTTTATTGGTGGAATTTGTACAGCTGAAATGTCTTTTAATTTTTTATTAAATTTATATATTAAAATGTTCCACAAAGTAAATCTCCAAACACAAGAATAAAAAAACGTATTTCATAACTAAAACTTTCCCAGCGTTTCCACCATATACTACTAAGATTTCTTTATACTCTTTCTTATTCGGCTTATTCATACGATTTTTGAAAAATGCTTCTGGTCTAAGTTAATAAATATATACTAACAAGTTTTATATCTTTATATTGTAAAGAAAAGCTAATTCTCTCCCATAAAATATTCGCACCAAAATAAAGATAAAAGTGGTTTCAGGAATTTTCGAACATACTCAAACTCTGAGAAATAAGGTACTGAAATCGTACGTACTAGTTTTGATGGCTTATGTTAGGAATCATATAGGCAAATCTAAATTGACGTATAAATATTGTTCATTCAACTATTCTGTAATCACCTATTCTTAATATTATCCAATGATGGTCGAACCGGTAATAAGTGTTATAAATAATTTTTTTCGATAGAACTAATATTAAACAATTTTTCATATAAATAAAAATTAAAAATAATAGCACTTCAGTTCTAAAATGTAGTATTCGGGTTTATTCATAATTCATAACAATTCATATCCAATAAATAGATTTTTAGTAAATGATTAATCAATTTTTTTTCTATTGTAATAATGTTCGATATTTTCAATTTATATTACACATTATTATTGGTTACCGTTTCAACAGACTATATATATATATAATATATACCTATTATATACAGTGTCAAGCATATATATACGACCCACTTTTCATAAAGAACTACTGAAATAAATTTAAAAAAAAAATATTCTATAAGAACAGGAATGGTATTACTAGCAAATGCGTAAAAAAAAAGGTCTTTAGGAATCATACTATAAAAAGAAACATCTTTTAGAACTTTACACGAAAGGAAATAGATGCGTGTGTTCTCCCTGTGGTCACGTATGGTGCTCAGACATCGGAACAAAAAAAAAGAATTTAATTAAGCTCAGAACATATCAGTGTAACTTAAAAAAAAAACTCAACATGTTCCTAATAAACAAATCTGATAAATTCGATTGTGATTAGAAAAAAAAACAGACATTGAAGACGCTTCAGTTGTGCAAAAAAATTAAAGTGGAGATGGGCTGGACATATATCGAGGATGAGCCCCGTATTCTGGGCTCGGAGATGCACTACATGGATTCTTTATAATTGCAAACGAAGAAGGAGGCGTCAAAGAAGCGCGGGAAAAACGATGTGCCTAAACTTTCAGGCAGTCATTGGATGTATGTTCCTACCAAGGGAAAGGGATTTATTGCAGATGGGCGAGGTTTTTTCCTCACAATAGAGATGAATCTGGACTATTATATATAACTAGCTTATAACCGCGGCTTATTGCTATATTATCGAGTCCTGCTCTTTCAAGATTAAAAACTTCAATGTAATTTCCCACCGCTTCCACTACTACAAATATTTATCGACACTTCCACCAAATTTCAATTTCCACGAACAGTTTTTAATTCTATCTTTAAACACAAAAACTTTCATTAAATCCAGTAGTTTTTGCGTGATGCTCGAACAAACAAACAAATAAACAGACCTTTACAATTTTGTAATAGATATATAATAGAGATATATATAATTCCATTATCCATAATCAGAATTAAATAAAAGTATAAAAATTATTTTCAGTAAAATATCTTTTTTAACCGGTTGTATTTTTTGTAATTTAGTTTCAGCAAGAACTGAAAAATTATTCATGTCACATTTCGATTGGCGCTACAGAAACATTTAACTTGTAATATTTGTTTAGGTCAAATCTTGCAACCTGAATTAGAACCACTTCCTCTTATCCTATTGTTGAATCCTATTGATTTGAATTTTTACATGTTGGTTCAGATCCAATGACAATGCATTTTTATTTATTAGGACCTGAATCGACAATGGGAAATGGGAGTTTAGGTATGGGGAAACATAAAATTTGGTGTATCTCTCTTTCGGTAGTTCGAGTATTGGAAAAATCGAACAACACATTAGACTTAAAGTTGTGAAAAATTAGTTTTTCAATAATTAAGTTCCTGATCATTTTTTCTGTTTCTCTAATATTTACAGAGATATTGACAATTTAAATTTACACAGGTAAATCTCGCGACAAGCTTTTATACTATATAAATTGTATAATGTAATAAATCGATGGGTTTGATATAATTTAAAGTTTATTTTCTTCTTTTTTAAAGCTTTTAAATAAAAGCTTGTTTTTAAAAATGTTTTTTTACAATTTATTTATTTTAGAGAAATTTTAAGTTTTGTAAAATACGAAACGTTAAAATAGATCATTTAATAACAATTTTTTTATTATTTAAAGAATCAAAACTGAATGGAAATAAAAATTGATAAAGGAATTTACAATAATGGATTAATATTTGTCTATCATTGACACTCGGTGCACAAACATATTTTTGTTGATGTATACAATTTTTATAGATAAAAGGTATACGAGATATGGAATATTATTACATTTTATGTGTTCTGTTTTTATAATATCTCTAATATTATATTATTTTTCCCAACCAAAAATATTTCAATTCGTATTAAAACGGAAATTACATTACATTATAAATTTATCATTTATATATATTTATTATTTAGAAAAAAAAAACTGTATATATATTTAACTTTTTTAATAAATGTTTACATTTAAATTAATTCTTTTTTACAATGAATAAAATGTTGTCAATCATTCTTTGGTGTGATGATATATTCGACACTTTATTAGCTGATAAAATATTGATGAAATATATTTTTGAATAAATTTTAACATTCAATGAAAGATAAAACTTGTAACAGAAAATCGACTACCGAACTACCTAATGAAATTCAAAACATTCCCAATTTTCTATAAAAAAAAGAAAGAAACTGCTGTTTCGCTTAGTTAACTTAAAGAAGTTTTTACAATTTTACTGTTTTTAATTATTTTACGATTTCTTAATGTTCATTTTGAACCTAAAATTATTGTTTGTAATGAATTTATGTAGTTTCAATCGTATTTTAATCGAACAAGTACAGGATGAGAAACAAAGATGTTTTTTTATTTTTAAAGATTTTTACGAAAAAAATTATTTTTACAATATTAAATTGTAAACCAACCTCCCGCTAAACTACCTCAACCCACTACCCTCCAATAAAATAACCCCCCGCTAAATTACCCCAACCCAACCCAACCTAACCCAACTCAACCCTTTTCGTCCTTGAAATCCGTAAAATTCAACAATTTTTTTTTTATATTTAATATTAAATTGTCTGGAGGTTGGTTGGGTTTGATTCAGGATTTCAAGGACGAAAAGGACTTTTTCCTCCTTGGAATTACTTTCTGTGGTCTTTTCCAAACATTTCCACCTATTTTCAACCATTTTTACTGGGGGAGGGGGTTGTAAAACGTATAAGATCCGAACATGCAATGTACTATGGACCACAAAATTGGATGTCATTCTAAAAAAAATTATAATTGATTTGTGCCTTATTGGTTAGTTTTTCAGAAAAATTCTTCGGCTAAAAATTGTTCATTATAAATATAGTAACAATATTTATTCGAAATTTTTTTCGAAAATTAAATGAATAAAGCACAAACTAACTATAAAATTAAAAAAAAAATGACATTAACTTTTGGGGCCAAATGTACAATATACTATAGAATGAATTTTAATCCACAAGTTTATTATTCTGTCTACGGTAAAATAAACTTATTCTATTGAATATATACCTTAAATATGACATTGATTGATTAATTGATATCTAGATTTGGACATTAAACTCAATTGCAAGTAGAAGGTCATTTTATATTAATTATATCCATACACGATATGTTTATTTACAAAGGAAATTGTGTTGAATATTTGTTTAATAGTTTCATTATTGTGAGTCATCATTAGTAAAAGGAGAGCTTCTTCCAACTATTGATTTTAATTGACAAGTGATATTATTTATTATATTCTGATAAGTAAGGAAAAAATAACGAACTTTTTATACAATGAAAAGGCATTGATGTAAATATTGTTTTGCTGGATGACCAAGGCAATATTACTTAAGAATATTAGTATATTCCAAGTCACCGTCGTTAGATTGATAGAGTGTAGAGGCTGTCCTTGACGGGACACACTTCGACCATAAAGTCCATTGTGATGCTTAAGGATGTGATGATGTGAGTGAAGGACCGGAATTTTGTGTGTAGACTAGGAATTGGCAGGATGTGCGGTTGCAGCCGACTTTGATAGGAACTATTCCGATACTCATCTGGAGTTCGTGAAGGAAACTGGTGAAAACCTTTAAAAGTATTGCCAGTTACTTCGTTCGTATCCATAGGCCGACAGGTTAGTCAATTAACCGCCCCCTTTTTTCACCGTTATCTACTAACAATGGATGGATTAACAAAAAATTTACAAAAATAATTAAATATAATTCCAATTTTAATTTTCACAAACTTGAAATATTGATTATCAAAAGTTTATTCCTGTGGTAACATGATTCGATATTTACTACATTTCATCTCCCGTTCGTTTAGCCTAGTCTAATTAAATAGCTTCTACAGAACGAATTTTTGTGAACTTATAGTTGCAAATTGTTGAAGAAATGATCAACATTTAATATAAGTAAAAACTTTAAACTTTATGTTCTGATAAAAAATTTAACTTTCTCTTTAACTAAACACATCTATAAGGGAACCCGGGGAGAACGGGTTGCAAAGTTGAAAATATGGTTTAAACATATAAAAGGGTTTATTAAGAGAGCTGCAAATTTTTCTATGAACACATTATAATGTTATAATCACAAAAATATAAAAACATTGTAAGAACAACAAGAACCATATTTTTTTTAAATAGAAAATTGTCATTTGTTCCGGGGCAGAACCTCAACGGTAAAGTCAGGTTATTATAAACACATACAAACACTAGAACAGCCTCATTTTTTTCTCTATCTATTCTCGCACTTGAAAAATGAAATGATGAGACTCTGTTGTCAGCTGTCATCCAAGAGCACCCAGAGGGTAGTAAAATTAGCCTCTTCACTTGAAGGCCTATCGAGTCTGACGTTATTTGTGTCCGCTGGAAGACATTGTGAAGTATTGCAGACAGAATGGCGTACCTTATTAGGCAGAACGGGGTACCCTATTCCACCCCAGAGACACGATTCGGCTTACGGGGATAAGTTCACTCGAAAAAGATGCCTAAACAAACATTTAACTACACCAAACTAAACAAAATTAAACGTTCTTCAAGCATGTACTAACTGTAGTGTAAAGTATGTACCTTATCTTGTTTCCAAGATTATCATAAGTCACAATACAGTATAAAAAAATCACAACTAAAACTTCACGCACCAACGACAAAAATAGTAGACTAATATGAATGTCGTAGTGGAACAGCCACAGGTTGGTCAAGTTCTACGTATTGCCTCTCGCTTGTAGCACCCCCTTGACACCGAAAAATGTCAAATTTCATTCCGCTCCCAGTACCCCATTGTGCCCAGGGTTTCCCTAAATAAACCACTTGAATAGTAAATTGTAATCAAACAGGTAACTTAATCGGCCAACATAACAGGAAATATATTACTTAGAGGAAGATTCAGATACAGTTTCTAGTTAAGTATGTAAATAGATGACATATACATAGAATCAATTACTACCCCCTAAATGTAATTCACATATAATTTCCTATGTATACACAAAGTATAAATAGTCAGCATACACACGACACTTGGTTTGGTGGTTATATAACTTCAGATTTAGAGAATGTAGTTCCCATTCTACCTGATACTTTAAAGCTAATCTAATGGCAGCTCACCAATTGCTGTGACTGCTTGTTTCACATTGACACAACAAGCATTTAAATGTAATTCTAAATAAACGTTGAGTGAGAGACCCGGAATGTAGAGAGTAGACCGGAAGAAGATGCGGTAGCCAGTTGTATGATAAAATCATTGGGAATGATGAGAGTTTTGTATGATGATGCTCACAATAATACATATTCTATAATAAAGCTAGGTGGGGTGAAGTGTAAGTATAGAATACAAGGTATGCCAGGAAGACCATAGGTAGCACGAACATTTATGGAAGATCAAGAGCTCCCAAACTATCAATTAATTTAAAATAAAATAAATTATCAAAATTTTGAAAATAATAATAATTTGACAAAAATCTCCTAAAATAATTTTGAAGCCCTGTCAATACCGGCTTTTTCAGCTAGTAGAATATGTTTTTACATGTCCCGGGCTCAATACTTTTTAATTTTTTAAATTAAATAAATAGGAAAAAAAATTCAAGACATTTATTTTTTAGTTACACCCTGTATATATAGATATAGATGTTTTCACTGAAGCGAATGATTTCAATCTTCTCCTGTATAAATGGAATCAGTTCGCATCCATGATTTCTAATATCTGTGTGTGTACTGTATGTATATATCTATTTCATTTCAACAAAATGATTTATTCTATATGATATACCTATTCTTGTTTAATGTCATCTTCAGAAGTGAGTATACGATGATCAACAAGAAGAGGGACTGTTTTATGCTACTTGCTGCTTGTACCAGTTGAAATGAAATTCAAACAACAACAACAACAACATAAACTTTGTTGTGTGCGCAAGGTTAACAAAAAGAACGATAGCAACAACTACAATAAGAAAATTTTTATTTCGACTATGTAATGACTATGGTGTACACAATGTTTCTTAAGTAACTACAATAAATTTACGAACGTAATTATCGCAAAGTTTAAAAAAAAAAGTTTGTACTACACATGGGGGCTTTACTCCTACGCTACCGAACAAGCTCTAGCAATTTCTGTAAGGTTTTTCATCGATAATTAACGCACACTATACACAATATTATGATCGCACAAGCGTGCATGTTTTTGTTGCGCTATTGTTTTAATGTGATATATCTGATGATTCCATAATAAATTCAAACAGATTTGTAGTGTTGAAAACGTCACCCAAAATGATTAATGTTTACCAATACTTTTAAATTGATATAAAATTGCAAACTATTCAATATTTCAAAATATGAAAAAATTGAATTTCAAAAAACGAATAAGATCCAAAAAGCGAATTACGTTTAAAAAAAATGTTGCCCTTTTAGGCAAAACACTTTAAACCCAATTTTTTAAGAAACTTGCGATTAAATTAGATCTTTAAAGTTTATTACTACATTGAATACACTCTGTATAAAAAGGTGCATTCACTCATTCCCCTCCTTTCTGGATACAATAATTGTTTTCATACATTATCTCGTTCTTGTTGGCTTTTGTCTAGTGCTTTTTTTTTGCGTACTTAATTGACTTTTGTCTTAATTTCTGTACCGTTTTTAATTTTTTATTTCGCTTTTCTTTTTATCACTTGAAACTGTGTTGTTTTCTTTTAAGCATTCAAAGTGATGGTATATATGAAAAACTATATATTAACCCTCTAACTACTATAAACATATTAATGCGGCTGACCTTGGCCGTATTACCAGTGCTATAACCACCTTCATATGATTGAACCTTTCGTGTATCTCACACTCGCTCAGGGAGGAATGCTAGTAATTTTTCAGCAGTTAATGGGTTAAATTAAGTTCGGTACAGTCCTTACTTTTTTAATTGGATATGTTTTTGTACCAGTTTGAGTCACTTCCTCCCGGTTTAATAGACATATGCTCATTGCATTGAATATCCATTACATGTGTTTTGTGATGGGGATTGTCTCAAACAAGCGATATCAAACAAATTTTATAAGTTGATTGATTGATTCATCTTGGGATCTAAACAGTATTGCACTTAGATCTTATGGTCCATTGTGCCCTCCTTCGACTTCAGTCCGACGAGATTCGCTTCTCCCATCTGTTGGCAATAGCCTGTAGCTTGCTTATCAGGTCTTCCCGAAGGTTTATATATTCGGGGTGAGATGCACCGAATATCTTGTATCTGTTGTAACCTAGAAGTTCACAGTCAAAGATAATGTGACTGGATGTTTATTACTCCTCGCCACACGTTCTGCACATAATGGACCCGTTATGGAGTCCCATTGTGTGCAGATGCTTCCGCAGGGAATAATGCCCGGTAATGAATCCGGTAACCCTCCGCAGTTGCATCTTGTTGAGCTTCAGTGCATCGACAGATAGCCTCTTTGCTGCACTCTGCAGCAGTTCCTTACCGAGATCTTGCCGCGGTATTGCCGCGGCATTTGGCCACTCGTTGATCACCTGTTTACATGCAGTCCTTGGAATTCCTAAGATAAGATCTGAGCCAATGAAGGGTATTCCGACTCCCTTCCTTGGTATTTTATATGTTTCAAAAGTAATTATTTCAAGCTTATTCAATGTAGACTCAGATTTCATGCTATGCGTGTGTAAATTAGTCGAGTGGAATGTACGGCTGAAACTTGTTTATCTGCTTTTAAGAGTTTATAGCCAAAAAATTGTCACTCAATTTAAGATACTCTTAAATGATGTCTTAGATGTCTTGATTCAACCAACAGTAAAAGAACATGTTCCAGAAATTTGAATAGAAATTTTACTCCAATCTGAGTCAACAAAATACAATTTCTCAACTGCCACAAAATAAATCTATAATATCGTGTCAACCCAAACATGAACGTTTTTTATCATTTGAATTTTTTTTTTACAACGGCATGCATGAAACCAATAAAAAACATTTTCATGACATAATGATATACCAGATTATCGCCTATACGGGAAAACAAATGAGGCCATCTTATTATAACAAGACTTATAACGAACAAAAACAATATACATAAAAAAAATACATAAGAGTAATGAAAATGTGTTATATTATACTTAAAAACACCTTTGGGAGATTTATGTTTACCTATGCGTTGCCATTGCTATTTTGTGTTTGCTACTTACTTAAACTCGAACATAAATTACTTAACTAATATTCAAAAAATAAAAAGGTAGTACCTACCTAAGGTTATATACAGACCGTTTTCAAAAGCATTTCTGATAGAGAATCAATGTTAAATAAATAAATAAAATATTTACTATAAAACCATACATACACATACTGAAACTGAAGGACTGGAATATTGGGAGACCATATTATAGGACCATTCTCCATTGACGGATCTTTAGATTCTCAAAAATATTTGAATTTGTTACCAGAGAATATTTTGCCAACTGTTAGAGCTCTTCCTAATTTAGACCTGGAATCTGTATGGTTCCAAAAAGATGGTGGCCCTATACACAATGCCATGATAGTAAGGTTGTTCCTGGAACAAACTTTCCAGGAACGTCTTATGAGTGGTTTTGGAACCTTCAAGTGGCCAGCCAGATCGCCAGATCTATCTCCTAACGATTTTTTTTTGTGGGGTTTTCTCAAAACACAAATCTATTCGCGGAATAGGCCTTAAAATTTGCAACAATTAAGGCAAAGAATTGTTGACAATTGTGCGAATATTTCTCCTCAAGTGCTAGAAAATATCCGGCTAGATTTCTACAAGCGACTTGGATATTTTTTAGCAAGTGATGGAGGAATATTCGAACCGTTGGTTTAACTTTTTTTTTTGTCAGAATTCTATTTTTCTCTCTTTTTGGGGTTTTATTTTTCTTTTAATTTGTGTGGATTGTTGTTAAATGTTATACCGTTAATAGAATACTACATTTATTTTCAAACATTCCACATACAAATAAAAAGGGATATTCAAAAAAGAATTTTCTGAATTGTTAGAAGTAATGGCTAAACTTAAGAAGGCAGCAATGAACATATTTAACTCACTGTCACTATATGTTAATGCGGTACAAAACAGTCCAGCAAGAATACACAACAGGCAAACTAAAGAGTACCCCCACTATTTGTATTTCTATACTAAGAATATTGTGTATAGTTATTATAGTAAATAATATTTCACATTGATTCTCTATTAGCAATGCTTTTCAACACACAAGGTATAATAAATATATATATATATATATATATATATATATATATATATATATATATATATATATAGGATAATTTAAATTTTGAACACTTTTTTTTTACAGTTTTTCATCATCATTTGTTTTATGTTTAATTTTTATTGCTGCCATACAGAGATAAATAAATTTTTGTTTTATTATTTTTTATTTTGTGCGTTTATTGTATTATCTTATTAGCTTTGTTTTCAAAATTTTTAATTTTCTTGTTTATTTTATTATTTTTGAAATATTTCAGGACGTTCATGCGTGAAACTTGCGTGAAAAGGGTGTTCATGCGTTAAGATTCAAATATTAATATTTGATATTTGGCAAGTTTTATCACGTAATTATCTTTCTTTAAAAATAAAAACTCTCATAAGGATTTATGGATATGGATATGGATGAATATTTGAATTTAGGTGTTCATAAAAAACTGAGACTTAATTGTATGCGTGTTTCAAGCTAAAAAGTAACTAAATAGTTTGTGAATGTATAAAATCGGACAATGCGCCCCCCCCCCCCCTAAACCGCAAGACACACAAATTTAAGGATGTTCCAAATGAAGGATGTAAAACTTCATATCCGTTCAAATATTATCTGTTGTATTAAAGCAAATACTCGACAGAATTTAAAAAAAAAAAACAAGTGAAAATAACAACTAACTGAGTTGTTTAAATACCCGATATAAATTGAGTTTATGAAAAGGAAAATCACAAAAATTGAACAAAATTTTTTTGTCCCCGCTTTTTATATAAACTTCGTTATAAGCTAATTTGGACCTAACGAAATCAATGGGGTTGGTTAAAATACGATACGATAAACGGTTTTCAATAGATCTGACCCATCGTGCCAAAATTCAAAACTGTATGAATTGAGAAGGGAAAATTTTGAAATATGTTGGTCAGACGTCAAAATGAACCTGATTTTCGTTCTGTTTGTGTTTTTTCGCATTTTTTCCAAGGGGTACCCCCTTCAAAAAATCGGAAAAATTGAACAAAATTTTTGTGTCCCCGATTTTTATATAAACTTCGTTATAAGCCAATTTGGACCAAGCGAAATCGATGGCGATGATTAAAATATGATACGATTAACGGTTTTCAAAAGATCAGACCCATCGTGCTAAAATTCAAAACTGTATGAATTGCGAAAGGAAAATTTTGAAATATGTTGGTCAGACGTTAAAATGAACCTGGTTTTCGTTTTGTTTGGGTCAAAATTACCCTAGAAATTGATTATTATTAAAAACGAGAGCAAAAATTTTCTTCATTTTTTTCGCATTTTTTCCAAGGGCCCCTTAAAAAATCGCAAAAATTGAACAAAATTTTTGTGTCCCCGATTTTTATATAAACTTCGTTATAAGCTAATTTGGATCTAGCGAAATTGATGGCGTTAATTAAAATATGATACGATTAACGGTTTTCAAGAGATCAAACCCCTCGTTCTAAACTTCAAAACTATATGAATTGCGAAGGGAAAATTTTTAAATGTTTTGGTCAGACGTTAAAATGAATCTGATTTTCGTTCTGTTTGGGTCAAAATTATCCTAGAAATTGATTATTATTAAAACCGAGAACAAAAATTTTCTTCACTTTTTTCGCATTTTTTCCAAGGGGTACCCCTTAAAAAAATCGCAAAAATTGAACAAAAAATTTTTGTCCTCGATTTTGATGTAAACTTGGTTTTAAGCTAATTTAGACCTAGCGAAACCGATGGCGTTGGATAAATTTCCAATAGTGATAATAAAATCCAAATTGTTATAAAATTATGATTTTTCAGCGCTGGTTACGATTATATTTTTCTGATTCAATTCCGTTACAAAACACTTTTACTTTTTTATCAAAAAAATCAAATTACAACAGAAAGCAAATTTTTTTTAAATGATAAATATTAATAATAAATCATTAATTCACTTTGTTAATAGCCCAAATACCCGGTACATACTGGGCTTATGAAAAAATGTTTCAAACAAGAGTTCTTTATTTTTTTTAATCGAACATTTTATTTCTTTTAATTTTTAATTAATTACTTTTACTGATAAGTTTTGCCAAAATTTCAGCTCTAACATCTGTACTTTTATCGGATTTTAAAGCAATGCATTCAGTTGGTTGTTATTTTGACTTGTTTCGTGTTGCATTTTTACGAAATTACGTACTCAATTGTTAAACTAATAACAATTTGAAAGGAGAAGAGAGTGCAGACATAATATCATTGACTTTTTTCCGGATTATCCTAGTCAAAATATATAAAAACGTCGAATAGTAGAATAAGATTTTTATGACACTAGTTATTTACTAAAATTAATTAAAAATATAACAATTTAAAAAAAAAAATTTAATGGAAAAATCAATTTAAAACCAAATGAAAGCTCACTTGTTAAATAAAAAATAAAAATAATCTGAATAAAATTAAAAGGAAATCAATTATTGTTGTTCAAATAAATTAAAAGATAAACGACCCTTAACAATCATTAGCTCTTCTATTTATTATTTTATCGGAATTGTTTTTGAAGTGTAAATGACAATTTAACAATAATCTGTACGTTTGTTCACTGCCGTTATCCAGTTTTTTTATGTTTTCTTTCATTATTATTCTATTTTTTAAAACAATTTTATTCATTTTGGATTATGCGTCTAAATTTATTTTTTATTTTGCGAGCGAAGCAAACACATAGTACATTATAATGTAGTAAAAATAAACAATAAAGCAATGGAATCTCTAAGATTATTCGCATACAGCTGAAAATTTAAATCACCATTTCGAATGGCATATCTATAGTCCCCATTTAACTGGCTGCTGTTAAAATTTTTATTCAACGCCAAACAAGTGAATTTGGATTTTTCGCAAATATTTTTTTATCGGAACCTTAAACAAATAAAATTGTTTTTTAATAATAATTCAACATGTAAAGTTCGCTACGGAATCCTTAAAACAAGAAATAATTAATAAAAAAGCTTGGTTTTAGACCGATCCAAAATAATTGGAATTATCGCTAGACTCATTTTTAAATGAACAAGAGAAATTAACAACAAACTGAGTGAATTGATTAAATACCTGATATATTAAGTGGAAATTATATATGTTTTGGGTGAACTTGAGGCGAAACTATTCAGTTTAGGAATGAAAGTTTTAAACAAAAGTTATTTTTTAAAAAGGAACATTTTTTGTCTAATTATTGTTCTATCTCTTACGGTTTCAACGATGGATACAACCCCTCACAAGGTCCATTTCTGGTAGTCCATTTCCGCATGTCCACCTGCCTTTTCATCTGCCTGTTCGTTCGCCCGCGTGTTTGTAGACTCAATAACTCAAAAACGAAAAGAGGTAACGAGCTGAATTTGTGTGTATGTGTGTGTGTTTTCTAAAATTTGACCAAAATGTTCCTTTGTTAAAAATTATCAATCTTTGTTTGAATCTTTTTTTCATAAACTGTATAGCTTTTCCATAATTTCAGCTCAAAAACTTAAATAATTAGTTCACTTATTGATCATGAACTCAGTATATACCGGGTATTTTTTTATTATTACTATTTTATCTTTTGACAAATAAGTTATTTAAGCAATCACGTCACACAATCATCGATAGTTCGAACACTGGATTATTGTTAATAATATATTAATAAATAAGTTTATTTAAATATAAATATATTCTTATTGTTGATGTTACACAATTTAATTTAATAACTTTACTAACGAACTTAGTATAATCGTAACAAATCAATTTTGCTATTTTAAGAATACGTCAATTATTTTCCATAGTATGCTGCTGCTTAATCATACGACACTACACTCAGAAAACTAATTATAAAATAGTGTTAGTAAAATTTGTGTTCAAAAAAGAGGAAACAAAATTAAGTGTTAACTGATCAAATATTGACTTAAACACTGTAAAATACTTATGTGATTGTGTGTAGTATATACGAGTATAGTTCATGTTTTTCATTTTATATTTCTTTAAATTTCATTTCAATTCAATTTTTTTTAAACAAAACTCAATCACTGAATTATCGTATGTAAATCAAGTGAATAAGGTAGAGAATATGCGAGAACGTATGTATTTTACCAACCCACCTTCATCCAGACATAAAAACGAGTATTCGCGTAGATCGGTATGTTGATTTAAGTAAATTGTCAATGTATGTTTCTATTTACTTTTGTCAATTTTTATTTTATTTCAAATTTGATTCTTTCTGTGTTTTTTTTATTTATTTATTTATATAATTTTTTGTCCATGATTTTTTATTACAAGACTTGACAAAATTTTAACAGTATATAATTTTTAAATTTTCTATACACTGTTGTGTTGAAAATTATTAAAATAATTTTTAGTATCTCAACACATTATTGAAAGAAAACTATGTTGGAAAATATTTAAGAGAAAATATTTTTCTCCTTAAGAAAGGAGTTTTTTTATTTATAATTACAGAAAGAAAATAATAAGATCTAGTTTTAATATATTTTTTTGATCTTTAAAACAAAGTTTTTGTTTTTCTTAATCAAAAATCAAATACAAGTTGAGACGAGGCAGTAAGCTTACTGAAGTACATAAACAGTTACTATGTATATAAATTCTGAATTGGTAAGGGGCCGCGAGTGCTAAATCATCACAAGAGGAGTGTTGTATTGGTTCGTATCTCAGCCGAATCCATATTTAATAAGTTTTATTAATTATTGGTTCCTCTAAATACGTCCATGGTTGTTGAGAAACTATTTTCTTCTAGATGAATCTGTACATAAATATGTTTCCAAAAACAATATTTTCTAAACTGTCAACAACCATGTTTCTAGAAAAGTCTATGATGAGTATAAAAGCAGCGGCACTCGCCAGTTCAGAATAAGTTCTAAATGAACAGTTGTTGAGTTTTGAGATAAACATTTGTTCGATTATCATCAGTTTTAAAATTGGCATTGTTAGGTTAAAACCTAAGTTATAAATTAAACATTGTTGGATTAACAGTCAGTTTAAAAGTAAAATTTGTTCAGTAAAATTAACAGCTGTAAATTGTTGTATTAGAAAGAGATAGAGACTCATTTAAATTATGGAAATTAAAAAAAATTGAATTTCTTATTTTTTTTTAAATAATTTCCAATCAGGTTTGAATATCATAAAGTTTTTGTTTCAATAAATTTTTTTCTAAAGTGCGTGATGTCCAATTGATATAGATTTAGTAAACTTATACTAATATTTTGTGTTTTTTAGTGTGTTTCGAGTATCGGAATTTGTTGTAGGTTCTACAGCGCTCGTTTAAAGGCTAAAGAGAGTCAAGATACCGCGACAATACAAAGTAAAACATGAATGAAAGTTTATACAAACATTGTTTTTGACATATTTTCAATATTACTCTTCGGATTAATTTTTTCCGCTCGTAAAAGTATAAATTAAACGTCCAGAATCAATATAATTTGTCTAAATACGAGCTGTCTAGGCAGCCTAACTATCCTTATTCGATAGTTGGTTATTCGTAATATGTGACGACGTTTTATAACCGATTTTTCCATATCATATATTGTGTAATTTTGAACCCGACTGTAAGTACTAAACAAGTACCTAAAACGTAGTACCCTATAACAACTATCTTAACATAACTTTTCTTGTAATATATAAATTTTTTTTTCTGTTCTACCTATTTTTCTAAATGAGAATAATAAACAACTTGTTCTTCTTTTTTTTTAAATTTACAAAGAACAGAATATATAAAATATCATCCAGTGTAGTTAGTCAGTTCCTCAATTCTTCACAACAAACACACACAGTACCTATATAACAATGTTTTATCTCAGTGTTTACACTTCATATATTTTATTATATCAAATTTTATTTATATTTTTCATTTTATTATTATTCTAAGTATAAAATACATATATATATATATATATATATATATATTCAGTACACAAAAATTTATGCATTTTGATATTATTACCTACTCGTTAATGATTGCAATAAGTATTGTACTTTTATTATGTTTTCTCTTGATTATGTAATATTATTACACATCGAATGAATACCTGAATTAAATATTCTACTATAATATTTGCGGTTATTTTTGTCATGTTTACTAAACGATTTTATTCATAAATAATGACTAATAAAATTTTATTATATAAAAATAGTCATAACCGGTTTTAAAAAGCATGTACACTACAAATAAAAAAAAAAATTTTAATATTCGTATTCATAAATATACCCGGTATATAATAGGTACCAAGATATATTTAGTTTAGTCCCAACTTTGTAACGGTTGAAAATATTCATCACAGAAAAAAATATTTGGTAGAGGTGTTCAAAATTGATCTTATTAGGCTATTTCCGTAAACTTTTCCATCCGTCCGTAAACACGATAACTCAAATACGAAAAGAGATAGCGAGCTAATCTTTCGTATGTGTGTTCTAGAGCTCAGTAAGATCAAGCTCGTGAATAGGAAAAATCGAACCATGTTTGTACAAAATGGACAAAACAATGTATCTTTGAAACCGTAGAGATAGAACAAAAAAATTATTAAAAAAATGTTTCTTTTTTTACAACTATTTTTCATAAATTCAGTATATACATGGTATTAGCAATTAGAATAGCAATTAACTCAGTTAGTTGTTATTTTTACTCGTTTTTTGAACAGAGAGCTTCAATAGTGAATCAATTCCTTCAATATTGAATCATAAATTTCGTTCTATAATTAATGAATGCAAAAAGGATCTACACTAGCTGTTTAGCGAATTTCCTGAAAGGAAATAGAGCTATTGGTCCCGTACCGAAGTCAAAATTTCGCAAAAATTTTTTCAAATGGCCATCGATCCTACCTAGTAGATGTCAAAAATCACCATCTGTAAATTTATATATATATATATATATATATATATATATATATATATATATATATATCTATGGACATATATATATATATGTGTCTGTAATCACTCTAGTGGCCACAGTTTTCATTTTATCGGAATGAAATTTGGTATTTGAGGAGCTTTTGGTATTCAAAAGGTCAAGTTCGGGTAAAATTAATGGGTAAAATTGGACAAGGGGAAAGGGGGGTTTAGAGGAAGGGGGAAACACAAAATTTGACATCTCACTTAATCTTCGAAAAATTTATAAGATGTAAAGTTTTAGGTATTAAATTTTACTGTAGTTTTGTTTTCTATCATTTTTTCTGTTACACAAATATTTACAGAAATATATTGACGGTTGAAGATTGATAAGGTGATGAATTGTAGCAAAATTGATTTTCTACAACTTTGTTCCTTATGCGTTTTTCGATTGTTCTAATATTAAGAGAGATATTTTATATTTTTGAGAGATATTTTGTATTTTCTTCTTCTTTATACTACAAATAATTATTCTAGGAATTGGGGCAAAATTTGAAATTTAATTTCCATAAACCTAGAGATATTTTTGATTATTTTAATAATCTTTATGCGTAGGTAACATAGAATCTATACAGTTTACATAGAAGTCAATGGATTATATATATATATATATATATATATATATATATATATATATATATATATATATATATATATTAGCAATAGATACATAAAAGAAAAAAACTATAAATTACTTTGTTTGCTTTACGAAGAGAATGCTAAAACATAATACTTTGGCATCATAATTGTGTGTAAACATTTTTACGCTTGGTTTTTTAATGACAAAAAGGCATTAAGAAGTTTACTTGCTCTCTCTATAAGCATATTTATTCATTATTATTAATTTAAAGTATATTCTATAGAGTGTTCGTAATAATGATGTTATGCAATAATGAATGATAGATTTCTTGGTGCACAATTAGAGTATGTAAGCAAGAACTATAATTGTTCTATATTTTTGAGTTGCATTGAATTAGTATACAAGTAATACTTGGAAACAGGCATTCCTTCGACTATTTGTATCATTAACCTTGTATCATTAGTTTTTGAAAATAATATCTCGTTCCGCTAAAATATAGGAAAACCAATCGATTGTCATATTGGGTTAATCATAATCAGTTAAAACACGCTAGTTGTTTCGTTTAGCAGTTTTTTTTTTTTAAACGAGTAACGTTTTGTTAAACGAAAATATTACGTCAAGCCAGGATCTAATAAAGTTATATTAGAAAGTTATATTAGATTGAAGTGGTCGATTTACTAAATATAAATATTTTAATATTTCCGTAACTGTATATTTACAGTACGATAATAAAATTTATTTAACATGTTATATGTTTGATACGGATCTATGAAAACCTAGCTCTAAGGTGGATTTGTCTCTAAGTGTTACATTTTTATGTTTGACTCATGAGATCTACTTAGAAATGTCGATCAACTTGCCAGTAATTGTTTTTTTATTATCTGAATTATTTTCGTAATGTTTTAATGGTAGGACGTCTAAACAAGTTTAAGTGAAATTGTTTCACTGGAACATCGCCAATAACTGTAAGTATCTTAAGAAAAAGGATTTTCATTAAAAGTTTTTTTCAATTAAAACACACAGTTGCTTGGTATCTTTCACATGTCTTACTTCATTTCAAAAAATAATTATAATTATTATAATTATAAGTGATGATTCATGATATAGCCATTTGTTAATTCATGGCGACACAAAAAAATCGTTTTTAAAAATTAGAGAGCATAAAATTTGAATTATTTCTGTAAATATTATTGTTACTGACAAATTGGTCAGTAGATAAGTTTGTGTTTCTCCCTCTCTCTAAACCCCAGTCCCCTCCCTCGACTGAATTGACGTTTATATGCTTCGATTAACATCTCTACGAGATCGCTATTATTTTTAGTTTTCAAGATTTCAAGCACATTTCGTCTACGGCTTACGAACGTTCGCACTCATACAAAAACGTCTTCTCAAAAATGATATAAATATACTCATGTGACTCCAAAAGGTTGGAGGTTGGTAATAATCTTGATTTTGAATTACCGATAACAATAATTTCGAAAATATTGGAACGTTAATAGTAACTTGCAGCAATTAATTTAACATTCACATAATTTTCACATGATTTTTTTATATTTATTTATATAGTATTATTGCTTTTTTCAGTGAATTTTCATATTTACTGAAACCACATAATCTAATAAGTTTAAAAAAAAATTTCCTTAAATTTTTATGATGTTTTGTTTTGTTTATTATTATTATTATTATTTTTTTTTTTTTTTTTTTAAATTTGTGTTTCAAATAAATTCTACTAAAAAAATACCACCAATCTTCTCAAATAAATCCTATAATTTAGTTATATATATATATAAAAAAAAAAATTTAACAAATTACAAACTAAAACAAAATAACAATATACATACAAACAAAACAACAATGTAACCAACCGTAGCATTTTATTTTTCCCAAAAGTATACAAAACAGATAATATAAACGTATATACGCATTAAATAAAATACGTAATGTAAATAAGTACGTACTCAGTTCGCATCGAAATAAACAAATAATATATACATATATATATATATATATATATATATATATATATATATATATATATATATATATATATATATATATATATATATATATATATAAATACTAAAAGAAGAAGAATAAGATACAAATTATAGAATAAAAGAAACAAGACCAAAAATACAATATAAGTATTTTAAAATTCTTCTATACTCTAAAACCAAGTAATATTATTTTATTCACACACAAAGACATTATATTATAAAAAGAAGTACCAGAGTACCAAGACAAATAAGTCATTTAAATGGGATATAAACATGATACGTACATATACTGTGAGCATTAATTTTTGGTTTGCATTTATACAGGACTTAGATAGATAGATTGTAAAAGAACTTATTAAAGAAGTATTAACTTATAAAAGAAGTATTGTCCCTGAATAAAAAAATTATTGTTTCCTTTACAGACGTTTTTCCGACTAGAAATGCATCCAAATATGTGCTTGATCTTCTGGACAAAAGTAACATTTTAAACAGACTTGATAAAGTAGATATTTTAGAACTAAAACTGGATTTTTATGACATTTTAGTGATTAGTGTACTTAATTAGTATACGAAATATTAGTATATAATTCCTACTTTGTGTCTACCATTAAGTAGACATAATTTGTGAGTTTCTCTTGTTATAACTCAATTTATAGTTCTGTCAGAACTGATCATAGAAAAACTTAGAATGCCATATAAAACCTAGTACAAAGCTTTTTATCAGATATGAATGTAATAGATAATCACCTGTATATTCATATATATACATAATATTTATTTCCTATGTGTACAATGTAATTAGCAATTAAGTCAACAAACAAAAATAAATTTTGTTCATTGCATTATAAAAACCAACAAACGTAAATATATACACAAAATATTTTCTTTTATTTATAAAAATTTGAATTCAATCCGTCCATCTACCTACCTATTCTTTTTACTCTTAGTTTTTACTCTTGTTATTCGGTATTCTGTTTACATATTTCATCAATTGTTTGGTAGACACAAAAGTCAAAATTCATTTATTTGTTCTAATTATAAAACAAAACGTTATCTGGATACTGTCTTACTTCTAATGCGTAATGAATTTATGCATATACTTTCTGATTATAAGAGACCACAATTAAATTAAATATTTTAATCCAATATTTTTATCTTTATACACCGACTACAACGTGGAATGAAGAGATTTGATGCTCAAAATCTGCACAGTTTTTTTCACTAGATTATTATGTATTGAGACTAAAAAATTATGACCAATATGTCAGTGAGTATGCGTAAATAAACCGGAGTGTCTATCTGTCTGATATCTTGGCAACGAATATACCTGTAGAATATTGATAAAGTTGTGGATTATTAGAATCTGCAACAATTGATTCAATCCTCCGCACGATAAAAACAACTGAGAAAATGGCCAATAAACGTAGTTAATTCATCTACGCAACAGGTTTGAATTACGGCAAACCGAAGGAATCGGTTCTTTTAACTACACAGCGTATTTGCTATAATTCTATTCATCAAATATATACGGTATTGAAATTAAATGAAAACATTTTATTGGATGTAGCAAATATCGTTTTATTTCATGTAGTTTTGCTTCACTTATACGTAATTACTAACAAATTCCCTATCCCATTGGTTTACGACTTAAATAAGTCACTGATCTCTATACTATCTCTGTCTGCAGAGATCTGTTTCAGTAATATGTCTGACTACATGGTGTTTGCTCACTAGAATCTTCGATCATAACTACATGTTATGATAGTTGCGTACCTATCTATGCAACCCATTAAAATGGAACATTACACTAGCAAGAGTATTTTATTTTAAATCGATTACTAATATTTTCAGAATATTTTAAATTTATCTACGTATTATTTAATTGTTAACACACAATTTAATAATAATTATTTGTTTTGTACTCTTAATTCGGTAATAAGAACATAACACTGCGCCGTGTAGTTAGATAGATAGATTGTAGCGGCTGCCCTGGACGGGCTACACTTCGACCATAAGGTTTATTGTGATGCATAAGGATGTGAGGATGTGAGTGGAGTGGAAAGAATTTTGTGTGTAGGCTAGGAATTGGTAGGTTGTGCGGCTGCAGCCGACTCTGATAGGGACTATGCTGATATTCATCTGGAGTTCGTAAAGGAAACTGCAGAAGACCTTCACAAGCTTAACCAGTTACTTCGTTATTTATTCAATTTACTCAATTAACCGCCCCCTTTTTATACCTAGTATATTTGTAAATATACAAGGTATATTAAGTTATGTTCCGACATTGTAACGCTTGAAAATATTGATCGCAGAAAAAAAATTTGTTATAGGTGTTCATAAAATTATTTAATTAGTCAATTTCCGCATGTCCTTGCGCCTGTCTGTCTGTCTGTCTGTCTGTCCGTGAACACGATAACTCCAGAACGAACAGAAATTACGAACTGAAATTTTTTTATGTGTTCTGGAGCAAAAAAGTAAGGTCAAATTCGTTAATAGGCAAAATCGGGCCATGTTTGGTCAAAATGGGCAAAACTGCCTATCTTTGAAACCGTAAAAGATATAACAAAAATTTAATAACAAAAACTCTTCTTCTTTTTAAAATAAACAACTTTTGTTTGATAAATTTTGCTATAACCTCAGTATATACTGGGTATTTAAACAGTTAACCCAGTTAATTGTTATATTACTTGTTTTTCTTAATGAACGACAAACTACCGATGTCGGGATTCGAACCCATAACCTTCCAGTTCCAAGTAGACATAACGCCTCAGACATAACGCCTAAGACCGCTCGTCTACTTGGACCCTTGCCGTGTAGTTAACTCAACAAAAAATTATTTCATTCTGTGTCTTTATTTGTTGCCCTATCGTAGAAAATTTATTAGTTGCCCTATTGTGTATCACTTAACAAATATATACAAACTGGCCCACCAATAATAATCAAACGAGTGATAACTTTCCACATATACACAAACCGAACCACCAAACAACAAATGGATAAATAATTCTGTAAACTAATGTTATATTCAAACAAAGTATAATTACAATCATAACTGCACAAATCCAAAACCATAAAATATTAAAATGTTTTATCTAATACTTTCAACTACATATTTTCATTATGTTATTTGTTTTTCAGCCAATCAGAAAGTTAACTTGAATAATTTTTATCTACCCAAACAAAACCGTGTTTTGTGTGCTATGTAGTGCTGGCTGCTTGTAGTCCATAGCATGTAATAAAATATGAATTTATATACTTTTTTATTTTTTTATATTTTATTTTAATCTATTATTATTATTTTAATGATTTTTTAATTACTTTTCTCCGTTTTTTTTTTTTTTATACTTATTATGAGTGTTGTATTTGAAACATGCTCCTGTATGTTCAGTATAATTATTAATGCCATATTTTGGTATGTGATTACGGACTTGTAAGAGCTATAATTTTTTTTTATATTAAAAATATAAAACGAAAATTATAATAAATATTGTACATGATTTTCTATTACGTTTTGATTGACGTGAAAATATACGATCGATTTACTGTTTGGTATTCAAATTTACGATTATTTCAATTAATATTAGGGATGCGACTATTATAAACTAAACGTGATGTACATTTTCCAAATATTTCGATCCATACAGTCTTTGAAGAAATAGTAGTTGGTATTCTTTCAAAATGAGTTTTCTTGAAAAAAGTCTTTCATTAACCAAACAGATTGGGCCCACGAAAGATATATACAAAATTGCGAATTAATAAATTGCAAAGTATCAAAATAATATGCTCGCATAAAGTGCTATAAAGAACATCAATATTAACTGGACTGGAAATAAAAATACGATTAATTGTTCGATACATATTTGATTTCTTTTAAGAATATAAATTTCGATGGAAAGTTGAAATTAAGAAAACTTGAGCGAAGTAAAAGCAAAATTAACTTCAATCGTACTTTTGTGTCCTTTTTGTCGTTCGTCTCGTGTCAAACCTGTTTGGTTATTAAAAAAATGTCAATACACATATTAATATATATATATATATATATATATATATATATATATATATATATATATATATATATATATATATATATATATATATATATATATAGGATGATCTGAAATTCATTCAAGAAAACTATACCATGGTGTAGAGCTGGAAAAAACAAAAAAAAAATCAATTGAGTTTTTGGATTTAACGCTTAGTTTTTGAGATATTATTAATTAAATATTAAAAATAAATTCAACCAATCACATTTGCATTTTTAAATTTCTGCGGGTGTTCAATGTAGCAACAACTTAGCAAATTAGCATTGTTAGCATGATAAACGGTGGCCGCCCTACTCCACATCACAGATCGCATAGTGTAAGGAGGTGGGGCGATATATAAATGTAATAATAATAATAAATAATAATAAGTATAGCGACGCCCACAAAATGGTTGAATTTATGAATGTTTAATTAATTTTATCTCAAAAACTAAGCGTCAAATCGAAAAACTTTATTATATTTTTTTGTGTGTTTTTTCTAGCTCTACTTATATATGTATATATATATGTCTTAACTTTGACTCTAGTAGTTCAAGATGATTTGGATTATTAAAATAATTGAATATGAAATAATAAGATAGATAAAAAATTTGTCATTCACATTTGCTCAGGTTATGAATCATATAGTGCAATCTCTAAGTGTATTATCTTATATTTTTCATACTGAAAAAGTTGTACTAATCGAAAAGAAAACCCAAAACTTAACATCCACATAATCATAATATATGAAATTGAGATATAATTTGTTAAACATTATGGTATTATAGGTTCGTACAAAAAAAACACTTGAACAAATCTGCATAAGTGTGATGTTAAAATCATAGGTACGAATACAACGTCAGACCTAGTTTATTGTATAAAATGTTTTGCAAATATAAGGTGATATCTTCCTGTAGATTTGCTGCTGATGAAGTCGGAAGTATATGTCGTTGCACCGGGACTTGCAGCATTTTAAGATAAGATAATACACGTTAGACATTATACTGTATAATTCATCTAAACTGAGCCCATCTGAATGAAAAATTATTTATCTATCTTATTATTTCATATTCAGTTATTTTGATAATCCAAATCATCTTGAACCACTAGAATCAAAGTTAAAACATTAACCGAAATTTAAATTTACTTCTAGAATTCCAACATATTTCTTTTTAAAAGGCATTTATCTGAGTAAACTTTCTCAAATTGCATGCATTATATACGCATTAATTATCTATTAATGCGTACATGCATTAATAGATTAATTTTTATAAGCTTCAAATGGGTGTTCAATAAGAATGATAGGATTTGATTTGCGTGTGGTTTAATTTAATCAAAGACGGAACTCATGAACAGCTGTTTTATTCTAGTCAACATAAACCGGTTCAATAACAGTAACAATACGCTGTAAGATATAAAAGAAGAATTGGTCCTTGTATTAAATTAATTGGTAAAATAGGTGCCGGATCACAGTGGTTTCGAAGGAAACGAAAAAGCGGATGCCTTATCAAAGAAACTTCATAGACCCAGAGCCTATTTTAGGAATTCCAAGGACGACATGTAAACAGGTGATCAACGAGTGGTCAAATGCTAAACACCGTGATCACTAGGAAAAAATACCGCGACAGGAGCTTGGTACTTACTGCTTCAGAATGCAACCAAGAGGTTATCTCTCGATGCACTGAAGCTGAACTGGATGCAATTGCAGATTACCGAGTGTATTACCGAACATTACCCCCTGCGGAGCATCTGCATACAACGGGACTTCATAACGGGTCCATTGTTAGTAGATTGTGTGGCGAGGAGGAAAAAAAATCCAGCCCCATTATCTTTGACTGTGAACCTCTAGGTTACAGCTGATACAAGATATTCGATGCATCTCACCCCGAATATTTGAACCTTCGAGGAGACCTGATATGCATGCTTTTGGCTATTGTCAACATATGGGAGAAACAAATCTCGTCGGACTAAAGTAGAAGGGGGAGCACAATGGACCATAAGGTCTAAGTGCAATACTTTTTAGACCTCAAGTATCTATCTAACTGTCTATCAAATTGGTAAAATAAGGCTGCACTGAGAGAATGTTGGCCACTACTATCTTTCGAGAGTGACATCCTTTTTTCAATCAATAATTCAAAAATAACTCAAAAACAAAAAAAGATAACGTGCAGACATTTTGTTTTGAAACAATTTTTCATAAACCGAATAGTTTTGCAGACAATTCCAACTCACACAAGTGCAACTACTATCGTTTCAAAAGGCACATATATATAACACCTTCATACACTACTTTCTATTTTTATGCATCAGTGCGTGTGTACAAAGTAAAACAAACTGTTCACGCATTGCAAATGAAGTCAGTATATACATGGTATTTAAGCAGTTATTCAATTACACTCACAAAATTCGTAATATGCTCTATTTCTTCTATATAACTAATCTGAATAAAGTAATATGTTTTTAGACTTCATAGCGATTGCCTAAACGGTGCACCTTTGATCACAATTTATTTAACAGCTGTTAATTTTTTTATGAATTCAATGTACATTAACACGTACATAATACACATGTAAACAATCCATCCCATCGTTATATCACTCTATATTATCATCAGAATCAAATTCCTTCATGCGAATAGATCTATGTATTTAGATGTTAAATACGAAGAAAGCACTGAGAGAGTGCTTGCTGCACATACAACAACATATTATGACGCGAAAACATAAAAGGGCTGACTGTATGTTCGTATCTATAACCTATCTATTATAGCAGATACATTAATATTTTCATATGATGTTAAAGGGTATGAGGTTATGTTGTGCATTCTAACCTATATGTTTGCATGGTGTAATATGAAACCAATGAATCGCAAATGTTGTGATAGCGAATGTGTTTGGTGTATAACACCTCTTGGAAGATAGATTCATGTAATTTATGGTTTAGTAATCTTCATTGCAATTAGGAAATATTATTTTGATAATAATTTTTGTAAAAAGAAAAACTGTAAATTATATATAATAGTTCTATAAAAATTGGAAATTTTTAATAGCTCTTTGTACGTGACATTAGCAAACTCAATCTAAAGGCCTGGTTACACGGTGCAAGCTAGCGTGCGAGCTGACGGGGCCAGTTACTGCAGTGCAGCTTCTTGCACCGTATGACCAGTCAGTAGCTGGCATCCGAGTAACTACAACATTTTTTGTTTTTACTCGCCACTCGCATGCGACTCGGACGTCAACTCGCAGGTTTTTAATGAAATGACAGTAGCTCGAATGCTCAGGCACACTCCGGGTGCATTCTATGCTGCTTAACGTGTTTATCTTGTTTCGATAGACAAATTGACAGCGGATAGTTGGCGCAAAATTTAAAATTTATAGACCAATACAAGGATCGAACCAACTTATGGAATTGTTTCTTATGGAATTGTTTGGATCCTAACTATAAAAACTATTTTCATTATATAGCGCTTTAAATATTATATGTGTTTCCCCTTTCCTTTGCATCCAATTACTGACCCAAATACTTCTTTTTTTCTTCCTTTTTTGTATAGCACTTTGATCGCAGTCTTCGATCGAGCAGCTTTGGATTTTAATCTCCAAAACAGTATTGGGCTATTAACAGACACGTGGCACCACAAAATCGTAAGAGATAGTCTTATCGTGGAACAGCTTTGTTATTTTCGTGTATGGGGTCTCATAAAAGATTTTGGACCAGTAAAGTTATAAATATGAACTCGCTCTGCTCGCAAGGGGGTTTTCCACCTTAATCCCTGGAGTGGCCTTCGGCCTTCACTCCGACTCATTGACATAATGCAGAAAAACCGCACCCTAGCATGAATAGAAGTAAAATAGTAATTTTGAAGTGTTTTTCTAATTTAGGAGGGGGGGGGGGGTGAAGTTAATCCGTGTCGATTGAAAAACAACGTATCCTTCTAGCATGTATAGAAGTGGTTTAGAATTTGACGAAGTGAGTGAGTCAGTCAGTGAGTGAGTTAAACAAAGGGCTGTATATATTGTAGGACACGTGAACATTTTTACATGAAGGTTTCTTCATGTAACAGGTTACATGAAGAAAAATATGATGCCCACAATATTTTCGGAAAAAAATTTTAAATTAAAAAAACTTATCTGACTACTGGCTTGCTTATATTTTCATACTGTAAATTTTGTACCGATAATAATAATTTGTACTAACGATAACAATTTTTGTAGTAAATAAAAAAACATCCCACATGTATTTTAAAATATCTATTGAAATAATCTTAAAAAGAATAAATACAAAAATAAAATGTTAATAACTTACAACATCGAACAAAGTGTAGTATGAAGTTACAAAATAAACATTAAAATGTGGTTGAAAAGATTAAAACAACATAAAATATACAAATAAACATTAAAAAGAAGTCAAATAAATAATGCAAAAAAATGAACGAGTAAAAGGAGATAGCGTCTTATCAGCCAGAAATAGATATTATTACAAATAAAATATACTTGGTGAAGCAGCCATAATACACCCACGCAGAAAGATGAGGATTAATAACGTAGATGTTCTTGCCACTTTGTGGCTATACCATGCAAATTTGCAACTCGGCTATTGTTAGCCAGGCTTCGAGTGACAAATCCATAGAATGCATCAAAGTTTTTACTGAATCATCATTATAATTCCTGGGGCACCCTCAGACAATACCAAAAGGCTAGGATGAAGAATATCGCGTACGGTCATTTGTTTTCTGTTTGTTATCCAGACAGCAACCGGGTGTAAAAGTGCAGTAGAATCGAGACGATCTTGAACATTTTTTTCAAGTAGTTGAAATGCGGACGCGTGGAGAATACAGTTCAATATAATTGATAATTTTGCGTTGGCGTTACTACAATACAGCATGTCACAGTTCCCTAATCGTGTTATTTAACGGGTTAACGAAT
Source organism: Nineta flava (assembly GCA_963920215.1). NCBI lineage: Eukaryota > Metazoa > Arthropoda > Insecta > Neuroptera > Chrysopidae > Nineta > Nineta flava. Next base: position 86,312,862 of record OY986041.1, on the reverse strand, counting down.
CGAGTCTTATGAAACAGAAACCGATTGTTGCTTTATCGAATGTACCCACAATTTAACAAAAGGTTTCCGATTAAGAGAACATTCTTAGCAGTATTCTATTATAGCGTAACGTCACATATAAACAATTGTAAATAGCTCCAAAACAAAAATACGGTCCGGCGATTGTCCAGAAAGATGATGAGGATAGGAGTATGAATATGCCTGTACGCATCAATTAAAGCTAACACGAATTGTTCTGTTTGGATGGTGATATGCATTTCTAATATGTGCCTACTAGCTATTCTTCGCCGTTAAGCCCAGTCAATTTTTCAGTGAGCTATTCAAATAACTTTTTTGAGAATTTTCTTCAAATGAACCACCTTGATTGAATACATAATTGTATACAATCAACGGTAATCCTACAGGTTAGCGGTGTAAATGCATCAACCACAGTGCTTATGTTTGCATAATGTGCAAACATATCTTTCGATGGGTTTTGTACACATATATCAATGGCTGAGGTTGAACGCATGTTTAACGACAAAGCCTACAAGAACATTGTAAGATATTTGGCCAAGTGGCGAGAAATGAGTCCTTTATACCTTTTGCGTTCTGTTTGATCGATCGAATGACTTAGTTTGTGCTACAGTCGCCTTCTTCTAAAACAATTATCAATATTTGCCCTTTGATAGACTAGTTAGAGGAATACACTTCCTGGCGATATGTATATAATCTGCATGCTTCGGGGCTTTAGTGTTTGGCATGTCGTACCTGTTTATTTAGCAGTTGATCATACTGCATCTAAAAGAATTTCAAATTATATTTGTTTGGGAATTTCAAAACATTTATCATTCCAACTGAACGCAAATATGTGATCTATGAATTTTATATATATATATATATATATATATATATATATATATATATATATATATATATATATATATATATATGAATATAATTCATAGATCACATATCTGCGTTCAGTTGGAATGATAAATCTTTTGAAATTCCCATATATATATATATATATATATATATATTGTGTATGAAAAAAAATAAAATTAAAGTTTAATTTAAAAAAAAATTCGGTGTTTAGTTTTAAAAAAAAAAAACTAAACACTTTATAGAAAATAATTGAATTATCAATTATTTTCATAAATATAAAATTAAGTTAATTTAGTAATTTTAATTAAAAGAGGTATTATGATGTAAAAAAAAATAATGAAAACTAAATATACGGTACTTTAGAAAAAAAAATCCAAAGCAGAGTATTGTATGTGGAATTATGAAAATTAGAAAACGATCGGTGCTAACGCGATACACGTAAATATAAAAAAAAATAACACGTTGAACCGAAAGTCTTTCAATAAAAGCTGGGCCCATTAAAAAGATAATATTGAGGTAGTATGATCTTTACTATCCAGTAAGTGTCTAAGTTATCGACAAGTGATTCGAATCTGAAAAAAATAAAAAGGTACAAAAAAGGGAACAAAACAAACATATGTTAAAATAAAATATATTTGAAATAAATAATTTTTAATCTAATACGCTGATAGTACAACTATCCTTAAAACACTAACATTGGTTGTACAAGTTATGAAAAAAAGGGATTACATGAATATGTGCCAGTTTGAACTGTAGTAAAAGAAATATCGTATATAAAAAAAAGGCACTACAGTAAAAAAAAATATGTTCAAATATGTCTGATTTGCAAAAATATAAATATGGATTACAAATTTAATTAAGATACATAGTTGTATATTAAAGAGACATTACGCTTCTGTAAAGAAAAAATACACGGCCAAAAAAAAAACCAAGCGTATACAAACAATATAGTTATAAATTGAAAAAGTCAATGCATATTCACATAAAATATAAATTGTACAGCAAAAATGTGTATAGAATGTGTATTGAATTGTGACAAGTTTAAGAGACCACAAGTTTCGGAATAGTGAATTAAATAAATTATACAAAAAAAAAATATACTTAGATACAATCAGATAGAAACCATTAATTCGCCCATTCGATACTTCAGCACAATCCATAAAAAATATTCAATTTGTAAATTGAAGAAATAAAAATTTTAAATACCATCTGATTAATTCATGTGAATCAACTAATTTTAGTAACTGTCTTGAGTCAAGTACTTTTAGTAATTGCTTTCTATTTGTAACTTCACAGAGAGAAGTAATTTTTGTAACTATACTGAGAGAAATATTTTTTGTAACTCGTTTCTTTTGTAACTTCACAGAGAGAAGTAATTTTGTAACTCCCAGAGAGAAATACTCTTTGTAACTGATTTGATATATGTGCAGAAATATCGAAGTAAGCTTGGATATACGCAAGTCATATCCAATCTAAGTAAATGTTTGTTGAAATTATGTAAATTCTCAACTAGCATAAACCAATAATTATATAAATTACTTTTTTTGAATAATAAAAATATGAAAAAATATCAATAATAAATTTTATACAGTGGAGTAGTAAAAAAAATTATTCTCCAATATATATATATATATATATATATATATATATATATATATATATATATATTTATCTATATAAATATATATATATATATATATATATATATATATATATATATATATATATATTTATCTATATAAATATATATATGTTGACCTCCTCCTTCTCTGTCCTCGGTATGAAAAGTATAATGATGGTAGTATTGGTATAAAGCTCGATTATCCCACTCCTCATTTTACCGGATAGTCACATGTCTCCTAACCGTTACACATGAAAGTGAAGAATAAAACCGAAAGCAAACTGTACGCCTTTTCTAACGTCTTATAGGTAATGGCTAGTTTTAGTCCAATTACAAAATTCAAAGCAATTAGAGACTTTGCAAACTAGATTGCAAAAGATTAACATAACCATCAGACAATGCTAAAGTGCTATTTAAAATTTTGTATACCAAAATCTATTACTTTATTTATTTACAAAATCAATTTTTCTCCTTACCTGACTTCCTTAGACTAAAACCTTGATTACGTATCTGGGAGCAATATGTTCATAGAAATGAGTAAGGAATTTTCTTATTAATTTTGAGTTTTATTATTTAAAAATATCGGGAATTATTATACACCCCTTATAAATATTAGGTCAAAGTTAATTCCGATATTTTGATGGGAATATATTATATTTCTAGTACCTACCAAATTCTGTGGAATATTATACAAATAATTGCCTTGAATTGATTATTTTCAAAACTTGAATCGTTAGAGTACATCACCTAGTATTTTTAATCTAGTGCCTATTAAAAACAACAATCAAAGAGAACTGAAAGTAAAATTAATCATTTTTGATATCATAAACATGTTCGATCACTGAAAAGTATTACTATTTTACAAAAGATTCATTTTATATCAATTGCAATAAATAATTTAAAAAGTTTACATAAATTTTAAAAAAGTTCAACATAAACAATTTTGATTATTTGAATGGTTATTTAAATTGAATGATCTTAGCATAGCAAGTCGTATATGTTCTTGCTATATAGATAATATATAGAAAACTAAACAACAAACTTAGAACTAAAAAAAATAAAGGAACAAGAAAATGTAACAAAATGGCGTCCAACATGCAAACTTAAAATTTATCATCGAATCAGAGGATGTTACTAAAAGTAAGTGCATTTATACTTTCTGAAGGACCTGTGGAGTGAAACACGACAGCTCGGCAAGGATGTGGAAAGACATACAGCTTTGAACATCGTTGAAACATCGCGTATCGCTACTATACTTCAAACGAACTTTATACATATTACTTATACAACAACTACGTGTTACTGGTTGGCTCGTTTCTTCTTTAGCCGTATTACACTCTGTTGTATGTATACTAAAATTGAAATAAATTGTTTCAATATGAAATTATATCTTTATGCCTTTCCCATCTATTTTTCAATATTTATTTTCAAAAGTGGTTATTTTTTTACAAACATGATTTAAGTTTAAAGAAAATATAATCTGCATTATGCTCGGTGATTTCCTATTAGTCGGCTATTGGAGGAAATGCTTATCTTATGACAAATTGAATACTCCTTTAAACGAAATAATATATGATGTGTATCTAATGAGTAACATCTTTGTAAATAAATGCCTCAAACAGTAAAGAAAATTTCAAAATTGTCTTATAGCAGTATGCTTGTACTGTATTTACGTTTGCCAAAAACGTTAAGGTTGATCGGACACATGTATAGGTAAAATCGGCAATGTACAGATATGAAGCTGAATTTTTGATATGTTATTAATTGCTAATTCATACGTATAAAATAACTTTATTTTTTAAATCTGATGAAGGGTTTCCTTTTTGATGAAGGGTTTTTTTGCTATCTAAATTTAAATAACTAATTTACAGATTAAGTAAAAACTTCTAATTTTATAAATTAAATATCATACATTACGTTAAAATTTAAAATAAATTGTCTGACGAAGAGTTTTGTAAATATCTTAATTAAAAAGATAAAAAATTTACGAAAATTTTCGTCTGCCATACTTGAATAGAGTCAAAAGACGATTATTTATTATTTTTAGTAATTAAATAATTGCATAAATCCTATTACTGCTATCTAAATTTAAATAACTAATTTACAGATTAAAATTTTTAATTTCTGTTAAAAAAAGTGTTTCTGTTTAATATGATTTGCTGGGTACTGTCTGGTCAACCTTAAGAGATCTAAAAAAATACTTTTACTTTTTCATCTAATAATATACTATACGCATTATAAGTAGAACTATACGCATTGCTTTCAATATTTATTATGGCATTAAGAAAAAAATAATACTAAAAATTGTTTATATATTTCACACTGATAATTTTATTAAAATAGTGTATGCATGATCACAACAAAGAAAATGTATACATTTTATTTATCAAATAAAGTAGGCTCAGTTTATTTGATCAAGAGTATACATACAAACATATATATCACAACAAACTTGCAACAGGAGGTCATAGTCTTACATTATACTTTTAAACGGAACAGAAAATATTACAGTGTTTCTCAATTGTAATCAAAGACCACTGATTTTATATAGTACGTATAACTTTTATACATATAGAAAGTCAGTAAACTTCTAGAATATAGAAATTTTATTTTACATTTACTTAAATATAATTGTTTTGTATACAACAGATCCAATCACTACTGGTAAACTTAAATTGGATTTAAGGACGTTCATCCATGAAGCTTGATAGTGAATTGAATAGCTCAATTCAGTAGTTATCCTCCCTCAAAAATTTAACACCTGTTGACGATCATTTCAAAGAGTAATTATCGATTAAAAATCAAACTTTTAACACAGCGTCTTATGGAGAACAGAATTTTTTTTAACTTAAAATTATAATAACTATATTATTAAAGTAGACAGGATAATAAACAATGTTTATAAATATTCTTTAAAATATGCAGTTTATATAATTTCATTAAAAAAATGGTGTTGCCGAACATTTGAATTAATTATTTAATAAAATTAAAACTTTTTTGTTAGGTTTGTTTTTGCCACCATATTTTGAAAACTGGCGACCACACACACTAAAATAATATACACATACACACAAATATAAAACATAGTTTACTGTCATATCTGTCACATTAAGTCAAATTAATTTCTAATTTACAATTTCCTGGTATTTTCCAATAAATACTTTTAAAATATTTAGGACAAATAAAAAAGGTTATAAATCGTTGTAAGATTATTGGCATACTTTACACCTTTTTTAAAATCCTAAATAAATTTTATTAAAGATAGTACTCATTTGACTTCAGCGTAGCAAATGAACGTCCTTAAGTACTATTAAAATTTATTAATTATAATTATGCATCGATTTATTTTTACTTTTTTTATAACATACTTATTAATTAAATTAAATACTGATATGAAAAAATTAACTCGTCAACCAGGAATCGAACCTCGGGCCTCTGGATATCTAGTCCAGTGTGCTATCCATTACACCAAAGACGATTGTGTGTAACGGCCAATTCTTTCATATTATTCCAATTTTTTTTTTTTTTTTAATATATATATTTTTTATATATTTATTAGACAGTACTGAACTTCTGTTGAAGTGAAATTTTTATTTAATATTTGTTTATTTGTGTATACTTTCGTGTCAACATACAAGTGTTTGTCCAAATACCTTTCGGTTACGTATGGACAAACTGTAGGAGACTATAGCGTATACCCGACACATTTCATTGTCATTGAATTTATTAATTAAATTAAATACTGATATGAAAAAATTAACTCGTCAACCAGGAATCGAACCTCGGGCCTCTGGATATCTAGTCCAGTGTGCTATCCATTACACCAAAGACGATTGTGTGTAACGGCCAATTCTTTCATATTATTCCAATTTTTTTTTTAATATATATATTTTTTATATATTCATTAGACAGTACTGAACTTCTGTTGAAGTGAAATTTTTATTTAATATTTGTTTATTTGTGTATACTTTCGTGTCAACATACAAGTGTTTGTCCAAATACCTTTCGGTTACGTATGGACAAACTGTAGGAGACTATAGCGTATACTCGACACATTTCATTGTCATTGAATTTATTAATTAAATTAAATACTGATATGAAAAAATTAACTCGTCAACCAGGAATCGAACCTCGGGCCTCTGGATATCTAGTCCAGTGTGCTATCCATTACACCAAAGACGATTGTGTGTAACGGCCAATTCTTTCATATTATTCCAATTTTTTTTTTTAATATATATATTTTTTATATATTTATTAGACAGTACTGAACTTCTGTTGAAGTGAAATTTTTATTTAATATTTGTTTATTTGTGTATACTTTCGTGTCAACATACAAGTGTTTGTCCAAATACCTTTCGGTTACGTATGGACAAACTGTAGGAGACTATAGCGTATACCCGACACATTTCATTGTCATTGAATTTATTAATTAAATTAAATACTGATATGAAAAAATTAACTCGTCAACCAGGAATCGAACCTCGGGCCTCTGGATATCTAGTCCAGTGTGCTATCCATTACACCAAAGACGATTGTGTGTAACGGCCAATTCTTTCATATTATTCCAATTTTTTTTTTTTTTTAATATATATATTTTTTATATATTTATTAGACAGTACTGAACTTCTGTTGAAGTGAAATTTTTATTTAATATTTGTTTATTTGTGTATACTTTCGTGTCAACATACAAGTGTTTGTCCAAATACCTTTCGGTTACGTATGGACAAACTGTAGGAGACTATAGCGTATACCCGACACATTTCATTGTCATTGAATTTATTAATTAAATTTAATACTGATATGAAAAAATTAACTCGTCAACCAGGAATCGAACCTCGGGCCTCTGGATATCTAGTCCAGTGTGCTATCCATTACACCAAAGACGATTGTGTGTAACGGCCAATTCTTTCATATTATTCCAATTTTTTTTTTTTTTTAATATATATATTTTTTATATATTTATTAGACAGTACTGAACTTCTGTTGAAGTGAAATTTTTATTTAATATTTGTTTATTTGTGTATACTTTCGTGTCAACATACAAGTGTTTGTCCAAATACCTTTCGGTTACGTATGGACAAACTGTAGGAGACTATAGCGTATACCCGACACATTTCATTGTCATTGAATTTATTAATTAAATTAAATACTGATATGAAAAAATTAACTCGTCAACCAGGAATCGAACCTCGGGCCTCTGGATATCTAGTCCAGTGTGCTATCCATTACACCAAAGACGATTGTGTGTAACGGCCAATTCTTTCATATTATTCCAATTTTTTTTTTTTTTTTAATATATATATTTTTTATATATTTATTAGACAGTACTGAACTTCTGTTGAAGTGAAATTTTTATTTAATATTTGTTTATTTGTGTATACTTTCGTGTCAACATACAAGTGTTTGTCCAAATACCTTTCGGTTACGTATGGACAAACTGTAGGAGACTATAGCGTATACCCGACACATTTCATTGTCATTGAATTTATTAATTAAATTAAATACTGATATGAAAAAATTAACTCGTCAACCAGGAATCGAACCTCGGGCCTCTGGATATCTAGTCCAGTGTGCTATCCATTACACCAAAGACGATTGTGTGTAACGGCCAATTCTTTCATATTATTCCATTTTTTTTTTAATATATATATTTTTTATCTATTTATTAGACAGTACTGAACTTCTGTTGAAGTGAAATTTTTATTTAATATTTGTTTATTTGTGTATACTTTCGTGTCAACATACAAGTGTTTGTCCAAATACCTTTCGGTTACGTATGGACAAACTGTAGGAGACTATAGCGTATACTCGACACATTTCATTGTCATTGAATTTATTAATTAAATTAAATACTGATATGAAAAAATTAACTCGTCAACCAGGAATCGAACCTCGGGCCTCTGGATATCTAGTCCAGTGTGCTATCCATTACACCAAAGACGATTGTGTGTAACGGCCAATTCTTTCATATTATTCCAATTTTTTTTTAATATATATATTTTTTATATATTTATTAGACAGTACTGAACAGATATCCAGAGGCCCGAGGTTCGATTCCTGGTTGACGAGTTAATTTTTTCATATCAGTATTTAATTTAATTAATAAATTCAATGACAATGAAATGTGTCGGGTATACGCTATAGTCTCCTACAGTTTGTCCATACGTAACCGAAAGGTATTTGGACAAACACTTGTATGTTGACACGAAAGTATACACAAATAAACAAATATTAAATACAAATTTCACTTCAACAGAAGTTCAGTACTGTCTAATAAATATATAAAAAATATATATATTAAAAAAAAAAAAAAATTGGAATAATATGAAAGAATTGGCCGTTACACACAATCGTCTTTGGTGTAATGGATAGCACACGGGACTAGATATCCAGAGGCCCGAGGTTCGATTCCTGGTTGACGAGTTAATTTTTTCGTATCAGTATTTAATTTAATTAATAAATTCAATGACAATGAAATGTGTCGGGTATACGCTATAGTCTCCTACAGTTTGTCCATACGTAACCGAAAGGTATTTGGACAAACACTTGTATGTTGACACGAAAGTATACACAAATAAACAAATATTAAATAAAAATTTCACTTCAACAGAAGTTCAGTACTGTCTAATAAATATATAAAAAATATATATATTAAAAAAAAAAAAAAAATTGGAATAATATGAAAGAATTGGCCGTTACACACAATCGTCTTTGGTGTAATGGATAGCACACTGGACTAGATATCCAGAGGCCCGAGGTTCGATTCCTGGTTGACGAGTTAATTTTTTCATATCAGTATTTAATTTAATTAATAAATTCAATGACAATGAAATGTGTCGGGTATACGCTATAGTCTCCTACAGTTTGTCCATACGTAACCGAAAGGTATTTGGACAAACACTTGTATGTTGACACGAAAGTATACACAAATAAACAAATATTAAATAAAAATTTCACTTCAACAGAAGTTCAGTACTGTCTAATAAATATATAAAAAATATATATATTAAAAAAAAAAAAAATTGGAATAATATGAAAGAATTGGCCGTTACACACAATCGTCTTTGGTGTAATGGATAGCACACTGGACTAGATATCCAGAGGCCCGAGGTTCGATTCCTGGTTGACGAGTTAATTTTTTCATATCAGTATTTAATTTAATTAATAAATTCAACGACAATGAAATGTGTCGGGTATACGCTATAGTCTCCTACAGTTTGTCCATACGTAACCGAAAGGTATTTGGACAAACACTTGTATGTTGACACGAAAGTATACACAAATAAACAAATATTATATAACATACTTATTTCCTAGAATTCGGAAGATATTCGTTCGTATTTTCGTATTTTCTTATCGAAGTTTTCGAATTTTCTCAAAACTTTGAATTAGATGTACCGGAACAATCCTCGAATCATTTTTTGAACACTACAGAGACAATTTTTTTGCGTTGTATAGAAGTACCAACCATGTGTAGTGATGTTAAATATATTATCAAATACTCAACCGCTTAATTAAATATCCATGACAAAATATACCGAGTATCTCCCAAAATCCACCCGGTTGTTTGGTGTGATTGAGTCCCAGCCAAATATAAAACACTTTCACATTTATAATATTAGTAAGATTAGTAATGTGAAATGTTGTACAAATGGTCTCAGCTCTTACTGATAAACTGTTGATTTCAAAACAAAGATTATGCCTAAACGATGAGCAAAAAAGTCCTCGACTTCTTATAAAAAAAAAAAAATGCAAAAAACCGTCTGTAAATTATCTTATGATACACAAAAAGTTGAGACAAATCTCGGTTACATGAATTTAAATGCGCTGAAAATGAAGCTCGAACATGAAGCTTCGTTGCCATCAATCATTCCTACCTCTCGTTAATATTCCAGTACCTACCGCTTTCAAAACACCACATTTACGAAATTTGAATTTATATATATATAATATATATATATATATATATATATATATATATATATATATATATATATATATATATATATATATATATATATTAATATATATATATATATAATATATATATATATAATATATATAATATATATATATATATATATAATATATATATATATATATAGATTAGGGTGTTTCAAAAAAAAAAAAATTTTTTAATTTTCTTTAAAACAGGTTTAAAAGTTTCATTTAGGTATACAAAGACGCCAGTTAAAATTTAAGATTTTAATATTGAGATTAAGGGGTGGCGCATCGCACTTTTCGATTTCCCAAAAGAATAACATAGGAAACATTTTTTTTGCTGCTTCTGATTTTTATAACTAACTAACAATGCATTGTACCCAAAATCTCAATACATTTTTTTGTAGGAAATTGAACGCTCTACAAAAAAAGTCTCTTGTCAAAATTTTGTAAAACTAACTGTATCAAAGTTACAGCCTGCCAAAAAAAATGTTTTTAAATTTTCTTCCAAACAGCAATTTAAATAAATAAAATTAATAGATTTATAAAAGAAAATCACTTGTCTCTTTATTTATGTCTTCCGTTAATTAAAGTTAAAAAAAAATTTACCATTAAAAATAAATAAATAAAACGATAAAAACATTTTCCGACCAAATTTCTATTGAAAAATTGTTTTATTGTTGCTGTAATTATTAGTTATCATCTAGTTATAGTTAAAAGCATACTTTACAAAAAAAAATCATGTCCACTTTATTTATATGACCTGCATGCGCTGTAATATTCAAAAAAAAGGTCAAATTATAGGTAACTCAACTTTTGACAGGCTGTAATTTTGATACAGTTAGTTTTACAAAATTTTGACAAGAGACCTTTTTTGTAGAGCGTTCAATTTCCTACAAAAATATGTATTGAGCCACCCCATAATGTCAATATTAAAATCTTAAATTTTAACTGGCGTCTTTGTATACCTAAATGAAACTTTTAAACCTGTTTGGAACAAAATTTAAAAAAAAAATTTCTTTTTGAAACACCCTTATATATATATATATATATATATATTTTTTTTTATAGATATTACATAGATATATTTTTATATACAGATATTTTTTTTTTGAGCGAAATATAATATCAATTGTTATAAAATACTAAAATAATAAATAAATAAGAATATTATTTTAGTATTATTTACATAGAACTTTATGGTTTTTCTATTATATATACAAGAAAATCTATTATATATTTTCTACATAAAATATCAAGAAAAGAAAAGAAGATATATGAGTCTATTCACAATCGTTTATTTAGCGTAGAAGAAAGCAAAACGTTGAAGAAACCGAGTGAACCAAGTAAGTGCGGATAAAGTCGTTACACAACGACCAGTAACGAAAAACATCACTCATCCATTCATTCACAATAATAATAATAATAATAATAATAACACAACAAACACAATTTTTCTTAGAGTTTTCTTTATGTCCTCGTTTTGTATATAAATGTAATGTATTATTGTATTTAATTTATATTTTTTCTTATAACGTATTTTGTGCTTCTCTTTTCATTTTTATTTTATTTTATTTTATGTTTACTTTTTTGCAAATAATAATATTTTTTAAATTAAATTTTCTAATATCTTGTTTTTCTAATTATTATACAAAGGAAATTTAATTTTCTTTTATCAAACAACCAACAACATGAAATAGACGATGATGAAGGAATGAAGTTCTAATGAAAACTATTTTCTTCTTGCATTCACTTTTATATACCATTTAACAATGTGACACAAACTGTAAGTATATATATACAGATTGCAAAATTTAATATGGAGAAAAAAGTGCAAAAAGAAATATTAATTAAAGACGGTAAAAAAGAAAAAAGTCAATTATAAAAAATTATTTTTAATTATTCAGTTTTATTACTTGTTTTTTTTTTCTTGAATAAAAGATTTTTGAAAATAATTTACGCCACTGTAAATTTACAGGTGTTTTATATTATTGATAGACCCATAAAATTATTAAATTCAGAAGCTATTGATTCACAAAATGCTATTAAACAAGTGAAAATAACAACTAACTGAGTTGATGGCTTAAATAACCGATATATCCTGCATTTTTGTAAGAAAGTTTATTACAAAAGTTGTTTAATTTTATAAAAGGAATATTTTTTGTCTTTAAATTTTTGTTCCATCTCTTACGGCTTCAATGATGGGAAATTTTACTCATTTTGCCCATTCACGAACTTGACCTTCATTTTTTGCCTTATAACATGTTATTAAGTTATCGTGTCCACAGACAGACGGACGAACAAGCGGAATTGGCCTAATTAGGCCATTTTATAACACCTGTTACAAAGTCGGGACTAAACTTACTATACTCTTGTATATTTACATATACTGGGTATAAAAATACAACATTGATTTCGAAAACTAAAAACAAAATGTTTATGGATTTCGTGCTTAAAATGTATAATTTGAGTAGGTATTAGTGAATGCAATTTAAACATTTTTCATTTCGTACCAATTGAAATAAAGACATTCAAAATTCAAATCATAAGTTTTGAAAAAACTTTTTATTGCACTAATTAAAAATTTAAAAAAAAAAAAGAGAAAAGAGAAAAGAAAAAAGAAAACGAGTGAGATATATAAATAAAACAGCAGTTGGTTATTATATGTGCAAGAAGTATAAACTTTTAATTTTGATAATCAAATATTATATTAAATTATAAATGAAGCAATCATGAAAGACAGTAAGAAGAATTTAAGTGAGAAAGAAAGAACATAAATATGACGACGGGACATTGCCGAAGTCCCTCAAGTGCCCCCTAGAGCTGTTCGTTGTTGAATAATAAGTTGGCACTCTAAGTCTGCATCGTTAAAGCCGATTACCTTCTTTAAAAAGACAACTTTCGTTTCAGAAATAATTACAAATAAATGTCTTTAAGAAATTATTTCTTTCTTTGTATGTATGTATGGTATGTATCTACAATGTGATTAATATTCTTTCCACTTTCTTTTTACGTTATTTTATTTTTTCTTATTTATTATTACACTTTTGCTGTGATGAACCCCTGCACCTATGAATATTATAGATATAAGATATATTTTATTTGTATTTAAATATATTTACATACAATGCCATTGAATGTCCGACGTGCCATACACGATGGCCGATGCCCATAAGTATCTTAAATATTATACGGCTTTAAGAACGTTCATGCATGAGGCTAAATAGTAGATAAAAAATTTTTATTTAGTGAATTGAATAGCTCAATTATGTAGTTACCCTCCCTCAAAAATTTAACACCTGTTGACAATCATTGCGAAGAGTAATTATCGATTAAAAATCAAACTTTTAACACAGCGTCTTATGGAGAACAGAATTTTTTGTACTACATTATAATAACTATGTTATTAAATTTGACACCATGATAAATAATATTCTTTGAAATATGCAGTTTATAAAATTGCATTAAAAAAATAGTGTTGACGGACATTTGAATGAATTATTTAATAAAATTAAAACTTTTTTGTTAGGTTTGTTTTTGCCACCTATTTTGAAAAAAAGTGGCGACCACATACACTAAAATAATTTAGACATAAACACAAATATACAACATAGTTTACTGTCAAATTTGACATCAAGTCAAATCAATTTCTAATTTACGTCCGACCAACTCATTTCAAAATTTTGCCTTCTCAATCCATACAGTTTGGAATATTAACACTATAGGTCTGATACCTTGAAAACCGTTATTCGTATCATATTTTAACCAACGCCATCGTTTTCGCTAGGTCCATATTAGCTTTAATCCAAGTTTTTATCAAAATCAGGGACATAAAATTTTTCCTTCAATTTTAGCGATTTTTTTAAGAGGTACCCCTTGGAAAAAATGTGAAAAAAGTGAAGAAAATTTTTGTTCTCGATTTTAATAATAATCATGTTCTAGGCTAATTTCGATCCAAACAGTACGAAAATCAGGTTAATTTTAACGTCCGAGCAAGACATTTCAAAATTTTGCCTTCTCAATCCATACAGTTTGGAATATTAGCACTATTGTTCTGATACCTTGAAAACCGTTAATCGTATCGTACTTTAACCAACGCCATCGTTTTCGCTAGATTAGCTTAAAACCAAGTTTTTAGCAAAATCGGAGACATAAAATTTTCCTCTAATTTTAGCGATTTTTTTAAGGGGTACAGTTTGGAATTTTAGCACTTTTCGGTCGGATTCCTTGAAAACCGTTAATAGTATCGTATTTTAAATAAATATGAATAAAGAAATAAATGAATATATATGTATATATATATATATATATATATATATATATATATATATATATATATTATGCCTTATTCATATATATATATATATATATATATATATATATATATATATATATATATATATAAGCGGGAAACAGCTAGTATTTAATAAAAATGAAATAATTAAAATAAAAATAGTAAGTACCCTATTTTTCAATCCATTTTCATTTATTTATTTTATATAAAATTTTTAAATTTTATAAAAGCGTGAGTTTTTAATCGAAGATTTGTGAATACCGAAATTATGGCAAACTTATTATAACGAGAAAAAGTAATTTTTCAAAAATTTACACAAAAGTATCTAAAATTTTTTCTTACATACAAGTTACATGGGTAGATGAAAAGTTACGTAAAATGTAAGAAATGTAACCACGTGGCAACATTGCATCTGCCTTACATTTACATATGCATTTATATAAGGCATTTGTGTATACAGTGATGCTTAAACTTGGCCACGCGCAATAGCGTGTTATGCGATTTGAGTCCATTTTATTTGGATTATATTGCTAATGTCTGTGTATTTATTCCAGGGCTCAAATATTCGAGACAAAACACATGTATATCAAAGATTTCATTAAAAATAAAACCTAATTTCTCGGTAAATTTTGCAAATCAACAGAATGGTTATTTAACAGATTGCTTTTTCAATTAACAAAATAATATTTTTCGTCTACTTAATGCATTTAGTGTTTTCCGGCAAAAAATTTTGAAAGTAGATTGATTCTCAACTATTCCAATGTACGAAGTCACCCTTTCCAAATTTTTAATTAACATATCCACTAACTTAACGCGCTGCTCATAAATCAATAAATCAAATAATTGATGATACAATGACCTAAAATTGATACCCAACTTATTGGCAATAAAAACAAAAATTTGCAATAGCAACAAACATCCTGGTACTTAATTCGTATTTCGACGCAATAATATCCTCGTACTAAATTCAACTGAAATGTTGTAAAAATTCTTTTTGAAATTCAATAAATTGCCATTCTATGGAGAAATATTCTTATAATATATGAAGAAATAATGACAAGATCAAAAAATGCATAACTGATAAAACATAGTCGTGATTTTTTCTCATAAGTTTCCCATGATATCGTCAAAGTAAGAGCCGCATTTTGCAAAAGTCTCAGGTAAGGTGGAGAGTGTAGGTGGGGGTAACACGTGTAGAGTTTTGATTTTATCACTTCACTTTTATGTAGCCAGCTCTTAGGTACCAGACCATAGGTACGCATGCACTTTAATATATGTTATAATATGTACGTTGTAAAAGATATTTGAATTTCAAACAATAATGTGAAATATTTAATGTAGTATAAAAGTTTTCAATAAATAATGTATAAAATTTAATATTGAATATTGGACGTAAGATGGCTAGACATAGTTGATAGATAGACTGTAACAACACATTACATACAACATGGTGGAGAGAGGGGTAGATGGTTGGTTATAGGTAGTACATCGGTATTGATAAACCACATACGTGAATGAGTTTACCAGTTGTTGCTTTGATATACATTTTATTCAACCAATATTTTATTTTATATATGCATCAAATATTGAATATTGTATATTATGTAGATGATATTTTATAGGCTTTATTATTATTTGATTCATATCAACTCGTCGTCGCTTGCACTTCAGTGTATATCGGAAACGAGGTTGAATCCGTCAATGTGGCCTTCATTTCCTGCAGCTGTGCCGTTTGTGTGTCGCTGTTAACTCTATGCTATTCACAATAAACGTTCGTTAAATCCTCTAGGTAGAATTTAATATAATAAAGTATGTTTTTTTTTATATATTGGTAACAACTGTCACCAATGTTATCACGGCCTGTTTGACATTTCTGATTTGATACAACAATTAACTGATTCTTTTTAGAAACATTTTATTGAACTATCAAAGTCGTCTTCGAAACAACAAGTACTTTTTATTTAACCGCCGTTGTGCTGTCTTGACTTTTTTTAACCCGACTTCAAAAAGGAGGATGGTTCTCAATTCGTCTGTATTTTTTATTTTTTTTTTTAATAAACATAAAATGTGAAATAACTCCTCTCATATTAGTTAAATAGAAAAATTTATGACAAGTCAAATTGTAGAAAATGCATATTACTAAAGTTTATCTTCTGGTCATATTGTCTGTAACTCTAATATAAACAGAAATATTTGTCACTACAGTTTTAATGGGTACATATACAGTAGGGCCTCGGTAATCCGGACAATGGGGTTCGCCGGGGATGCGGGTGGGTGTAGGTGCGGGCTGGCATGAGCCAATTCGTCGTCAGTCTTTTGTTTATCGCCGTTCGTGTAGTACGTATAGTGTCAATTTAGCGCGCTTGCTAACATCATGGCGCCGCCACGTAAACATTCAACATTAACATTAAAAGACAAATTGCGGACTATAGAAATGTTAGTTAAAGTGACAGCTACCCTGTCATTGCTCGGAAGTTTGGTATAGGTAGGTCACCTGTAGGCGACATAAAGAAGAACAAAGACAAAATCTAAGATTAAACATGTGTTTTATTACCATTAAATATGGCATACTATAATCCGGACGCCTCGATAATTCGGAAAGGGTCTTGGTTTTGCCTCTCCGGATTAACGAGGCCCTACTGTAATTGTTATAAGAAGTATCGCCACGGTTTCTTAATTTCATTACGACTTTTTCCTCATGCGTAAATATGCTAAGTATGTAGTATGTAGCTTCTATGTGCATACATTTTTAAAATTTGATATAAAATAATAACTAAATTAAAAATAATACCTCCTTCAGTATATTTAAAACTTTCTGCAGTGTATATATTCACTTATTACGTTGTCGCATTCGTTCTATATCATATTCTAGAATCAAATTTCATCATGAAACTATTGATATCAGCGTTTTCATACCAAATCATAAGGGAGACAATTTATATACGTACATGAATATTATTGGTTGAAATGCAAGTTACATATCGAATCTTATGATTTAAAAAAGGGTGTTGTAGAGTATTTAATTTCAGTGTCATTATTACATTAATTTCTTAATTATCAGTTCCGTTGAGTTTTTAATCGGAAGTATCAACTTTTTTTAAATGAAATTCAACCCACACAAACTTAATATAAAGTGCATCGACCAATAAAATTAAATGTAAATCTAATTCAATAATTCAAATTGTGTTGTGCTATATCCGACAAAAAAAATTTTCCATCAACTACGCGGCTGATATTAAAACGGCAAACCGAATTAATCAATTCTCTGAACTACATCGAAAGAATTGTAATAATTTAGACAAAAATATAAAGATTTGTTGATTGGAAATGATTATCAGTTGAACAAAAATATACAATATTGAAATTAAAACAAAAAATTTTATTGATGTATTAATCATCGTTTTATGTCATGTAGTTTTGCATCTCTTGTACCGAAATACGAAGAAATTCTCTAACACGTTGGGTTGCGACTCTCTAATTCAATACAACGCTGTCTACAGATTCTCTGTTTTTCTATCTACATATTCTCTGTATCTCTGTCTACCGAGTTCAGTTTCATGTCCTCAATTATACTCACTATATACTTAGATAGATGATAGATATATCTTGGGGTATAAAAACTACTACCTTTATGATCCATTATGCTCCTCCCTCTACTTCAGTCTAACGAGATTCGCTTCTCCCATATCTTGGCAATAGCCAGGAGCTTGCGGATCAAGTTTTTCTGAAGATAAATATATTTGGGGTGAGATGCACCAAATATCCTGTATCTGCTGTAACTGAGAGATTCGCAGTTAAAGATGATGTTGCTGGATGTTTCCTCCTTCTCGCCGCACAGTCTGCACATAATGGATCCGTTATGGAGCCCTATTGTGTGCATATGCTTTCGCAGGTGATAATGCCCAGTGATGAATCCGGTAACCTTTCGCAGTTGTATACTGTTCAGGATAAGTACATCGAGGGATAAAATAAATAAATATACTTACAATAAGATCATAACTACATTTTTTTGACTTGATAACAATATATACTTACCACATGGGATCATGTCACAAGCGAGATTTAAACATTTTTGATATTATTTTGTACCGATCACCAACAGTTTCAGAATCTATTATTTTGAATCTATTAATTTGTTTTGATAACTCGAAATAATGACATACAATCGCAACTGCACAAAATGTAGCTATTTGATATTCGATACTTGGTATCAATTTTTTTTGTCGTTTATACAGCTATTTTGTCTTAAAAGATATCGCAGTAGAAAACCTGTGCTGAATTAATAGTTTATTGATGGAGATTCTGCGTGTCGAATCATCTGCGTGTTGAGAATGATCAAAACTACAATATATCCCAGAAATATTAACTGAAATCATTTTTCTATCAATCACAGAAGTCATAGAAATGTACCACAATAGTTTTTAACTAGTATGTCAATTGGTTTAATAATTTCTCATGCATACGCAAATTTTGATATATGCATTTACTTTCTTCATTGTAATAAAACACTAAATCTCAACAAATAACGGCAGTTATTTGCATCACATTGTAATGTGAATAAGTGAATGTACTATGTGTACTTATTCTACTTAGTCTGTAGAAAATAAATTTCACAATATTATATATAGAATAGGTGGTACACATGGCGACAAAAGTATCGCTCATTTTTTGCAAATTTTATAATTACGTGGTGTCTTATTTATTCTATTTTCGAAAATATGCTTCAGCTAAAAGTCGTTCACTATAAATATAGTAAAAAATTTTATTTCAAACATTTTCCCAAAAAAAGGAATGAATATGGTACAAATTAATTAACGCATTTAAAAGAATGAGCGCAACATTTGTAGCCCATTGTACAGAAGATAAAATACTCCACACACAATATTGTATAAATAGTATGGATGTATTATGTACAGGTTGTATCAAAAACAAGGGTATCATGGTTCAAGAGTACATGGAATCTAGGAAAATTGATTATGGATTATGAAATTCTTGGGTTTTGGATAATAAATAGTCCAAAAACTTTACCTTCTGAATATTAGAATATAAAAGTATATTGAATGGGTCGTTGACGAAAATCAATTATAATTGTTAAATAAAATCAAATATTTGAAATTTTTCATGAGATGACTTTATTTGACTAGTTTCGAAACACAGTTCCTTCTTCAGAAAAAAAAAATGAAAAATGCCATTTTTCATTTTTTATTTCTGAAGAAGGAACTGTGTTTCGAAACTAGTCAAATAAAGTGATTTTACGAAAATTTCAAATCACGGACGAAAGTTAATACTAACGAAAAATCTGTTAATAATTAGTATTGCTGAACTCAAAATACTAATTATGGAGAAGCAAGGTTTCATACCTAAGTCAAACTCTCCGGTACACAGTGTTCATCAAATTCCTTTCGTATAAAAAATTTAGTCCAGATTAACAACCATATAATTTTGTATGTATACTTCGGCGTCATAATACAATACTAATGTCAATTTCCATTAAGGAAGACATATTATAGAAGCCCAGTGTTTACTATATATACAAATATGTCATTATAATTTTAATTAAATATTGATATGTATATATAGTTCTAATGATTACAGGATTATATTCCTGTAATTTTGATTTTATTATATATACATACAATCCAGATCGGGTGTAAAGGACGATAACAGTTTTGGACGATAACTAAAAAATGATTTAGCGGTCGTCTAATTTACACGATAGTCGAATCCTGATTGTGCAATTACCTTAGATAGATAAATAGATACATCTTGGAGTCTAAAAAGTATTGCACTTTGACCTTATGATCCATTGTGCTCCTCCTTCTACTTCAGTTTGAGGAGATTTGCTTCTCCCATACGTTGGCAAAGGCCAGGAGCTTGCTCATCAGTTCTTCCTGAAGGTTCATATATTCGGGGTGACATGCACCGAATATCCTGTATCTGCTAAAATCTAGAGATTCGCAGTCAAAGATAATGTGGCTGGATGTTTCTTCCTCCTCGCCGCACAATCTGCACATAATGGACCCATTATGGAGGCCCATTGTGTGCAGATGCTTTCGCAGGGGATGATGTCCGGTAATGAATCCGGTAACCCTTCGCAGTTGCATCCTGTTCAGCCTCAGTGCATCGAGATATAGCCTCTTGGTTGCTCTCTGAAGCAGTATCTTTCCGAGTAACTGCCGCGCTACTTTTGTCCCGTGATCGCGGTGTTTAGCATTTGATCACTCGTTGATCACCTGTTTACATGCAGTCTTTGGAATTCCTAAAGTGCAATTACCTTACTTAGACATTATAAACCAGTCCAAGTGGTCGAGCGGTCTAAGGCGTTAAGTTTGCGCAATATGCCTACTTGGAAACTGGGAGGTTATGGGTTCGAATCGCGAAATCGGCAGTTTGTCAATTATTAAGAAAAAAAAAGGCGGTTAATTGACTAAACTGTCGACGTATGGACAAGAACGAAGTACCCGGCTATGCTTGAGAAGGTTTTCTGCTGTTTCCTTCACGAACTCCAGATTAATATCGGCATAGATCCTATCATAGTCGGCTGCAGCCGCATATCCAACCAATTCCTAGTCTATACACAAAAATTCCTTCCACTCCACGTACATCCTCACATCCTTAGGCATCACAATGGACCTTATGGTTGAAGTGTAGACCGTCCAGAGCAGCCTCTACAATCTATCTATCTATCTAGACATTATAAACTCTTTGCCACATTCAGCAAGACACTCAAAAATTACTATCAACTATATCTAAGTTTCGGGTGAACCATGAAATACATACTAATATCTATTGACTCTAATATCTATTTGAGTTCATAGTACTTTTATCCAGGGAAAATTTTGTTTGCCTGTATAAAGTAAGCCATTCTGTTTTGTTACAACGTGTATAGTGAAGTGTGTTTTAGTAAAACTATGTCTCACATAATAATCTATTTTATAGTTTTATTTTCATAGAAATAACTTTAAAAGTAAATGCATTATTGTTTTATACATTTTACACATATATAAACTTATTTTGGGAAAATGACTTTAAAACCATTTTCTTCATATAGCACCTACCTACTAGTATAATATATACAATGACAACGAAACAATGTTGGTATCTATCTGTGTGATGTGTGTGGAATTTTGCAACAGTGCACAAATTTAAATCAATTTTCCGAAGCACTTCTATTTCTTCTTGAGAATAAAACTGTTTTGAAAGTAATTTACCGCGTTTAGAATGAAGCTTTACTGTTACAATAAACCATAAATGTAGTCAAACGTATATACTGTTGTATATACTAGAAGATTTTCGTATACGATTCTATTACTTATTTATTTTGTCAGTTGTATATACGACTACGTCAACACATTGTTTAGGTGAAGAAATATTTTGAAGAAATATCTGTATCCATCACAGTATAGTCTCGGAGCTGATACCGCGCGTTTTCTTAAAGTGTGTGAAATGATGCAGATTTGTCGATGAGATAATTTGAAAAATAGATTAAGCCTGCAACTTAATCGTTATCTTTATTTAAAGTCTTTCATCAGTAATGTGGTCTAAAATATACCAAACATAAAGTAGATACTTATCTGGCGCATATCAGAATTGAAAAATGTAAGGTTGCCGAGCTACGTGGATTGTTTGGAGGCTACTTTAGAAGCCATATAAACAGTATAAACTGTTAAAGTAGTTTTTTTTTTCCGTATGAAAGAGAAATAACAACTAATTGAGTTAATTGCTTAAATACCGATATATACTGAATTTATGAAAAAAAATTTAAAACACAAAATTTTTTTTGGAGTTTACTCCTTAAGTGTAGGAGTTTACTCTAACTCCCCGGTACGACATTTTGATGGATAGCGAAATCAAGTGTTAAAAAAAGCGTTATATTTTTTTTACAAGCTAACACTTTATACGCTATGATATTCAATTTGAATTTATGACGTTTTACATATATTTTCAGATTGATTTTGCATTATAAATTTTCCTTTCGTAGGTCATTAATTAAATTTATTTGAAGAAAAATAATAATACAATAAAGTTTTATACAAATTTAAATAATATTTTGATTTAATATTAGCTTCTAAAAAAGAAATAAAAATTATTTTAAAATTTTGTTGATTGTCATTTCCACAATAAAATTATTTTATTAAAATTATGTTTAAATTTTGAAATGTCAATTTTGATTGTCATATCCATAGATACTATAAACTATACTACCACACTATAAATCGTTATATATAAGTTAGAAATATACAAATTTGTCTTTTGTCTTTTAATAAATTTGTATTTTTTATAAATGAATTAATGTGAGCGCCATCTAAGCAGAATATTTCGAAATTAAATCACTATTCGTAACATAGTAATATATATTCATAGTATAGTAAATGACTTACTAGAGTAAAAAGAAACTTTTTTGTCAATAAGTTTTTGTTTTATCTCTTACGGTTTCGAAAATGTACAGTTTTGCCCATTTTTCCCAAACATGATCCGATTTCTTAATTTTCCCATTCTCGAACTCAACCTTCCTTTTCCTCTCTAGAACACGCATATAAAATATCAGCTCGCTATCACTTTTCGTTTTTTGTTTAAATCTTGTTTACAGACAAAGGGATATGCGGAAATGGACTAATCAGGTTATTTTATGAATACCAATACTAAAAGTACACCGGGACTAAACTTAATATCCTCTGGTATATATTATAAATCGGGTATAAAAAAATAATTCGGAAGCAATGTTCAAACTTAATAACTACATATAACTACTTTTCATTGCCTTATTTCTAAAGAAACGATAACGGTCATAATATTAAAGTCTTACTAAACGCATTTTATCGAAATAGTTTGGGTTGAGTATTGTGAAAGAGTTTAAGTTTGTCTCTGTAAACTTTACGGTTTTTGAAATTTTTCTGATAATCTATTTTATACTCCAAGAGAAATTACTTTACGAAAAGTGGGAGTATGTAAATTGTTCACCATATCATTCTCTGCTCAAATTCTATTGTTCAAAGTCAAATTTGCTGAGAGAGTGAAATATTGTGCCTTTTCCTTTGGCAAATTTTTTTTTTTAATAAAGTAATTTATACGTATTGAATATATTTATATAAACTATACTCTCAATTCAAGTCTAGTAGTATATTATTATTTATTGGTTCTGATGAAGTATATGCTCTGCAAATAATAAAGAGTAGAAATTTTCATGCAAATGGAGTACTCGAATATGACGCATATACTTTATTTTAAAATATAGACAATATATAGATAAAATAATCATTGAGTAGCTTTTTTGCTGTAGTGAAAGAAAGCTATAGCTTAATATAAATAGATTTTATATTACGCCACAATGAAAGAAATAAACATAAAAATAAAAAAAATATATAGAAAAAAACACAAAAACAATATCACCCAATAAATTGAATACTTTGTGTAATAAGGAATACTTTTTTGTAAAAATTTTATGTGATAAGGAATGTTTATACAACGAAATTACTTTCGTATGTTTCACCAGATGTTTGTATATCTGTTGGAATGTAAAATGGTAATTTTAAATATTCCTTATGATAAAAAATCTCGAGATCCTAATCATGGCTGGTGGGCATTTTCATTGTTTAATCGGAAATAAAGGATAAATATAAGCAGTTTTTATTCAGATTATTTGGTAACTGGACAGATTTGCCATGATAATCAACATGAATTTTTAAAGGTTTTTAGAAAAAAAAATCTTTACCTTTTCATTCAGTGTTTTTGATCTAATTAAAACTCTATATCGATTTTCCACACGACTTTTGCTATGTACATAATCTGTATACATTTTATAACATAAGCATACAAAAAACTAAAAGCCGACTACTGAAAAATCTTGCTCTAAAAAATATGAAACAAGAAAGTATTCTCCTCCGAAATTGTTATGCACAAACTATTCAATATTTATCGTCTATTAAATAAACAACTTACACGTAATTTATTTTAATGTATTTAAAACATATTCATAGTGATGTTCAGAGGAGGATACATATACTATAGCGGCGCATAAGTAAACTTATGATTTAATTAGTGAATAAATTTTTGATAGATATCCATTTTGAAATAAAAATGATATATATTTTGATATTAAATATATATATATATATATATATATATATATATATATATATATATATTTATTTATATATATATATATATATTTATTTATTTCGATATTTTGATATTAAATGATATATATTTATTTTGAAAATCAGAATTCGATTACTGATGCGCATAACGTTACTTATGCGCCACCCTATAGTATATAATTTCTATATACTACTTTCTTCTGTATAAGCTCGCCGGTACTCAGGTTGCCGGAACTGAACCATAAAAAATAACCTGCTGCTGCGGACATGAAAAAAATTCACTTTTTTAAGCATACATATCAAAAAACTTAACAACTCAATCGGCATGCATTCTCCCAAAGTTTTAAAGAAAAATGTTTCTGAGGAATTGTGGAAAGTAAGTGTTGAATTTCAGAACAACCGTGAATTGTGAGACTTCGATGTAAAAACAGTCGGAATCGTGCATTTTATTTCAACATGGTTATGAAGATGCATGTTAAATTTCGCCAACTTACGTAACGATTTTCTCAAAAACGCCATGGGGATAAATTCTCAAAAAAAATTAAGCCAATTTCTGCAGATTCATTTTACTAATATTGTGAATTTCGTGAAGTTTTTGACAACCTAATAATAGTTTGGAAATACCTTGAATGTAATATTGACTATATATGAAAACTTGAGATCAACTGGTAGATGGTATATACGTATTAAAATTATTTCTTCACAGTTTATGCTATGATAGTAAACGCATTAAAAATCATATTAAATTTTGTTGAATTATCTCAATGGTTAAATTTATAACGTTTATGTGATTATATTAATTCGAATTGCCAATAACTCAACAAGATATTCTGTATATGGCACATTATAAACACAGTATGTTCCATTTTGACTTGTACTGTTAAATTTCGTGAAACAGATTTTCTTGTAACAAAGATAAAGTCGTATACTTTCGTCAGATTTTGAATATGCTTTTCATATTTTCTTTCTATAGATTTAAAATCTGCAACTAGAATACTTTTTTAAGAAACGTTTCTTCCTCTGAATACATCTGTGAAAAAAAATTTATCTTTGATTCTGTTTAAAATCATGTTTCTAGGTCATTTTGATCCACAAATTATGAAAATTCAATTAAAAATTTGATAAGTTGTATGGTTTTCAAAATAATTAACAGTATACGTATTCGAATTATTCGGAATATTTTCTTAACGTTCTCAAAGTGTTATCAATTAATCGCACATTATTTAAGTTACTGAACACTACCCAGCCATGTGTAGCCAAAATAAAAAAGTCATTGATTTTTCGCTACAACTTTGCAGTCCTTGAAACGTTTTAGATCGAATCAAGTTTTCAACTAATATTATTCAATAGTTTTGTAGAAATGCGGACGACAATTACAATAAAGCAATTTTTTCATACCTGATACAATTATATCAAGGGGTCATGAGAGGTCGCTACCCGTATGAACTCTCTGAATAAATACTAAACCATATCTCCAAGAAATTTTAATAATCTAGTCTCTAACCTCCAGCGTTCTAAAAATGATTGAATAATAATGTTTTGATATAATGTTCTTTATAACTCGAAATGTTCAACCAATTAAATTCTATAATTTAGGAGCAAGCGGGATTTCCATAATTACCAGAACTTTTCATTACTTTTCTTTAAAGCTATAAGTCCGATTTGAATGAAAATGCTTTCTTATTGACCTTAGAATCTAATTTTTTCTTCTCTTTAAAAACAAAATTTCTTTGTTCTGTATAATTTGTTTAAGAAACCATTCAAACAATATTATCCAAGTTCAAATGATACAGCCTGTATGCTGAAATATACATAAGATTGAGTTGATTCCATATGGACATATAAAGTCATTTGTAGTCAGACTTATAAAGTCGTTTTTGAACAAGGAAAGGACGCCCGTCGTCCAACCAATAAGATTTTATGATTTTAATATCTATGATCTGAACCCGTCATTCTTAATCTCATTTGACGTGTGTTTGTAGAGGTAAGCTGGTACATTTGTAATCGTCTCACACTTATGCAGAATCAACGGGAAGAATAATGTATAAAACCTATTTGACAAAATGGAAACCTGACTTCAAAAATCAAATATTCTAAAACAAAAAATGCACTAAAAAGTAAAAAAATAATTGCGTATTCTTGTGCCAATTTTAGTTCACCTAAGCAAAAATTTTTAAATATATATGTACAATTATTGTTATTTTTGGAGACGGTGTCCAAATTTTATGTAAATTTCTCTATGCTGACACCGACTCCAAAAATAACAATAATTGTATATATATATTTAAAAATTTTTGCTTAGGTGAACTAAAATTGGCACAAGAATACGCAATTATTTTTTTACTTTTTAGTGCATTGTTTGTTTTAGAATATTTGATTTTTGAAATTTTTGCTTAGGTGAACTAAAATTGGCACAAGAATATGCAATTATTTTTTTACTTTTTAGTGCATTTTTTGTTTTAGAATATTTGACTTTTGAAGTCGTGTTTCCATTTTGTCAAAATAGGTTTTATTTCTCGCGTTTTAGTGACTTTGAAGTTCTATAACTGATTTTATTTGTCTAAATATGGGTAGACCTACTAAACGACCAACTAATTTTTAGTGCATTTTTTCGTTTTTTAATTTTTAATGCAATTTTTATAACAAATTTTCAATTTTTTTTACAAGCATTTTTTTTTTTTTTTTGTAAAAATTTTTTTTTTTGGGGTCGGTTTTTTTTTGTAAAAAGTTTTTTTGAAGTCGGTTTTTAAAAAAATTTTCTTATTTTCCCAATATGAATGAGTATATCCTTTAAAAAAAAAAATTTTGCAGAAATCGGTCATCACATATAAAATGAGGGTTTTCCTCGATTTCCAGGGGATCCCTTCATCAGAATGCGATTTGGTGACAATGGGACCAATCGGAAATCAAACTCTTTAAAACAAAAAAAAAATTAAAAATCGGTTAATAAATGACGGAGTTCTGAGGTAACAAACATTAAAAAAAAAATACAGACGAATTGAGAACCATCCTCCTTTTTGAAGTCGGGTTAAAAATTGACTAAAGTTTACTCTAACTATGTAAACACAGCACAGCACACGATAAATGGTTGGAACGTTTATTATAACAGCAATTTGTGTGTGTGCTATAACTGGGCGGTCATTGGTATGGCGAATAGTAATAGTAAATGTTACTCACTTCGTTTATGTTGGTATCAGAGAGACTTTAGTTAGTTAATATAATTATAGTGGTCGTAATTAAACACAATTCTGTCTATCAGTGGTTTTCATTAATCCATTGGGAATTATAACCCAAAACTATTATTTAAGACTTTATTATTACGTACATTATGTTTGTGCTATACAGAAATAAAAAAAACAGTTCATTTATTATAATTTGTCTTTTATACGAAGATTTATATTTAAGTTACAGAATTAAAATTTCTTATTGTAACGGAGTTATTATGAAAATTGAACAATTGATTACAGATAGTAGAATTTAATTTAACAATATTTAAGCAAAAACTTCAGTAGTATTTTGTCGGTGTCTTATTTAAATACGACTCGATTTACACTTCCTCTAAAATAATTATTGACCTTTTTTTGAAAAACTATAAAAAAAGGTTTTTTGTCCATTCGATTTGACGCTTACTTATATTATAAGCGTCAAAGCTAACCATTTAGCTAAAAGACGAAAAAGTCCTCATTTGAATCAAGTTAAATCATATTAATTGAAAGGCTCCCGCATTATTTAATGTAAAGGTGGTTATGCTCCCATTTTGTGTAGAGATATCCCATTTTTTGGGTTCCTGAACAAAAGTCTTGATGGGCACGACAAAATCCTATGACAGGATTTTGAGTAGTTGGCCAATAAAGGTATAATTAACGTACACTGGAATTTTAGGTTATCGGGCAAAATAACTGGATGTTTCTTCCTCCTCGCCACACAATCTGCACGTTGTGTCATATGGAGTCGTTATGGAGTCCCATTGTGTGTAGATGCTTCTGCATGGGACAATGCCCGGTAATGAACCCGAAAACCTTCCGCAGTTGCATCCTGTTCAGCCTCAGTGTATCGAGAGATAACCTCTTTGTTGCACTCTGAAGCAGTACCTTCCCGAGATCTTGCCGCGGTACTTTTTCTCAGTGATCACGGTGTTTAGCATTCGACCACTCGTTGATCGCTTGTTTACATGCAGTCTTTGGAATTCCTAAAATAGGCTCTGGGCCTATGAATGGCATTCCGACTCCCTTCTTTGCTAAGGTATCCGCTTTTTCGTTTCCTAAGTATAATAATAGTGCCATTTATTTTGAAACTGTTAGCCGTATGTACGTGTTAAATGAACGTGAACGAACTAACATGCTTAAATGAATTTAAATTCCAATTTATTTCATCGCATATATTCATATTCAAGGTCATTATCTCATATTTCCTGATAAAGGAACTGTATTCCGGTAACTGGTTACATAAAATTATTGTTACGAAAATTTTAAATACCTATTTGTTTTATTTAATAACATTCATATTTTCTGAATAATTAATTAAAGTAATATTTATTGAAAAACTGATGATTTGTGAGTGGTGAATACATCCCTTTTTCTTATCTCATGTATAATCATTACACCACTCTGTAAGTGAGTACTCACATATATTTTTCAGGATTTCATAAAATCACAAAACTTTAAACATAAATTTATTTAAGAAAGGTTTAGATATACTAAAAACACTGTTTATTATAACTAACTATAATACAATGTAATTTCACGTCTACATAATAAAATTAGCATACATAAAGTAAAATATTCGTAAGTTTAACTATCTATATATACGTATATACGTATCTAACTAATAACCTCGAAATGAAGACGATTAAACAAATAATAACTAAATATGAAAAGTGAAAACTAGCTTAACGATTAACTTAGAAAGCACACACCTATTAAAGTCAAATAGAAATATCTTGTAATAATTAGAACAAAATTTTCAGATATATAAAATTATCAACTATAAAATTAATTCTATAAAGGTTCAGTTAAACTAACGGAATTTAATGTGTTCATTATAAAATTATATTAATCATCGTATACTTATAATAATGGTTGAGTTGAATACAGTTTGAGTTGTATGTACTGTTTGTTATGCGTATACATTTATTTTTGATGTGGAAGCATCTATAGCGAGGCTATACAAGTATGCCCTATATATATGTATCCAATAATTATTAAATGTCACTTTATTAACCAAAAATTATTATAGTATTTCAATTTTATTTGTCAAGGTATTGTGAATGAAATAAATGAAAAAATAAAAGGAATATAATTTATTATTGTTATAATGACACACTTAGCTTTTTAATATCACCTCAAATGAAATAAAACACATTACTCTCCATTCTCGTCAATACACGTATCTGTCATAATTCGATCAACAACAAATTAATATTATAGTTCACGATCATACCAGCAGAGTCCATACGCTTGAGTCAAAGCGCGCGTACCCTTTGAATATCTAACGTGTTGAAGTAATTGATATTTTGAAAGGTGTTGATTTGCTATCCATATCCACGAAAACTACCACCCACGATCAACATCTGCGCCTCTAGTTGCTACATCGGATTTTATTGTATATAATCATTTATATGCAGTAGATCGTTAAATGCAACATAAAGATTATAGAATTAATCAAAGAGAACTCCAAGTTTTTGAAATTAAATTTCAAATTTTGCCCTAATTTCTAGATCAATTATTTTTATTTTATAAATATGTATTTCAACTACAATGTAGTAATAATCAGTATGAATTAACTAATCGTAACTATCTCCGGGATATGGAATCGAAGATATTTTACTCGGTGCTAATTTAATGCGTTTCTCACGATGGTGAGACACTAATTAATGCATACTGATGGTGCCTACATGGCAGCCGAAATACGTATTTTTTAAATACAAATATCTTATCTAGGAATGGTGGCAAAATTTGAAATTTATTATACAAGTATGATTTTATATGGGGAGTGAAATGAAAATTCAATTTGGATTGTCACGTTTTTTGCAACGATCTATGTAACTATTAATATTGTATATAAACCTATTGTATATAGGATATGTTTCCACATCATACCTGAGTCCCGAGCTATAAAAACATTTTTATAAACACTGTGGGATCTAGTTCTATTAAAACACAAGTACGTTAGAAATGTATTCACAATAATTTATAATTGTATAACATTATTCTAAATATTAAAGAGCGACCAAAAAGAAACATAGGGAAGTTAGTTTTTCTTTTACTATAAATTCTACGATGTCTACGATTCGTTCGCTTTCAAAAACAAAAGCAACCTTGCTTATATATTCTTTGATTTTTAATTTTTAATAATTTACCATGTTCTTAAAACATTATTAGACGAGAAGATATAAAGACATTGGGTTTCTTTACATATTTGAGGGTTAGGTATCCTTTCTAACCTAATTCAAATAGGACGATACTTTGTTTCCCTAGTATGTTTGTATGTTATTTGTTATGTACGTCATTTTTTCAGAAATTACGCGACCGATTTTTGTGATTTTTTCACTAGGATAGTCTACATACTTATGAAAGCCTTATGAAAGTCGGTTTACATATTAATTTTATATAATCCAATAATATCAGACTTTATATTTTGATTGTTTGAAATCCATATGGCATTAAATAAATTTAAAACAAGTGAAAATAACAACTAACTGAGTTAATTGTTTAAATACCCGGTATATATTAAGTTTATGAATAGAAATCGCAAAAATTGAACAACATTTTTTTGTCCCTGATTGTAATATAAACTTCGTTATAAGCTAATTTAGACCCGGCGAAACCGAT
The DNA here is from genome assembly GCA_963920215.1 of Nineta flava. NCBI lineage: Eukaryota > Metazoa > Arthropoda > Insecta > Neuroptera > Chrysopidae > Nineta > Nineta flava. The sequence goes on along the minus strand of OY986041.1, from coordinate 86,281,212 downwards.
TGCGTTGGTTAAAAATACGATACGATTGCCGGTTTTCAAGAGATCAAACCTATCGGGCTAAAATTCAAAACTGTATGAATTGAGAAGGGAAAATTTTGAAGTGTGGTGGTCAGATGTTAAAATGAACCTGATTTTCGTTCTGTTTGGGTCTAAATTATCCTAGAAAATGATGATTATTAAAAACGAGAACAAAAATGTTTTCACCTTTTTTTCATTTTTACCAAGGGGTACACTCCTTAAAAAAATCGCAAAAATTGATCAAAATATTTTTGACCCCGATTTTTATATATACTTTCTTTTAAGCTAATTAAGACCAAGCAAAACCGATGGCGTTGGTTAAAATACGATACGGTTGTTAAAATAAATTCCCAATAGTGATAATAAAATCCAAATTGTTGTACTAAAATTATGATTTTTCAGCGCTGGTTACGATTAGAGTTTTCTGATGCAATTTCGTTAAAAAATACTTCTTACTTTTTTATCAAAAAAATCAAATTACAACAGAAAGGAAATTTAAAAAAATGATAAATATTAATAATAAATCATTAATTTACTATCCAAATTATTAGTTTATTATCCAAATATGAGTTTATTATCCAAATACCCGGTATATACTGAGTTTATTAGAAGATGTTTCAAACAAGAGTTCTTTATTTCTTTTAAACGAACATTTTATTTCTTTTAATTTTTCTTTTACGGTTTCAAAAATGAACATTTTTGCTCATTTTGCCCAAACATGGTCAGATTTTGCCCAATCACGATCTATAACACACACACACAAAAGTTCAGTTCGTTATCTCTTTTCGTTTTTGAGTTATCGTGTTCACAGACGATGCGAAAATGGCCGAATTAGGCCATTTTATGAACACCTATTCCAAACATTTATGTCTGCGATCAATATTTTCAAGCGTTACAAAGTTGGGACTATATATACCATTGTATATTGACATATACCGGATATAAAAATAACACCTAAAGGAATGTTTTTAAATATTAGCATAGATGTATATTTCAAGTTTGACGAAATGTCTATACCAATGTGAACTTGGAATAAAAACGACAACTGTAGTCATAAAGATAATATATATAGAGTAGGCAGGCCGAATCAAACGTTGTCCTGTAGATAGTAAGAGAAAAAGTAGGGATGAGGTATCGCTATCTATTTTTTAACCCGACTTCAAAAAAGGAGGACGGTTCTCAATTCGTCTGTATTTTTTTTTTTTAATGTTTGTTACCTCAGAACTCCGTCATTTATTAACCGATTTTGAATTTTTTTTTGTTTGTTTTAAAGAGTTTGATTCCCAATTGGTCCCACTGTCACCAAATCGCATTCTGATGAGGGAATCCCCGGGAAATCGAGGAAAATCCTCAATTTATATGTGATAATAGATTTCTGCGAATTTTTTTTTTTTTTTGAAAGGGTATACTCATTCATAATGGGAAAATAAAAAAATTTTTTTAAAAACCGACTTTAAAAAAATTTTTTACAAAAAAAAAAAACCGACCCCAAAAAAAAAAATTTTAACAAAAAAAAAACAAAATGCTTGTAAAAAAACTGAAAATCTGTTATAAAAAAATGCACTAAAAATTAAAAAAAAAAAAAAAAAACGGATAAAAAAAAGTGTTATAAAAAAAATATTTACACAAATAACCCATATTTAGTCAAATAAAATCAGTTATAGAACTTCAAAGTCACTAAAAAGCGAGAAATAAAAGCTATTTTGACAAAATGGAAACCCGACTTCTAAAATTAAATAAACAAAAGATGAACTAAAAAGTAAAAAAATAATTGCATATTCTTGTGTCAATTTTAGTTCACCTAAGCAAAAATTTTTAAATATATATGTACAATTATTGTTATTTTTGGAGGCGGTGTCCAAAAGTTATGTGAATTTCTCTATGCTGACACCGCCATCAAAAATAACAATAATTGTACATATATATTTAAAAATTTTTGCTTAGGTGAACTAAAATTGGCACAAGAATATGCAATTATTTTTTTACTTTTTAGTGCATCTTTTGTTTATTTAATTTTAGAAGTCGGGTTTCCATTTTGTCAAAATAGGTTTTATAATGATTAATATATAATCATTATATTTTAGCTATTTAGTACTCATTTAGAAAGAGACAAAAATACCTCATCGATGTTCTCTCTCTTTTTATTGACGGGACGTTACCACTTACATGCGCGCCTACGATTTGCCTACTCTATATATATTATCTCTATCATTCCCATACTCATACGATCGCTTTGCCAATTATCTAGAAGTCCCAAAAGTGAGACTACTTAAATTTAAATATAACATAAGAATCAAATGCCAACATTTTGCACATTTTTACAGCGTCATCTCTGACAAAAAGTGACATTCTTCGAAATAGTTAATGAGGCATGGCCCAAAGTCAGTTTAAAAAGTTTCATATGAAGCTTTCGCACGCTGTGTGTACGTTACATATTATCCCATACTATATAATATAATATACATATCATGTTGAATGTATGTATTCAAACTTCCAGTCATGTGTAAACATTTTATATCAAATTAGTTTAATGTTGAAGAAATAACTTCTAACTTCTTGTAGTATATACTTTGATTATTATTATTATTATTATTATTTTACGTATTTTAAATAATTCATGCACAAAATTGATATTTTATCATATTATTGTATAAATAAAGGTACCTATTATTATTATATATTTACGAATATGTAGTTATAGGTAACGTTAAATGTGATAAAATTGATCCAAACTAAAATGCATCATCAGCAGAGAAGCAGGATTCCTACAAAAAATAGGGGAATCCAGGGCACAACGAGGTACCGAAGCGCAACGAAATTTGACGATTTTCGGTGTCAAGGGGGTGCTACTAGTGAGCGGCAATACGTAAAACTAGACCAACCTGTGTCTGTTCAACTACGACAATCATGTTAGTGTAGTTTTCGTGTTCGTTGGTGTGTAAAGTTTTAGTTTTGTGATTTTTGCTCCTGTATTGTAACTTATGATGATCTTGGAACCTAGATAAGGTATACATACTTGTCTACATTTCAACTGCAGCTAGAAACGCGTTTAAGTACGTTTAAGTTTCTTTAATTTGGTGTTATTATATGTTTTTTTACGTATCGTTTTCATGTGATCTTACCTCCCTAACCGGAATCGCGTGTCTGGGATGAAACGAGTGGGCGGAATGGAGTACCCCATTCTGCCGCAATGTTTCATAGTGTCCTTCAGTAGACACAACTGGCATCAGACTTGATAGGCCTTCAAGTGAAGAGGCTAATATTTTATAGCGAAGATGATGAGCCTGTCCTAGTGTGTGCATTTTGTGTATAAATTTATTTTTTCTGCACTTCCACTAGTTTTATATGTGCTTATAATAACCTATCCTTTCACCTCGTTCTGCCCCTGTCACGGTCATGAGGCAGAATGACATTTCTATTTTTGAAATAAAATATTGTTATTTTATTCTCTTACAATATTATTGTATTTTTGTAATTATAACATTATAATGTGGTTATAGATAAATTTGCAACTCTCTTTGGTATTTTTAAACCACACCTTTGTACCCCGTTCTGCACCGGATTCCGCTATAGTAAAGTTATAACATACGTACCATTTTTAATTATGATAATAATCATTGTTTTTCACCATCCGCAAAAACGATCTAGTTTCTCCATATTTAATGGTATTGGCGTTTGAACGAATGATAATGGGGGGAATTTTGTGCACTGCGATCCATAAGTTCTATTGTGATCCCTCATCTGGTGTCTAACAAGGAATGGTCTCGGCTTAAAGCATCTCATCCGGCCCTGTTTCTTTTTTTTAGAGAGTACAGGATTATTGTATTGAAGGTAATTGTGGCCAAAAACTTTCCCCGATACATATCTAGTTTCCTGTAACAAAGTACAGTTAGCACATAATTTATTCAATTTGGTTTTGATCACTGGGCGAGTAATTATTGATAAACAGAAAAAATAATATTCAAATACTGATTAATTGACCAATGTAAAAACTAGAATTTTAATTAAAACAACCTGTAGATGCTACAAGCACATAATTTTAAAAACAAACATACAAATAAACCAAATTGCTATCATAAATTACAAAAAACATTCATGTTAAAATATTTTGTTAAAAACAAATAAACAACAGTAGTATCAACCTATCTACCTTTTGAATAACAATAACCATTTACTGGTTTGGTTTTTTTGTATTTTGGAACAAAATAAGAAAAACACAAATAAAAAGCAATTGAATGAAAATATTTGACTATAAAAAAAAAAAAATTATAAATATCGTTATAAACAAAAAATTGTTACGCGATATGAAAAACAAAATAATAATACAACAATAATAATACAGCATAAGCCAGGCAAGCAGGCAGGTCAGCAAGTAAAACAAGCTGTATGAGTGTATGCATGGGAAAAACAGATATAATAACCAGAGAAATGTTCATGGACGAGTAAACAACACAAAGCGAGACGTAAAAAGGTAACAAACATAACATTGCATCGCTTCGCGTTTCGTATAAAGTTATTGTGTTATATACATACTTTTTTTTAAAGCTAATAGATATTAATAACACAGAGGGATTGTGATAATAGTAGATAAAACTATTGTTAACAAAATGTATAAGAATGAAATAGATATATGTTTATATATGGTAACAACAATGAAACCTGTTGCCTTTTAAAATTCCTGTCAGTAGTGACGGGGGCATTCCTGCATGTGAATCACGTATTCGTTTTATTGGAGCTTCATCTGTATATATATATATATATATATAGTAAGTGGGTGCTACTCCCCTGAGAAAGGACCACCACGCGAATACTATGTACTGGGAACGATCTGATCATTGTAGCGACGATTGTGTGAATAACATAGTAAATACGTTGTATGTATGCAACCTATATAGAGAGATTGTACTAAATTGACGTATGATTTTCCTCTTATTTGCAGGTTTTAATCATCTGCTTTTTAAACGGAAGTTTCTATTTTTCTTCAAGAGTTTATTTTATATTTTTGTATGATTGTTACTCAAAATTATTATTTTGAAGATTAAGAATATTCAATTGACTGTTGCACGAAGATATTTAATTCAAAATGATATTTTAGGTTTTCAATTATTCGCAATCTAGACCAATTTTCTGTAAAATTTCAGAAAAAATGAAATGGAGTTTATTATACATTATTGGCTAATAATAAAAATAAAAGTATTGTCTCTGTATGTATAAAAATGAATGTTTGTCTGTTTGTGGGTGCTGTAGGCGTGCCTACGATGAAATTCCGAATACGATGAAACTTTGGGGAAACTGTGGGAACTTGTTGTAGGTTTGTCCGAGAAGGGTTCGGCAAAACAAATATAAACTTTCTCTACACTGTGACGAGAGAAGGAAAACATTTTTTTTGTTAAAGAAACAACTTTTGTATGAAACTTTTTCTCTTAAAATTAACGCGAAACGTTACTTAAAGCGCATGCAGGGTACGGCTTGGGTTCAAAAACAAAAACATAGTAATAATAGTTTATAAAATTTTTTTAAAGTATATTTTCTATGGAAATGACAATCATCAAAATTTTAATAAAACAAAATATATAGCTCTCTTTTTCTTTCTCTTTACTTCATATCTTTCGTCTCTCTCGTGTAAGTGCCTAAACGTGAAGCATTCATAAAATTTCACTCTCAATCGTTGTCCACGTATTGATTATCGAAACGTCGCCTAGGTTAGGTTAGGTTAGAGTGCCTGTCGTAAGACACACTTGGACCATAGAGTCCGTTGTGATACCGAAAAAAGGGATGGCCCTACCCCGCCACTATTCCATGAACCGTTTGAAGCTGTTTTCGAACAGCGAGAGTGCTTTGACGTCAACGGACGTAAGATCGAAGAGGTCAAGAAAGAAAGGCTGACTCAGATGAGTCCATCTCGTCATTGCAAGAGCAGGACAGTGACAGAGAAATGCGACATCGTTTCCTTCTCCTCCCCACTATGACAGCTCCTGCAATAGTCGTGATGCACTGGTAGGCCCAGTCGTTCAGCGTGCCTACCGCCTAGCCAGTGCCCTGTAATAGCCGAACCGATTTTGCTTATAAAGGCCCTTTGAAGCTAGATAAGATCTTCGGAACGCCTACGATTGTACTCCTGCCATAACTGTCGTACGTGACTCCCTCCATCTAAGATTGGCGTTCCTTAAGATATCTTCATTCAGGAGCAGCTTGCAGTTCGCAAACGGAACTCCCGGATTTCTATTGATACTTGTGTCGGACAGCCTTGTCCCATTTCTAGCAAGCTCGTCGGCTTTAAAATTCCCTGGAATGTCGCTGTGTCCCGGCATCCGTCTCAGGTTTATATTCATTTATTCTGCCAGCTCATGTAAGGACGTTCAGCAGTCCTGTGCTACCTTTGACGTTAAGAAAGTAAACTGACCTTAAGGATTTTAGGGCTGCTTGACTGTCGGTGAGGATGAATGAATGAATGTCGCTGCACATTGCTAATAGCCATCACTTCCGCTTGATACACACCACTGAGATCCGGCAGCCGGAATGATAGCCTTAAATCTGGATTTCCAGAGTAAACCCCACAACCTACTTTCCTCTCTAACTAAGATTCGTCGGTATAAAATACTACGCCCTTTGGCTTAACCAAGTTCTAATCCCATTCCTGACTGTAGGGTATCTTTACTGAGAACTTGTTCCCGAAGTACGCCGCCTAAGAAATTTCACTTCAAAAAACAGAAAATAAGCATTTAATCAGTGAATCATAAGGAATCACAGTTGTGGATTAAAATTAAATAGCCGAGAGAGTTAAATTACTTTATAGGCTAAACCAATTTGCTGCTTCCACGTGGAAAAATGTCTTTTTTAAACGGTTAGATTTAAAAAAATTCTGCAAATAATGGATTATCATCATATGATAGAATACGGATGATACTACGGATGAGAGCGATATGAATATAGTAATTTTGAAAAAACATGCGCAATCATGAATATTTGGCATACTCTCCGTAGTTTCTGGTACCATGTATCTCAAACTGTAACTCACCCTTTGCAATATCAACCTCTCATTTTCAACCCTTACCTCTTCTTTATCATATATTTTAGCCCTCTTCCCATTCTATATCAGTATTTAAGTACGTAAACTTGTGTATGTGATGTTCGTATCGCGCTCGTATGTATTTGTAATTTGTTACAAAGTCAAACACAGAATTTAAATGCTATAACAAATTGTCTAAACATTGATAAATAAATTCTACATTGAATATATGACAAATATTATATCCGATTGTTTAACGGATATATATTAAAACTATTATTGCCATTGGTAAAGAATAACGGAGATGAATCATTGAACCAATAATCCATTTTGGGATATACATTACATATTATAGTACAGTGTGATGCAATTAATACATAGCAGTGGTTTTTAAAAGTGATTTTTTTAAATAAAAACAACAGCTGCATTTCCTTGGAGGAAATTCGCTAAAAAGTATCTTTCACGTGGGCGCCACGTAGACTAAGCGAATTTTCCTAGGGTAAGGATTCATAAGGGGACATCGAAGCATGTTACAAGGAATATAAAGTTTCAATGTGATATTGTTGTTATCATCAGTATTATAATTTTTTGAAAATAAAAAATATTAGAGTAACAATTTTAATGAATGTTATTAAAATAATCAAAGAGAACTCTACGTTTTTTGAAATTACATTTCAAATTTTGCCCCAATTCCTAGAACATTTATTTGTATTTTATAAATGCGTATTTCGACTACAATGTAGGCATCATCAGTATGAATTAGCTAATCGTAACCGTCTCTGGGATATGGAGTCAGAGATATGTTGATCGTTGCTAATTTAGTGCGTGTCTCACACATACATTGTAGTCGAAATACGTATTTATAAAATACAAATAAATGTTCTAGGAATTGGGGCAAAATTTGAAATGTATATCCCCCCTCCCCTAAGCCTCTAAGCCCTACTAAGTTTTATTAGGCGCCTACATCAAAATAAAGCTGCTTACGAAATTTCATTTGCCCGCGTACAATTTTCTCATAGGATGAATCAATTTGCAGTTCATGTATGCGGGCGAATGAAATTTCATTATTATATATATATATATATATATATATATATATATATATATATATATATATATATATATATATATATATATATATAATAATCAATTTGCACTTCATGTCCAATAAAAAATAATTATACAAATTCAATCCTTAAAAGAATGAAAAACATTTTTAAATAGTACACCTTTTTTCTGAGTTACTAAACTCAGAAGACACACGGTTGTAGTTTTTTAGAGCTACGGCCATCTTCCAGAGAAGGTTCCAAGAAGGTCTATATCCTAAACTACAAGGTATTAATTAAAGACAGATTCTGGGATTGAAACCTAATTTTATTTTGCCTTATAAATAATCTCACAATAGTTTGTTGGTAGTTACTGAAGTAACAACATTCCAATTTGTTTTTTTCAATCAAAACTTTGTATATATTTCTAAAAAAATTAGAATTTATACGAAATATTTTCCATTGTGTAGAATATTTTTGGCCATGATTTAATAATTTACTAGGTATTTGATTCAACGAAATAAAATGCTTTTCTTTCTCAAACGATTTGCTATATTTAAAAATTTCGGATGTTTACCATACAAATAATAAAAAACCAATGTATATATAAGGCAGGTTTTTGAGGGTATACTCGTATAATATGATACCACTACGTACATAAATATATTGTTTGTGTTAGATATATGCGTTCGTTGTATTCATCAAACATGTAACACGTATCTATCTATCTCCACTTGCTATATACTACACTGCACTATACTATCTATACTACTGACTTGTGCAAATAGTTCATTTAAAAAAGAAAATATACTAAGACTACCACGGACTTGTGATAAAAGTTACACCTATCTATGCATGCATATACGGAGGATAGATGTAGAAGATACAAAACTAAGCTTACGTGATAATACTACTATATAAGTACTATATACTTAGTATTATGTATTTGTAAAATCAGTTCATCAAATACTGTAGGGGTAAAACGAAATTATTTAATTTTAATTCTGTGTCTCTAGTATTTTTTAGACCTACACTATTTTTATAAACAAAATATTTTTAACTGCACTGTACTGATTTGCATTTTTAATATCTTTCAGTTTTTGACCTCATTGTCACATAGTGTGATACAAATAGCCAAAAAATATTTTTTTGAATTCCATTTGTTTGTTAATCGTTTGTGGCTCATTTGATAGATAGATAGATTGTAGAGGCTGCCCTGGACGGGCTACACTTCGACCATAAGGTCCATTGTGATGTCTAAGGATGTGAGGATGTGAATGGAGTGGAAGGAAGTTTTGTGTATAGGCTAGGAATTGGTAGGATATTCGGCTACAGCCGACTATGATAAGAACTATGCCGATATTAATCTGGAGTTCGTCAAGGAAACTGTAGAAAACCTTCTCAAGCATACCCGGTTACTTCGTTCTTGTCCATACGCCCACAGTTCAGTCAATTAACCACCCCTTTTTTTTTCTTAATAATTGACAAACTTCCGATGTTGGGATTCGAACCCATAACCTCCTATTTTCCAAATAGGCATACTGCGCGGACATAACGCTTTAGACCGCTCGGCTACTTGGACTGGTGGCTCATTAGTTACTCACCAATATGTTTTATTACGCTTCTCCAACGATCGTAACAAAGGTCTATGGATATTAAATTGAATGGAAATTGTCTGTGAATTCTAAATATGTTCATAAGAATGTTTGTGACTACGTGGTTTTCGATAATTATGCCTTTAGTGTGACATCAATAAGTAAATACTTATTATAACACTAAGGCATTGAAGTACGAACATCAGCAATTGAATTTTTATTTTGTTCTTAGAAGAATATGCAGTCACAAACAGTTTTATGAACATATAAGGAATTCATAAACGATTTTGGATCGATTGAATTCTCACAAGGTGTTATTACGGTCGATGCCTGATTGTAATAATAATGGCGAATCTAGACCGCCTAATTTATAATTAAATTACCCAGTAACAAAATCGTAAGTTTCGTAAACATTCACAAACGATTCGCAAGTGAATGGAATTCAAAAAACTAAGAAACCAAATGTTGACTATTCGTACAAGGTTTTATCAAACGACACAATATAGTAAATAATGGATACGTGACTAAAGAAGACAAACAATTGCATCTTCAATATTTGAGATACTCTGGGTATATAGATTGTGTATGAAGTCGCATTTATATTAAAAAAATAGTAGCAATATAGTCGAACTATTTTATATTAGCTAAACACGATGAAATAAAAAATTGTTTTAAACGTAAAAAAAAAAATTTTTTATGTTCATAAATTTATTTTATTTTTTAATTTGGGTCTTCTTAAAACATTAACGTGCACACAAATTGAAAAGTATCACTTTATAGTATTTGCCAACTGTTAAGATTGTAATAATAAGCGAAAAAATTTCCGATTTTTATTATGGAATTATGAGACGAGATGAATGAATGCTGTCTAGTTAAAGATATAAAAAACTTACAGATTATTTTACGTTAGCCATCATAACTTTGTAATCTACAGGAATAGATTAACTCATGATTTCTTATTTTTTCAATCTATCGAACCAATTGAAGCATTATTTTTTCTTATATGCAACAGTCGACTCTTTAGGGGTTAAGGATTACTCGAAGAATCGAATTAATTTACATAAAATTAGGATGAAAGTGTTCCTCTTCCTCTGCGAGGAAATTCACGACAAATGACCAATCATTCATGAACTTTTACGAGTTGTAATTCATGTGCCTAGATATTTACATGACATCCAAGAATCCTTTGCATGTCAAACACATGCGAAGGTATAAATATGCATATATGATAAAAACATTTAAAATAGTGGCACATATTTATGAATTCAGGCAGGGCAGGAATAATTATCGAAATTCAAACAATGTCTTATTTACATTATTAGAATAGAATTTCCGATTATGGTTTCATGTTTACCTACTAAGATGAATCCCATTAAATCAGTTTTACAATGATAATAATAATAATTTATTGTATGGATAAATATATTTATGTAAATACTTTAAAGGAATGTATTGGAGGGAATGTGGTAAAAGAGAACAATAATGAAATGGTTGAGTTTACTTACTAGTTTGGTAGTAATCGTAGTAACGATGATGCTTTCAAGAAAACCAAATTACACCATCTTCTACTCCTACTAAAAACCCCATTTATACCACCTTAAATCGAATTCCTAATAACACCTCAATTTCTCTCCTTGCCGGCTTATATTTATTCAGTCAGTCAGTCAGCCGTTGGATAGATGATTGGCTCACTATTCTATATACAAACAAAAGACGATTCAGGAATGCTTAATTTGCTTTTGTATGTTTTGTTAGAATGAATAAGAATACTCATTGAATGTCTAGCATTTAGATAAAGATAGATGACTACATATATGTGTACAAATATCTTGGTGTAGTTTCTCTTCTTCCAGCTAGTCAGTTATATGTGGAGGAATGATGTGCACAAGGAGGGCAAACTCTCACACACACACACATACGAATGAAAATGCCTAGAGGATGTTTATTAGTAAAAGATCTAGTGTAGAAAAGACTTTAAGCTCTAATAAAAAACAAAAATAACTAAAAGCAATTGTATTTTGTTGAGTATGTGTGTATGATGAGTTTTTTGTTTCTTTTTAAGATATTTTCTTTCTATTGTGTACAGTGTTGTACAAAAATTTTCTTTACTATCATTGCTATGTCTGTTTGCATTAAAATTTATCATAATTGACAAGTAGGTGATTCATTTCTGGCATAGATACAAAAACCGCGTCTATCTTAGACGTGTATACCAATTCAATAATTTTAGACATATACGCAATTCAGGTGAGGAAAATAATCTTGAAAGTTTTGTTTGTATGAAACATCTGCCTTACGGTGTACCGAGAAACATTCAGAATCTCCATGCCTATGATGTCTGCAGCTTAATCTGTAATAATAATTTTGATTGTACGTTTTATCATGAAAACTAGTACTAATTCAAGCATAATAATTTTACGCTAGTACTTTTTAATCATTATGCATCTAAATTTACTACATGAAAATAAGTTCTCTATATTGAGAAGTCTCTCTATACTAGAAATATTATGGAGGTCATTAAATAGTATTTATAAATGGCATCTATTAACTATTATTCGTACTGAAGTGAACGCCGCTATATACAAAATATACTATCTGAACTCTGTTTTACAGTTAACATCATAGTGTGTATACATACAACACCCTTGTTAGAATTGCCGTCTTAACGAAAATTTAAAACGCGCCTGAAGAGTAAAACTTTAGTAAGAACAATAGTTTGTGGGTTTTGTGCACTGTTCGATGAATGCTGTTGTTTTGAGTTTGATGAATATATGAAAACGTATACATATAAATGAAATCTAACGAGAACTATCTGTCTTGTAATATATCTAAATTGTAATATTTATATGTTTATTCATTAATGTAAATAACTCACTTACTGTCTTTAATAACTTTATTCATATTTACAAAACAAGCCGAATGATATAAAAAAAATTTGATACGTTTACTTTGAATCCCGATAATTGAACAATTATATGCTTCGAAATTAAATGTAATTAAATATTTATAAATAATACAATCTGCACATTCTACAAATAAAGATCAAAAAGAAACCAAAAACTAAAATAATCGAAACAAAAAATTTAGAAGAAATTATTGAATAATGATAGTTAACGACAAAGCACAAAGCGTTCGTTTTAAAAACATTTGATCCATTGGGCAAATTTTGTTGTGTCCCAACTTACAGCTAAGCTGAGATTCCAGTCATAAACGGCATACAAATAATCCAAATAATAATAAATAATAATTGTCATTTTTGTTGTAGACTATACAACGATAAAGTTAGTTAACATATACAATGACGATCAATTGGCCTGTTGATAACATTGTATGCCCAAGGAAATAAACTGAAACACCCTTTATTGTCTCTCAACTTCTCATTTAGAATTTAGTTGAAAAAGAAACATCATTCGTTTTGAAAACGAGCAAATAAATACTGAATATATATACATTCAGTCAATGTTCAACAAGAGGCTGTTATTTTATATTCGAAGTTTATATATATATATATATATATATATATATATATATATATATATATATATATATATATATATATATATATATATATATATATATTTGGTCGAAACTTTAACACTATATTCGTTTAAATTCATTTACACTTTATTTGTTTTGAAATGATTAGCTAGTATATAATATAGTTCGTGGTTTGTATGTTTTTGTACATTTAGTAACTTTCACTAAATATAAATTTTACTTGTGAATAATATTATTGGTTGTTTACGCAATGTTTAATATTTCTTTGGAGTCATAAAAGTGTATTTTATTCGAAAAAGTTTCTGTGTGAAATTATCCATAGTAATTTGTGTAAATAAAATATATATTTATGTACAAAACTTTATATTACTCTAGTATGATCATTACGATTTTTTTAAGTGAAACTTCTTTACGCACACCTCTCAAATGCATACCGCATATGTATATTTTAAATACAGAGAGTGAATTGGTGAAAAAACGTGACGTCATCACTTTGGAATGGGACTAAATTGCTTGCCGTTTCTTTTCACTGTCTACTCGAGCATAAACTGCTGTGTGCGCACTCTCCCCCACCCGTTGTTGATTTTGTCATTTCCACAGAAACTATACTTCTCAAAAAAATCTATAGAATCATAAACTTAAAATTTTTTTTCAATTTCCATAGTTACTATAAAGTATATTGTATACACATATCATATAGCGTGATTATTATTACATACATAATTTTATTTTTGAGTATGATCAATGCCCAAGAATAATGATCAGAGTGATGTGGTGACTGGTACCTAGGACCTACCCAATTATTTTTTACCTTTCGTAAATGTATATTTTTAGTTATTTTTCTATTTATTTATTTATATTATATTTACTTAAAATATCTAGGTGTCTGATACCATAGTGCTAAAATTCCAAACTGTATGAATTGAGAAGGGAAAATTTTGAAATATGTTGGTTGGACGTAAAAATGCACCTGACTCTCGTACTGTGGGTCAAAATTAGCCTAGAAAATGATTATTATTAAAATGGAGAAAAAAAATTGTCTTCACTTTTTTCACATTTTTCCAAGGGGTACGTACCGCTTAAAAAATCGCTAAAATTGGAGGAAAATTTTATGTCGACGATTTTGATAAGAACTTAGTTTTAAGCTAATTTGGACCTAGCGAAAACGATGGCGTTGGTTAAAATATGACACGATTAACGGTTTTCAAGGTATCAGCCCTGTAGTGCTAAAACTTTAAACTGTAAGAATTGAGAAGGCAAAATTTTAAAATGTGTTGGTCGGACGTTAAAATGAACATGATTTTTGTAATGTTTGGGTCAAAATAAGCCTAGAAAATGATTATTATTAAAATTGAGATCAAAAATTTTATTCACTTTTTTCATATTTTTTCCAAGGGGTACCCCTTAAAAAAATCGCTAAAATTGGAGGAAAATTGTATGTCCCCGATTTTGATAAAAACTTGGTTTTAAGCTAATTTGGACCTGGCGAAAACGATGGCGTTGGTTAATATATGATACGATTAACGGTTTTCAAGGTATCAGCCCTATGTGCTAAAACTTAAAACTGTATGAATTGAGAAGGCAAAATTTTAAAATGTGATGGTTGGACGATAAAATGAACATGATTTATGTAATGTTTGGGTCAAAATTAGCCTAGAAAATGATTATTTTTAAAATTGACATCAAAAGTTTTATTCACTTTTTACATATTTTTTCCAAAGGGTACCCCTTAAAAAAATCGCTAAAATTGGAGGAAAATTTTATGTCCCTGATTTTGATAAAAACTTGGTTTTAGGCTAATTTGGACCTGGCAAAAACTATGGCGTTATTTAAAATATGATACGATTAACGGTTTTCAAGGTATTAGCCCTATAGTGCTACAATTTCAAACTGTATGAATTGAGTAGGCAAAATTTTGAAATGTGTGGTTGGACGTTAAAATGAACCTGAAAATTAGCCTAGAAAATTATTATTATTAAAATTGAGAACTGAAATTTTATTCACTTTTTTATATATATTCACTTAAATAAACATATTCACTTTTTTATATATTTATAAATATATATATAATTGACCCAAAAGTTTGAAAAATCAGTTTCATTTAACGCCCGACCAACACATTTCAAAATTTTGCCTGCTCAATTCATACAGTTTGGAATTTTAGCACTATGGGTCTGATAGTTTTTGAAGTGCCGGATTAATGAAACTGAATATCGATACAACGATTTATAGTATGCTATTATAGTTTATTGTTACTATGAAAACGATAATCAATATAGTTTCTGTGGAAATAATAAAATCAACAAAAATTTTAACCGACTCCAAAAAAAAAAAAATGAGGAGAATCTATGTTCGACTGTATTTATTTTTTTTAATGTTCAAGATTATTTTTTGAGACAAAAAAGATAGCCTATGTCCTTCCAGGATATAATCTATCTCCTTGCCAAATTTCATTACGATCCGTTTAGCCGCTTAGTCGTGAAGAGGTAGTAAACAAAC
The DNA here is from genome assembly GCA_963920215.1 of Nineta flava. Classification (NCBI taxonomy): domain Eukaryota; kingdom Metazoa; phylum Arthropoda; class Insecta; order Neuroptera; family Chrysopidae; genus Nineta; species Nineta flava. The sequence goes on along the minus strand of OY986041.1, from coordinate 86,265,547 downwards.
AGAGTTACTTTCTCATTTATATAGTAGTATGCATATAATAATAATTATGAATGAAAAATTTACATTAAAATTGTTTTCAAAAAGTATATTATAAATTCGTTATCGCTTACAAATAAAATTATATAATTAAAACGTCTTTATTTAAGTAAGAAGCATAATTTATGTAAACTAAACGAAAATAATAATGTTAAAATACATAACGACGAAAATTTATGATACACAATAAGTAAATGAGTCTCATCTGTTATAAAATACAAACAATTTTGATGAGATTTGTGACTTTCAATCTCATAGAACAGTTTGATGTAGATTGGATAATATTATGTTTCTGTATGTAGAAAGTATATACAGGATGTAAAAATTTTAGAAATGATCTTATAATATTTAAAGTTATATTTCTTTAGAGTGTTATTTCAACATTCGCCCACAACTTAAAGTTCTCAATTGTTAAACAGAGTTAAATTAATATATTTTATATACAGGCTTGGTTCACTATTATATAGTACACTTCAATTTAAAGCCACCACCGGTACGACAATTTGATGGGTAGTAAAATCAAGAGTTAAAAAAATGCGTTATGTTTTTTTTTACAAGCTAACACTTAATACGCTATGATATTCAATTTGAATTTATGATGTTTTACGTATCTTTTCCGATTGCTTTTACATTATACATTTTCCTTTTGTGTCGGTCATCAATTTATTTTAGGAAAAAAATATAATAAAATAAATTATTCATAAAAATTTAATTAATTGAACCTATATTAAATGGTAGCTTCTAAAAAAATATATATAATTATTTTAAAATTTTGTTTCAATTTTGAAATGTCAATTTTGATTGTCATATCCAAGTTAGAAATATGCAAATTTGTATTTTGGCTATTTATAAATTAAAATTAAAATTTTTTTATAAATGAATCATATTCGTAATGAAATTCGGAATATATATTCGTAAACTCCAACACGCGTCAGAACAAACGTGTTGTATTTGTCTCCGTCCCGAATAGCAGAGTAACTATTAAAAACGTTGGAAAATTGACGAAAACGGCTGGACCGATATGGATGAAATTCTATAAAATTATTTTATTATATCAGATATTATAGAGAGTGATTTATATGTTCATAGGAAATTCGCTAATTTAAAGAAGCTCCTGCGTAACGTTTCTACTTTTTTCTAAAATCAATTTTTGTTTTTAAAAATGCCAGCAATAAAACGTACAAACTTAAGTCGTAGAACTCGAAAAGTTAGAAGTGAAAGATATACCGCGAAACGCGGAATGAAGTTGAACGGAATCGATGGACTCGAAATCAACAATATAGAAATGTTTTGATTAACCAATTTCGAGCTGCATTTAATTATAATAATGTGGAAATCGATTAAAGTTCAGAGCAAATCGTTGCTATTGGACCAATGAACTTTATGTGTCAATATTGAAAGGCATTTAAGTTTAAAAATGAAGCCCCTGGATTGTGTTGCGCGAGCGGTCAAGTAAAATTGGCACGATTGGTACCGCCAAGAGCCACTACATTCATTGGTTTCGGGAAATGGGCAAGATTCTAAACATATTTTGACTCATATCGAGCAATAAAATATTTGGTTTCAAATGACGTCATTTGGCACAACAAAAGTTATTCGAGAACAATTTAAGCCAAGTTTCAAGGCACTGATGAAAAATGCGTTGGCAGCTTTCAATTGAAATGGTGTATCAATTGAAATGGCTTAAAGAACATTTGTAGCTCGGTAAATTGCCAAAAGGCGTAAGAACTGAGTGTGTTTAAAAAATTTGATGGTGGATGGGAGTGCTGAGAAAGTATTTTGAGAGCAACATGGGAGAGCCACATGGTTGTACAAACAATTCGCTATACAATATTCCTACATTAAATCTATGTATTATCTGTTTACCTTTGAAGATTCAGCATCAAATATATCATCTAACAGGTTTCTTATTGCGAACGCGGGATAGTGACTACAAATTTTTGCAGTTTCATTTTATGGGCGATTCAGCAAGATGTCATCACAGCCAATAAGACGCCTGCAGGATAACATGCAAGACGTTTTTATGCGTCAACAATTGATGAAGTCGCTAGAAAATAAAACTAAGAATGTTGTGTATTATTTAAAGCATTAGAATAATAAACAATATGTTTTTGGAATAATAATTTTTTTAAGTTAATTATACCAATTCGAATTCAATATTCATAGTTAAAACAGGACAACGTCTGTCGGGTCAGCTAGTTATATATAATTAAAGGTGAGTGTCCGCTACTCTTTGAGCTGTTTTAAGAAACCCAAATTTTGGAGCAACAATCTGGCCTTTTTGAGTTCCGTTAGTTTAGTAACTTTATCTTATATACGTATATCATTCAAAGTAATTTTACAATTTTGATGTCATCAAGAAGAACTACATGGATAAACTTTATTTGATTACTTTCATTTCTTAAACAAAGACTTTTAAAAAGGCTTCAGAAGGGAAGTCCTAATTGTACATTCGTAATGAATATTCTTTAGTGTTCTGATGGTTACCAAATGTTCTTAAAAGATACATCCTGTATATATGTATTTAAAAGAAGATACAAAATCAAAGATGCATCATCACATTGTGGTAAGGTGCTTGAAATATATGTTGTATAATGCATCATGCATGTGCAACAGAAATGTTATATACATTATGTAGAGTATTAGAATGTTTTTGAGAACATCTATCTCTTCCATATCAGTTTTGTTGCCAACCCGAAGAACTCACATAGTGTCAACGACATTAAGTTTGTATATATATATATATATATATATATATATATATATATATATATACATATATGTATATATATATATATATATATATATATATATATATATATATATATATATATGTATATATATACAGAGTGTTCTGAAAGTCATACTATACCACGGTGTAGAGCTACAAAAAAACAAACAAAAAAGTTTTATAAAGTTTTTCGATTTGACGCTTAGTTTTTCAGAAATAATCAATTAAGCATTAAGAAATTCAACCAATCACAGAGCGCAAAGTGTAAGAAGGCGTGGCTTTTTACCTTTTAAAGGCTCGCAGACGCTAAGAGAGAGTTAAGTAAGCTAGAGTAGCGAGAGTCACAGTTTTCAATAAGTGTAGCGACACCCGCGAAAATTAAAAATGTTTACCATTACAACGTTAGACAGGCAATTTTGGTAAGACGATCGAATAAACTTATTTTTAAACATCGAAGCCATCAGCGAAATTAATGTACATACTGACTTTAGAACTACTACTGTGGCCCCGACTCCTTACACTATGCGCTCTGTGATTAGTTGAATTTATCAATGTTTAAATGATTATATCTTGAAAAATAAGCGTCAAACCGAAAATTTGATCAAACTTTGTTGTTTGTTTTTTGAACATCCTGTATATATGTATGTGTGTGAAGTTTAGAAGAAATATAATATGAAACGAACGCAGGCAACAACAACGAACAGCAACAGTATGAAGTTAGTTGAATAAGTGCAAAGTCTTTACAGGGTATCTTAAAATTGTAATATTATCCTATAAGCTACGCTTCTTCTATGTTTTTAACTTATAATTTTATTATTAGAGTTTAATAATAATAATAGTTTAGTGTAATAGTTAACCACCTAAATTACAAGAGATGAAAGTTTCTAGACAACCTGATGCCTCAAGATAAATGTTTAGATACATTTGTACTTTTCGTAGATATCATAAAGAAATTATAACTGGGCTGCCCGTGAAAGAAATTGAATCAACTATAATTGAACATGTTTCATCAAGAATAGATGAGAAAAGTAATTTTTCGTAGTTCAAAAATTACAGAAAATGACAGTGAGTTTTGTTTGAAAATGTGTAATTAATAGCTTCCTAATCCCTTGTGGTATACATGATCCTCAAAGTCTTCAACTCAAGTAAAAAACAAATGAAGATAAATTAACGACTTGCTTATCTATAGTTTTTTGTGGTTTCCCAAAGATGTTTAGGTAAATAGAATAGATAGATAGACAAATTACACAAATTACGAATTAAAGTCGGCCATAACTGTACTAAAGAGCCGCTTTCAACCGCTAATTTTAATTATTCAACTATCAACCGCTTTAATTGTACCCGTTAATCTTAATAGTACAGCAAAAAATATATAAAAAGTGTATAAATTTTTAATACTTCTTTTTATTCTTACAGTGTCATTCCTCATTTGAATAATAATTATTTTTAATAGTTCAATCAAAAAATTACTAATTTTTAACATTTTATTTAAAAATGTAACTTTCCAGGTATACAAACGTGAGTTTTAGTCTCACCACGTTGTCAACACTAACATTGAGAGATGTATTGCCAGCTGAATACTCGGTAAGGTGTACACAGTTCTACTCGCAGCTCCTTGCCTTGTCGAGACATTCGCCTAAAGCTTTCACCGAGTGTGTACTACCGACATTAAAGTCAGAAAAAGGTATATACCCGGAAAAATTAGTATCCGATGAAACTCAACAACGAGTTTTGACATCGGAAATAGTATCTCATGTAACATTCTACGTTGCAGTCGGTAAAAGCCTATATTATTTCCCTTTAAATACTTAGTAAGTTATACATACAGTATTATAATGTTTGCAACAAGCATTCAAACACCACTGTAATGAAAATAACTCGTCTTCCACACATTACACTTATAACATTCGAATGTGTGCATGTGCTCTACAATACATGTATTCATCAAACTTAAATCTGACAAAACTACTTGTAGTTTATATGTATATGCAACAGACATAGACACAACTTCGTGCATGATGATGCTCTATGATGGGGTACAGTAAGTGGTTTAATAGAAAGCGGAGGTGCAATAGGAAAACTATGTTGTGATGATGACTCCTATACAGTATGATTCGTTCCTACGTTCTCAACAACACAAGGAAATTGTGTCAAAGATAGATTTATTGTATTATTATTATTATTATTATTATTATTTAACATATACATACTAAAATAGTAGTTAGTATAGTTTACTTCTGCTTGTTTTACATTTAAATTATACTTGTTATTGAAATTTAAATTTTGTTATTAAGAATAAATCAAAACTATAATGATTAATGAATATACTATGAGTTGTTTTAACTATAGTAATTAATTTTGTAAATATAAATCTTTATTTTTAAAAACATGTTTTTAGTTTGTGTGTCATTTTCAATCCAAAACAATGTGCCCATCCTTCTATTATCATAGTGAATTAATACGAAAGATTCATCACCTAAAACCATTATTTTAAATTTTTTATTCAAATATAACAGTTTCGTAAAATTAAAAAGGCGTGATTGTATTAGTAGACAACGTTCTAAAATGCAAATAATAACTTTAAAAAACTAATTGTTAAAGCGGGGGTTGATTTGCCTGGCAAAATATCTATTATACTGTTTTCAAAAACACTTTAAAAAAAATTAAAGCGTCAAATATTCTTAAACTTAATTTTCATTATTTTTTATTTATTAGTGCGTTAACTATTAATAAAAGCTTATATTTTTAGTTTTTTCGGAAAATATAAATTATTTCATTCAAGTCCATTAAGAAATTCTCTACATTATTAGGCAACCAACAAAATGGACTAAAAATCTTTAAGTATGCATTATAAAAATCAAACACCTTCATCAAAGTCAAAGGAATTGTTGTGTACATTTACGCACATATTTACAAAAATACATAGTAAACTAACTATAAAGGTGCTATATAAATGTATGCTAGTTTACAGTAATTGTAGACGTTTGAGCTGAAACTGTGGCAGTGAATGACAAAAAACTGTTTATTTAGAAAAAAAAGATACATTGGTTGTGTTTAAATTTTTCTTCTATCTCTTATGGATTCAACGATAGATATTTTGGGAATACGCGGACCTATTTTATCCGTTCGTGTTTACAAATAGATGGCCTGCATGGAAGATAAAAGATTGCAGAGATTCCTATTGATATATTTTATTAAAATGATGCTGAACGACCCTATTAAAGTGCATTAAATTTACACATTAACATTAGGTTTGTAATCATGGTTACAATAATAGCAATAAGATATTATCATTTCAGTGGTTACAACAATAGATTATATGTCGCGACGCTCTACATATCCACCACATATTACATACAAACAAAGATAGACATATATACAGGATGTAAGTGAAATAGTATGCCAAACATTGTCGGATCATTGTTAGAGGGTTTAAGATTAAGAAGTAACAAACAAAAAAATTGGTATCTCAAAAGTAAACACCAAAACATACCCTTATATAATTACGTTTTTTGTTTGTTACTCTTTTACCATGGGACTACATACGAAGAACTTAATAACTTAAATAATACCAAACGCTTTATGCTATGTCCGTTTTTATTAATCTTACAAAACAGTAATTTCATAAATAAAATTTTAAATTCCTTTAAAAATGTTGAATTTTTAATAAGTTTCCAAGTGGCCTTTTAGGTTAGTTTTTCCATGGCCTATTACCTGGCCAAAGTTTAGCATATCATTTTCCTTACTCTTCGTATATATATATATATACATATATATATATATATATATATATATATATATATATATATATTACATCTTTTTCCAAAGTATAGCTTATTTATGTGCAACAGTATGGAACATGTGTGTATGCATCTAGCCACCTCATACTGCTAAATCTGGAATACTATGAGGGCATTCAGCATGGAAACTTCTAAACCATCCCAACCCTCCATTCTTATAATGTACATTATTATATGACTATTCCATCAACAGAATGCAATCATAAACGATTGACTACATGCTATGTAGACAATTCTCAACAAACATACATCCATTCATTTGTTTTATACAGGATGTTTTTAAGGTTCATTCAATTGAGTATAGAGTACATTAAAATAGATAGATAGATTGTAGAGGCTGCCCTGGATGGGATACACTTCCATAAGGTCCATTATGATGCCTAAGGATGTGAGGATGTGAGTGGAATGGAAGGAATTAATGAGTAGAGTGTAGACTAAGAATTGGTAGGATATGCGGCTGCAGCCGATTCTGATAGGAACTATACCGATATTCATCTGGAGTTCGTGAAGGAAACTGCAAAAAACCTTCTCAAGCATAGCCGATTACTTCGTTCTTGTCCATACGCCGACAGTTTAGTCAATTAACCGCCCCTTTATTTCTATTTTTTTTAATAATCGACAAACTGCTGATATCGGGATTCGAACCCATAACCTCCCAGTTGCCAAGTATGCATACTGTGCAGACGTAACGGCTTAGACCGATCGGCTACTTGGACTGGTATAGAGTACATTAAAATCAATTTTAAAATAAAATTTTCAATTCATGAAAAAAAACTGTAAAATAAAGTACATTATATTGGTAGACGCTAAATTTATAATTTTAATATCAAATGATTGAAATGAAAAATCAAGCATTTTATGGGAAAGAATCTTAAAAATATTCAAACAAATTAGTTAATTGCCAAAGTAAGCTTTTCACTTCCCTAAGTATAATGCAACCATACTCACAATAGATAGGAAGTTTACAAAAACAATTAAGTACGCAAATACTTAATATTTGCATTCCACCATAGTGGGTAGAGGTAGAGTCTGATGGCTAGAAATAGTTTACTATTTTGTTAAGCCAGCTGTTGTGGATTCGATTCCCATCCATTTGATGCCAAAGAAAATTTCTGTTAAATGATGCTGCCAAACGACTTTTTTTGTGCGTCAACTTACGCGTGAGTCGCGTAAAACTGACCGTGGGAGAAACAATCTTCACTCAAATATATGCCAGCGTATTTTTCAGTATGGCCCTCTGACTAATTTATCTACATGACAAAACCTACTTTAAGGAGGAAATTTTAGTATCTTTAGTATCAAAGAAATGGCTCTAACTTTCATTTCGCAAAACAATACTATGGTTTGGAAGATCAGTGGTTTAATAGAATTTAATAACTCTACCGCATTGTTTAGCAACATGTCATTAATAAACGCAACTCTATTATTTTCTCGGGATCAAAATGGTCCGTTCACAAAACCGTTCTAAACCTAGGCTTATCCTGTTTTTTGATAATTACTAAATAAATGTGATCAGCCAGTTCCTGGACGGTAGTCACGAATGCGCACATCTCGAACGAGGCAGCAATCATATTCATATTTTGTTGGATAAACAGCGTTTCAGATTTTCATTTAATTGTCTGAAATTTGAACAGTTGATGCATCACCTATCGTATATACTCTTTTTCGGTAGGCTTAAGTATGCCCATTGTGGGCTACAAAATAGATATTTGCAAAGCGGCTTCAATTTTTTCAGTTCCCGGTCCTAAATTTATTTATTGCGAATAGCGTAAATACCAATTTTCATGCTTCTTACTTAAAGAAAAATCTCGTAAAGAACTCGTGTACAAATAGAATCAACCGTCGAGCTGTTATTTCAAAATTTTATAAATGATCTGTGCTTTACTTACTCGCTTTATTTTGGATAAATGTTTCGAATAGAAGTTGTTTGTATAGTTATAATGAATAACTTTTATCCGAAGAATTTTTTCGAAAACCGAATAAATATGGCACAAATCAATTATAAAATTTTGAAATGATAGCTTGACTTTTGACGCTATGTGTACATCTATCACGGGTTAAATGGCTGAGTCTATTATTGCAAAAATTACAATAACAATTCGGTCAGTTACAAAATATGACGGCAGACGTTCTTGACCTCCAAAGTTTTATCTTCGATCTACGTTGACTTCATATGAAGTGAAGAGATAAGGTCAATTCATTTCTCTTTGAGATAGTTGATCATTGCACTACGTACGAACTGTTGTAATGAAAATTATTAAGAATAATTTTTTTGATCCAACACACATTTTAATTATGAAAGTAAAATATTACGAAAAATATTTTAGATAACAATATTTTTCTCCTTGCAAAAAGAAGGAGTTTTTTTTTTTTTTTTTGAAAGTACAAAAAGAAAATAATATAGCTCGATTTATTTATTTTTTCTTAAACAAAGTTTTTTTTTAAGTCGAAAAATGATAATAAGATTAATAGATACTTTTGATTTAAAGTTTTTCTATTTAGAAAGAAAAAAATCAAAAATTGAAAAAAATTATTGCATATAATTTAATTTAAGAGAATCAAAAGTTATACAAATTGAATGTTTTACAAAATAACATAAATAGATCACAAATAAATAATTTTGTAAAAACAAGATAATTTTTGTAAACAAAAGTAAGCTAGCTTACAGTTATGAATGTATCATACAATTTGTGTATAGATTTTAAATTGACACTGGCCGTGAGCATTAAGTCACTGCTTGAATATCAACCAAGCGGGGTATGACTATGGGTCAAACCCAAGGAGAGGTATAATTTTTAATTAATTTTATAAATTGTCTGAACACTCCGACTACGTCCATGGGTGTTGATATACTAAATATTCTAGAAGCCTCCATGCAAAAATATATTGTCAAAAACATAATATTTATTCATAAAAACAATCATATTCTAGAACGACCCATGGTGGGTATATAAACCGTGACCAGTGTCGATTCAAATCAGTTTTTAAATCGTGTCTGATGAGTTTAAAATCGATCATTGTGCGATTAGTATAAAAGTTTAATATCAAGTATTGTCTAATTAGTTCAAAGTATATAATTGTTGATCAATCCAGATCAAGTTAAAGTTGGAATTTGTACAAGTAATTTGGTCAAGTAGTTCAAAGTTTAACATTGTGTGAAAAAGAATTAAAATAATTGTTGAAAAAGGAATTGGATAATCTTTTTTTTTTTTTTTTAAATCAGGTTTTTTTTTGTTTCGTAAAAACTTGTGTTTAATTTAATTTAATTTTTTTTTTCTTTTCTTTAAACAAAAACGTGCGTGTTGTTCCAATTACAAAATATTTAGTAATATCGTTTACTAATATATTTTTTTTTGTTTTTGTCGAGTATCAGAATCATTGCAGGTTCGGGCAGCGCTCCTTTGAGGATAAAGAGAGCCAAGATACCGCGACAAGTGGCGACCGTGGCAGGACCAGGAGACGTACGGAAGAAGAAAAGAATTACAATGGCAAGCCGCAGCATTCCCATGCCACGTCTGCGTGAGATGATGGAGGCCGAAGGGCTGGACAGCACTGGCACTAGAGAGGTCTTACAGGCAAGATGGGAGGAGCACCAATCTAGGCAACAAGGAACACCAACTTCAAGGACTCAAGGACCAGCCAACCCCACATCAGAACTACGTAGAAGTGTGGTTTCCGATCCGGAGGAGCCAGCTGCAGCAAACATGGAGAAGATGCTCGCAGCATTGATGACAAAGCTCAACAACATGGACAAGACAATGGGCGAACGACTTCAAGAATCTAATGAAAAATTGGCCAACCAACTTCAAGAGTCCGAAGAGAGGATGGGCAACAGACTTCAAGGATCGAATGAGCAAATGGGCAACCAATTAGAAGAAAGAATACAAACCATACAATACGAATTGGGGGAGCGAATGGTGGATCTGAGGGACGCGTGCATACAGCGGATCGACCAAATAACCACGGATGTCGAAACTGTGAAAACCGACATTGTTAACATTAAAGCCGATGTCATTGAGAATCGCACGCAAATCAAAGGCTTGGAGGAGAAGATGCACGATCAATACAACAAAGTCGTGGATGACATTATACGGATCGAGCAGAATCAAACACAGCAACTGCGAGACATGCGTATTGATCCACAAGAAGTGAATACAGTCATTCGCTCCGCCGCATTGGACACAACGACGCTTCTGTCCATCATGCCGGAGTTCAGTGGTAGACCGGCCGAAGATCCAGTAGTTTTTTTGAACAGAGCAACGGCATTACTACGACAAACGCATCTGCCCGTAGATTGTTGGATTGAGATGGTCACAAAAAAATTAACAGGACCAGCCAGAGATTGGGCATTGATGAATCGTGGGTTGGGCTACACCTTCGATGAGTGGAAATGGCAACTGGAGAGTTTCTTCAACAGTATAGGAAGGAAAGCCAAAGCCGAACTGGAATTGATGACAGTTTCCCAACCCACAGGTTTGAAGACAGAAGCGTTCGTCAACATGAAGGTGCAGCTATTCAGAAGAGTGCACGCCGACAGAAATATAGATGACGTGGTGCCGATCATATTAAATTTACTACGCGACAACATACGTCCATTAGTAAAAATTTCGAATCCAAGATCGGTGGACGAGTTACGCACCACAGTTCGAACACTGGACGAAGAGCCAGGATCAATAATGGAGGAGATTGGTTCTGAAAATATTAACCTCCACAAAACCACACAACATCGGCGTGAACACCAACAATTACCGGTTCATTTGACAACAATGGAGACCAAGAACTCACACCAGAATGGGCCAATTGTGGAAGTTGATGTGCGTGGAAGATCAATATTGGCACTGATCGATAGTCAAGCATCACACAATTTTATCAGCGAAGAATTGGCAAGAAGTATTGGTAAATGGCACCCTGTCACAGATAGTACAGGGAGTGGAGCCACATGTAATAATACTTTCAAGATTCTTGGGAAAATGTGCATGGATGTGATGATATCAAGAATGAAGTTCAATGTTGAAGTAATGGTTGTACCTGGCCTACGGAATCATTTAATACTTGGTCATGAATTTTTAACAAAAAATGGTGTGAGCATCGATTACCGGAGTGGTATAATTTACTTGGGGTGTGATAAGAGAGTCCGCATTGCATGGAGAAAACCAGATGGAGCCCATAGAGAAATGGCAGCAATTAACAATGCATTGGGCGAGTTACAAATTAAACTCCTTGAGAACCAAGAGCAGTTAAAAGATGTCATTCGGCGACATCCCAGCGTTTTCGGCAAAGTTGGAAGGACAAAAACGATCACACACAAGATCGAGATTACGAAGAATTCCCCCATTAAATTACGACCATACCCGTACAACAATGAGAAGCAACGGGTATTAGAAGAAATGATTGAAGAGATGGAAGGCGATGGCATTATAGAACCATCCACATCGCCTTGGGCCGCACCCGTCGTATTGCCGAAGAAGAAAGATGGTACTTTTCGATTGTGTGTCGATTACAGAAAATTGAACGATATCACAAAGAGCAATGCGTTTCCGATTCCAGATCTGCAAGAGATGTTGAGAAAAGTCAATGGAGCAAAAATATTTTCTACACTGGATCTACAGACTGGTTATTGGCAAATTGAGATGGAGCCACAATCGAAAGAGTACACCGCATTTACCACCCCAAGAGGTCTCTATCAATTTCGCGTCATGCCGTTTGGATTGAAGAATGCGCCAGCTACGTTCCAGAGTTTAATGAACGAAGTACTATCTGGATACATCGAAGATTTCTGTCAAGTTTACCTGGATGACATATTAATCTACAGTCGATCAGTCAAGGAACATTTACATCACCTGGATCTTGTACTTGAAAGACTAGAACAACATGGATTAACTTGTAAACCAAGCAAATGTGTCATTGGCAGCAACAAAGTCAAATACCTGGGACATATTTTGAGCGAAGACGGCATTGACAGAGAGGAAGAGAAGAATGAAGCTATCAGTAATCACCCTGTACCAAGAACACGAAGACAATTACGACAATTTTTGGGATTATGTGGTTGGTACAGGAGCTTCGTGAAAAACTACGAAGATATAGCTGCACCTCTGAGCGAAATGCTCAAGAAGAACACAAAGTGGCGCTGGCTAACATTGCATCAGAAGGCGTTCGAAAATCTGAAATCATCGATTGTGAATGCACCGAAACTAGCACATCCAGATTTTAAGAAGACGTTTCAAGACAAGACGAATAATAAACTACGCCAGCAAGAAACTTGGACCCACAGAAAGAAAGTACGCCACTACAGAAAAGGAATGTCTCTCGATAATCTGGGCATTGAGGAAGTTTCGAGGATATCTTGAAGGAAGACATTTTAAATTATACACGGATCATGCAGCGCTCCAATGGCTGAACAAAACCAAGGATAGTCGAGCCAAATTGACAAGATGGGCATTAGCATTGGGAGCCTATGATTATGAAATAATTCACGTCCCCGGAAAAGATAATCAAGCCGCCGACTCCTTGTCCAGACAACCACAGGGCAAGGCTGAAGACGAAGAAGTGGAGGACATTCCAGAGTGGGTGATTGAAAAGAGGGCAAAAACACCGATAACCCTCAACGTCATCGAAGTGGAAACACCCACACTCGACGATATTAGACGATGGCAGGATGAAGATCGTGATGTGGCTGCCATCAGAAGATACATCGTAGATAGTAATAGTCCACTGAGAAGCAATCTACGTCGACGAGTGGACAGAACAAGAGCTAATTACACCGTAGCTGACGGGATCCTCTGGTACCATAGTCAACAGATGGTACAAGAAGTGCCAGTGGTTCCCGAAGAACGCCGACTTGGTTTTCTGAGAAGATATCACGATAGTGATGAAGCAGCACACCCTGGATGGAGAGAAACGTATCGTCAAATCCGTAACCGCGTCTACTGGTATGGAATGCAAGATGACATACGCAGATATGTAAAAGGGTGTGATACGTGTGCTAGAGTGAAGCCACTGAATAAGAAGCCAAGTTCAGCAATGAGAAGTCGAAGACCTACTTCACCATGGGAGGTAGTCAGCATCGACTTAATGGGTCCATACCCACGCACATCACGTGGAAAAACGAATATATTGGTTGTGACTGATCTTTTCACTAGATGGATCGAAGCATTTCCATTGGGGGCCACGTCGACCTCGAAGATAGCCCAAGTACTGAAAGACGAAGTATTTAGTCGTTATGGATATCCAAGAGCAGTACTTAGTGATAATGGTCCCCAGTTCAGATCAAAAGAATGGAAAGCAGTGAACAGAGAATGGAACACCGAGATATGGACTACACCAATACACCATCCAAGAGCCAACCCCACGGAAAGACAGAACCAGGAATTGAAGAAGTTGTTGCGTCTGCATTTACTGGATCAAGAACATAAAAACTGGGATCAACAACTGCACAAATCATTATTTGCAATACGAAATAGAGCAAACCGAACAACTGGTTTTTCGCCCGCCAAATTGTTACTGGGGGCTGAGATGAAGAAGCCTGGGGATTGGCAAATACAAACAGCTGAAGAGCCTCAAGATATTGAAGATTGGGCCAACGAGAGAAGCCAAGGACGTCAACAGAATGTTGAGATAGCGCGGCAAACAATATTGGCCAATGCCGAAGTAAATGACCAAGTGGAAACGGGACTCAGTTATCAACCAGGAGAGTCCGTCTGGATGCGCAATCAAGTGCTCAGCAGTAAGGTGGAGGGTGTCCATAGTGGATTGGCACCAAAATGGAAAGGGCCTTACAGGGTGCTGAGGAGTTTACCAGCTGGAATATATGTTGTGGATACAGTGCCTCCCACGAAGATACATGGAGGTCTCTTGAAGCCGGCCAGTGCAAGGACCGCCGCCAATGGGAATCTGGGAATAGGTGTTCGGCCAACTACTTCCAGATCGATTGGGGGGTCAAAGGCATGGAGATGATGGAAGACGACGGGATGTACCAAGTGTGGACGAGCCAGAGGCCAGAGCATTAGAGCCAGGGTACAACTTGCGGCCCAGACGACCGGCAATCAACAACAGGCGCCGTTGATGAAGAGTGAAGAACTAATGTGTACGTACACTTTTAAGTTTTGCTAGCTAGCTAAATGTACTAGTACAATTGAAATAATTCAAATAGTTCTTAAGTCAAAAATTGGTCGACCAAACATAATAAGCAAATTAGAAAATGTGTGTTGGAATCTAGAGGGGGAGATTTTGTTGTAATGAAAATTATTAAGAATAATTTTTTTGATCCAACACACATTTTAATTATGAAAGTAAAATATTACGAAAAATATTTTAGATAACAATATTTTTCTCCTTGCAAAAAGAAGGAGTTTTTTTTTTTTTTTTTGAAAGTACAAAAAGAAAATAATATAGCTCGATTTATTTATTTTTTCTTAAACAAAGTTTTTTTTTAAGTCGAAAAATGATAATAAGATTAATAGATACTTTTGATTTAAAGTTTTTCTATTTAGAAAGAAAAAAATCAAAAATTGAAAAAAATTATTGCATATAATTTAATTTAAGAGAATCAAAAGTTATACAAATTGAATGTTTTACAAAATAACATAAATAGATCACAAATAAATAATTTTGTAAAAACAAGATAATTTTTGTAAACAAAAGTAAGCTAGCTTACAGTTATGAATGTATCATACAATTTGTGTATAGATTTTAAATTGACACTGGCCGTGAGCATTAAGTCACTGCTTGAATATCAACCAAGCGGGGTATGACTATGGGTCAAACCCAAGGAGAGGTATAATTTTTAATTAATTTTATAAATTGTCTGAACACTCCGACTACGTCCATGGGTGTTGATATACTAAATATTCTAGAAGCCTCCATGCAAAAATATATTGTCAAAAACATAATATTTATTCATAAAAACAATCATATTCTAGAACGACCCATGGTGGGTATATAAACCGTGACCAGTGTCGATTCAAATCAGTTTTTAAATCGTGTCTGATGAGTTTAAAATCGACCATTGTCTGAAGAGTTTTAAATCGATCATTGTGCGATTAGTATAAAAGTTTAATATCAAGTATTGTCTAATTAGTTCAAAGTATATAATTGTTGATCAATCCAGATCAAGTTAAAGTTGGAATTTGTACAAGTAATTTGGTCAAGTAGTTCAAAGTTTAACATTGTGTGAAAAAGAATTAAAATAATTGTTGAAAAAGGAATTGGATAATCATTTTTTTTTTTTTTTTAAATCAGGTTTTTTTTTGTTTCGTAAAAACTTGTGTTTAATTTAATTTAATTTTTTTTTTTTTTCTTTTCTTTAAACAAAAACGTGCGTGTTGTTCCAATTACAAAATATTTAGTAATATCGTTTACTAATATATTTTTTTTGTTTTTGTCGAGTATCGGAATCATTGCAGGTTCGGGCAGCGCTCCTTTGAGGATAAAGAGAGCCAAGATACCGCGACAGAACCATTTGACACACTTGAATTAGTAATAATATCAATACAAAATTTCATCTTCTTCAGAAGGATCGCTGAATTAAATATTTTGTTAAGTTTCCTGACATTTCTGACTTGCATCCTGTATATATATTATGTCTGTAGGATATTTCCGAAATGCAATAAAGAAAAATACCATTGAATACATTGTGCTATGCAGTAATAACTCAAATAGAAATTGTCTGGAAGAAATAATATCAAATATAATATTGAAAAATGTTATTTAGTATATTAAAATTATTTTACTGTACTAAATAATACATTTATATGTATCTATAGATTAATATTGTTGAAAAATAAGGACAATGTGGTTTATAAAACTGGAAAAAAAAAAGTGGGAACCATGCCAATCTATTATATTATTATATTGAGTCAGGCGAGCCATTGAATCTTCACTTAATAAAATATACAATTATAGTGCATCAAAATTTTGCATAAACTTGCATAAAACTTTAAAATAATTGATGTGTGACAGCAGGGATGATTTTAAAATCACTACTAAATTACTAAACAAACGATCTGTTGGAATATTAACTGTATTCTGCAGTATGCCGTAAAAAAATTTTAATTATCTAGAAAGATTATATGTGAAAGTTATCAGCACATTGATACATGATTCTGAGCAAACAACGTCTAAACTCTTTAAAAAAACATAAATTTTTGATGAAATGCTTGATTAATTCTAATTGTTTCCATCATGTTTGGAAGAAGTGCATTATCAACCTTTAAGGGTTATTGATGTCGAATCGATAGAAATACAGTTCAAATACAGTGAAATACAGATCAAATGTCATTGATCACCGATGTCGATGAATCACCGATCACGATTCTTCCTTCAATTGATTTGACATATAGTTCTGCAAGCGTCACATTTAGAATTATTCAGTACTTTTAACACATCCTGTGTATTCTAAACACAGATAGATAAGATAAAATATAAAATTAATACTCGTATAGAAACATAAAAACTCGTCATAAAAAGGCATTTAATCAATTTTCAAATCATTTGCTTCAACTGTTACAAGCAATGTCATAATCAATTGAATATAAAACAAAATATTCCAATTAATATTGGTTTTTTAAATATATGGGAAAAAATATAGAATTTTTGATTAAATAACTTTCAAATAAATATAAGCAATAAAAGTTATAAACGTTTAAACATATTCTTAAAGACATACATTACACACATTATGAAACTGTCATTGATTTTATGTTTTACTTCCAGTAGGTCTTTCAATAATTTATTTGAATACAGTAACTTACAGAATTTTCCCATGTATTCCATTAACGTACGTAAATTTTACATAACATACGAATAATTTTGCGTTATGGATTGCTTGAGCTCTTAAGGATCTCGCCTTCCATAAAAGTTTTGTTTAGATACCGGGTTAAGAAAAAGACATTCAGAAGGCCAGAATCCATTTTTTGAATACCTTAAAGTTTCACTTTAAGAACGTATTATCGTCATGCGCAATCACATGGCGAAGCTATGGCACAAAACTCCTGGGAAAAGGCAGATTTAGCTCTTCATAGACCACTTGAGGAGGCTAAGATGATGTCTTATAGCATACTAGACATTAAGATCATTAAGAAAAGGCTGACTGGACAATCACCACTGAGGGGTCATCTTCACAAAATCTACAAGGCAAGGATCGCTTGTAAATGGCGGAACTACCTAGAAGAAGCTTCCTCTTCCTAGAAGAAGCTTTACCAAATCAAGTGCGGCAACTTATCCTCGGATATATTTTAGGTTTCAAGCACCTGGATCTGCTCTAGGAATCTTACTAAAGAAGGAGAATATGACAATGAATCTTTCAGGCCGCAGAGACGAGAGGTTTTGCCTCGAAACCTCACCAATCTTATCTCTTATCAAAGCCATCCTCTCGTTTCCTTTTGCAGTTGGATAAAACTAATATTGCATTAATTTTGGAACGTGGAAGTAATGTGAATCTTTCAACTCTTTTTTCTTTCGTTAGGTATACAATAAAACATGCAAAATATTCGATCAAACGTTACGTAAATTTTAAAATTGATCAAATTTATTTATACATGCAGATATATATTTTTTCGTCACATTTTTTATTTGTTTTCATTTAATTTTACGACCTTTTCGTTCTCAGTAGTTAAACAGTATCAGTTTTTATTACCATTTCGGGAATTCTTTTAAAGTAGGTATTTTAAATTATATATTTCTACTTTACACGACAACGACGATGACGTCGATAGAAGTTTGAATTTGATTTTATAGTGGGCAATATATTATTTTCTTTTTATGGTAGTCTATCTTTATTTGAATAACTAATGCTATTTCATTTCATTATATACTGACACTGTTTTACTTCACACATATTTTGAATTGTTAACATTTCATATATGGTTATTAAACAAAAATATTTATTTAAATACCTTTATTTTCTTTTCAAAATTAAAGTGAGCATAAAAGTGAAATAAATTTATACAAAATTGGAAAAAATTTACAACTAAACGTCGTCAAATAAGAAATATAAACTTAATCCTGGGGATGAATGAGTGGTACAAATATGTATTTCATTTCGGCGTTATGGTTCTACTTGACTAGGATTTCAATATAAAATATTTCATTTTTATTTTTTTAAACATTTAGAAACATACTTTTAAAACATTTAATGTTTTTACTTCATCTCTTATTAGAAGGGTATAGCACAGCATCACGTGAGAGGCGCATTTTGAGAAAAATTGTTCAATAACGATTAAATTGAAATTTTTACTTATGGATCTGATGAAAAATGGTTCTTGACTATCTGAAAGTATCTTAAATTATTCTTCTCAACAATGTTAGTTTTAGAACTTTATGTCACTGACAATGTTCATAATCGATGTTCGAATTTATGATAACTTGTACCAAGATCATCAACTAAAATACAATTATAAAGAATTCAATGAGGAATATGTTTTAAAATTACATTTGAGGAGACTTTTTTTGGGAAATATTATTTTCAGATATGAAAACTCGTTAATTTTAAACAGCTTTGCTATCAATATAAATAATAAAATCCATACATCAAATATAACTTAGTCGAATTCATTTATATTATTGCAATGTGCACAAAGATGATGCTATTTGTAACTTTACAACGACTTATTTTTAACAATTAAATATTTCAAAGAACAATGATTTGCATTTTTACCCCTTCATTTTTTCTTACACACGTTAGTTCTCGTATATAACGGTCACAATGAGTGGACGGAAATTTTCAACCTCTTGATTACAATATCTGAATCGATGTACGGTAGAGAAAAATTGTTTGATGAAACTAGCGTGATACTTTATATTATAAAATGAATTTTGATGATAGTTCTATTTAGAAAAATATACGTCTACCTAGAAAATGTAGAACGGTTAGTAATGGATTCTGACAACATATATTATACATTTATTTTCTCTAAAATGGATATCACTTTTCTACAAGAGAAATATATTCAGGTGTTACACTTATCGATGGTGAGTGAATAATGTATGTATGACGCCCTCTAAGTGCCTGTCAATCAACTAACATCCATTTTACTCAACTAAGAATAGCAACTACCAACCAATCACCATACGAACTATCTTTAGTCACTGTATGAATGTAAATGTGTGTATTTTATATTTAAGAAATACTTACAGTCATACTTCTTTTTTTTTTTGGAAATCAAACCTAACAACCTTCAATTTCCGTTTTGTAATGTATATTATTTAAGTATAACGAAAACACTGTAGATTCACACTGTCTTGCGAAATGAGTGAAAGTAACTTAAACCATATATACTCATATTATAATGTAACATAATTTGGACGTATTAAATATTCAACCAAAAGGACGTATTTTAAATAGTTTAGAACTTAGAAGTATTAGGTTATCTAATAATAATTAATGAGAACTCTAGGTTTTTATTTTAAATGACAAATTTAAATGGCGATTTTATTTTAAATGACGAATAGTATTTTCTAAATTCTCCACTTTTTAATCTATTTATAGATAATTAATTTTCAGCATAATGTAATCTCTATCCCGCTTAATAGCTATACATTTAAAATTATTAGAATAATTTTTAATTTTGTATACTTTCAATTTGTCTTACCTGTGGTTTATAATCTTTCCATACTTCCACAAAATAGTTTCTACCATTATATATTTTATTTTAGTTTGTCCTTTAGTAAATTTATTTTTTAGGTTTTAAATCATCGCAGTTAAAAAAAATGAATATCCAACTAGTTAGATAAATTTTTCCCTCCACTTTTGAAAGCTAGTTTCAAAACTGAATTCATTATCAGTTATGAAGTACAAATAGTAACAAACTAGTAAATAGCATTAACAGTACCAAGTTTATCAAGAATAAACTTCAACATCCAATGATAATTACTTTTAAAATCTTATTAGAAAATGTTATTTGATTTTAAATTATCAATCAATACAGTAACTAACTATAAATGTAATATACAAATAATGAAAATAGTAATGTTTGTCTGGATAAATCAGTATTCCACTGGGATTACAGAGAAGGCATCACGGATATATCACATAACCAGATGGACATTAACTGTCATATGTATAACATATATAAAGTAACATTTCCCTCACATTCACAATCATTGTAATATATATATAGTACAGAAAGCAACAGGACATAGAAATCTCATTCGAGTTGTTGCAGGAGTGTAATTCGTTGATATATCTTGCTCATACATAGATGGTAGTGATGTGTTCTTCCTTTTAGTTAATCTAACTCTATCTTGCTCTATGTGCAGTATATTGTACTTACTAAAAGTATTGTATCAATGTTCAAGTTAAGTAAATCTAAAGCTTGGATTTATATGAAAAACAGAAATATGTCGTTTGTGTTATCTAAATATTTTAATGAATTTTGTACATTAATTAGAAATATTTTTTTAATGTTCACTTTTAGATGTGTTAAAACAAGATTAGAACAAGAATGAATTGTGGGGGTAATCGAAAAAATAACTGTGACCAACAGGACAGACAAGTTTCATCCGAGTTCTATCTTTACCATTTAAAGATGGTAGTGATATGCTAATCCTTTTAGTTAATCTGTGTATTGTTTATTCTGTTAATTTGCTTTTCAGGGGATCGAAAAGCGCTATAACATAAATTTACAACTAGAAGCAAACCGTATAGAAGAAACCAGTATAGAAGTAGTCCATTTGGTTAAGGCACTCTGCTCGAAACTGGGAGGTTACTGGTTCGATTCCCAATGGAAGTTTGTCAAATAAATTAATTTAAAATATAAAACAATTAATGAGGCGCTAAACTGTCAGCGTATGAACATAAGAACGAAAATAACCGGCTATGCAAGTGAAGGTTCGCTGCAGTTTCCTTACATAAACTCCAGATAAATATCTACATAGTTCCTAGATTTTCGACCCCATTGAATACAATTAGAAGAATAATCTCTTTATAAATACCTTCCTTCTTCTTTGTACGTAATTTAGTACTAATGTTTAATAGCGTCACACATTTCAAAAACTTCCATGGGAGACAAGGCGGGTTTACTTTTTACAATGGCAAAGCCAAGGTCCAAAATGGAAAGTTTATAGCTATATTATTCGTATTAATTTCGATTCAAAATCATTCCGAAATAATGTTGTTTTCACCTAAACCGAAACCTAACTCAAATGTCATTGTTTTCGTCTAAACTAAACGCAAACAATATTATTTTTACCTTAACTCAACTTTATTTTCCGATAGTTTATTCATATAATAACCAAGCTCTATGAATAATATGGCGGTGATATAGTTTGAAAAGAAGTATGAGATAATGTTTTGCACCATAAGTCTGACACCAAAATGAATACTACAGTTGACAGAAATGCATCAGGTGATATGTAGTTTAATGGAGGTATATTATATCGAAAGTTACATGATATAAAACTAAAATAGAAAATAAATTATGTATTTTTAATACATTATACATATTATATGAAAATGTATTATATAGGGTTACACATTATACATAACATTTTAGATGATATACAAATAATATACATGTCTGTAAATTAAATCGGTATAAATGTTGATATTCATATAACCAAACAATATTTATATATTTATTTTTAATATATTTTTAATATATTTATAAGTGATATTTTCCACGGCTTCCATATTTTTGGGAACTCAACGAGTTTCAATATGTTGAAATTAGATTATAAAATAGCTGATTATGATCAAATTAAAGTATTTGAGTTAATAAGTTAATAACTTTCTGTTAAAACGATACGTGTTTTTTCATGACTAAAAATATACAATATTCTTCACCTGTATTTTTAATTTAAAACCAGAAAAAAAAATGGCTTGTATTGACTTGTTTTGTCTGTCGAGTAGGTCAGGTAAGTCTTACAACAATTAGATCTAGAAGATCGCAAATAGAAAACCTCACATACGTATGAAAAAATTTTCCCATTTGACTTATTCAGTCTCTTTTCAAATAATTAAAATATGTTCCATAGTTCCTAAATTAGACTATTCAAATTAGATTATCCAAGCCTACTTAGTATTTTATATCATTAGATAACCCAAGAACCCAACATGGATGACGTTTTCTATTTAGTTTTAGTTCATGGGCAATAATAATTCAACTCCGAATAGACCACTTTTGCAATAAAATTTGTTTCTTTCTTTGTTGCAATCCTTTCATATTAAGAACTCTATACCTAAAAACTTTTAAAATAAGTGTAAATAACAAATAACGAATTAATTACTTAAATACTTGGTATATACTGAGTTCGTTATCAATGCGTTAACTGTTTAATTTGTGCTTTTGAGCTGAAATTATGGCAAAACTATTCAGTTTATAAAAAAAAGATTAAAACAAAAGTTGTTTATTTAAAAAAAATTAAAGATGGATGTTTTCCCCCACACCCTGGCCGGGAAGTACACTATCGGATTTTGGCCATTCAGAAACGTGACCTAACTTTTTAGTGCTATCACAAACACACAAAATTTCACCCCGTTATTTCTTTTCGTTTTTTGGTTATCTACGGACAAACGGGTAGATGGACATGAGGGGACTAAACTTATTATAACCTGGTATATATTATATTATATATTATATTATATATACAAGGGAATATTTGGCGGTGATGTTGTTTTGTGGCAATGCGCAGAGCGTTTGATGACGTTCCGCTTGAACTGCGTAGAATACTTCTATTCGATTGTAATTTTTTTCTTCTAAACTGGAATATGTTTCATGAATGTTCTTCTTAAGTGAATAAAATCTTCAATTGAAAATCTTTCAATTTAATTTTTATTCCTAAAAATCAGATATTAGTATTTTTATTAAATTATTATTTTTTACTCATGCGGGGAAAGTAATACCTTACCCACTTAACCCGCTTTTCTGTGCGGTAATTGTTCTCCTAGTCAATTATTAACACACTACTTAGATCTATTGCAAATATTTATTTGCGTGTGGAAATTTTACTTTCCGCCCTAGTGCGCAAAGTAAACTTTGCACACTCAAATAAATATTTACGATACATCTAAGTAGTCTAAGTATACATCTAAGTATACATCTAGTAGTAGGTAATAATTGAATAGCCATGGCTATTCAATTATATTGATTGATTGATTGATTAATATCGGGGTAAAATCTATTACACTTCGACTCTATGGTCCATTGTGCTCTCCCTTCTACCTCAGTCTGACGAGACTCGCTTCTCCCATATTTTGGCAATAGCCTGGAGCTTGCTTTTAAGATCCTCCCGAAGGTTCATATATTCGGGGTGAGATGCACCGAATATCCTGTATCTGCTGTCACCCAGAGGTTCGCAGTCAAAGATTATGTGCCTGGATGTTACTTCCTCCTCGCCACACAATCTGCACATAATGGAGCCGTTATGGGGTCTCATTGTGTGCAAATGCTTCCGCATGAGATAATGCCCGGTAATGAGCCCGGTAACCCTCCGCAGTTCAGCCTCAGTGCATCGAGAGATAGCCTCTGATAGCACTCTGAAGCAGTGCAACAAAGCTTCCCGAGCTCTTGCCGCGGGTTTTTTTCCCAGTGATCACGGTGTTTAGCATTTGACCACTCGTTGATCACCTGTTTACATGCAGTCTTTGGAATTCCTAAAATAGGCTCTGGGCCTATGAATTCTATTCAATTATATACGAGACTACTTAGATGTATTGCACCCTAGTGCGGAAAGTAAACGCAAATAAAAATTTGCAATACATCTAAGTCTAAGTCAGGTAATAATTAAATAGCCAAACAGCCATTTAACGCCCGAAAGAACAGGCGCTAAAATAGATCCATTCTCGTATTAATAAAAAAAAATTGTATCTGCAACTCGTGCGGTGTTGTCGATTGCCCACTCAATATCACTCACGTAGGCCATCGACAACTTAAAGCACTTGTTACACAAGACACTTTTACGAAATTTTAATACGAATAACGTACTGCGCTTAACAAAACTAGTATTTCGGACAAAATTAGTTAAAAACTTCACAAAAATAAATTACTCTCACCTGCAGTAAAAAAAAATTACAGATGAATTGATTTAAAACGATTGATCTAAAAATTTCTGTATCAAAGTGAACATTTCTATTTGGTATAGTAATTTCATTGACATTCTGACTGATTCGAATGACCTGTCCAATGAGCTAGTATTAATACCGATAAGGATTACTACACATAAGATTGCTTTATCGTATAAACGAACGAACGAACGTATATTATGGCAATCAATGTTGTGTGTAGATATAGATGGACATTACAAAACGACACAAAATGTCAACAGACATTGACTGATGATGGGGATGATGATCAAACCATTTGAAAAATCAATCTTAAAACTGACCAACTGAATAAAATAAAGAAAAAAACCTTTTTTTTTTAACGTTATACGTCTAGAAATTTAATTAAAGCAGATTATCGAGGTATATATTTTAGTGTTTTATGTATCTTATTTTCTTTTTGAATAATATAATCAATTTAAAAGTAAATTGATGTAAAAATCAATACTGATATCTTAATCGACTTTTTTGGATTATTTTTAAATCCGCATATATGTTATAGAAAATAACTTTCTCTATATTTTTTCTTGGCCCGCTGTTATGAAAATCCAATAATGAGTTAAATTACTATTAAATTCATACATAAAAATCGTGTGTTTTGATATTTCAATAGGCAACCACCTTATAAAAGCGGCGCGGCGCGGCTCTAATTATTGATTTGATAGTCACATTAAAAAGAAGAGTGTTTCATTAAAAATTATTTTTAATCCACTTTGTTGTCGTAGTCGGGTTTTATTTTTTTCAATTCTGTTTAAGTCCTTTTGAGGTTTAATTAATACTTTAAGATAATTATAAACATTTTTGTTAAGAAATTTCTATATGTATTTTATCTATATGTATTTTATCTATATGTATTTCTATATGACATTTCTTTGAAAGATAAATCCATATAATTTTATATTTTCATATTCAAAATTATAGGTCAATATATAGCTTATAACCTGTGCAACATTAATTAGTAACCATTCTGCACACATGGAGAAATTATAGTCCGCATAAATACATACGTAGATACATACATCACTGATAAACCCGTAAACTTCTTTATAGTCGAGCAAAAAGTTTATCGAAAAGAAAATAGCAAACTTTACTACTAGACTGAAATCCGCGTTTTTAAATAAAATTCTCTATTATATAACTTCAGATATGTAATAGACAGAGATACCTACTTGATCACCTTATATCTGGCTTTATGGAAATACTTGCAATAAGTTATATTTTTATTTTATCTGACGTTTGAAACGACTTAAAACAATTTAAAAAAACTATTCACTAGAGCTAGTACTAGAAGCGGAGGGTGGTCGAAGCCTGGTAAGTAAGCAATTCTAGGTCTTTTTTACCGATTCCTAAAGAACTGTTCTCTAGCCCTGGGTTGGGTGCTACTTAAAGTGTCTTTTGAGCCTACAGTGACCAGCAAGCATCCCAACCAGGAGGTTTATCTCTATCGGGTTTTTGCCCATAAACCAGAGTAACCTTGTCGTATTGTACCTAGCTATCGTTTATCTGGCTTATCTGCGGCCTGATGTTGCTTTCAATTTCCTGTTCATTGACTTATCCATGCATATCTCTTATCATTTAGTCCAGAGGTAGCCTGTCTTCTAGTTATTCCCAGATATTCCAGTCCCTGAAATGGGAGTGCGCCACGGGTGAGCTCGCCAACCATTCCATTGACCTCAACTCAGGGTCCTCAATTGCTAGGCTTTCCAATGATTCTGCGTATTTGAAAATCAGAGAGGATATTATTTTTGTAGAGCAGATTGCTTTGAGTGCAGCTTGAAAGAATGTTACAAACCTTTGTTTGGAAAACAGTGGCGTATCGTCCTAGTGCAAAGCTGGCTCTAACGTCTTTGTTCTTTACATTTAATCCAGATCCCGAATGATCGTCTTCTAGCATAGAACCACCCATAGCATACTAGGGAGTCTTGTGGGAGACTCATTGTCTCTTATATTGCCTCTGAAGTCTTAGTCAGCCACTTGCTTTGCTCACTTTCAAAAATGAAGGGGGACTTATTCTCAAGAATTAGTTCTGAAAAACAATATACCAAGGATTCAGAACTAAAAAAAAAATTTCAGTTCAATAGGTACTTGTTTTTCAAGAAAATATAGTTAGATGTATATATGCACGCCCTTGGTAAGGTGCATTACTTCCCAAACGGTAGTCCACATACAAGTTCCAAAATCCAAGAAATATAAATAAGAGCTTTATCTGTTCAAATTAGCTCAAGCCAATTCCATCACCTAGCTAAACTCAATTGAAAACCCATTTTATCGAAAAACAGGTAAATTACTTGAATGCTCGTACATAAACCATTGTTCTATATGTTTTGAGATATAACTATAAGACAAACAAAAAACCAAGAAAAAAAAAAAACAATCGAATACAATATTCATTTCAAAGCAATCTTACATTTGCTTTTCACGGCTATTTCATACGCCATTTTCTTTCTACAGCTGTCTTGGGAAATTAAAATATTAAATGATAAGCGTTCAACATGAAAATCAGATGCTTCGAAGCAACTGGCGTTTGATAATATTATAAGAAATCTCTTTTCTACTGTTAAAGGTGGGATATATACATTCACTACTATAGGTGTATATTTCTGTGTGAAGAAAAAAAAAGGCGGAATAAAAATGTGATATTATTCGAGAGTATGAGTAAGATGATTCTGGAAAAGATGGGTGGTACTGATTTGTCGATAAGATAGACATATTAACTACTACTGTTGGCCGGATATAATAGACTTAGAACGAAACAAAATCGAAAATCGATTTTCTTTTTCCATTGTTCAGTTTACACACTACAGGGTGTTATTCTATTAAAATTATTCATAATAATTTAAAACGGTTATTTTATAGTTGAATAAGTTAAACTAAATTTATAAATAAATCGGCCCAACAGCAGTGTTACCAGCTGATTTAATTTTATTTAATGCTTATTTTTAAATCGTCATTACTGTTCAGACATAACTAGAAAGAAATTGTAATAATTACTTAACTGAAAAAGTAATAAATACATAAAGTATACCGCCATTGAAATGAAATTGATAGTCTCATTGGATGTTCCTCCTCTACCACATCTCTTTGAAAAGAGGTACTAATGCTAATAATTGTGCGTGAAGTGTAACGACAGAACCTTAGGTGTTAATACATCAGGTTTTTGTCATACACCCATAATATCGATGTCTATCAAATGAAGGAAGGCTCTTGATAAAAGGACTTCAAAATATACGAGTGTGTGTAACTCGTTATGACTGCGTTAGTAAAACTTATTTCAGTTCAACCCGACAATCGTGTAAATGACACCAGGTACACGATACAAGGGTTTAAAAGTAATCAGATGTTTCACATTAAACATCGTGACATAGTCGTTTAATCGACAAATGACAGTCGGACAGCCGCTAGGAGACCCGACAGTACCCAGTGCTGTGACTGAATGTCAGACAGTGGTACCTGACATCGATACGTTCGTACACTAGTCTTCACTTTTCCTAAGATGATACAAGCTAGTAACTGATCCCGCTCCATGTTCGTAAGCGACTTAAACAAAATTAACAAAATGTCTAGATGGTCAAGTCGGGCCGATATGCTGGGAGGCAAGTTGGGTATATGTGAATAGATCTGAGTTTAGTGTCACTAACGGGTTGATGTGAAATAAGCCTGATTGCTTAACACAAATTCAAAGCTTGTTAAATTTTTTGTTATTTAATAAAATATTTAATAACAGGGAGTATTTTCTGAAAAATTGTCTATTAAATTAAAATTCTTTTAGAAACGATAGCGATATTCAGTCAGAAACAGATAAAAAACAATACCGATATTAAGTTGTATACTAATTGTCGTTATAACGTAGGCATCTTCACTGTTATGTGCATATCTGTAACGGTCTATAACTGACTTAACAATCATGACGGGGCTCTTAAAGCACACTGTCGGTTACTCATCTAAGGAAACTTAGATAAATAGGAAATGGTAATAAAGAACGCTTGAATTGGAATTTTGTTACTCGCCAGGGTCACTTTATTGAGGTTGCTGAACCACGGATATCAAGGTGCAGTATCTAAAAATTATAAAATGTTAATATTCTTTTAAATGAGAATAACAAAATCTTTTGTAGTAACCTTCTGTTTGATCAATTTCTAAGTAATTCAATAAATTATTTAAGCATGTAGATTATTAGAAATTATTGAGGTAATAGTGATTATTATATAAAAATATTTATTGTATATAATAAATGTAGGCCACCCAATATAAATACCACTTACACACAATGGTATATGTACAAATATTGGTTAGTATTATTTATTGTAGTATGAGTGAGATGGCACTTGTTGGATATTGCATATCCACCTGCAGGAGTTTTTCCCATTAGTCTCCTTTAATGAATGACCGGAAAACGAAGCCAATTTCATTCTCTTTCATATATATATATATATATATATATATATATATATATATATATATATATATATATATATATATATGTATATATATATATATATATATATATATATATATGTATATATATATATATCTTCTATATACAGAGAGTTTGTAAAATACTGAAGACCATTCGTCAAAGAGAAGAATCGGCTTGTTCGAATTTTAAACATGGTTGTTAAGAATTCGAAAAGTTAATAACCATGTTCTGAAGAATTCAAATTGGAATTCTTAATAACTTGAACCTTGTCTAAAGAACAATTCACATTTTCGTGGCTAAGAACACTGCCAGGCTCTTATTTTTGAAAAATTCCCGAATGTATGATGAAGTCTTTATAATCATTTTCTCATAATCAATTGAAAGTATTTGCAATAAACTTCAGTACTTACAAAGTTGGAGGCAATTTTCAACATTCACTATTTACCGAACTCTGCTTATAACATTTCACTCTGAACTACCACCGTTACAATATAGAGGTGGCAAACGGATAAAAAGGGTGTTAGGAGGATGATGATAAAATCTTTTGTTTCTGAAAATTACTTTGTGTGTTTATTTTTGGTTGCTGATGATGGTTGAATAGTATGTAGTAGGTATAGCTACGGTTTTCCTTTTTCATTTAAAATGAAAAAAATTCAAACAATTGACCTTTAAATGAAAAAACTTTGATTCATTTCAATGATTTTTTTCCTTTTTTGTTTTTGTTTTTTAATGTTTGAATGTTAACAAGGTTTTTGTTCTTCATTATATGCAATATACGAAAAACTAAAAAAGTTTATTTAAATATCAAAAATAATATTACGTAATAACTAGAAGTCATACAGTTTCAGGAAGATTACATCCTTAAACCAATCGAATATTGTTGATATTAATATAAGTAGGTATAAGTTAACATAATCCCACCCAAAAACACCAAATTTTCGCTTACGAAAGTAGTGAAATCAATGTAAGGATCAAGTTGTTTCACAAAAATGAGAATGTGATGTTGTGAAAATGGATCTTGTTTACTTGATATTCTTACAAAAATCTAATTGCTCAAACAATTAGTGAGGAATTTAGCATTTCCAGTTTCTTGGCTTCATATTAAGCCGAAGTCTTTCCAGTAACTAATTAATTTCTGTATTTAACAAAAATGCCATGTTTGGAATTAAAGAGTTAAAACCAAAAAATAATGGTCTTAAAAAAAGGAAAATCTGAATCAGAAAAAGTAAGATATCTATTCGCGCATACTACACCTTTTCAAGAAATGAATAAGCAATACATCACGTCGTTTTTCATCTTTTTGGAAACAGTACGAAAATTGCATGCACATACAAACAGTCCTATGAAAAGGTCTATTGAAAAACATCTGGTATTTTTATGATATTAGTATTTATCGTCTATTAAGCATTTACGTTTGTCAAGAAAATATTTCTGTTGGTTGATTTAATGACAAAAATTGTTATATTCAAAATTGAATTGAATTAAATTTTGAATAAAATCGGAAGGAAAAATTGTTTTAAAATATTTAATATTCGAAAAACCAGCACAGTAGCTCTTTTCGATTAGAAAATATTTCGGGCTCAAATCGGCTCTGATTTTTCGTTAAGTAATGGTACGGTTAGCTCGAAGGCAAAAAACCCCTTAAACTCAGCTTGTCGCACTACCGTGCTCTAGATTTCGAAAAATTGATATTCTAAATAAAAATAATATGTTGTTTGGCACTCAAAGTCAATGGTAATGGAGATATGGAAGAGATGTTTATCGTAAATTATTTTATAATTCATTATATTGAACGTATTCATTCTACTATATAAATGTGAAAGTAACTTTATTTGTTTGCTACCTCTTCGCGAATAAACGGTTAAACGGATCGTAATGAAATTTGGCAAGGAGATAGATTATATCCTGAGGAAGGACATAGGCTATCGTTTGTCTCAAAAAATAATCTCGAAGGGGGTGAACATTTAAAAAAAATACATACAGTCGAACATAGAATCTCCTCATTTTTTTGGAGTCGATTAAAATTTTTGTTGATTTTATCATTTGCACAGAAACTATAGGTACTTCTAAAAAATAACTATAAAGTTGTATATATAAGTTTTGTTTCTATTTTGAAATGTGAACTTTAATTGTCGTTTCCATAGTAACTATAAACTATAAAAGCACACTATAAATAGTTATATTTCGATATACATATACAGAAGAGCCATTAAAATTTTGCCTTCTCAATTCATACAGTTTGGAATTTTAGCAGTATCGGTCTAATACACTGAAAATCGTTAATCGTATCACATTTTAACCAAGCCCATTGTTTTCGATAGGTCCAAATTAGCCTAATACCAAATTTTTATCAAAATCAGGGACATAAAATTTTCCTCCAATTTTGGCGATTTTTTTAAGGGGTCCCCCTTGGAAAACATGTGAAAAAAGTGAATAAAATTTATGTTCTCGATTTTAATAATAATCATTTTCTAGGCTTATTTTGACCCAAACAGTACGAACATCAGGTTCATTTTAACGTCCGACCAACACATTTCAAAATTTTCCCTTCTCAATTCATACAGTTTGGAATTTTAGCACTATGGGTCTGATTTTGTATTGAAAACGGTACTGAAAACTTTATTATTATAACTACAATGCTACAAAGCAAAATACCAATACTCTTTGGATAAAGAAGTAAAATTATAATTGCTATAATCTAAAATAATATTGATTGTTTAGAAAAAGTAGTAAGACTCATAAATAGTTAATCACCAGGCTTCATTTTTTCACAAAATGAAATTTAGTTTTCTGAGAATGAATGTTGAAGCTACATGAGAAATTGATATATATTGCGAAATTAGGAAATAATCAGGCCTAACCTTTTTTTTCGAATACCCTCGAATCAGATCGACGTCTCTCATTTCAAAGAAAGGGAAGCGATAAAGAATAATTTTCTTGCTGATCTTCGTTTTGTTGTCACTTTGCAGAAAAGATGGATCAATACAAACTTAAAGAATATAAGATTATCATTTAAAAAAATTAAGACGTCGCGGCGACGCCTCGCAAATGTGAAACACCGAAACTATTTTGTAAATGTTGCACAATCAAAAATATAGCATAATCAAAAACAAAATATTCATATTTTTTTTAAAGAAAAAAATTATTCTTTATATAATAAATACAAATTAAATAATTTCTTAAAAATTGAAATGGCTCAATTCTTTCAATCAGTTACTTAAACTATTATAATTATTATTAACTATTTTGTATAGTAAGTATGCATTGTTAGTTATGAATGAGTTTTTGAACCTGAATATGTACCGCTATCTATGGGCATATATATTAAACTGATTCGTTTTATGTAATAACACCTATGAACAACTTGTTGATCGCGTGGCGAGAAAATTTCACCTATATAAATTTCATTCTATTGCCAGGTAACAAACGATCTAACCCGCCCCAATAAATGTTTGATATCAATAAAATTTTTGATTAATTATTTTGATTAAGACTAATATACTGTGACAAACACATTTGAATACCTAAACAATTCGTTACGCAGGAGCTGCTTCAACTTAGCGAATTTCCATAAAAAACATAAATTACTCTCTGGCGGTCACAATTTTAGTCTGATCAAAATGAAATGTCGTATATGATTTTTTATTTGCAAGGCCAATTTTATTAATAAATGACATACGTCAAGGGAAAATGGGGGCATAAAGAAAGAAGAAAACACAAGATATAAAATATCTCTCTTAATATTAGAAAAATCTGAAAACGCGTAAGGAATAAATTTGTAGAAAATCATGTTTGCTACAAGTCATCACCTCATCACTTTTGCTCAAACTCGAATTTGTACAGAGATATTGAGGAATTTAATTTTCAAACTTAAACCGTAAATATTTCTGTAAATATTAGGATAAAAGAAAAAATGTTAAGAAACAAAATTACAGTAAAATTTAATACCTACAATTTTACTTCTTATAAATACTTCGATTTTTCGAATATTAAGGGAGATATGTCAAATTTTGTTCCCCCTCCCTTTAAACCCTCCTTTCCCCTTGTTCGATTTTACCCATTAACAAACTTTACCTTTTGAATACCAAAACCGTCTCAAATACCAAATTTCATTCCAATCAGATCAAAATTGTGACCGCTAGAGTGATTACAGACACACATATATATATATATATATATATATATATATATATATATATATATATATGTATATATATATGTCCATAGATACATATATATATATATGTATATATATATATATATATATATATATATATATATATATATAAATATATATATTTTTACAGTTGGTGATTTTTGACGTCTACTAGGTAGAATCGATGGACATTTGTAAAAATTTTTGCAAAATTTTGAAGTCGGTACGAGACCAATAGCTCTATTTCCTTTCAGGAAATTTGCTAAAAGGTACTTGTAGAAAATATGTATTGAAACTGCTGCCTATGAAATGTTACCTGTGTTTGTCCAAACGGTATGCTAGACGTAGGGCCGATGGATAGGCAGACACAAGCGCAAATACTCACATAAACACTCTGATTTTATTTTAATGTTTTTTTAGACTCTCTAAACTAAATGGAATCGATTTCCATTCAAAACTCCAGCTTAGTATATAACCACTGTAATTTAATTTTATTATTTTTGTTTCATGTTTTTCAACATAAAAACGTATTTCTATTGAAAATTGATTGCTATCAACTTGATATTTATTTTAATCGATTCCGCATACCAAAACACATAACAAAAAAATACCCGACTGTACATCATTTTTTAAATTCTATGTTAAATCAGCTCTGCTCTCAAACAACTTTTCATTACTCAAATTTTTATAACTTTTAATGAAAGTTTCGCCTAAGGTATAAATTTTAGGAATAATTTTTCAGAAAAACACGAGTTTAAAAGAATTTCAGACACTTTCTGGTCATGTATCTTTGAAAGGAGTATACATCATAATCTATTTATGATATTTTAACTTCAAGGCAAAGCTACTACAAATTACTTTTTTTAGAACGTTACGAGTAATAATACAAGTTTTTGAAACTATAAATTATTTTCAAGACTATAAAACCTATAGTCATCAACATTTCTATTTCATGATTATTTCGTGAGAGGATTTGTTCGCGAGATCAGCTATGCAAAATTGAAAATTCGTACGAAAACTTGAAGTGGTTAACTCTCACTCAACTGTTAGTATTTATAATAATTGTAGTTTTTCATATTTTCCTGATCTATCATCTATACCTTTATGTATTATTTCTATCAAGTAAATATAGTTTAAACTTGTGTTTCGTGTATCATAAATACAGAAGATCAAATAACAGGATACCACAAGATTCTACGTAACATACATGTTGCGTATAGGGAATCGAATGCTTCAAAAACTTAAATATTTTGTATTGTTATAGATTTGGATACATAAATTTGTCGCGGTATCTTGGCTCTCTTTATTCCTCAAAGGAGCGCTGCCCGAACCTGCAACAGATTCCGATACTCGACAAAAACAAAAAATATATTAGTAAAAAGTTTACTAAATATTTGCTAATTGAAATGACACACACGGTTTTTTTTAAAGAAAAGAAAATTAAATTAAACAAAATTTTTACGAAACAAAAACCTGGTTTTATTGCTTTTAAAAATTATTAGAATCCAATTTCTTTTTCAACAATTTTTTTTAATACTTTTCAACACAAAGTCTAACTTTGAATTACTTGTACAAATGCCAACTTTAACTTGATCTGAATCGAAAGACAGTTAATTATATACTTTTAACCGAATCAAACAACAGTCGATTTTAAACTGATTTTGATCAGCATTGGTCGCCGCTTTATATACCCGTCAAAGATCTTTCGAGAACACGGTTGTTGTTGTTTTGAAGAAATATATATATACTTTTTTTAAATTATATTTTTGCATGGAATCTTCTCGAATTATTTACTTTATCAACAACCATGGACGTCATCGGATATTCAGATTATTTGTAAAATTAATTTAAAATTATAACACTTCTCCAAGGTTTGAACCCGAATGATACCCGTCTTGCTTGATATTTCACCGTGCACTTACCAGATACGGCCAATACTCATTCAAAATTATACACAAATTTTACAATACATAAGATTACTGTAAGCTAGCTTACTTCTGTTTACTCAATCTTGTTTATACAAAAATTATTTATTTGTATATGTTTTTATGTTATTAAAAAAAACATTCAACTTAGACTTTTGATTTTTTGTATTAAATTATATCTAATAATTTTTTTCAATTTTTGATTTTAAAAAAAGAAAAACTTTAAATCAAAAGCATCTATTAATATCTTTTCAATTTTCGACTTAAAAAAAAAACTTTGTTTACGAAAAAAAATAAATCGAACTAGATTATTTTCTTTTTGTATTTCTAAAAAACTCCTTCTTTTTCCAAGGAGAAAAATTTGGTTTTCGTAAATATTTTTCGTAATATTTTACTTAATATTTTTCGTAATATAATTGGAACATGTGTTGGATCCGGAAAAATTATTCTCAATAATTTTCAATACAACAAATGAAACAGCCCAGTTAAATACACACAAAATGGCAAAACCCCGGAAAAGTTTTGAGTTGGAACTTTATACAGACATTAAAATCATTATTTTAAATAAAACATCGAAACATTTCACCCAAGATCAAGGATGCAAAAAGACTATTTTGAAGACTGTATTAGTTCTGTCTTTCTTAGCAATTAACAATCCACAAAAATCCTACGCCCAGAGGAGGACGCAGAAGAAAGAAAAGACGAAGAAGCAGAGGAAATTATAATTCATTCATAGAATTTGAGAATATTTAATCAGACCTTTACTTTATTAAATCAACAATAAAGTCTTCTTAATTGGACTTTCATAATTAACCATACCACCAATTTCTTTTTAATCGATATAAATCTAAATAATCATATCAGAATGTAGATTATACCTACTGTGGATACTACGTAAAAAATGGACCAAGTCACTCTACCATGAATGTGGTGCTGAAAAGAGTGCATATTATGAAAAATACATAATACAAATTTAATTATTTTCTAAATCGCGATAACTCACGTTAAAGATATATTTTTAAAAAAAAGAAGTTTTTGTCGTACATATTTGATGGCTTAGTGATAGAGGACTGGTCTAAAATATCAGAGATCATTGGTTTGATTCCCATTCAAGATGTATATGAATTTTCAAATCTAGTACGTCAATGAATGTAAACAACTTTTGTTTTTTTCATAACCTGAATTACATAGCGTTGCCACAATTTCTGCTTAGTTGCAATTACTCTTGATTATAAAGTTAAAGTTATAAAATGTCAGATAAACAGTTCATACATGGACAAGGAATTCAGTATATACCCAGTATCTAAGCAATAAACTCAGTAAATCGTTATTTTGATTTGTGTTTTAATCTATTTATTATTATCAATTGAAGTTTTACACGAATTTTTTACGAATTTGGTTGATCACAACGTTCTATGCAAATAAATTAAATTGTTACAGGTGTTAAAATTCCGTATTTTTGTTTACGCACAAATTATCTTTGTTTGCTTTGTAAGAAGTTTCTTACAATTAGAATGGGTGAGGGTGGATAAAGAGGGAAAGGGAAACACAAAATTTGAAATATTTGTCGAAATATATTGGTAAAATGGAAAAAATGTGGAAAATAAAGTTGAAGAAAATTAATTTCACCTCAATATATCTTGTGATCATTTTTTCTATATCTCTTATATATTTACAAAATAGTTAAAATTTCAATGTAATAATAATGATTATTAAATTGTCACCAATGTTACATGGATATGTTCTAAAATTTCTTCCGCTCAGAAAATGGGCTTAGTTTTACGTCTCGTGTATTTTTTGTTGTTTTTGTTAACTTCAATACTATTTTTTTCAATCCCACTATTTTCTTTTATATTAATCCATTGATTTTGTAAATTAAAACATATATAAAAATTTCGAATATTTACTCTAATTTTTGTTCATATAATCTGTAATGCAAATCGCTGTCTATAAAAAGTAGAGAAGACTGGATATATTAAGTTCTTCTACCCACCTCATTCTTTGTCAAATTAAAAGTAATAAATAATTAATGGTTTATACTCTTTTAAGAATATAAATAAGTAACCAAATAACAACAAAATAAGAACATCTTATCTTCCACCAATAATATAAAATTACACCCTATACGTACTTGGTCGACTTAACTAATCATGTATCATGTTACACTTGTATCGTTAGTATATATATAAACACACATAATATAACATTATACTTATACTTGTTGAACACACACCACTAATGCATTTTAACGACAAATCGTTAAATAATACCATAAATAAAAGTATATATATATATATATATATATATATATATATATATATATATATATATATATATATATATATATATATATATACATATATATATTTATATATTATTCTACTTATGCTCATATAACGTGTATATTCCTAATTGATGTTTTAAAATCATTAACAATTTAATTGGAAAACATTTTATAGAACATACTTTCATGGTCTATATAAAATGTATACTTTAAAATATTTAGTATATTTAAAACATCGTACTCGAAATTACCCCTTTATATGCAACTTGTATGCTTCTCTACACATATATAAAATATTTGTCCAACCGTGAATTTTACAACATTTACAAAATGTGTCAATGAACATTTTTAACATTTAGAAATGTTTTATTGACTTTAACGTTAACGGAGGTGAGCGAAGATCGACGCCATGGATAGTCGTAGACATTATTAGTTTTCATTTTAGCATTTATTTTATATCTAATTAAAGTTCATGAATATAGCTTAAACTATATATAAAATTAATAAGCAAATATTACAGCAAGCTACATAAACAATCGGAGCAGGCTAGTTGATTTGATTTGTCGTTTTTGTCATTTTCGACGTATGAACAATAATATTTCTATATTCCTTGAAAAGTAGAGCTGAAAACTTGACAAAAGCCGCTTGTGTATATTTTATTCATTGAGGACATCCATATGAAACCAAACAAATTTCAAGAATGCGGCAAACATCAACAAACATGGTGTCTTTTCGAGCGATTGTTGACAAAACTAATTCAAATATTTTTCAAATTAATTTTATGTTAAGGGGTATTTTTGAGCTTTGACCCATACAAAATGCACGCTTAAAAACACTTTTAATTTCTACGGTTATCATGGATAAAAAAGGTCAATATTTACCCACGACTTTAATAAATTAAATATATAACTTTATTTTGCTTGATCGATAACTGCTTGCTCGGAAATATTGGTAGGGCTAAACTACCTATAGATCTGTTCGTAATTCTAAGTAGTAGATAGACAGATTGTAGCGTCTGCCCTGGACGGGCTACACTTTGACCATAAGGTTCATTTTGATGCCTAAGGATGAAAGGAGGTGAGTGAAGTGGAAGGAATTTTTTGTGTAGACTTAGAATTGGTAGGATGTGCGGCTGCAGCCAACTCTGATAGGAACTATGCCGAAATTCATCTGGAGTTCGTGAAATAAACTACAGAAAACCTTCACAAGCATAGCTGGTTACTTCGTTCTTGGCCATGCAACGACAGTTTAGTCAATTAATCGCCCTTTGTTTTTCTTTAATAATTGGCAAACTGCCGACGTCGGGATTCGAACCCATAACCTCCCAGTCCCCAAGTAGACATAACACCTTAGACCGCTTGGCTACAAAACTACAATTTAAGTTACAATCTATTTATTTATCTATTTATCTATCTATTTATCAGCGATGTTTAAATCTCCATGTAACGAAATAGCTATTATATATTTGAATATTTGGTAAATTTAAAATTATAGTTCCACGGATAAACTTTTCTATTTTCCATGCATTTAAGATGATTATTTAAAATATTTTTACGAACGCCTATTGATTCTAAATGATCAAAGCTCCTGACAAATATTTTGAAAATTTTTGAATTTAATGCTTCCAATTCCCTCAAAAACAATTTAACTATCAGCGTAGAGAAGAGAACGATGACTAATTTAATATTTAAAAAAAATTATATGAGAATGATTATTGTGAATTTTTTTTACGAATGACTATTGACTGTAAATGATCGAAGCTACAGCCTGACAAATATTTTGTAAATTCTTGAATTTAATGCATCAGAATCCCCCAAAAAATCATTTATCTATCCGTATACGATGGCTAATTTAATAAAAATTTCTATTATTTGAATTTAGAAAGTGAAAAAAGTGTCTCATCGAGTACATAACATTCAACTGGCAAGGTATATGCAACAGTAAGCCAATGCATACAATAACGTAAAGTAGAAGGAAACATCTCGTAGAACCAGGTTGAATACGATGAAGAGAGTATGAAGTCGTAGTTTTTATGTGTGTGTACTTCGGTAAAAGGGGATTATGTAGAGAGCAGCAATACACTACTAATACTGCTGAAGTTTTAAAAAGTTTTATATCGAATAAAAAACTCAATAAATTCCATTTGAAATAAATAGGTTTTGTAAAGAACTAACTGTAAGTATACATAGCACAATACAGTACAACATGGTTTATGAATGAATAGTATGAAAGTATACAAGGTTGTTGTTGTTGTTGTTGATCGAAACGGGTTTGGGAAAAATAGGTTGCAACCAGCCCCAATTGCAACCCAACTATGGATGCAGTATTATAGATCTCATCATTCAATGAATGCTTGGCCCGTATTCATAGTCCAGTCATGAGCAAGTGCTTAAGCTTACCGTCATTAAGACCGCTTTGTTGGTTTTAAGACATGATGAATTCAAAGATATACATTAAGATCATCTTCGGTAAGACGATGATTTTAAGCATGATCTTATTCGATGTAAGATTAGCTTTTGTAAGACGAATCTTGAGATCATCTTAATTTGTGTTTGTCAATTTCCGTAATAGATCTCATGTATTCGATTATCTAATTTGCTGAGAAGTGAATCATATGTTTGTCAGCGATACTGCATATTATTCTACAAATGTAAACAAACATACCCGTACATAAAAAACATATAAGACCGTACATAAAATTAGCGAGCTAAATACATTGTTTTTGAATTAAAATATAAGAAAAATATGACGGGCAAAGGTTAAACTAAAAATTATACAACGGCAGAAAACAGTTATTTTCTTCACATTTTGAAGCAATACTCTCATGTGATAATAATTTATAATTACCTGAATGCTAACAAATCCGCGACGATTAACTCTAGCTAGATTCTGTTCTATTAGTGGTATTATTCCAAATTTAATACTGATCTAAATCTTATCTTTGTCTAGAATATTTATCTTTGATGTTTGAATAAAAATCAAAAGGATCTTGTATATCTCTATGTAGCCTTTAGGAATACATATAATTTTGTCTTTATCGTCAGAATCAAAATCGATATTAATATTATCATTAATATTGATATTATGTAAACCCAAAAAATTAATTATCTTCACTAATTCTTTCACTGCAAAGCTATTTAGGTTTCTTAAGTCTACTAAAATGCTGACTTGAAGAAAGTCTTCTTTTTTTAATAAAAAGTAAGGATAAGGTCTATAATCAGATTATCTTATTTGACTGTGAATGCATCAACATTGTTCAATTCTTAATATCGCCTTAATCTATGGCTACTAATATTTAACCAACCACATATATCCCAGATCAAATTTTCAAGCTTGTCTCAAGAACTCGCGCCTATGAATGTAAACGCTGCCTGAAGATCATGCTTAAGGTGAACTAACGCTTAAGACCGGATTATGAATATCGGACTATGTATCATCAATACAAAGAATTGATTCGACTATTTATAGAAATTTATAGAAGAAGTTCATCGTTGAGAAATAAGTATATATACATCGAAATCAGAAAATTATATACAAGAACAAGTAAAAAAAGAACTATATCTTCTTCTTTATTTGATTTTAGAAAAAGTAATAATAATTCAATTATACAAATTGAATTAATTAATATTTATTATTGGTAACTTAGGTAATGGATGTTGTATTGACAAAGAACTAATTGTAGTAATAACTATTCATTGATTCTTTTTTGTGCTCCCATTATAGAGATATTGAAAGGCTAGACGTTTTGTTTATGCTGCGAATCAATGAGAAAAGAGCTCTATTGCAGAAATGAATAGCGTTGTTGTAAGTATGTAATCGTATGAAAACCTAGCGGACAGAAGCGAAAGTATTTCAACAATTCAATTTTCAAAATAAGCAGTCTTAAAAATTTTTATATGTTGATAGTAAACGAACTATTTTAGGAATTTTGGAATTTCTAAAATAGGCTCTGAACCTATGAGGGGTTTCGGAATATATGGTATTCTGACTCCCTTCTTTGCTAAGGTATCTGCTTTTTGCTCATTTCCTTCGAAACCGCTATGACCTAGTACCCAAATCAATTTAACATTGTTCCGTTTTGCCAAATCCAGCAGTTCCTCTAGACAATCCTTAACTACCCCTGAAGTGACCTCAGTTGCAGGCAAGACTTTTAGAGCAGCTTGACTTTCCGAGAGAATACATACGTTCTGGTTTATGTAGCTTCTCCGTATGTTCTCACACACGCAAGAAAGTATGGCGTAGACTTCTGCCTGAAAGACTGTGGCATATTTCCCCAAGTTTAGGCTTATGTTTGCCTTGGGTCCTTCACCGTAAATTCCTGTCCGGACTCTTCCCCAGTTTCGGAGCCGTCTGTATACCAAACGATTTCTTTCTTGAGATAGGGTGGTTCTCTTTCCATCCACATGTCCCTTTCACAGACTACAGTGATAGGTTTTGAGAAGAATTTTGGGCAGTATATCAGTGCATATTTCAAGAAAAGGATCTGAGACGATCGATGTTTCCACGATTCTTGCATGCTTAACCTAATGTTTTGTAATCCTGTTATTATTGCAAGATAGTCTATAGGCGCTGTATCTCACTTTAACTATTATTACAATGTTTAGAGGAGTCAGCCGTAGTTTTATTTCCAGGGTAGCTGTGGGTGTACTGCTCATGTATCTAGTTATGTACAAACAGGTTAGGCTTTGGATCCTCGACAGCTTTGTGCATGCCATTATTTGATTAATCTTTTGCCACCACACTAGAGCAGCATAGATTATAATGGGCCTAACTACTGTTGTGCACCGCCAGTGGATTATTTCGGATTTTTGACCCTTGAATTTCCACATACTCTCTTACAAAAAATGATAAAAGATTTGCTCTTATTCGTTATGTATTCCAGGATTGTCACTATCAAAAATAATAATTTTATTTTCTGTCAAATAAATGCTACCTAAAAATCAAAAGGATTAAGGGGTTTCGGCTCGATGGCTTGGCGTGTTATATCCCGATATATATACTGTATACATATTTGAGATTCGCTGAACTTTGTTATGAGCGATGTTTGTTGGCACAAATTTGTGTTTAGTCTACCACCATTAGATTATAAGTAGTTATTATAACACTTATAATTAATGTTCAATAAATACATTATATGCTGGCTCCGATAAACTTTTTTACTTTGAATGGAAAAAAAATTTGAATTAAATAGTTTTATGAGTACCTTGAAACTAATAAACATAAAGCATACTCAAACTAACCGCATTGAAAATGGTTAGTCAATTCTATATACTCTATACGTATTCTGAATAAGTCCGTTAGAATTTTAACGAAGCCATCGTTATCCATATCTACAGACATAAAATATATAGACACACACACACACACACACATACACACGTGCACATATACGACAAACAAATATGTGTATACATAAAATAGACAAGAGAATCAGTCCGTTGTTAGTCAGTGTACCGTTAAATAGACTTTCGAGTTGTGTGTAATGAACAACACTATATCCATGTAATGAGCGCCTCTAGTGGCCAACACCTCAAATACAACAACAGTTCGAATGAATCCATACGTACACATACCAACATTTCGTACAGTATTCTCATTCATTACTGCACTAACTTCCACAATCCACGAAATAAGTGAACATTGTACATACTTTTTGCTAAATAAAATGAATGTGTAAATTCGTGTTGTTTTTCCAAAGCTTTGAGGACCATACAATTCACTCTTTATTTAGGAATTTCAAGAATATGTTTTCGAAAATGTTTATTTGCACTCTCTTTAAATTTATAAACTACGAAATATGTTTAGTAATCGATTTTTCGTCGCGTACGTTAAACCACATTGACATCTCAGGACACTCGTACATTATGATTTACCGGTTTTGGGAGGAAGCACAAGAAACAGAATAAATAGCTAATACAGAATTGAAGCACCCATGATTCTTTAAAATAATCAGATAAACAAAATTAAGGCAAATTAATTAATATTCATATGAAAAATCCTCCTGGAAAACCCATCTCATCCGCCTGGAAAAGAACCGTGGAACACTGGATATCCCGCTCAGTGCACTAACCGTATATACTCAAGCTTGATAAGTCGATGTTTTTCACATCATTGGCTTATTATTCGAACATATTATTTTTGTTTATGCTAAAACGTCGAACAATACTACACCAATTGCAATCTCCAGTACGGTTACGAAGACACAAATATGAAAGAACAAGTGTAAACTATATAGAGTAACACGTCATTGAATTTTTTTTATTAATATTAATATGAGAAAATATTCTCATCCAACCCCAGACCTCTGGATATCACGCAATAAAATGTAGAGATTTAACAAATCCTCGATTTACAACAACTTAAAAACTCCAGATACCAGATACTTTATTTACTACCAAAAACGGTGAAGTATGTTTTACACTATTTGGTTGCTTTGCGGTAACCCGTAAATTATTAAAACAGTTGAGGAAAAATCTTGTAAATGGTTCTCCTGTGAGGTTTTTTAGATTGGAATAAATGTTTTCGTAGAAATGAAAAATTTACGAAATCTGTACAAATTTTGAAACTCTCGAAAACTGCACTAAATGTATATCTCGTATCTATCTGCATTAAGTTTAAAATTTTCCAAATTAAGATAATAATGCGACTCGACTATCTTTTTATTCATTTTAATTGATAATGAGTATATACGTACTTGAACATTTACTATTCGAGCATCGAACAGCAGTTAGTAGTCATCTACAGCTTTGCTACACACAGCACTTTTGGCGAGGTGTGTACAGAATAGTTACATAATATTATAATACACGTATGTATAGATATAGATAGATAGCTGTACAATAGATAGCTGTAGAAAACAAAGCTATCACTCATTCCTAGTACCATTACAAATACATGTTTTCTATGTTCAAACAGAAAAAGTTACTACTGTTGATTGAGGTTGGAATTTAATTGTTATTTTTTTTATTCTTTTCTAAATATATTTGCTACTTTTAAGTCTTTATTACACTGTTGATTGAAACGAATGCGGTATTTTTGTATTATCACTTAAAGGATTGAACTCACCTCAGTAATCTCTAAAAAGCCCCTGCATATTGTCTGTCAACTTCAATTGATCAGAAAGCTATTCACTTATATCCCAACATATTCCACTAAATGTATAATATTATGCCCCCGAGTTTTTGTGAATTTATTAATAATAAAATAAGAAAAAGGTCTTTATGACATTATATAAACGTTTCAACATTTTATCTAACAAATAAGGCAATGCTTTTCTAATATCGAATCTCAGACCAGAATGAGAAGTTCGTTTTGCGAACATTTGGCCAAATACAATTTTATATACGTGCTGCTTTAATCAATTACATATTCAAAATGTACTTCATTTATTGACGGCTCAGTCTGTTTTTTTACATTATTTTATCACTTCTTAGCTTAACCAGCCCGATAGTTAATTTTGCTTTATTATTGACGATATTATGAATTTTCCAGGCATTGAAAAGTAAGATTGTTGAAATGGCCACGAACAATTTTGAATGGCAGATTCCTACTCCCTTGTAATTCAAATTCTAGAGGTATTTC
The DNA here is from genome assembly GCA_963920215.1 of Nineta flava. Taxonomy (NCBI): domain Eukaryota; kingdom Metazoa; phylum Arthropoda; class Insecta; order Neuroptera; family Chrysopidae; genus Nineta; species Nineta flava. Next base: position 86,220,583 of record OY986041.1, on the reverse strand, counting down.
AATAAAAAATGAACAGGGTGGCCTGTTTCATATCAATTGTTTATATCTTGGCTCCCATTGCTTTCAAACTAAATAATTGAGTAGAATGGAAAACTAGAATCTTGTTTTTCACCAAGAAGGAAAACATATTAGTTCGAAATAACAAATAAACTATATTCAACGTAACGTCTTTAGCGATTTTATTTTCTTGACTTGTATAAAGTTGTTAAATATTGTCGTTTTATTGAACTTTTCAATTACAAAAACTGTACAAAAATCGCTTTAAATAAAACTCAGTTACAGTTTTATTAACAAATAAGTGTTTGATAAAAATATTTTTCTTAAAATAATATTATACTTTCAAAATATAAATACTCTCTTCAGATATCTTTGTTCATTATGAAAAGTATCTTTGACGAACTGATAAATCAATTTTTGTTTTGTTTTTCAACAGTTATTTAAAACTGTCAACTTCTATTAAATTACCACTTTGATAGTATATATATAAAAGTATAAAATGAAAATATTTATACAGAAAATAAAAATAAAGACTTATTAAAATTTATACAATAAAGACCTTTTATTTATACAACAAATTGACATTAATGCAATTTAGATCAGAACATAAACAAATATTCTTAAAAGATTTTTGATATTATAAAGTAAATAACAATAGAGTTTTATTTTTTCAGTTTCTAGAGATACTATTTATTAAATTTTTTTTAAATGTATCCAAAATATGATATTCAAAATCAATTTGTGTGCACATGTTATATTTCACGGATTTAGAAAGAATTGCGAATAATGTGGAGATATGATACATGATTTTTCTTTTGAATCAAGCTTAAGGTAGTTCAGTCGTGACAAAAGTCAAAGCAAAAAGTATAAAACATAATGTGATAGACCTACTTATTACTGCTATATACCAATTGAACATAACTAATACAACATGCATAGTGTTTTAAAATTTATCGTAGTATGTTGTACTATGATGTACTTGTGTCGACTGTGATTATTCATTAATTTGGTGTGGTAGTTGCAAATTATCCCCGTTCAAACTGATTATCAATTTAAAAACTCGCAATACAGTGGGTCCACGGTAATCCAGCCCCTGTCTAATCCGGCGTCCTCTGTAATCCGACATGTCTGTGTTGTTTAATTTACTAAATTCGACATACATAATGAAGTATGATTTGTACTTCAGAATATGTATAACATATAGAATCTTATCATTGGATCTGTAATTTTTGATGGATTACAAGGTACACTTTTGTAAAAAATTCCGAACTATAGGGGGTCTTAGGTAGTAATCTATAATCCGACAAATTCGATAGTTCGACACTGCCCTGCAAAAGGTTTTTCGGATTACCGGGGGCCCACTGTATATGTTTTGTTTTTGTTTTTGTTGTTAATTTAACTTCTTAGCTTCAACTTTATAAGATATTAGTTTTTGGAAGAAATGTATAGCATAGTTTTACTGTTTTATAAAAAAATATGACATACGCGAAACTTTTACGTATAAAGTGCATGTTAAAAATTTCAATTAGCAAATATCTCGCTTCGCAAATTGATCAAACTGAACACTGAGCTTAATGACATATTCCAATTTCATTAAATTCTTAATAAAAATGAGTTTATGAGTGAACTACCTTAAACTAAATTCAGATCTTGGATTGTTTTACATAGCTTAGTAAAACTGAAACATCAGTCTAAAAATATTGCTTATTTTTGAAAAAAGAAGGTGCCAGCGTTTTTTTCATCATTAAACGAAATGAGTCATCATTTTCAGCAATATTACATACCTGAATATTATATAAAAAACCAAAAAGAATTAGGTATATATTTAGGGCTGTAATCTGGATGTCAACACTGCTGTTATAGCTTTTAGATTCGGAATGATTATCTCTCTATCGATATCTATCGTGATATCTGTGGGCTGGTGCTATGACATTTCGAGGATTAGAATGTATTAAAATATTATGATCTTTTTCTATGACAAAATATTGGTAATTATTAGCTATTTCCTTTCCTTTATATAAATATTCGATAATACCTACATCCTATTACGAAATTCCTTCGTATTCATCAACTTATTTCACAAATTTTCTAGTACAATTATTCAAAATAAAAAGTTATTGTTTTTTTTAATGTCTTGATAACTATTAAAATCCAAGACACGACATTATATTTTGAGCAGACTCCTTTTGGAGAAAAATTTACAGAGGAAAATTAATATTTCTGTGCTCTTTTCTCATGAATTTCGATCGCTGTCGCTCAAATCGCTCAAATTGGTGAACAAATCTTTCTGTATTTGATGGCTGGCTAGCTGGGGCCAATTATTAGTTCGGCAGTTTGTCAACTATTAAGAAAAAAAGGGGGTGGTTAATTGACTAAACTGTCGGCGTATAAACAATGAAGTGACCGACCGTGAATGAACCGACTATGCTTGAGAAGATTTTCTGCAGTTTCCTTCACGAACACCAGATGAATATCGGCATAGCTCCTATTATTATTGGCTATCCAAGCCGCGTATCCTACCAATTTCTATACACAAAATTCCTACCACTCCATTTACATCCTCACATCCTTAGGCATCACAATGGACCTTATGGTCGAAGTGTAGCCCGTCCAGGGCAGCTTCTACAATCTATCTATCTATCTATCAGTAAAATAAACACAGGCCTCGGTTGACATCTATTGTTAGACTATTCACACACGATATATATTCCAGATATCCTCAGAATTCAGTTTTACTTCAGCTTTTTTTTTCGTTAACTGCAAATAAAATGACTGCATGAATTTGAGTTTGACAATATTCTCATTTTATTTCTAAAGTTTCTCAGTGAAGTGTTATGCACTTTTTGCAACTGATAATATTATCAATAAACGTATACAAAAAGAACTTTTCAATTCCAGAAATTTTTCATTAAAAACTAATGGATAAAATAAAAAAAAGCACGAGTAAGAAAATAAAATTACTCAATGGTTTTTCATTTTGTGTAACAGTTATTATTATAACAATAAAGGAAAAAGAGACGCGTCTGACATTTAAATGAATTGACATAGAAGTACATCATAACGAATCAAATGTGAGTTTAAGAGTTCTTCAAGAAGAAATCTTCGGACGTTCAATTCATATATAAAAGTTGTCGTTTCATTCGTTTTTAATACTACCACTATCTTATAGAACGACGTCTGTCTCGAATGTTGTTGCTGCTGTTGCGATGTTATTGTCAACGGCGTCATATTCTATTGACTTGTTGTAATATTATGGGTGCTCTTATAATGTTGACTTCCTGTTAAAGTAATGTATTATATATATATATATATATATATATATATATATATATATATATATATATATATATATATATATATATATATATATATATATATATATATATATATACATATACATATATATAAAAATATTATTGATTTATTTGAAACGTCATAACAAATTAATAAATAGATTTCTTACATTTATATCTCTTTAAAAAAATATGGATATAATATTCTCCTTTATAAACGACTATTTGTACAACATTCAATACAAACACGGAATAGACATTTCCAACTGAAAGATATGGCCAGCCAGTTTAATATGTAGTTATATATTTGGTGTTTAATATGTAGTTCACGTTAATTTTTTTAAAAAACTTGCCTTTGAACTTCGTTGATTGAGCAAACACGTAGTCAGAAAATTGAATAATTTAAAAACCTGGATTTTTTAAGATGATGCGATTTTTTGAAAGCAGCTTGCAAAAATAATGAACAATTAATTGATAGTTTGTCAATGATATATTAGTGGGCAGTCATATATCTACATAGTGGACTTCGTTCCCACATTAGAGAATAGCTGTAGAGAAAATCAGTGATAAACTTCTATTTTAGTTAAGGCATCTAAAATGACTTAACTAAAAAATATCCAAACTATGTGATTTCTGAGGAAGTGGTTGAAATTATTATTGGGAAATAGCCAAGATCCCTGCCCTTTGTCCGAAATGGACTTGTAGTTTCTGTTCTAAGAGAATAGTTCTAGTTCCTGTTCTAGTTTTCTAATAGTTTTTTGTTCTAAGGGTATCCGCTATCTATGCTACACTTAAGCAACTCAACGATTTTCATCTAAATTGGAGTTGGAATTAGAATAGAATTACGCACATCGGACGGGCAAAATTTTGTATTCGTTTTCTAGGTCTCTTTTGAAGTACATCTATTGAAATAAAAAGCCTAGAAGTTTGAGGAGGGATTGTTAAACTGTTTGTTTCGGACTCGATTGCTAAGTGTATTTGATATTTATCCTTACATAGTATAAAATAAAGTCCTCCAGCCGCGTCTGCCTGTCTGTTCGCGATTTACTCAAAATCTACTGCACCGATTTTCATGCTGTTTCACCAATAGATTGAGTGGTTCTCGAGGAAGGTTTTAGTATATAATTTGTCAAGTTATATATAATGATAAATATAATGATATTTGTTGGAGGTGTTATATTATAACACAAAGTCCTCCGCCTTTCGATCGATGGCAGTAAGCCACCAATGTGTTAAATATGCTATTCATAGATAGCGATGATAGCTATAGATGGCCGTGTACACAATATAAGTACTTCAAAAATTTTGCCAAAAGGTGGCAATGCATACAACAAATGTATTTCAAAAATTAAACGCAATTTATCAGTCCATGACGGGAGACAATATTATGTTACTTGGTTATAAGGTCGTTACAAAATTTTTGCGGGCAAATCCGCGACGGGTAATGCTAGTTATATAAATATATATATATATATACATATATATATATATATATATATATATATATATATATATATATATATATATATATATATATATATATATAAAACAAACTAATATGTCTTCCTTTGATAGACATTTGAACGTTTCAATACAGTTGATCATACACTCAATAAGAGAGCGTTTTTTTAAGATTTCATATTAATTTAATGTGGTCAAGACGCTCATTGTTGTGATTAAAAATTTTCATCTAAACTTGTTATGTCTTAAACGGTTGAAGGCAGAGCAAACCTTTAAATACCAAAAAAATGTTTTCCATAGAAAAAACATAATAATTAAGTTTGCATCATATTTTGGTTTGCTCATTATGTTTGACGTTACCAGCCAAGTAGCGATCTAAGGTATTATGTCTACTTGGGGACTGGGAAGTTATGGGTTCAATTATTAAAAAAAAAAAGGGGGTGGTTAATTGACTTAACTGTCCGCGTATGGCCAAGAACGAAGTAACCGGCTATGCTTGTGAAGATTTTCTGCAGTTTCCTTCACGAACTCCAGATGAATATCGGCATAGTTCCTATCAGAGTTGGCTGCAGCCACACATCTTACCAATTCCTAGTCTACACACAAAATTTCCTTCCACTCCACTCACATCCTCACATCCTTAGGCATCACAATGTCGAAGTGTAACCCTTCCAGGGCAGCCGCAATAATATATCTATCTATTTGACGTTATTTGAGTTTCAATATACTTTGAATTGAACGTAAAAAAGTTAAACTACTATGTTAGTTTAATACTGATTCGATAATAGGTGCATTCTTTGAAGGTAAAATTGAACAATACCACGTAGCGCAACTTTGGTATTAAATGAATTAATATAGATACGAAAAGCATTTTTGTTCGAAATTTTTTAATTTGCCATTTTAGTCATGTTTTTAATGCTTCAACCTATTGGCTAAGAAATGTTAAAATAACTCAAGTGAAGGATAAAATAACGCATTCCAGTTTCTTTCTGCTCTCCCTTAAGCACAGGGATTGCAGCTATCTTCAGTTGACTGCAGCTATCTGAATGACTAAACCAAATACTTTGACAAAAACACTTTAAACTCAAGATATTCGTAAATACACTTTTAATTGTTAATTGAAATTGAAATAATTTATTCTTTAACCTTAAATTAATGGTCATTTGAATTCAAATTTTCTGTGAAGTACATCGAAATATTAAAAAATTGAATTTGTAATACATAATTATAATATTATGTGAAATTATCGGTAATGTAAAATGTATATTATTACAAAAATAAAAATGTTTAATCAATTTCTCCTATTATTCTGTTGCTAATTTCCTTATATCAACAGAAACAAAAAATAAAACATTAATTTGAAATACTCGCACCCTTTTACATAAACAAAAAAGGAAATTAACACAAAACCAAAATTTATAACATATTTGTATCATTTAATTAAAATCTTGTAAAAATACTTCCTTCGTGAAATCACAAATACAACACACCAATTTTAGTAAAGTCATAGAATTCTTTATCTGTTAATGATACCGTAGTACAAACAAAAGTTGTAATTTGTGTATTTTATATATAAATCCTATTTTTGGTGACACGAAGATTTAAGATAATTTTTATTGACAGATATTTTTGGGTCTTCAATGTATGTTTTATTCAGTTCAAAGTTATTCCGATGTTGTTCCAAGATACAAATCAAAGCAAGCCTTTAACCAACCTATTAGTTCTCGAATGAATATTTCGGAAACGAAAAGAAGAGGCAAATTAGAGCATATTTTTTACCAAATTATGTCGCACGCGGTGGGAATCTAATAAACGTTCAGTATATAAAATATATAATTCGTTAATTGGCAAAATTAACAACGCAAAGTGAAAATTTTGAATTTCTATCTTAGCTAGAAAAAAATTGTAGGAGCTACGTAGACTAAGCCAATTTTTTTAGTGGTGGAACAGCACCGATTTTAAAAATTCTGTTTTTCCTGGATTCCTAAGACCTTCAGGTACATTCACCAGCACTTACCAACCTCTTCATTACCTCGAAAAATGAGAGAATTATAAAAATTCGAAGAAATTTTTTCGAGGTAATGCAGGGGTTAGTGCTGATGAATGTTCCTGAACGTTTAAGAAATCCAGGAAAAAAAGAATCTTTAAAATCAGTGCTGTTCCACCACTTTTCCAGATTTCCGCCTTATTTACTGGACTAATAAAATGAAAAAAAAATATGAAAATGTTTATAATAGTATTTTAAAAAAATTATACGAGATTGAATTATCTAGGAACGGAATTCTAAATCACAGAAGGTATAACTGATACAGTACTCCCTGTGGATAGGTGTTGTGTATCATAAATTAAAAAAATGTGATTTACTAATACTAAAAAAAATAATAATAAAAACATACATCGATCTTAAATTAACTGTAAAATATAAACTCAAATCAAAATAATGATTCAAATGTCACTATTAATTTAAAAAAATATAAAAATATATGATTAATTATTTTCTGTAGAGAATCCATTTATTTGTTTGCTTTAAAAAGGATATGACTTGTAATTATTCATTATTTAATGGAAAACATATTTACTTCCTCTTAATATTTTTTGTTTTATCCCTCATTATATACGTAGTAAATATGTGTTTTCAAAATAAATGAAAAAAAAAACACGACATACATATTAAACTATAAACAAACAGAAACGATTCTATTTTTCTATTTAAGAAAAATAATATTTTACTCTATATGGAGATAAGTATAAATAAAATAAAATATAATACAAGAAACGGATCCTACAAACAGTTTTATTTCCGTTAAGCATAAGGTGGTTCTGTTGTTTTTGAAATATTAGAAAAACTAACCTGTCAGACTGTGATCGTTTCAAATATTCCACATTTACATATAACCCCGTAAAGAACTGTTAAGCATAAAGTAAATCTAGGTTTCTGGTAAAACATAAAAAATGCATAACTTGATAAAATATATCAAAATTGAACGAGCATGTGCATAGATTAGATTTTTTATTTTAATATTTTTTATATTCCAAAGTTTCTTATTTTTCCCATTTTACAAATTGTATTCCGACTAAACGTGTAAATTTTATTTGATTCATTAAAGAATTTATCGTCAAAATTTTATATAATACATTATGTTTTAAAATTTTAGTAGGAAATAAATGTTTGCCATGCATAAATAAAATCACTGCGAGTGATTATCAAAAAACACATTTTTTTAAATCATCAGTCATCATAATACGAACGTAGGTTAAAAATTTATAAATCTAAAGATTTGAATAGTCTCATGAGCTTTTAAAATTGGTCACAAGAAATTAAAACATATCTTCTCTAGTAAAAATTTAGAGCTATACCTATTTTGCATGTATTATGTCTAATATATCGAAAAAATAGGTATAGGTAATCGATTTAGTCCAAAAAGTGAGCTTTAAATGCTTGTTTGCCGTTAAACCTATAAATTCGTATGAGATATTCGAATAAATGTAGGTGGATTTGAAGGAGAATCATGCAAATATTGCAGTGAGGCATTTATCAGTAGGTATGTTGAATACAAAATAAACTCATTGTAATTTGGAAAATTACTCGACTACAACTGCACAAGCCATATCGAGTGGGGGAAGGTCTGCCCTTCTGGTGTACAAAATAAATTACGTACAACCTGTCTAAAAATACGTTTTATTGTAATATGAATTGTTAAATTTGAGCAAAAGAAAAGCACACCTATGTTTGGATTTAAATAAATAGATACAACTTGAATACGTATGAATGAATCCCTAACAAACTTAATTCAAGAATCTTAATTCCTTCAAACCCATATAATTTTCTATGATAATTTTTAGTATATTTATTTTTGTATACATAAAATGAAAAAAATTTAATAGAAAAAAAAATAAGGGTGAATTTTTATGAATCAATTACAGTTTCTAATAATAAACGTTTGACGGTACATATATAAATAGATACACATATCTATGGAATATTATGACATGGCACAAGAAGATCATATATATATATATATATATAATTCTCGTGTCACAATGTTAGTGATTATACTCCTCCGAAACGGCTTGATCTACGTTTATGAAATTTTAAATGTATATTTGGTAGGTCTGAGAATAGATTCAATTTCTTTAAATGTCCAAAAGAACAAGACTCAACTTTCTAGAAATAGTTCTCTGGCGAGGGCATCGGAAATACGTCGTATTGAAGAATCTTTATCAGAAACTGAAAATAATAATAACAAAAAAATTCATTAAAATAATAATATCCAAACTTTCTTTATAATTTTGTTCTTTTTTAACCCGACGCAAAAAGAAGGGTGTATTAGGTTTTTGATCCACCCCAAAATTTTTTTCATCAGGCCAAGTTAAGTATTAAATGAAAAAATATTTAAAATTATTGGGAAAACAGATGTTAAACAAAAATATTTCTTAAAAAAATGTCAATTGTTTGTTAATCTAAAAATTATTTTTAAGTGTCACTAGCTACCAATCCAATTATTGGATGTGTTTGTGCATATAAAAGATTGCTTCCGTTATAATGTATAACCTGTACAGACAGTAAGTAATATATATATATATATATATATATATATATATATATATATATGTATATATGTATGTATATAGCTCATCTTATTTGAATTGTATAAGTATCTAAGTATATATTATTATTATTACCACAGAAATTTCTTTAACTCATCGCGGCGGTAATATTTACCATGCAATATACTCTATGTATTACGAAAAGTAAGTAGTATTATATATATAGTCGTTTATCGTAAATACACTCACTAGTACTCGTCATCATTACTCGTCACAGACATAATATAGATGATGGGATCTATTTCTGCCGTTCACATTTTAAAGCTGCCAATCAATTCTAGAGCCGTCACCCGGGGCTCAACAGACTTCACTAGAGGATTATCAAAATGAAAATATTTAAATTTATCCAAACGATCGTTGTACCACCACCACTAACTACTACCAAGCTGCGCTATATGCAATACATATAGCGTTATATTTTCTATGTGAACATGTCGAGATCCTATATTATAGATATAGATATTATGATGATACTGGGAGATACAACTGAAAATATCTCATCCAATCGTTTATACTGTACTAACTCTAATACTACTTCATTTAAATATCACACTTATTTTCTCTTTGAATGCTAAATTACCCTATGTTTGGTTTAAATATATAATAAATTATTGAAAAATGCATTTACTTTATTTGAATGAAAATTGCATTGCGAATTCAAATTATTTATCTGTATGAATTGTCTGTTTTATGATTTTTTTTTTGCAATGCATCTATTTTATGGTCATTCAATGATTATCCATTTTTTACATTCATCAAAACATTATAGTGTTATTACTGCCTGTATCTATGCTTCGTTTATGTTGAATGAGTTATAGAAAAAATTCAATTTTGAGTTTAAAAAACTAAAAAAACATGCTTTTTTGGAATATGAACGCTCATATTCCAAAACGCAAAATAATTTAGAATAGAATAGAAAAAAAGAGGTTCATTAATAAAAAATTGTGGAATCTTTGGATATTATTATGGAAGAAATAAACAGTGCCCTATAGCTGTATATTGAAAACTAATGTAAGGACTGGGGCTACAAAAAATGGCTTTTTATTTTGATTTTTCCATAGAAACTATGGAAATCTATGACTTAAGAACGGTCAGAAAAGAACTTTAACTTTGGAACGGTTTGGAATTTTGAACTTCTGATAGTTTTTCTGGAGTCGTATACAAAATTTACTAGGGGCTTAGGGGCTTCTCTTATCATAATTTTACTATTTCCTGTAGTTTTCTCCAATCAATTCAACTTTTTCTCTTTTAAACGTAAAGAAAGCAACATAAATACAGCACATTAAATTTGGTTTCTTTCTTGCAACCAGACTTACATGGTCAGTTAAAAATATCACATGCATAAGTATCATATGCGATTTCAATTTGAAATAGGCAATCTACGGAAACCTAAATTAAAAACATTTTCATTTTTGACATCTAGAAATATGAATAATTTGTATATATTTCCGATATTTGATATCATTTTTTTCATATTGGGCTCGATAGATAGATAGATTGTAGAGGCTGCCCTGGACGGGCTACAATTCGACCATACGGTCCATTGTGATGCCTAAGAATGTGAGAATGTGAGTGGAGTGGAAGGAATTTTTGTGTAAAGACTAGGAATTAGTAGGATATGCGGCTGCAGCCGACTTTGATAGGAACTATACCGATATTCATCTGGGGTTCGTAAAGGCAACTGCAGAAAACCTTCTCAAACATAGCCGATTACTTCGTTCTGGTCCAAACGCCGACAGTTTAGTCAATTAACCGCCTCTTTTTGTTTTTTTCTTAATAATTGACAAACTGCCGATGTCGGGATTCGAACCCATAACCTCCCAGTTTCCAAGTAGACATACTGCGCAGACATAACACCTTAGGCCGCTCGGCCACTGGACTGGTTAATATTATTGGGCTAACAGTATTCTCGAAAATAAATGCCTCACCTTTGAGACATCAAACTTTACATGCAAATAAATTAAACTATATTCTATAAAAAAAAAAATACTTATTCATTAAAATGTATCTTTACCTTTAAAATAAGAGAAAACTGGAAGTTTTAACTAAAACACACTGTATATTATTATACATACACCTAGTATTATATTCATTGAAGGATAGATAGGAATACCGAGAATTAATTTAAAAGTTTTGAATGACGACTACTGCTTTAATAATTTCCTCAAATGTTCCTGTTATTCTCTCGCTTACTGGTGAGTGAATAAAATAGATTTTTATATTCCCCAATTGTATAGCTGTAGTAGTATGTTATGATAGTTAATTCAAAATCAGCATTAAAAAAAAAAATTCTTAAAAAAATTAATTGGAAAAAATCATCTACTACAATACAATTGCGTGATGACAGTTATTTCATTCCTACATCGTTCGTTTACATCGTTCGGGAACATGTTTTTTCAAATTAATTATTTTAACAATGTATTTTTTTTTTCTTCTTATATTCAGATTTTTTTCAATTAAAAAAAAAAAAGAGATGATTTTTTTTCGTGTGGTTTTTATATATCTGTGTGTATATACTAATTAAATAAATCGTTTTCAATTTTTCTATTTTAGGTATCTAAACCATATGAATGTTTTTGGTAGATCCTCAAAATATATAGTTAGTTGTATATAGAAATAACTTGTAACTTTTTTTTATATATAGATTAAAAATATTCAACGAATATTTTGGTCAGCCGAGAGAATACATGGAGTAAATCGCGTGCAGTTCTGTTTTAATTGAAGTCTATGGACAAACGCGGAGTTCTTTTACCAAGAGATAAGCTTGGTAAAGCTTGATAAAATTATTTGTTTGAGTTAAAAAAGTGATAAAAATGGTGCTGCGACTATTGAACAGTTCAACCGCGACATTTCAACCAGGACAGTTAAACCGAACGGCAGTTCAACCGACGATATTTCAACCGGACGGCTGTTCAACCGGGTGACAATTCAACCGACGAATTAATTAAATGGAAAAAAAACACCAATTCAAAAATTAATGAAATTAAATAAGGTAACTATTAGAACCGAGGACTACAATTTTTCACTTTATCGGTCATACCCCGAGTTGGTCGGCTTTGCGTATTTTTAGGCCCAGCACTAAAAGGCATCTATATATTTGAGATATAGGGTAAAAAATTAATGAAATTAAATAAGGTAACTATATTACTAACGAGTACTACAATCTTTAGATCAATCTTTTACGATTTCACGATTGAGTTGGGTTGGGTTGAATTGTTATCATTTAACAATTTGGTTGAATTGTTATCCGGTTGAAATATCGACCGTTGAACTGTGGATCAGATGAACTGTCATTCGGTTGAACTGTCCACGGTTGAAATGTCGCGGTTGAACTGGCCGCGGTTTACTTGCTCAGAACGATTACAACCGTGTACTACAATATTTCACTTCATCGGTCATACCCCGAGTTTGTCGGGCTTGCGTGTTTATGGGCCTCGCACTAATATGCGTTCTATATATTTGAGATATAGTATCTTCCGATTGTAGTACTTTTACGATTTCACGATTCCATGGTTCCAGTTGAATTTTCTTCGGTTGAATTGTTATCCGGTTGAAATATCGTCGGTTGAATAGTCGTTCGGTTGAACTGTCCTCGGTTGAAATGTCGCGGTAAAACTGTCCGTGGTTGAATTTTTTTAGAACCGATAAAAATATAGGAAACTATGCAAAGTTATCATTATTAAAACGGGTGGCACTAGGTGTGAAATATCGTATCGAAATTTTGAAGGGTGTTAAGAAAACAAAAATTCTATTTTATTTTGCTGCAAATTTTGAATAGATATTCTCTTCTATAAATAGTTTGAACCCAAATGAATTCATGTTGTTTTTTTTTATGATCGATATTTTTATCCATTCATTATTTTTGGCGAATTATTGTTGTCTGTCATAATTTCATTTGAAGCTATATATACCGTAAGCTTGGGTAAAAATCATTCAAAATTTAAACTGTTTGCTAAATCAATGATATTCAAGCTCAAATATGGTACATTTTATTATAAATAAATAAAACCCATAAATTCATGTATCACAATTTTGTTTACTTCTAAACCTTGTTCTAATATGAAAAATGGTGTGAATAACTACACAACCTCTATATACATTCTACTAAGTTGTGAGGAAAGTTGACATCATGGTTTTTTTCTTGCACACATTTAAGGTGCATTGATAACATTTTCCAAATATTATGAATTATTTAAAATTTATATATTTAAATCTTCAACACATGAAGCTCATCTTCTTAAAACAATGACTCGACAATCTTTTGGGTGACATTAAGTTTCAAAAAACTCTTTCAATAGGAATGCTCGAAATTTGTTAGGTTATGGCAGCCATGTTGTTGTGACACCAAATTTATTGTGAATAGTTTGTCCGTCAAATTAGTACTGCATGGCAAATCACCATAGAATATTATAGTGTTAAAGAACGTGTTGCAAATTATCAAATTTTAATATCAAAATCAGTGCTCCCCGTTCGATCATCATCTTTAGCGGCAAGAAAAAATATTGTCTGTAGCTACGAGGCCCATTTTTGGATGAATGGATGTGTGAACAATAGTGTTTCACTGAGACTACGAGGTAATGCCGCCTCGCCTCAGTCTTCGGTTACGAGGCACGAGGCAGATTAACGAGGTAAATTATTTTTTATCAAATAATATAGTTATATGTATTTTTACAAAAAAACATAAAGCAATAGATAGATGCATTTTAAAGGAAACAAAAATTTTATGCCATGATTACTTTTTATCATAAATTTGTTCAGCATAACTGTATTATTTTTAACCCGACTTCAAAAAGGAGGATGGTTCTCAATTCGTCTGTATTTTTTTTTTAATGTGTGTCACTTCAGAACTCCGTCATTTATGAACCGATTTTGAATTTTTTTGTTTGTTTTAAGGGTTTGGTTTCCCATTGGTCCCATTCGCACCAAATCGCATTCTGATGAGGGGATCCCCGGGAAATCGAGGAAAATCCTCATTTTATATGTGATATCCGATTTCTGCGAAATTTTTTTATTAAGGGTATACTCATTCATAATGGAAATAAGAAATTTTTTTTAAAAACCGACTTAAAAAAAATTTTTTACAAAAAAAAACCGACCCCAAAAAAAAAAATTTTACAAAAAAAAAACAAAAAAAAAACGGATAAAAAAAATGTGTTATAAAAAAATGCACTAAAAGTTAGTAGGTCGTTTAGTTGGTCTACCCATATTTAGACAAATAAAATAAGTTATAGAACTTATTTTATAAAATATGTAGAACTAAAATTGGCACAAGAATATGCAATTATTTTTTACTTTTTAGTGCATTTTTTGTTTTAGAATATTTGATTTTTGAAGTCGGGTTTCCATTTTGTCAAAATATTTTTTATTATTCTGTTGATCGACTGCATATTCTTATTTTAGAGAGAAAAAAAATTGTACAGTCGGGGACCCCCGTCAGCAACGAAGTTCTTTACGTTATTTTTTCAACTATAAACGTGACTTAATATGTAGATTTCTATTGATTATATTAGTGTATTTTTGTCACGCCAAAAAGCGTAGCCCTCTTTTATTCAACTCTCTCTCTCTCTCACGGCGAGGGTGATATTTAAAAAAACGAGGCGAGTCGAGGTGATACCAAAACCTCGCCTCGCCTCGTGCCTCATTAAACACGAAACACTAGTGAACAAGCAAAATTGTAGGATTTGGGGCGATACGAATCCACACGAGATACACCTGCATCAAATGTATCCGAGAAAGTTTCTGTTTTGTGCGGATTTTGCAAACAATTGATGCTCTCAAAATTAATATAATAGAACACCATCCAATAAATTCAACCAGATTTATGTGAAAATCTGCGACGGCATTTGAAAGACGTTTTATTTTACACTAAATGCCATAAATATTGTTTCAAACAAAGAAAAAAATTGAATCGATATCACACACACAACTTGTTTTATTTACATTTAAAAATCGAGCGTCTTTACTGAAGGATAAAGGCAATTTGATGATTAAATAGTGATCTCGTGTTCAAAATCTTCTACACCTGCACAGATCAAGTGAACTTAAAACGTCCGTTCAAAGCTCAATATCGATTTTGAACCACAAAAACATAACCTCTAAATAACATACTGCATTATTCTGAATATAGAGGTAAAATTGTAATCAAAGTATTAAGATTTTATTAAAAAAAACTTTGAATTATTTTTATACATTTTCAAATTTTCTTGCCACATACTATGGAATTATAGTTTTATTTATTGGTTTGAACTTATTAAATTTTAACTGAACTCGATAAACAATATCAACAGTCTTATTCAGTTTATTTTAGATACAATGTATTTCAAAATACTAGCATTTGAATTGTATGAATTTTATCAGGACAAAACTTTTCTTTACAATAGGATATTTGATAAATGTAGATAAATGAAAAATAATATTACAAAATATCACAAAGCTCAAATTGAGAGGCAAAAAATTTTTTTGGTTTATTGTATTGCCAAGTAGCCGAGCGGTCTAAGACGTTATATCTACTTGGAGACTGGGAAGTTATGGGTTCGAATCTCCACATTGGCAGTTTGTCAATTATTTTTTAAAAAACGGGGGGAGGGGGGTTAAATTGACTAAACTGTCGGCGTATGGACAAGAACGAAGTAACCGGCTATGCTTGTGAAGGTTTTCTGCAGTTTCTTTCACGAACTCCAGATGAATATCGGCATAGTTCCTATCAGAGTCGGCTGCAGCCGCACATCCTACCAATTTCTAGTCTACACACAAATATTCCTTCCACTACATTCACATCCTCACATTGTTAGGCATCACAATGTACCTTATGGTCGAAGTGTAGCCCGTCCAATGATTATTGTATGTCCAGTTCTCTGTCAATTGTGTTCTAATATAAATGAAAATTTATCAATGGCATAATAAGTTGGTAAAAGAGTTTATACAAATCTAGTTTAGAAATACTAAAGGTATTTTAAGTTATAGAATAACAAAAAGGATCCTATTCGTTTTACCGTCCCCCCTCCACAGTAAAAATGGGTTTAAATGGGTTAGGACCATAGAAAGTGATTCCAAGGAGGAAAAAGTCCTTTTCGTCCCATGTAAAATTTTTTTTTACAATATTAAATTGTAAACCACTACCCTCCAATAAAATAACCCCCCCCCCTTAAACTACCCCAACCCAACTCAACCCTTTTCGTCCTTTCAAATTCTTTAAAATTCAAATTTTTTTTTCATTTTAATTAAAAAATATTGTAAAAATTTTTTTTTACAATATTAAATTGTCGGGAGGTTGTTTTGGGTTGGGTTGGGTTAAGGATTTCAAGGAATAAATGGACTTTTTTTTCTTGGAATCACTTTCTGTGGTCTTTCCCAAACGAATAAACGAATAAGATCCAACAAAAATACAAATTACTTTTAATTATTATATACATTTTAGAAATTTGTGTGAAATGTGTTTCTAACTCGCTTCTTCGATTATCGAACACAGATAACAAAAAAAACTTTTATATAAATTGAAAAGTTAACAGTAAAAGCTTTTAATCGGATCGATAATATTTTCCTTCTCTCAACTGACTAAACAATTGGTCATAAATAAACTTAATCCACATTGGAAAAAATTAATTGAGTTAGGCATAACATTCAATACAATAAAGAATAATATATAGGGGAATGCAGCAGACAAAGTGTGCTAATACAAAATTGAACAAACAATTTGCAATTTATTAAAAACTTGTGCGTGTAGTTTACCATAATTTTTAACCATAAACTTCTGCAGTAAAGTCAAGTACAAAAAAAAAACCAAACTCGCAAATAAATTATAATTATTTTCATTTAAAAGAAAGTTAAAAAAAAAAAGTTTCGCAATATAATGTTTTCTTAATTTACATTTATAGGCAATAAAATAATTGATTTATATATATTTTTTTTTAACCGAACAAACGCTTCATGCAACACAAAAATAATTTAACTTTTGTAGAATCGACGACTACCAATCTATATGTTATGAATAAGTTTTTTTTTTCAGGGATATTTTTGTTATCCTTCGACGTTCTTTCTTTTATAAATAATATGTATTGATTTCAGACATTATTTATGTGTTTTAATATAGTAGTTACGAGGGTTAGAAATATGTTGCTTAGAGATTCATTAGTCCAGGGGCTTAATGTTAACAATTACATTTTTAAACTTGGAAGTAATCTACTAATGCTTCTAATGAAATATTCTTGAAGCGTTAACAAAACTAGATAGATAGATAGATACATGTTGGGGTTTAAAAAAGTATTGCACGTCGACCGCATGGTCCATGGGGCACCCCCTTAGATTTCAGTCCGACGAGATTCGCTTCTCCCATATGTTGGCAATAGCCAGAAGCTTGCTTATCAGATCTTCCTGAAGGTTCATATATTCGGGGAGAGATGCACCGAATATCCTGTATCTGCTGTAACCTAGAGGTTTGCAGTCAAATATAATGTGGCTGGATGTTTCTTCCTCCTCGCCACACAATGTGCACACAATGGACCCGTTATGTAGTTCCATTGTGTGCAGATGCTTCCGCAGGGGATAATGCCCGGTAATGAATCCGGTAACCCTCCGCAGTTGCATCCTGTTCAGCTTCAAGCATCGAGAGATAGCCTCTTGGTTGCACTCTGAAGCAGTATTTTCCCGAACTCCTGCCGCGATATTTTATCCCAGTGATCACGGTGTAGCATTTGACCACTCGTTGATCATCTGTTTAAACGCAGTCCTTAGAATTCCTAAATTAGACTCTGGGCCTATGATGGGCATTTCGACTCCATTTTTAATAATACTTCACTTATAAATTTAATTAAATTTATCTTAATTCATTTTTTATATATTAATTAATAAACGAAGAGTAACGTAAACCCAATTTTGTTTTTGAGGTAATTTTACCTTCTTGTTGTTTTTAATAAAATCAATTGTCTATAAACGTTCCTGTTGGTTATAAACGATATGGAAAACTAGGCAGTATATTTTTTACTATTTGATATAAGCATCGAAATCTTCGAAATAGTAAAACGGAATAGAAACATTCCATTTTTTGTACTCGACTGAAAACATCTGTTGAATTTTTTGTTCATTCTACAATCTAGTATATTTTAGATACAGATAGATATAGATATATCTTGGGGTATATAAATGAATTGCACTTATGGCCCATTGTGCTTCCCCTTCGACTTTAGTCTGACGAGATTCGCTTCTCTCATATCTTGGCAATAATAATAAGGAGCTTGTTAATCAGGGCTACCTAAAGGTTCGTATATTCGGGGTGAGAAATATTTTACACGGAATGACTATGCTTTGATTATTTCTAAACAACAAGACCATAGACAATGCCATTAGTTCGATGGTAAGAGCACTCCTCTTAATTCAGAAAATTGAGTTCTAATTTCTCAAGAGTTCTTATTTTTATAAACAATTCGTATAACCATTATATTGCGTCTTTAATTTTTAGATTCTCAAACCCATGAGTCAAATTCACCTTCCTTTTCTTAAATTTGAGGTTTTCAGTTTAGAGTTTAGTGTAAAAAATTTTCGAGATGATAATGTGAGGTGTCAATTAAAAGATTTTTGAAACACCATTAAAAAAATGCACAATTCAATTTTTCGGTGTTTAATCATCTCATTAACATTTTTCTGAAAAACGTTTGCTGCCCCTTCGGCATATATCCAAAATTATCACTTTTAACAATTATAATAATATCACAAATTAATATAATAAGTTGTCAATTGAAGGAACATTATAAGAATTGGAAATTTTTTAGTTAGGGGGTTAGTTTTGGATGTTAAAACGGGAAAGAAAATTTTATTTGAAGATTTTGTGGGCTGAAAAATATACTTTATTGAACATTTTTATATGATATGTACCAGAATATTTAGTTTGGTGCGGAATATTAAGACTTTGTAATGGTTGAAAATATTGATCGCAGAAAATGAACTTTGGTATAGGTGTTTATAAAATGGCCCAATTAGTGCATATCCGCATGTCAAAACGATAATTAAAAACCGGAAAGAAATAAAGAGTTTCAATTTTTTTGTGCGTTCTAGAGTTAAAAATAAAGGTAAAGTTCGTGAATGGGCAAAATCGGACCGCCCTTCTGATTGTCCTTCCGAAATATCTATCTTTAAAACCGTAGGAGATAGGCAAAAACTTAAAGACAAAAAATTTTCTTTTTTAAAAAAAAAAAAAACAACTTGTAGTTTAAACTTGTTGCATAAACTCAGTATATACCGGGTATTTAACCAATTAACTTAATTTGTTCTTATGTTCACTTGTATATTTAATTTTCTTTTTCATGAAGCAGTTATTATGAAACTTGCCCTTGAATAAGAATTTTTTATTAATAAGAATTTTCAAAATATCACTTTTTATGCCGAATCTGTTGTTAATAATAATTGTAATATTAACGTAAGAAAATTTAAATCTTTATCCAAGGAGGACGTTATAATTTGTGTATATAGGTCATGTGGTACTTCGTTAGTTTTTTTTTTTTCAACATACTGCTGGACTATGTAGATATGCTCAAGAATTCTACAATGTGGTATTTAATTTTACGGATGTATTTGTTGTTTATATTGCTTTTGGTTTTTATATTATTTCTTGTATGTGTTAATATTAAAACACAAATCATATTGTTTTCTACGATCGGCGATATGTATTACAATAACGAATATTATATGTAAGTGATTTGTCATAGATATACACATATATACATACATACATGTACTACATAAATGCATCTATATAAGTACAATGTGCTATAAAATTACTTCCATCTATTTAAACATGTTAGAGAAAGACAATCGGAAATAAAAGTACTAAATAAAAAATAACAATTTGGCTTTCAATGTACCTTTAATTTAAATCAACAAAAACATATATCCTTTTTCTTTCTGTACCATATACGTATAAGTAACAAAGTCAGTTTTTTTATAATTTTTATTTATAAATTTTTTTTTCAATAACCGTTTAGTGAACATGTGGCTAAAATTATCTTGTTATCAAAATAGTTAAAGTTAAAGAAATTTATTTAACAATAAAATGTTGAGTAACTGTTCAAAGTGGTCTCCGTTTTACTGTTCAAAGTGGACTGTTTTGTTGAATGTAGCATCATTGCAACGTATCCATGCTTCTCTGACACGTTTTATACTATCATGACGACATTTGGGACTTCACAATCCCTCCCAATAGGCGAAAAATAAACCTTATAGTTCATTCAGCCCTACAAAAAATAATCTAATTATGATAAATCTGAAGAATCATTTACAGGCATTACATTTCTACCAATCCATCGTTAACATATACTATTTGAAAATAATCTGTGACAATATGACAAAAGAGAGTAGGGGCTTCGTCATGCATAGCCCATGTCCTCTACCACAACCCTATTTCAAGAATGTATTTTCCAGCATAAAAGAACCAAATACTTCTCAAATTAATTTACTACCGACACATTGAAAGTTAAAGATAAAGGAATATCTCGGTAATAAATTAATTTGAAATATACTTTTGCATGAACTTTTCTATTTATTTTATGCTGAAGAAAACATTCATGAAAGATACCGTGTAGTTTCAAAACACCCTGTATGTTAACCCACTATCAGCAAAAATGGCCACTTTCGACTTTATCCTTAAATAGAATTTTAAGCATACAATTTTCTTCGCTTTGTATAAAATAGTACTTTTATACCTCCTTAAAAGTTATATAAATATGTGAACATACGGGTGGGCAGCAAACACTGTGTGAGGCAAACAAAAACGTAAAACAAACAAAAGGACACTTGAATTTTATAAAAATGGATTTTAAATTATATGTAAATTTAAAAATAACACTCTTTTTTCTCGTATATATTTTTATCTATTTGGTATGCGTTCAACGTCATCTGTGTACTGCCCACAAATCACTCAGTCAGTTTTTGAAACAGAAATATATTACAAATTCCTCAAAGAAAACCTGCAACGCACCCTAACAAGAAACATGAAATATTGTGAATATCATATAAATATTTTCTTATATATTTATGTTTTGTGTTCAGACAGTTATCGAGACATTCTCGTCAAACCGTACCATAAATTATTTGTAAAAAAATTATTTTGAAAATTAGATTCCAGAAACAAAATTTGTTTGTAAAAATTTCAGTTATATACCTTGAACCAGTCCAAGTGGCCGAGCCGTCTAAGGCGATATGTCTGCGCAGTATGGCTACTTGGAAACTAGGAGGTTATGGGTTCGAATCCCGATATCGGCAGTTTGTCAATTAATAAAAAAAAAAGGAGCGGTTAATAGCGACTAAACTGTCGGCGTATGGACAAGAACGAAATAACCGGCCATGCCGGTTATTACCGGAGAAGGTTTTCTGCGCTTTCCTTCGCGAACTCCAGATGAATATCCTAGCGGTATCCTACCGGTTCCTAGTATATACACAAAATCTCCTTCCACACCACTCACATCCTCACATGCTTAGGCATCACCTTATGGTCGATGTGTAGCCCGTCCAGGGCAGCCTCTACAATCTATCTATCTATCTATATACCTTGAAGTCCTTGAATAATTTGTAATATCTGCATTGAATGAATAAAAAGTATTCAGTAACAAATTTCGGGAATTTTTTTAACGTACAAAAAATAATGCGAAAAATGTATTAGTTTTTTTCAATTATATTTATTATATAATCAGGTACTTTAAGGCAAAAAAAAACAAGATTTCTCCAACAGTCATATTTTAAGTTGAATTAAACAACTCGAACAATACCAGCTTTGGGGAAAAAACATAAATTCTGAAAATTTCCGAAAACTTAATGATCAACTTAACAATCGAGAACATTCGCAGTTGACATTGTTCTAGGTTTAGAGCAAACACTATTAAATTTTTGAAGAGTAAATATACACTTCACTCAAAATCGATAATTCAGATATTTGAAGTGTATGAACAACTTGATTTAAGAAAGTATCATCTTGGTGCTTCATTAAAAGAAATAAAATAAAGAATTGAGTATTGAATACAAACAGCATGACAACAAACACTTTTCTTTTGCTTTGCTTATGATGTAAAAATGCCTCGCTATGCTTCTATTAACCTTTGGCGGAGGTGAAATTAGGTTTTGTTGCAGGAAAGATAGGGCCTTTTTTACAACGACCGAAATTTATCATGTTGTTCAACGTCTAGCAAGCAAGTTCTGAAAAATTCTGAAAATTTCCGAAAACTTAATGATCAACTTAACAATCGAGAACATTCGCAGTTGACATTGTTCTAGGTTTAGAGCAAACACTATTAAATTTTTGAAGAGTAAATATACACTTCACTCAAAATCGATAATTCAGATATTTGAAGTGAATGAACAACTTGATTTAAGAAAGTATCATCTTGGTGCTTCATTAAAAGAAATAAAATAAAGAATTGAGTATTGAATACAAACAGCATGACAACAAACACTTTTCTTTTGCTTTGCTTATGATGTAAAAATGCATCGCTATGCTTCTATTAACCTTTGGCGGAGGTGAAATTAGGTTTTGTTGCAGAAAAGATAGGGCCTTTGTTACAACGACCGAAATTTATCATGTTGTTCAACGTCTAGCAAGCAAGTGGATCTAAGACATCAATAATATTAAATTTTTCTTTTTTTGCCCTAATTTCCTAGATCAAAATTTTTTAATTTTATAAATACGTATTGACTACGTACAAAGTAATCATCATCAGTATGAATTAGCTAATTGTAATTATTCTCCGAGGTGATGTTACTTGTTGCTAATTTGGTGACGGTCGTAGCGTTACTTTGTAGTCGAAATACGTATTTATAAAATACAAAAAATTTTGATCTAGGAAATTGGGGCAAAAATCGAAATTTATTTCGAAAAATCCTAGAGTTCTCTTTAATATTATTTATATCAATAATATTGTTGTTTAGTTAGGATTCGACCCAGACCTAATCACCGGACGATTAAACGAGACATAACCAAGTGTTCATTAATTACAAAAACTTCATTTAATGTTTTGAGTATGTTTTAGACTAGTGAAGCTTTTAAACAATAATAGTAAGAAAAACTAATATATTTTTGTATGAACTCCATCAAAAACTGTAAAAAAAAGTAAAAAACAAAGAATCGGTTGGTCAATGACGTGTACGGTCTTATATAACAACTGAACTATAATAAACAGTACTTGATACATGGTAATACGCATAAAGTTTTTCAAGAGACTGCTGAGTAGGATTTTGTGAATGGGTGACAAGTAGAAATAAAGGATGAGTAAAAAGTTGAAAATGTCCTGTTGTTTTACAGACTGGATATACACATAAATGCATGGATATAGTAGAATTTCTATTAGGGGTGATATGTTTTTCTCTATATGTTTGTTTGTTATAAAACATATCGGTATAAGAGGCAAAGATAAGATCGAGTGACCTGCGAATCTTGTCATGACACACAAATCACGTCCAAGACAAATGTTGGCACAAACACACCGTCTGCAACAGACGAGAAAATGGAAATGCGGGATATTTCACATACAAACTTGAGTCGATCGAATTCAAATCATTCGTTCAACTACATATAGCTTGATTCTATTCTGTACTGTGTTTGTTGTTATATATACGACTTTCTCTTTATATTCTGTTTGCAAAATGTTCTTTCTACTAAATCTTTTATTGGATATATACCACTAAAATCTACATTCAACTACTCATACCCATTTTATAATATCTTAACCCCTCATATATATATTTTATTACTATTACTAGCACTCTCATGGCGGCAGTTTTAATTTTTATGATTTTTGTTATTTAAATTTTCATCGTTAATTATTATTGCACTAGAGAGAACATCAAATACACTTTTAATATCATATTTGTAGCTATCATGAAAGTGACAAAATTGAAAAATATATTCATCATTAAAAACAACCATACGCACAACAGAATCATTTGATGATATGTGAGATGATTTAGTCTAGAGTCAAAGTAGTGACATATTTGCCTGTTTCGATCTTGTTCTTACAAACATCTACTTAATAAAAATCTTCAGACTGACTGTCAAACAACGCACAGTCTAAACCGGTGGGCCTAGAAGCATGAAACTTTGCAGACGAGTTCCTCATTTAATGTAGGTACGCACTAAGAAAGGGTTTTTCAAATTTCATTCTCTAAGTAGGTAGAGGTAGATTGTAAAGGCTGCCCTGGACGGGGCTACACTTCGACCATAAGGTCCATTGTGATGCCTTAGAATGTGAGGATGTGAGTAGAGTGGAAGGAATTTGTGAGTAGACTAGGAATTGGTAGTATATATGGCTGTAGCCGACTATGATAGGAACTATGCCGATATTCATCTGGAGTTCGTGAAGGAAACTGCAGAAAACCTTCTCAATCATAGCCGGTTACTTCGTTCTTGTCCATACGCCGACAGTTTAGTCAATTAGCCGCCCTTTTTTTTTTAATTTTTATAATTAACAAACTACCGAAGTCGGGATTCGAACCTGTAACCTCTCAGTTTCCAAGTACTGCATACTGCACAGACATAACGCCTTAGACTGCTCGGCTACTACTTGGACTGGTTTCTAAGGAGATAAAATAGGGGATGAAAGTTTGTATGGAAGTTCGTCATTTTTTAAGTTAGAAATTTGGAAATTGTAGGCTTTCGATTATAAATAAAAGTCGCTGTATCATCGTTTTTAGAAATGCATTCCATAGAAAGGTTTAATAGGGGATGAAAGATAGAAACGTGGAATTGGAAAAATATTTTTAAAGCAATGCAGATGACTAATAACTAACTGCGATTGTCATCTAAGAAATTTAAAGTGAGATATTCGTTGTCAAAGTTGAGATGTTTAATTTACAGTTTCGTGCATCGCAATTTTTATAGAAATGGAAAATTTTTCTATACATTTCATTCAAATCACAAAGCACCACATAGTGTGCCACAGCAAATTTAAGTATCACTTTATATGCACAACTACCATATATATGTTAATGAAAGCCACACACAGTGTACTTTTTTTTCTCGAAAATGTTGTCGCGGTATCTTGGCTCTCTTTAACATTTAAAGGACCACTGTCATGACCAAATTTAAAGGAAACTACAACAGATCCCGATACTCGACACACACAAATATTAGTAAAGGTTTACTAAATATAAGCAATTGGACAAAACGCACTTTAAAAAAAAATTAAATAAAACAAAATCTTTATGATTCTCCAAACCTGAAAGATTTGATTTGAACAAAGAAAAATAATTTGAATTTTAATTATTTCCTTTTTTATTTAATTACAATTAATGAATTATTAAGTCTTTTCTCTCGTTTTTATAAAACAGTGTACAACTGTTTTTACTTGAACAATACTAATTTTTTTCACAACTGACTATTTTTAATTCAACAATGGTAATTTTAAACCGTGATTATACTCGAACAATTTTTTGTATGGACGTTTCTCAAACAATTTAGTTTCTCAACAATCATGGGCGCATCCGGAGTCTCTGATTATTTATGAAACTTATTAAAAATTATAATGCACTGCCAGGAACCGAACCAAAATGGCACCCCTCTTGTTTGAAATTTTAATATTCACTTATCACACACGGCAAGTGCCAATTCAAAATTTGCTCAAGGAGCACAATATTCATTATTTTAAATATATGGACTTAAATTATGTGTAGAGGTGTTTTTTTAAAAAATATTTTCCCAATACAGCAACATTAAAATTATGTATATTATGAAAAATCTAAGTTATAATTAGTACAAGCACATTTTTGGAATTCAAAATGATTCGATGAATTTTGGGAAACGCATATACCATCAACTCCAAAAGTCGAGCTAAAATTAAAAATTTTTTTAGTTGATTTGTGCCATATTTATTCGGTTTTCAAAATAATGCTTCAAATAAAAGTTGTCCATTATAACTGCACTGACAACTTTTATTCAAAACTTTATTCCGAAATACGAATAAATAAGGCACAAATCAACTATATAATTTTTTAATTTAATTCGACGTTTAGCGTTGATGGTACACTCCCGTTCATAAAAATTGAACCATTTAAAACATTATTGTATGTAATATACATATATGTATTTTGTAATATATATATATATATATATATATATATATATATATATATATATTACATATATATATATATATATATATATACGATATACTGGCGGTTCAATTTTTATGAACGGGAGTGTACATATATTCTGTCTAAATAGTTTATATTTAGCATAATTGCAACCCACCACATTTGAGCCTGATTTATAATTCTATGAATTTTTATCGGTTAGTTATTTACAAATTTACTTGATTAAAGAGATTATACACTTTTTTATTATTTTATTCGTAAAATATCTGAATGAATTATAATGTAAAAACTTTTTGTTTAAGAATAAATTAATGCCCCATAAAAATATTTATATAAATAATAAACAAATACAAATGTATAATATATAGGTATTTCATCAGAATATGATCTACTGGTGGCGGGAGATGATGTTAGTGGGTTGATGATGTGTTCTACATGTTTTTGTTGCTCCCGTCACTTGTTAGGTTATTTATTATCCTCGATGTTGTCGCCACCTCGAGTTTCATTATACATACAGTTATGTCAACAGAAAATTACTGAAATTCGTCAATCTTTGTAAAGTCCAGCTAGCACATCCAATTTTTTAACACATCATATAATCTAGAGCACGGTAGTGCGCAAGGCCGAGTTTAATAGATAATAGACTATGGTTAGGTTAGGTTGTTGAGGCTGCTCCGGATGGGGCACACTTAGACCATAAGGTCTATTGTGATACTTATACATTAAGGATATGGAATTGGTAGGTTGCGCGACTGCATCTGTTTTTGTTAGGAATTCACCGGGAGTTTTTGAAAGGAAACTGCAAAAAATCTTCACAAGCATAGTCAGTTAGATAGATAGATTGTAGAGACTGCCCTGGACGGGCTACACTTCGACCATAAGATCTATTGTGATGCCTAAGGATGTGAGGATGTGAGTGGAGTGGAAGGAACTTTTGTGTATAGACTTATAATTGGTAGGATATGCGGCTGCAGTTGACTATGATAGGAACTATACCGATATTCATCTGAAGTTCGTGAGGAAAATGCAGAAAACCTTCTTAAGCATAACCGGTTACTTCATTTCTTGTCCATGCGCCGACAGTTTAGTCAATTAACCACCTTTTTTTTCTTAATAATTGACAAACTGCCGATGTCAGGATTTGATCCCATAACGTTCCAGTTTCCTAGTAGGCATACTGCGCAGACATGACGCCATAGACCGCTCAGCCACTTAAACTGGTAGCATAGTCAGTTACTTTCGTTCTTTTCCATACGCCGACAGTTATGTCCATTAACCGCTCTATTAATTTTACTTGACAAAATTACCACCATCGGAAATCGAACCCGCAACATTTCGTTTACAAGCAGAGTGCGTATTCCTGCACAGTCACTAGACTATTTGTGAATTATATTTTATAATATGACGGATATGCAGACCTCGCTGGTAGATAACAAGAAGAAATAAAAGGATTGATCTAAACTTCTATTTGTATATTGGCTTTTAATTGATGTTCTTCCTCGCCTCATTCACTGGGGTCTAAGCTAATGCTAAATGTTGTAATTTTGTAATTTTGTAAAACACCGATAGGTATAAGAACAAAATATACAGTTTACCAATAGGCAAAAAACATTATTGAATTCTTGGTCGTGTATGACTTAGTCATTATAATGGTACAAAAATTTCATGTTTGCCTCCAACATTTTTATATTTATTCCCATATCCCTTTTACTTGTATGTGTATATCCTATTTTGTGAAGACAATCCTATTTATCTATCCCTTAACCATTCATTCGTTCAATTCATTCCTCTTCTTTTTTTTTTGAACTTGATATATTAGATGTTTGTATGAATCTGTATAGTTGTGTGTATGTATAGGTACAAACGTATGTGTGCAGTTGTCACATTTGATTCATCGTCAGAAGTCTCTTCCCTAGATTATTGACTTCAATACTATCGAACCATTTTGTGTTCAATTTACATTAAAACATAAATAAATAGGTTATTTATCTATTTTTCATATAATAATATCATTCATATAATCATTTAATAAATTTTTGTGTATACTAGTTTCCGTAGAACGGTAAATAATATAATTTACCTAGTTGTTTAAAGATACATTTTTCATAATTAGAATTAACGACATTAAAAGGGTAAAAATCTGTTTTTTCTGAATATTTTTTTTTCCTGTGCATTGCAAATTTAACATTGGATGTCAAAAATTATTGAATCAAATTTCCCATCAATATTATTTCTTGAGAAAAATATTTTCTGCTCCATTTTCCTATTTTATACCCAGTATAATGTAAATATACAAGGTATATTAAATTTAGTTCCGACTTTGTAACAGTTGAAAATGTTGATCGCAGAAAAAATGTTTTGTTATAGGTGTTCATAGAATAGTCCATTACCTAATTAATTAGTCCATTACCTAATTAGTCCATTTCCACATGTCTGTCTGTCTGTCCGTCTGTGAACACGATAACTCAAGAACGAAAAGAGATAACCAGGTGAAATTTGTGGGTGTGTGCTGTAGAGCAAAAAAGTAAGGTCAAGTTCGTTAATAGGCAAGATGGGACTATGTTTGGGCAAAATGGGCAAAAATGCCTATCTTTGAAACCGTAAGAGATATAACAAAAGTTTAATATCTTCAAAAAATCTTCTTCTCTTTAAAATAAACAACTTTTTTCCATAAAATCAGTATATACTGGATATTCAAACAGTTAACTCAGTTAATTGTTACATTAATAGTTTCTACATGAAATTTAAGGGGGTGGTGTTACTAAAACTAATTTAAAAGGGAGTCAGTTAAAAGAAAAAAATGCCCAACAAAAAATAGTTACAACTTTTAATCGGCAGGTTTATTAAGAAACCGAATAGGTTCGGGACAAGTTTACTGTTAAAACACAAAAACTATTAATTATATATACATAAAGTTGAATTTTGTATTACATTTATACTGAATGTGATCGATTTGAGAAAGTTTCTTTTATAAGAAACAAGTTTTCATATTGTATGAATACGACCTCAAACGGTCAAATAGTTCAGAAGTTACACGATTATAAAGACTCGCTCTGTTCGAAAGAAGGTCCGTCCCCTAGAGCTCCAGGGTGGCCTTCGGTATTGGCTTTGTAAAGATGGGAATTTTGGGGGAATTTTAGCATGGCTAGAAGTGGGTTCGGTTTTGTATAGATCAGTAAGTCAGTTATCATTAACATAAAGGGCTGTATATATTATAGACTCGAATGTCTTGTACAAAAATTGTTAATTTCTATCTTTCATTCTCGGTCATTACATCAAAGAGAGTGAGGTTGACTTTCATGAGTAAAACGCAACCACTCGACAATTCGTTTGTAAAATTTGTAATTTCTGGCGAAATTAGTATGCCAGCCTCTACAGGATATTTTTGGTGGTGATTTAAGACAGAGGAAAAAATCTTTTCATACCGCTTGGAAGTGGTAATCACCCAGCCAAATCACTTTAAAGGTTTTTATCATGGTGTGCCACCAGATGATTTTTTATAAACTAGACGTTTTTAAGCCATTTATAAATACCATGGTATATCGTACCTCTTCAGCATGTCCATTCCTCATCATACCAGTTATGAGTTTATGTATGATTTTGCATTAAATCTATTGGATAAATGTAGCAATCGAGAAAGCTAGCAAAATATTGCATCATCAGCCATATCTAGGCACAATACAAATTTTCATCTAACAGTTCCCATAACTTTTTTATAAAACCAATGGTAATTGTAGAAATTGATATTGGTTCGCCAATGCTTTGACATAAAACTGGTTGAAAATGTATTCAGAACGATCCTAATTTGAAAAGCTAAACTCTCTTCCTAATTTATATGCTGTGTTTTAATCAATTTAAAACATAATTAAAGATAAGTTGACAATCTATTGACAAATTATAAGTATGACATATGTGCACCTCGCAGCAATTATGATAAACTAAATTGTCAAGCAAAAACGGGCATATAGCTTGATCAACGTTGTACGAGATTTAATTATGAATTTAATGCGCTCATGGAACTTATTTTGATTAATTTATACTGACAGTATACTGTGTAATTCAAAGTGACATAATTGGCTCTTGTGGGCCATCGGTTTAACATAGGTCGAGTAGACTTAATGTTTCCAATCCGCCTCGTTTTGCTCTATTGTTTACTCTACCAATGTTAACTAGTCGTTTTTATTTAACATTGAATCCAAGTACATTATTTAAAAACAAATATAGATTTCTACAAATGCTTTGTATTGGGACTTTACTTCTAGACATTTTAAGTATTAACAAATACCACTCAATTTCCAATAAATATAATAATTTACTAATAAAGGAAAAAAACCAATAAAAATGTCAACTAAAAAATTAAACAAAAAATTGAAATACTCCCAAACTCAAACACAAATACCATCTCACTACCCGAAATATGTGTACACTTTATTCTACAAAAAAAAAAAACTTTGGACAAATCAACAGCACCAATACGATGCCGTTATATTTAGTGATATGGTGGTGACATCTGCTAGTGAAAAATGTCATAGTAAATATACCGACAACCATGTAGACAGACAGACAGACATAGAATATATAAATGAACATGGATTGACAGCATATGTAGTAACAAAATACTATCTACTTTTACTAAAGTGAATACGAAATATATATCAGACGGCAATGTATGTCAAATCCAATTTGTTGAAATGGGCAAGAATAATCTTTTGATGATCAAATGAGTATAAGTTTGGGTTATCATACCACATAAGTAAACAGAACAAGCAAGAAATATACTAGATTCATTCAATCTTAACTCTTCCTGAACATAAATCTGCGACACTTCATCTTAGGAGCGGCAATATTTTAAAAAGAAATATATAAATATTTAAGGTGTAAAATATTTAAGGTGTAAATCTAGACAATGATCTTATTAAAGAAGTAAAAAATCTCGATAGTATATTAATTTATATTTTCTACAAAGATTTGAGAAAAATAATAAAGGAAACTCAATCCCGTTGTTGCAAGACTTGATTATTGACATCTGCTTCTCGTTTCATCTCTATTTAATGCGATCTGAATTTTTGCCTCGTTTTTGTTTTATCTCGCCACAACACACAAATTATTTTCGTTTTATGCCACATCCACAGAAACAAAAATACTGAAGTGGAAACTATTTCTACTTGAATTGTTTAGCAAGTTCAACAACTCTATAATATCAGTTTTAACTCTAGAAATATTTTGAGGACGAGTTTCTATATTGATTCTACAAAAATTATAAATATGATATGACAAAGAGCGGTATATATAATAGACTCAAATGTCTCGTACAAAAATTGTTGGTTTCTAGCTTTTCATTCTCTGTCCTTACATAAAAGAGAGTGAGGCTGACTTCCATGAATAAAACGCAACCACTCGACAATTCGTTGGTAAAATTTGTAATTTCTGGGGAAATTAGTATGCAAGCCTCTCTAGAGGATACCTTCACTGGTGATTTCAAGCAGAGAAACCTCTTTCACCCAGCCAAATAACTTTAAAGGTTCTTATCCTGGTTTGCAACCCGATGATTTTTGGTCCAAATTGATCCAAAATTTGAAATTTCTGAATATCAGCAGACATGATTATGTCTGTTCGCAAATCAAGTAAAGTATTATGCAATGTCGATTAACAACAATTATTTATGTTTTCTGAGAAAGACTTAACTTCAATCGAATACCTAATTTAATCTGTGCATAGTACAGCAGATTTGGATTATTGAAAATTACTTTGTCCAGATAATCATGATTAGTAATTATTCGATTTGAAATACAAGCAAAAATCTATGTTGTCTTTTTTTTGATATACTAGATAGGTCCACCCACCTATGTTGATTGCATTCAGCGCAGAGAGGTCCACGTTCAATGTAACTACTACAGACAGATAAATAATATCCGTCCATCTGAATATTATACAAACTACGTATGGCATATAGTATCCAACGTCTTTATATGTAGTGTACTACTTTGTCTTCTAAGGCGTTCATACCTATAATTCGTATCAACATTATATGACAGTAACGATGCTGGCATAAATTCTCCCATGGGATGTATCGTGTGAGATCTATCGCATGACGACGTGGGAAACCGACGCCAAGCGTCACATTTGCATTAGCACTGCTAAGGTGGTGTGGTGGTGTGGTATGGTAAGTATATATGTTATATACAATTCAATGCCACGATTTCAACGACAACGATGATGACTTCTCTACCCTGTCTGGGTACCCAAGTAAGAAACTTGTATATTTCTTAGTTTATGTATAAATCTAAATATATATATATATATATATATATATATATATATATATATATATATATATATATATATATATATATATATATATATATATATTGAATGTGATAATAAAAGATAAAATGATTATACTGGAAATTTGTTATTCATACTAATTTTGTTTTAGTTCATTTCAGTTCTGCCGTCCAAACGCTAGGAAAATGAGTAGGAGTTTGGGCGTATGTTATTTTTAATTTATATTCCACATTTAAAAAGTTTATATGAATGTAAAAAAATCACGTAGAATTTGCATACAATAAGCTAAGTTTCTCACAGGAAAGAAACGTAAGTCAATTAAGTAACCATGACTTCTTATAATAATTCATTATAAGTATTCAAACTTTTATAGTAAACAAACTTTACAGAAATAAAATGATCAGATGATAAATTGTAGTTATATGTATTTTCTACAACTTTTTAAATTTAATTTTTAGCTTGACTGTATTAATTCAAAATAGTGAACATGTCGTTGTTTTTCAATTCTTAGTAATCGAATTCTATTTGATTTTTATTCCGAATTCTGACATAATAAAGTTCACAAAAACAATTATTGATTTGCAAATCACAGTGCGAACGTTTATACTTACATTATATAAAAAAAGTATGTATATGTGAATAAATAAATGTAATGTGACCACTAAGATCCCGGGTAAGATGGAGGTCATATTTTGAACTAAACATATTAGAATGTATGATATACATATTAACTATAATACATATTTAAATAAATATACGCATAAATTTATGTGTTGAAAAAATATTGGAAACACGCTGTACATTGATGATAAATTTTTCAATGTTGAATGTTTACAAACGTTCATTAAGGTTGTACCACAAATACCACCAGGATCAAACGTGTGCTCTGTATCATTTGACTTCAGTTGGTAGTATTTATATTTGGCAACGCCGCATAAAAGTAAGAGAGATAGAAATAAAACTTCTGCTCGAGCATCAATGAGTTACATGTGTGTTTACTACAATTTTTGAGTCAAAATTATTAACATTTCATTGTAAAGTATTGTAAAAATTATTAATATTTCATTGTTGTTATGTGAAAAAATGTAACTGTATTAATAAAAATTACTTTATACGTTTTATAATACAAAAATTTGTATAACATTGATATCCCCACATGCCGCATTCGAGGTATGTTTAAATTTTGTGCGCGTCATTGCCTCTTTGATGACGTTGCCACATGTAATTAACATAGTACATATTTCGTGATTATTTGGCAATTACTCTTATCACACTCTCTGAACCTCGACTTGTGGATAACCGAAATGCTCAAAAATTATTTTTCTTTTTGTTGATACTACTTTTATCGCAATCTGAACGGTACTTTTTGTGAAATAAAATAAAATCTATGACTTCTCATAAGGATTAATGATAAAGGCAAAAATTTTTTTATATTAATATTTTTTTCTGGTTCTCTTTAAAAATTTATGTGGTTCGTTATCTTATTATCATGTACTAGTATTCCACGTTTCATTAAATTCTGAACAGTAATTCTATAAGCGAGGGTACTACCTTAACAACACTTGTAAACACATTTATATCGTAATGGTAGAATTATTTTATAAATTATATAATTAAAACTACATTAATTTATAATCATCATGGCATTTTAAATAATTTTGTTTTTTATTTTGTACATTGTTTGTATCTAATTATTTGTCATCGTTTATTTATTAATATTTTTTTTATACATACAGCACAGTTCAAACATTATGAAAAATGCACTTTGTTGATGACAAAAATCAAATTGTCTCGTGTCAAAAATGTTTATTGAAAAATAATTATTTGTAATTTGTTAAAAAAAATCCTTTTAGCTTTTTTTTTATGAATATATTTCAGCACAAATATAATTTGTAAATATATTTTGCATTATTATTATATAATTTTGGGGATTTCGATGGGTATCATTTTAAACTAAAATGAGGTTTATATTTTTTCTTTAGATATGTATATAACTTAAAATAATGAGAAAAAATGAAAAACAGTCTATGCCGCTTGAATTTACTGAATCTTTATTACTGATTTCTTAATATTATACCTGAATAGTGTGCAGGTGTATATAAATAAATAATATATTTATTATAAATAAATGTTAAAATACACAGTAATAGTTTGTTTATTTATAATAAAATTATTTATTATTGAAACTACCTAATCGGTGTTTAATGATAAAAGTACTTACTTCATTTAAGTATTGTTTAAGCTCTTTTGAATTTTGCTTAATATAGCATAATTGGTTTATTATTAGCAGTAAGTCAACTTCGGGGATGAATCTTGATTTTTTTTTAAATTAATTCGTTTGATGCAACATTAAAGTTTCTACTGTTGCTTATTGTAATTCGGTTATAATTTTTATTCTTATACCAAAAAATTACTATAATTAACTAATAAAATTAGTTTATTATACAGTTAATCTAATTGTTAAAGTTCTATTTTGATTTTATTAAAATCTTATTAAAAGTTGTTGAACGGTTACGTAATACATTTCTTCAAACATTAAAACCTGTGAACAACCATGTTTACAAAACAGATACTATGAAAAATATTCTTTTAAAATATTCTATGAAATATGTACATATAATTGTATAAAATATCGTATTATCGTCA
The DNA here is from genome assembly GCA_963920215.1 of Nineta flava. Lineage (NCBI taxonomy): Eukaryota > Metazoa > Arthropoda > Insecta > Neuroptera > Chrysopidae > Nineta > Nineta flava. The sequence continues at coordinate 86,185,229 of OY986041.1, read as the reverse complement.
ACATTATAATTATTATTCATTTTAATTAGTATGATTAAAACAATTTTATTACATTTTTCGCCATGTTGGCAACAAATACACGTTGGCGCTCTGAAAAATATACACAGTTGTACAAATACACTGAAACAAGCATGTTTATTTCAAAACTGACCGGTATATCTATTTCATTCAGACATTGTGACATTGTTGATTTTATACAGGCTGTTCTGAAATTCATTCAAGAAAACTATACCACGGTGTAGAGCTGCAAAAAACATATTTGTTCGATTTGACGCTTATTTTTTAAGATATAATTTAAACATTGATAAATTCAACCAATCACATAGCGCATAGTCTATGTATACTCACATTTTTTTAAGTATTTATTGTTAAATATCTTTTTTATTTATTGCTATGAGCCTATAAAAATCGATATTTATGTACTTTGGTACATGCTTAACAAATCCTAGGTGGTTTAGAGTAGCTAAGAGTGATGCCAGTATCTGATCATGTATAAACAATGCCCCGCTCTGTTGCTGAGACCACGCCTATACGCCTCCTTACACTATACGCTCTGTGATTAATTGAATTTGTTAATGTTTAATTGATTATATTTCAAAAACTAAGCGTCAAATCAAAAAACTGTATGAAATTTTTTGTTTGTTTTTTTTTTTTTTGCAGCCCTACACTGTGGTATAGTTTTCCTGCATGAATTTAAGTACACCCTGTATAAGTGTTTGTCTGTATATAAAAGTTTCATCTATCAGAACAGTATCTGATTTTAAAAAAAATTTGGACTTGATTCCCAGGTTTTTGTTCGCACTATCGGACTATATTTTTGAGCTGATTGTTATAAATGAACTCCCTTCAAAATTTAAATGTAAATGTAAAATTAATAAATCAAAATAATTCAAAAAACATGAACATTTGCTTTTGAAATTCACTACAATTAATTATAGTTATTAAACATTTTAAAAGTATAATACTAATATCTACAGCTAGGATACATTTAAAAATATGAATTATGATTAGCAGCAAAATGAATTTAAAACCATAAAATTTAAATAGATAATAAATAATAATATGTAAATATTTTAACTTAATAGTATGAAATTAATGTTTTTATTTGTGGTAGTTAGTATACCAAGTTAGTTTTTTATTTATAATAGACATACATATAGCACACACACAGTCAGTAATAGTAGCGATATAATGCTTTTTTGTTTGTTAACAACACTAATGAATAACCAAAGTTATTATTAAAATATATAGTTTAGTACATTCATTCTGCAGGGTACACCCGCATTCTAAAAATTGAAAACTAATTTGAAATTATATTTATATAAGATTGACCAAAGGTCAAGTATCCCGAAAATCAGCGAGCACATATAAATAAAATGATACATACGATTTTATATGAAATTTTATATCAAAATTTTTTTGCTTACGCGAAAAACTTAATTTGGTTCATAAAAAAATATATGCTGATATTTTTTAGAAAAAAAGTTCAGAAAAAACGTATCGTCGGCAAATTAAACTTCACAGCTAATATAAAATCATCTTATTTTCAACACATCTTCTGAGTATCAGTAAAATATCTTACAGCTGTAAGTTTAATTTCACCTTATCTTGTCCATAGATAAAAATGTGAAATGAGAAAAAAACAAAACACAAGTCTCCGAAAATATGTATAGCATTAATTAGACCTAAACAATTAACGAAGCCCTGTCGAAATGTATCGCAATTAAACATAAAATGAATATCTATGAATCAGTTCACCTGTTATACACATTTTCAAGTTAAAAGTTAGTCGATTATTTGAACAATTTAACCTTAAACAGCGTAATTTTTTCATATCAGTATTTAATTAAAAATCCAATGACATTGGTCTGAAAAGTATACGCTAGTCTTCTAGAATTTGTCTTACATAACCCAAATGGAATTTGGACAAACATTGTATTGTTGACGCTTAAGTATGCACAAATAAATATATGAACTTGACCAGCGTTTTCGAACGCACAATCATAGCCATATAGTCGTGAGAAAGATGGCGGCCATAATCTTTAGTATAATGATCTTAAAAAGAGTTGGTATAAATTAAAATTTAAAATAGTAAGCGAATTAGAATATACTTACTGATTGTAGGTTGGCCACCGAGCTATCAAGTTCACGAATGGCCGAAATCTGATCATGTTTGGGCACAATAGGCAAAACTGCCCATCTTTGAAATCAGAAAAGATAGAACAAACATGTAAAGACAAAGAATGTTCATTTTCTACCTAAATTCACGATATACTGGGTGTTTAAGCAATTACCTCAGATAGTTGTTATTTTCACTTGTTTAATTATATATCAAATTAATATTGCCTGCCGTCTATCGGTGAATTTATTGAAACACAAACCATACATAATTTATACTGTAGGTATTTTGTATATGAATGCATACTAGTGATACTACCACCTGGTCAGCCCGAGAAGACCATACTAGCAGTGATTTTTACTTCTTCAAGAACGGTTTTATTTTTATTTATATGATGGTTTTCCTGCGGTATGCGATGATATATAAAGGATGGCGCATAAGTAACGTTTTGATTTATTTAATGAATGCGTATTTGTGTAGCATAGACATCACCAACTGCAGAGAACGTCGCCTGGTGGAAGTTTTGGGGTTTTCCTCAATACTTGCTTGCACCCGAGCGATGTTTACATCATTTCGAACTGCACGAAGTCTTCCAGCACGCAGAAGATCACAGGCAGCCCCATGTTACCGAAAACGCTGAACCAATCGGTAAATTGTCGGAACATGAAAGAAATTTCGATATGATCTTTGTGTCTGAATAATCGAATGCTGACTTTCAAAGTAAAATTGAACAACTTTGGTTCTTTGTTCTGTGCTGAGTCTTTCCATCATAAATTTCCCAAGTTTTTCAAAGTTGATTCTGAAAAAAAGAAAATAAATACGGAAACAAAAAATTTATTCACTGATTAAATCATAATGGTTAACGTTTCTTATGCGCCATCCTATATAAGAGTGGGATAGCGATGCAATATGAATTGGTAAATTTTCGTTCATTGCTTACTTAAGTGGTATAATCATGTTGAATCGTACCTTTTCCTGAAATCGATGTAGGGATCTAGTCAACGTGTGTTGACTAGAAGTGGCATCATTTAATCATGTTTTACAAAGTTGATGGTACGAATTTTCTTATACACTTTTTTTGGTTCAATATTTTCAATCATGGATGTACGTGTATAATAATATAAAATATATATAGTTAAAAAAAACATATATAACCAACGAATGTGAATGGTAATGTGGTTGTTTGGTGAGGTGTAATTTTTTATATTTTATAATACGTAGCTAAGGAATAACATACATAGAAGTGTATGTATGTATAATATATTATTTATTTGCATAACAATATTTCAAAGCATCAGCAAAACTATCAATTATTATTCGTATACCAAACAACTATAATTAATATCCTCCTAAAAGTTTGGATTATATTGTTTACAATAGGGAAAAGAATAATAATAATAATAATGAATTCTAAGGCAGGCAGGCAGAGTGTACTCTACTTCTACCACCAGATATAGCTAAACTGTTACATATCTCCAACAACAATCATCTATCATATTTTCTGAACATTCAAAATATTATGGTAAAATCATATTATGTTTGATATACGAACAACAGTTGGATTTAAGTTATTCATCTAATTACATGTTTTTCGGACATTGGTAGAATGTATATTAAAACCCGACGTTCGATTTCCAGGACGTATTTAAAAGCATAGTTTTATTTCATTTAGAATATCATTGGTACTCTGTGTTTACTGGTTGAAGTAGATGTGATATACACCTTTCATGGATACAAAATTTGTTTGTACATGATGGATGTTTATACCTTCTACTTCAATAGATATAGATATACCAACACATTTGTATTAAAATAGTGATACTCTTTTCTTTTGCCTATATAAAATTTTATATTAAAATTTTAATATTTAGACTTTTTTTTGTTACAGATTTTTATACAATTATTTTGGACGACTGAAGGGTTACAGTGTTATACAAAGGCAATTTTGATTAATTTTTCGTCAATAATTTATTTGAGCCAAAACAATTTTGAAGGTACATTTGAACTGCTGAAGTTTCACAGTGATCGAAGCCGGCGTATATTTTGTTACAAAACGTGTGTGAAAAGATCAGAAGATCAAATTGAATTTGATTAAAAGATTTTAAAGTCAGTAGGGTAGCACGAAACCTCTAGTAAGGTATCTTTTTTGATATAAAAGTTAAATATTAAAGTTTAATGTAAGATATTTTTCCATTGCGATAGTTTAGTTCGGATCCCGATTAATTTTGTTTTATGAAAATACATAATGCATGCATACACATTCCGTTAAACTGGTTATTATTGTTAATTAAATCAACAAATGTGGCAAAAAATAGGTACATCACTTCCCTATAGGAACTTTTTTATTTTAAGAAGGGGTTACGAATTGGTTAAAGGGGTAAATCTTTTTTACCGAGTAGCGGCAGTCAACCCTTATAATTTTACATGTGTGTAAGCAATAAAAAACATATAACCGTGTCTAACATTTAAAAACAAACAAAGATTTTTCATTTTACACAACCTTAAATCACAGAATCTGTCTGTTGCGAATAGTATATATATGCAAAGAAATCGATTCATGAACCGTATTAAAATGGATTCCAAATCAACAAAATTTATATGTTTTATGCACTTGCTGTTTTATTTGTGATGACTTTTGTTACACTATTTAATGTAACGTGGGCAAACTGTAATAATAATAAATATAGAAAATATTCTGTGAATGAGTTTTCTAACTATGTATGTTGTATAATACAAACACACACACACACACACACTCAATACAATTTTATACGAGGAGAAAGTCCTTAATTGCGAATAAACATTTTGGAAGCATTATTATTATAATAATGGTAAATGTTTACATACAAATATATAGTTAGTATCTTTTCAAATACATATACAGAGAAAACATGGAAACATACAATTGACTGTAACAATTTTCTATACCTCTCCTCGGTATAGAAAAAAAAAACAAGAAAAAAATAAAACATCATATATACACATTCAGAGAAATAAATGCACATATACAAATTTATATAGAAACAATTCTTGTATAGTCTGTCAGTCAATCAGTCTGTTAGTTCGTTTGCTTTTTTTGTATAAATAGTCCTTACTTATAAAGCGAATTTGGATAACATTGAAGGTATTTTCTTGTAGACGATCAACAATCTACAATTTCATGATTCTTACTTGTGTGTATATAAAACTGAAATATGTTTCATGAAACCAGTCTAAGCGGCCGAGCGGTCTAAGGCGTTATGTCTGCGCAGTATGCTTACTGGAAACTAGGAGGTTATGGGTTCGAATCTCGACATCGGCAGTTTTTCATTTATTAAGAAAAAAAAAAGAGGCGTTTAATTGACTAAACTGTCGGCGTATGGACAAGAACGAAGAAACCGACTATGCTTGAGAAGGTTTTATGCAGTTTCCTTCACGAACTCCAGATGAATATCGACATAGTTCCTATCATAGTCGGCTGCAACCGCATATCCTACCAATTCCTAGTCTATACACAAAAATTCCTTCCAATCCATTCACATCCTCACATCCTTCAGGCATCACAATGGACCTTATATGTCGAAATGTGGCCTGTCCAAGGCAGCCTCTATAATCTATCTATATATCTAGTTCATGAAAAATCAAATGGTTTAGTGAAAATTGTATCAAAACAAGTAAACTGAAAAATTAGTCGTTCTGCGTGTTAACATTGCTAAAAAAATATTCTGTCAAACACGGTATATCAAAATTATGTCAAAAATAAAAACTGACAGCGAGTATAAATTACCTGTTTCATAAAACACGCGGAGCTATAACGGTAGGCTACAATACTCTCTAAAAAACTGTTTTTGAAAAAATTACTTCAAAGTACAACAATTAACGAACGTTTATTTTAAATTGAGATTTAAAAATTTTTTACGAGTTATATTAGGCGTTTGGTTTTATTGTTCGATGAGAAATTTTCGAATTGTAGTATTATTTAATTTGGCCGGTTTCAGTTTTGCAGATTTTAATAATTTTTGTTATTATATTTTCTTAATAAAATGTAATACCCAGCGTCGAATTGCGCCTAAGGTGATTGGATGACCTAGGGCCCGCCTTCAACTTAGGATCGTGGTAAATGATACCATTAAGTCAACCAACAAACCAAATGTTTATAACAATCCTATAGGCAAGAGTTTAAACTCATGCACTTTTATGTAAAAAGGTCCAGAAGCAAAAGTTCTAAAATCACCTTATTTTTTCAAAAGAAGATAAATTTCATCTAGATTGTCGATAATTCCTTCGTAAAAGCTGCTACTGCTCTTATCCTTGATAAGGTCCGTTTCTGTGTTTAGGATAATCAACGAGTCCAGCAGTTATTGCTCCGTCGTGGAGAACGAAGCCTCATCTTAATCTTGCAAGTTTCTAGCTTAAACAAGAGGATTACACAATAAGCGTTGTATAAGTTTGAGTACGTAATGTGCATGTTATATTGGGCCTAAAGTGCAAATTATATAGACATACTCCATACATGCATATAATATGGAGTTTCGACAGGCATCCGAATCTCTTCGAGACAAATAAAACCGATCTTTTTTGTCTTACCTAAACCATCTTCGTAAATCCATTCCTGCTCTTCTTCATTCCTGATTTTCGTGTATGAACGATTTTCGTGTAGGTAGTAAGCCTGGGAGCCCACGTACGCTTCATCGCCACCCGGACTCTTGCCAGTCCGACACTGATAATACCTGCTAACTTTTCGTTGACAAGTGTGATGATTTTACAACAAGTATGATAACACAGGCAAAAGCCTCTTAAACTCGGCATGTCGCACTACCGTGCTCAAGAAAGTCTATGGCATTATTTGGAATTTATCTATACGATCATAATGCACTTATACACTTATAAGTACTTCATAGGGAATATAAATGATTAGCCTTGGTTTAAAACTGGCCATAATTGTTTATGTTCAATATTTGAAATACTTTCTGTACAAAAATAGCACACACAATGGAAATACATCGATTGTTAAATTGCATGTAAACAAGAAAATGTAGTTTATGTGAATATACATAGAATAAAATAAATTCTTGTTGGATGTGTATGATGGTGTTTCTGTTTTCAAAATATATTTGATCATTTTTACGTTTATTTATTTTTATTTTTTTTCTGAATGAGAAGAGGTTTTTGCATTTTCGATTGTTTTGAAGAAAGAAGTAGGTGGGATATATGAAGAAAATGAAATCATAAATAGAACAAAAATATCATCGAAATTAAATTAGTTTGTTTTGAATATTTGAACTTTTTTATCGTGTTTTTGACTTCATAATAAAATCAGATAAAAAACATGTTGATATTGTTGATTTATTTACATTGTGATGAAATAACATTATTAATCGATTGATTATTCAAATGCATAATTTAGACAGACGGTGAATGTAAATTGTTCAACAATTATTCTACGAATTCTACTAATAATATTTTTTTAAGGTAGTTTGGTAGTCGCAATCCGAGATCAATTGAATGTCTTTTTTCTCTTGAATAATTAATTGAGTAAAAAAAAAAGTCATAATGCATAAAAATAATTCATATTAGAATTTAATTGGATAAAAGCAAAACTAAAATATTAAAACAATTTATTAATCCTAAACCGTGTGGTGAATCGTTTCGCATTTTTACTAGTGTGAGTTTTTTTTGCCGATTTTTCCCAAACCATTAATTTTCGGTGTTATTGAACAAAGATATTCATAAGAGCTCATGTATTTTTGCATAACTTTAATTAATTATATCTCTTTAACAATATGGTAAAAAAAATTTGATTTTTTTTCTATACCTGCATTTAATTATAATCTTTTGAATAAATATAGAAAAATGTGGGGTCAAGTTTAAGTGATGTGGCTACCAAACTAACTTTATTGCCAACCCTTCCAAACCATTGAGTTTTAAATCGAAAGTGTTCTATTTGTATTATATAGGATGGCGCAAAAATACCATCACGATTTTTAATTTCAATAATTATTTCTGGAATTAATATTTATTGAGTTTCTCTATTTTATATTATAGTAAATACTTAGGAATTTCGAATAGAGCGATGCCAGCCTATGCCAACAAGAATAAATATCGTAACTTCTTATTTGGAAAACCGAAGAAGCTTTATTTACCCAGAGAAACTATCGACAATATTTTATTGTCAGATATGCTCCTTCTAACCATACGATATTATTGAGTATTTTCTTTGGGGTTATCTGAAAGAAAGGGTTTATGTAAACAAACCACAATGCTTGAAACAACTTAGCATATTAGGCGAGAGGTTTTGGGGATATCCCAAGAAACTTTACGAAACTTTCAGAGCGAAAGGGAATATCATTTGTTAAACATCATTTCTCGTAAATAGTTATAAAAAAAACTTCATGAAACACACTTTATATTATGAGTTGCAAAATATAAATTTTCTTAACTTCTCATATACTTTTTTTAATTTAAAATCGTGAAGGTACTTTTGCGCTACCTTGTATATTGCATTTGAGTCTTACATGACTCTGCAGTTTATATATCAAAATGAAAAAAAAATTATTATAAATCCAAAACAAAAAGATTCACTGTTTGTTCTAGCACCATATTTTCCCGCCAAATTTTTAAAATACGCACAACCGCATCCACAGACTAATGATAAATAGTCAATCTAGTATCCGCAGACTCCAAAAATTTGCAGCTTAACGTTGAATTTCGATATCGAAAACAATATCTATCCAAGTATTTCCAATGTTGCTTTGCACAAAGAAGCAAAAATATGGGATTATTTTAAAATAATTTTGTTGTTTGTTGTAATAACAAAATTTATTTTCTTTGTGAAGTGTGATTGAAAATGTAAACCGTAAGGGAATTTATATATATTTTGAAAATAACGTGAAAAATACGTTAAGTTTTATATAAGTGGGTGGGTTAGAGATTTTTTTTTCTGAAACGAAATGTGCGTTTATGACTCCTTAGGGATCATCCATCACTAAAATGCGTGCGGTATGACTAGGAATACATACAAACACCACCACCTACACCAAAAAAAGGAAAAAATCTTCCTGCCTCCTACTATCATCTACTCCATTCTAACATTTACAATGAGATTTTCATTGATCACACGACATCATCATCATACAACGGCACCACCGTCGCGTCAGGTCGTTTTCTGAATCACCTATGGGGGTAGAATAACACACTAGAAGAACGGATACCACTTTACCATATATGCATGCAGCATGTTAAAGTATGTGGTGTATATTGGGTGTCACAAAATTGCCGTTTTTCATACTCAAACCGTTTCTAATAACAAAAAAAAGTTTAGAGGCCGGAAAGTTTTGAGGCATGATGGGAAAATATATACTATATACAATAACAATGAATATTAAAATCGTTACTATGAAAACGTGACGGTGTATTCTGAAATTTCATTTCACTCTCCATTTAAAACCATATTTGCACAGCCTCGCTATAGATATTTTCACATTAAAAAAATTATCTTTTAATTTACCCACACATTCAATTGCAGTACAATAATAGACTTATACAAATGTTTGTGTTTCAGATTTCACACTTCCTGGGCTAGATGTGTTTCAAAAAATGCTATATCCAAGTTTCAATAGCACTCTAAAAAACCATTTTTTATTTGTAAGTAATTATCTTTAATATGGGGTGTTCCATAATTCACGCAAGATTTGAATTTGCTGCCATTTGTACGGTAAAGTATTGCCAACAAATAAAAAACAACAATTTGACAGCTGACAGTTTAGGATTAGTAAAAATGGAGCACTACAGGAAAGAACAACGCGTTTTCGTTGTTGAACAATATTTCAAAAAATAATAAATGTTTAGCTGGTACAATTTGCAAATTTCAATTTTTTTTTTTTTCCAAATTTGAAATTTTCCTAGATCCTGTGATTTAACATAGTTGGATTTCTTACTATGGGGTTATTTTAAATCAAAGGTCGATGTCAACAAGCCCTCCTCCTTCAATGCACATCCACTCGTGCATTGAAGGAGGAGATTCAACGCTGCATCAACGAAATTCAGCCCCGTTGATGCAAAGTGGTCATGGAAAATTTCGACAAAAGAGTGCGTATGTGCCAGCAAAACCGTGGGGGTCATTTTCCCAAAGTACTATTCCATACATAACCCTATTCTATGTACTTTATGTGTTTTATATTTAATTCGAATATTGCGTGAATTATGCGCCACCTTTAACCATGGCTGATTTTACTGAGTAATACTAAAACAAATTCTTGTAAAATTACGACAAAATCTTGACATAAGCCGTAAAAAGTATGAGAATTTACAATTACTATTCTACTCTAATCCTTTTTGTTCTTGAAACTTGGATATTTTTTTATTTGTAGGTAGTCATTTGCTCATAAATGGGTCATAAAACCTGAGTGTTGCTTTTATTAACGTCTTAACCAGCCAAGATTTATAGACAAAAATTTTTTACATTAAAAGTTATAGAAATATTTGAAATTTGCTCTGTTTAGCTCATATTGTTCTAATTTAAGACGTGGACCAATTTTCCGCCAAGATGAGAAACATAATTTATCGCCTTCTAATAACACTATTTAAAAGACAAAATAAGGGAGAGTTTTTTGTAAGAATACTTGTCAAGGATTTTTTTAGATAGTTAATCTTTTTTTTTCCATTATGCCATATTTATATCTGTGAGAAACTTCTTTATCAGAACGAAAATCTCAGGGATAAAAAATTACGGCTTAAGATTGTATGGTATGACGAGAACTCCAGACAGAATGTTGAAATTTTAACAAACACTTGTAGAGAACAAACATATAAAAAGAAACGGAACTTGTACTCGTAACTGCATTTTGTGACACCCAATAGAGCCCAGCTATGTGTATATGTGTATTATGAGTGTATGTGTGATGATTGCTTTACCACTATAAAAATAAATTCACTTGGGGCATATGACTCAAAACGGAAAAAATGTCATTACACTATTTTTCTTTTTTTCTCTCAGTCGTTTGTTAAGAAAGTTCCTTTTTATGTCTAAAGAAAATTTAAGAAAAAAAGTATGGTACTTAAAATGAAATGAAAATTTATCTTAAATAATTTTACATATTTTATGGATGGGTGAATTAAAATTAATTATAAAACTAACTAATTCATCACTGAGAACGTGAATCTTTCTTCAGCGAGGCTAGTAAATATCAAAAATAAAATAAAATTCGATTCGAAGTCCTCTTAGTTTTGTAATCTACCATTTAAAAATATTTTGGTACGTAATCAGTGATAAGGGATAATTATTTATTGAGTAATATGTGATAAATAGTCAAATAGAGGTTATGGGTTCAAATCCCGACATCGGCAGTTTGTCAATTATTAAGAAAAAAGAAGGAGGGGCGGTTAATTCACTAAACTGTCAGCGTATGGACAAGAACGAAGTAACCGGATATACTTGAGAAGGGTTTCTGCAGTTTCCTTCACGAACTCCAGATGAATATCGGCATAGTTCCTCTCATAGTCGGCTGCAGCCGCATATCCTACCAATTCCTAGTCTACTCACAAATTCCTTCCACTCCACTCACATCCTCACATCCTAAGGCATCACAATGGACCTTATGGTCGAAGTGCAGCCCGTCCAGGGCAGCCTCTACAATCTATCTATGTATCTATCTATCTATCTTTCTATCTAAGTAAAAGGAATATCGCCACTGGGCAATACCACAGTATTAGACATCTCAGTATTTTACCTTGTGTTTATACACAGCAAGTGTCAACTGATTTGCTTATAGCTTTTATAAATTAATTGCAAATATACAGGAAAGTTCTAATAAATAAAAGTTCGTTGTTTGTTGATTTCAATTTCCAATCTGAATCCTAAATTTTTCGAGAACAGAAAAAATAATAAGAAACAAAATGGTAGTAAAATTAATTTTCTATAACTTATTATCACACTCCCCCTCCTTTTCTTTTGTATGTATGTTCTCTCTGTAGCCATTCTAGTGGTCATAGAAATAAGGTTTATGAGTTGATTTTTAACTGACAAAATTGGATAAGAGAAAAAGATAGTGATATTATATATTTTCATGATGGTCATCTTTGATATTAACAAGGTAAAATCGTTGAATACTTTTGCGAAATTTTGTCATCGGTATCACACCAATAGATATATTTCCTAGTAGAGGAGCCTTGGATCACTCATGAAAGTTTTCTATGCAAACCATATATTATGTCGTATTTTGTGATGTTGTTATGTACTAATTTTTTCATAATCGAAAAAATACCTATTTGATATCTAATTTATATTTTCGATTATTATATCCATACGTTATTATTTATGATTGTGTGATTCTTTTGTCATGGATGTTTTGTCACGGCACCCAATATACATTATATATATTTAAAATTTGTTATCTTTAAAATAAAAATGATGATATTGAATTAACTATTACAATAAATTGTGATTCTACACGAAAAAACCTTTTAACTATGATTGCTTGAAAATGTAAAAAATTAAGTGTTTTTTTAATGACAATATGTAACTTTTTTCTGTAAACATAACCTAAGCCTCCGTGTGTATATACTCACGTTATTTGAACACATGTTGCATTATTTAGAATATTTACATACAACATTTGAGCCGTTTATACTTTATCTATAAATATATACATATATGATATATCCTTTGTATAATAGAGATATATACGTAACACTTTCTATCCATCTAAAATGCCTAGAGGGAAATTAAATATTTATTTCAACTAAAATGAAATTATTCAATTCATTATTTTATACAATGCATGTGTTTGGAATAAAACACCAAATTTTCCAAATCGAAATCAATTTCGAAATGAAAATAAATAGAAGCTTGAATCAAAATGTGAACCCTGACTTAGATTTTATCATAGGAATAACCATAGCAGATATATTTACAAAATATCTAAAGAACATTCCTAATTTCCGTTATAATATAATATTAAATAAATGCCAATAAATATCCTAATAAACAGTCTCACTGAATGTTCAATCTTAGTTTACTGTAAATACTAAAAGTATGCTAAAATTATAAAATAATAACAATATAAGCCATATCATCCCTATGGCTGGTAAAAAGCCTTCCCTAGAAAATCCCATAATTTTTTTGTTGTCTTTCCAACAAAATCACACTGTCTTTCCAACGTTTAAAGGCGTCTTTTTCATCGTTTTCTATCGTACGGTGTCCATGTTTTTGCTTTCCTAGTCATTCTTTTGTCCGCAAGCCTAATCACATTACCTGCCTATTTCCACTTTTAGCTTTTTGTGGTGCCGGTAACGTTCACGGCCCTAAAAAAATATTATGAAAAGATAAAATCCCATGATGTTTTAAGAACTATATAAGATGTTCTTCAATACGCTTCCACGATTACCAAATGCAACTTACCGTAAGTGCAAAGGATAAAATTTCCTTTTCTTTTAAAATGTATCTATTGCTTCATGTTTTTTGTAAAAATACATGTTACTGTATTATTTTATTCAAAAAAATTTTCTTTTTGTAAATTTCTCTCGGCCGAGGTGAGGTTTTTGGGACAATATACCTCGCCTCGCCCCAGTTAGTAACGAGGTTTAAAATTTTGAACCTCACCTCGTGCCTCGTAACCGAGGACCTAGGCGAGGCGGGGTTACCTCGTAGTCTCGGTGAAACACTACTCACATGTTTGTGAGCCATAGGCTAAAATGGTTAGGATGCTTGCATCGAATACTTTAAAGCGACAAAAATCTCCTCCAAGTGCTACTTGTTCGATATAATACTCAAGTGCTACTACTTAATCAAATGGAAACCTTCAAATTGTCCGTACCGACATACACAGATATATCGTAAGAGTAAACATTTTGTTGATTCAAATAATAATATAAAACCACGTTTACCAACTGAAAATAATTATTTTGTAACATGCCTGTTTATTTGAAATAAACAATATTTATTAAAATACAAAATTGTGAACTTTGTCAACATTGAAATCCTCTTTTCGAATCAGACAGTGAATATGCTTGTTAATATTTCCTATTACATACATATACATACATATCTAGAGCAATGTAGTATAAGTTTGTGGCAGTAGATATACTTTGTTACTGAAACACGCTATTCACTCCTATAAATGAAAAGCAGCAAGTGTCAGATCAGATGACTGTTTTATGCCTGTAAGGAAATTGGAAATTTGGAATACGTTCAACATAATATAAGTGTTTCGTTCATTTACAAAATAACAAATTGTATATATTACAGGATGTGCTAAAAACTTTTACATATTATGTCAGTTATATAAATATACGTATTATAAATATCATAACACGGTAACTAAAGTAAAAAAATATTAAACACCTATATAATCTGTATTATGACGGATTATTTAATTATATTTTTTTATATGGTTGATTTTTAAGTCTCACACTTATTTAGTTTTCAAAATATTCATATTTCATTATCCAAATTTTGGACAACTTTGTTTATTGTTTATTGCATTTAACAACCTGTTGTGTGTTACGTAGTAATTGAATTTTTTGGACTTTAAAATATCATATAAGGAATTTTCTACATACATCAAATGCTTACTTAGTACACCGATTCGGAATTAATAGTAAAGATTTTATCGTTGTATCCATTACATTACCAAATTATATTTTCCTGGGTTGTTCAAGTAATTGTGAGAATTTAAAAGTTGAATTTTGTATTTTTTAGCTAAAAAGAAAATACAAAATTTCAAATATAGCTTAAGAATTTAAAATGTGTTTAACTAATTTAGAAAAATTTATTCTTAATACGAAGTACCCCATTATCAATAAATATTTTCCGATATTCTCTAATAACGCATGCTATAACCTAAACGATATTCCAGCATGAAACCACTTTTCGACAGATATTGCTCATTTTTTTCACATGCTAAAAATAACGTTTTCTAATAAATCTCGAAGTTTCAGAATTTTTGACCGTTTAGATAATTAATAGCAAAGTAATCACTGTCTCTCATCCTGTTTCATTAGAAGCCTGTAAAACTTGATGCCCGCCCGACTATTATTTGTTGTAAAAAATATTCGACAGAATTTAAAAAAAAAAAAAACAAGAATAGTAAAGATAAATATTTATTAAATAATTTTCGCGTTTTACCGTTTTGTCTTCCAAATATAAAAGTTTAAAATTATTTTTTATTTCAAAGTTACGAATAGTGCAAAATATCTATGTGTTGTGTATGTATGTAATATGCCTGATACCCGGTAAATTTAATACGTACAAGAGTATATTCAGGTAACTCAGGACTTGCCTGTGTTTATAAAATGGCCTAATTAGTCAGCCTGTCTGTTTGTAATCACGATAACTCATAAATGAAAAGAGATAATGAGTTAAAACTTTGTGAATGTGTTCTAGATCGAAAAAGTATGATTAAGTTCGTGAATGGGTGAAATCGGATCAGGCTCCCCCCGCCAGGGTAGAAATTATCCAACATTGAATCCGTAAGAGATAGACAGAAAAAGTTCTTTTTGTTTGAAATGTTTTTCCATAAACTCAGTATAAACCGGGTATGTAAGCAATTTACACAGTAAGTTGTTATTTTCACAGATTTGTTATTAATTTCAAAAATTTCTGTAACACATTACACATTGTGATGTTATACAAACGATAACTGAATGGCAGTTCAGAGATACGAAACGATACATGAATACACGATAAGAAGACAAACACTAGATATATATATATATATATATATATATATATATATACATAGATGAATATGGTTTATATAATACGCGTTGTATTGCGCGTATATCAGTTATTTGATGACTTCATTACGATCGTCATCATCATAAACATTACAAATGAAGATCTATAGGTACTTCACTCACTGTCTTTATAGCTAGCTGTCTTTGTTCATCAATACCAGTTAGAACGTACATTTTATGTTACCGTATTGTGTATTTTTTGTATTTTGCTGATGTTAGAACAAATAGTCACGGCAATACCATTTAAGGTAGTTTCAGCATGAAATCACTATTCAATAGTTTTTACGCATTTTTTTTTCACAGGCTAAAAATAAAGTTTTAGAATTTTTGACCGTTTAGAACGCGAGATAATTAATAACAAGGTAATCATTTTCTCCTATTATCTTTCATTAGAAACTCTCTCATTAAAATGTAAAACTTCATGCCCGACCGACTATTATCTGTTGTATTAAAAAAAACTACTCGACAGAATTTTTAAAAAAAAGTAGGAGAGTAAAGATAGATATTTCTTAAATAAATTTTTTTTTAAATCACGTTTTACCGTTTTTATTTTCGAAATATCATAGTTTATTTTTTTTCTTTCAAAATTAAATTGTATATAAATTAATGTATGTTCGTATATATGTGTATATGTATGTATTTGTTCTATAATACAAGCAAACCGGTTTTTAGTCCTGATTATACAAGACAATGATGGAACTACCTTGATACCCAAAAAGTCGAATATGATCCAAATCGAATATTTAGTAAAACGTATTATTTATTTTTATTTTATAGATACAGGAATATAAAATGGCTAGCTGCGAAAACCGGTGTTGTTCGGGCTTCAAAATTTCTTATTGAGAAAACAAAGGATATTTATGTTTTAATTCATTTTCTTCTCAATTTTGACAGTAAAAAACGTCAATTTTTTCAATGCATGTATTTCTGTAGGACTATATAAACTTTGTTTAACAAAGTAATAATGTCAATAATATGAAAAAGTTGAGTCATACTTGGTGCAACGGTAAGCACACGCTCAATTAATTAACTCTAAACTAACTATATTAGAGACCTAGCCGTCAGAAAACGTTATAGCCATCCGTAAAACGGTAGTAAATGATAAAACTAATTTGGTTTAAGATAATTAACAGTGAGATCAATAAACATTGTATGTATGGGACAAAAATACAATAATTAATGTATCTTCCCTGACAATAATGATGATAATAATGGACATGCTAAATGACGCTTATAAATATTAATAACAATATACAAACCATAAAAGCATTTTCATTAACTATATAATTATATACATAATATGTATATTATGTCCATTTTATATATAATATTAACTATTATATATAATAAAGCAAACTATATTTTATATACAGCACATATGTACTATATGTACAGGTATGTATGTCCATATTGCTCCATTTATACTTTTACCAGACTTAAATATACAGCATGTCTATCAAATGTAATCTCAGATGTACAGTAATTTAAAGATGTGGAGAAATTCATCTTTTGTTTGGAAAAATTTTCCATAAACTCAATAGTTTTCTCATAATGTGAGCTAAAAATTTCCTTTGAAAGCGAAAAATATACCCATCTTTAAAACGATAAGAGATATTTTTTAAATCGTGGACAATTCAAAAATTGTAAACAATTCAAACATTGATATACAACTCAGTATATACTGGGTATTCAAACAATTACCTAAGTTAGTTGTTACATTACTTGTTATATTTGTTAGGGTCGATGCACACTATAGTGCCGATCACGGTTCTTTCTCGGTCAAATCTCGGTCTGGTAAAATATTATCAAGTTAAGAAATAATGTATGCATTCATACTATCGGTCACAGTTAAGTCCCGGTCTAATCACATTACAGTCACGATCAGTCTCGAAGAATATTTTTGAGTGAGATCGAACTGGTAACGACATGTGAAAGATAGTGTGAATGCTTCTTTGTTCCCAGTTCAGGCAGCTATTACCCACTGAAGCGATAAGTGTATCAAATGTAATTAATGTAAATTTGAAAGATTTTATTAAATTCTTATTTAATAATTGAAAACATTTGTTATTTAAGATTATCCTGAGTTAATTTAAGATAATTCTAAGTTTTTTTTTACTATTTTTGGAAAGATTTTCGTTTTTCGTTGCAATAAACTTGGATGCACCCACATTCTTCTCCTTACTTCACGTTTTCTTCTTGTGTTGATAAGATTATCTTCTTCATCAAGAATAAGAGATATAATAGCTAATTCTACAATCGAAAAGTTTGATGAAATTTTTCGACTGAAAATATTACAATCAATTACATACTTTTATAACGTTTTATAATTTTATTATTTATTACGAGCCAAATTCATCTGCCTTCGATTATTAACGGTTCAAGACAATATCATCATACCGAGGTCGGACCGAGAACGAACCGTGATCGGCATTATAATGTGAATATGATTAGACTTTATCAGACCGAGAACGAACCGTGATCGGTACTATAGTATGGATCGACCCTTAATGTTCCATCTTCAGCCATTATTCCTTCCAGTATTTGAAGGTGGAGACTTAAACAATGTCCTGGTTGTTGAGAGTTTAATTGGAGTTTCAGATATTACTACGGACTTATTGCTGTACATATTGATTGACATGCCTCTGCGTTGAATTTCTCCGTTTCAGATGTTGAATTGAAGTAAAGCATTTTTTTAAAGAATTGCAAGGTCATCTGTAAACGCCATCTTAGGGATGAATGCTGGACTTAATATGTGTAAAAATTTGCAATGATTTACATGAAATTATTTCTAACCTTAACACGGTAAATGTACCTAATTAATAAAAATTGGTTATTATATTCTTCAAAATTAAGAAACGTACATTATTGCTTATAGTAAATTTAATGGAAACTGTGTCTAGTCTGTTCTATGTTTTTGTGGGAGTGGACTATACTCATTGGTAGAAATCATTCATCCATAAATTTTAACACACTTCTTATCCCTAATATTCATGAGATGAGTGCACCTAACAATCATTTTGTAATTCGAAAATACTCCATAATAAATAAAAATTTGATGGAGGCTTCAATAGTGGAAGCGTTGGTTAAAATTAAATTATCTACCCACTGAACAGTTACATTTTAATTTTATAAAATATATGTTTTAATATTCATTAAACATAATTTCGGAAAATTTCACGAATTTCAGAAAAGCCAACTTCTATAAAAATATAGATTCAAAATTTCATTTTCAGTTTTTAAACTTGGTTATTATTGAAAGCGGTATTTGATTTGTAGCGTTTTAATCAATGTTTAGACTTTTAGTTACCAAAAACCTATTATTCAAAATTTCTGTGACATATTTACGAAAACCTAATTGAATCCATTTTAATAAACTCATAAATATACCAGAAAATACAATAAGATCTAGGAATACAGGTAGATTTAGCCTCAAGGATTTGAGACAGAATGTAAAGTGTTGTAATTTTTTAAATATCTGTTTACTTTGTGAAAAAGCTTGGGCTGCATCATTTTTTTAACGGGTTTTATCTAGTGATCGTCTTAACTCATTTTTGGAATTTTTATATGCCATTTACCAATCAACACACAGTCATATTAAACTTACAAATTGTTAGAATTATAAAATTTTTAATAATTGGAATTTCCATCACCTCTGTCATCTGAACTATCTTATTTCGTTTTTATCTGGGCCCTCTTATTTAAGCTCGTGTATCCAGTCTCTATATTAGTTAATGTCCTGCTTGTGAAATATATACACCTTTGTTACCAAATTTTAAATAATTTTACATTACTTGGTCAAATAATAAAGCTCTAATCTATTAATTTAACGGGGAATTTTGTTCTGAACACCACATCAAATATTTTCTGAAGTACGCACTGTATGTACAACATACACACACATAGATATACAGAGAGACGTGTTTTACAATTTGGCCCGTCCAGTTACAACTAATGAGATAGGGTATTTTAAACACGTTTTCCTGCCCAACGTTGTGTTTTAGCATTTTAATCAAATTTGATAAAATATTATACAATGTGTATATGTGGATGTGTATGTAGGTATGTTCTGTATGAATGTATTGTTTTGTTTTGTCTGCAAGTTTGAGTGAACATTATGGTGGAAAACTGAAATAAATATGTATATATTCATGTATGAGGAAAAAGTAATACAGGAAGAGAGGGAATTCAATGGAAACAAATGGGTGCATGCAACAAACCACTAATGAGCTAAATTAGTTAAAGTGGCTTATTGTAGGCACAGATAATATCAATCGTTTATTGATTTCAGTGCATATCAAACAAATTTTAATTATCAAAATTATTACATATCATTATCAATATATTTTATTTACCAATAAAACACAATTTGAAGTTAATTCTTTGAAAGTTATAACTTAATTATATTAAACTAGCTTCCCGCGACTTCGTTCGCATTTATATAAAAGCTTAATATATATGTATACAATATATATATATATATATATATATATATATATATATATATATATATATATATATAAATATAAATATATATATAAATATATATATATATTTATATATATATATATATATATATATATATATATATATATATATATATATATATATATATATATATATATATATATATATATATATATATACATATATATATATATACATATATATTTATTATATTTATTTATTTTTATTTAAACTGCGATCCGATTAACGGTTTTCAAGGTATCAGAACCAAAGTATCAGAGGTATCAGGTAGTGCTAAAATTCCAAACTGTATGAATTGACAATCGAAAATTTTGAAATCTGTTGGTGGGACGTAAAAATGAACCTGATTTGCATACTGTTTGGGTCAAAATTAGTTTAAAAAATGATAATTATTAAAATCGGGTACAAAAATTTTCTTCATTTTTTTCTAATTTTTCTTAAGGGGTACCCCTTAAAAAAATTGTTAAAATTGGAGGAAAATTTTTTGCCCCCCGTTTTTGATAAAAACTTCGTTTTAAGCTGATTTTGACCTAGCGAAAACGATGGCGTTTGTTAAAATACGATACGATTAACGGTTTTTAAGGTATCAGACCCATAGTGCTAAAATTCCAAACTGAATGATTTGAGAAGGCAAAATTTTGAAATGTGTCGGTTGGACGTTAAAATGAATCTGATTTTCGTACTGTTTGGGTCAAAATTAGCTTAGAAAATGATTATTATTAAAATCAGTTACAAAAATTTTCTTCACTTTTTTAGAATTTTTTCTAAGGAGTACCCCTTAAAAAAATCGTTAAAATTGGAGGAAAAATTTATGCCCCCGATTTTGATAAAATCTTCGTTTAAGGCTAATTTTGACCTAGCGAAAACGATGGCGTTTGTTAAAATACGATACGATTAACGGTTTTTAAGGTATCAGACCCATAGTGCTAAAATTCCAAACTGAATGATTTGAGAAGGCAAAATTTTGAAATGTGTCGGTCGGACGTTAAAATGAATCTGATTTTCGTACTGTTTGGGTCAAAATTAGCTTAGAAAATGATTATTATTAAAATCAGTTACAAAAATTTTCTTCACTTTTTTAGAATTCTTTCTAAGGAGTACCCCTTAAAAAAATCGTTAAAATTGGAGGAAAATTTTTTGCCCCCGATTTTGATAAAAACTTCGTTTTAGGCTAATTTTGACCTAGCGCAAACGATGGCGTTTGTTAAAATACGATACGAGTAACGGTTTTAAGGTATCAGACCCATAGTGCTAAAATTCCAAACTGTATGATTTGTGAAGGCTATATTTTGAAATATGTCGGTCAGACGTTAAAACGAATCTGATTTTCGTACTGTTTGGGTCAAAATTAGCTTAGAAAATGATTTTTATTAAAATCAGGTACAAAAATTTTCTTCATTTTTTTCTAATTTTTCCAAAGGGGTACCTCTTAAAAAAATCGTTAAAATTGGAGAAAAATTTTTTGCCCCCGATTTTGATAAAAACTTCGTTTAAGGCTAATTTTAGCATAGCGAAAACGGTGGCGTTTGTTAAAATACAATATGATTAACGGTTTTTAAGTTATCAGGCACATAGTAATAAAATTCCAAACTGTATGAATTGAGAAGGCAAAATTTTGCAATGTGTTGGTCGTACGTTACAATGAACCTGATTTTTGTACTGTTTGGGTGAAAATTAGCCTAGAAAATGATTATTATTATTATTACATATTATGATTATTATGTAAATCGAGTACAAATATATATATATATATATATATATATATATATATATATATATATATATATATTTATATATATATATATATATATATATATATATATATATATATATATATTTATATATATATATTTATATACATATATATATATATATATATATATATATATATATACATATATCAATATATATATATATATATATACATATGTATATATACATATACATATACACTTCAATAGTTCGGCGCGTCCAATAATCCGGCACCTATAGGTTTTTATAGTGCCGGGTAAATGAGACACTACTGTATATGTATATCGATATAGAACGATTTATAGTGTGCTATTATAGTTTATAGTTACTATGGAAACGACAATTAAAGTAGACATTTCAAAATTGAAACAACATTTTAATAAAATAATTTTATAGTTATATTTTAGAAGTATAGTTTCTGTGGAAATGATAAAATCAACAAAAAATTTAACCGACTCCAAAAAAAAAAATGATGAGATTCTATGTTCGACTGTAAGTACTTTTTTATGTTCACCACCTTCAAGATTATTTTTTGAGACAAAAGCCTATGACTGTCCCCAGGATATTATCTATCTCCTTGTCAAATTTCCTTACGATTCCGTTTGGCAGTCGTGAAGAGGTAGAAAACAAACAGAGTTACTTTCACATTTATATAGTAGTATGGATTTGAATAGGAAATGTAAGTTCAAAATTAATGAACTGCAACACTATATGGATTTCAAACAATGTTTGAAATCTCAGATTACTAAAAGTACCACAATCAAATAAAAATTAAAACAAAAAACTCTATCAAATTTAACAAAAATTTGTTCAAAAAAACAAAGTCTATCTGATAATAAAAATGGTATAGTAAAGTTTATAATCAAAACATGTTGTTTTATAAACAAACAATTTTGAAATAATTTTATAGTGCAACCTTTTTTAGTTAAAATAAATTTGAGTACCTATCTTATATTACTTTATGGACGTTTATATTAGTTATATACAAGGGAATATGCATGAAAATTTTTTTTCACATTTATTTTCAGAATATGAAAATACTGTTAATACTGTAATAATATTTAAAAACGAAATTAAAATCCGACAAATATCAAGGAAGCTATAAGCTTTTAAAGATTATTATCTGTCTCTTTCTTGCAAAAATACTAAAAACGGAGTTTTACGTGTATTTTAAATGGTGAAAGTGTAATATAACATATCAAGTCACATAACATATCAAGAGGGCTATCACCCTCTTTGTCTAATCGGGAATTTCAATCATTCATATCTCGCTTATTTTTAAAGTTATTTAAAAAGTAATTTTACCTTGATATTTGTCAAGTAAACATGCTTCAATTTAAGTGAAAACAAATTTTCATGCGTATTCCTTATTATAAAACAAAGAACTATATATTACTTTTTACATTACCGATATCGAAAACCGATTTGTATACAAAATTAAAATTTTGCATTATTAATATTTATGTTGCAATATTACAAATGCATCGATAGTATTTGTGACCTTATACATAGATGACCTTAACTATGAACTGAATGAAAACATCTTTCGTATTTTCTTTGAAATTTAAACTTTCCAAGCGGTGATTTTCATTAACTAGAAACTGTTTCGTTCACTTTACACAAAATTTTGCCTCTTTAGTGCTCTTTAAAATGGTTTTCGTATGAAGTTATGGTCTTTTGAAATAAGGAAGTCTTAGCGTCTACCTCAAATCTTCGAAAAGTTCAATGCAAGCAAAATAACCAACACAAAACCATCAACTCCAATAAAATCAAAAAAATTATTGAATTTCAAGTTTAAGTTTTTTCTAAATACAGTAGAACCTGACCATAGCACTCTCTTGTCATACTTCTTAATCTAAAATTTGTCGATTTGAAATAAATATCATATTTTAACGAACTTAACAATCCTTAGTTTGGTTTTTAGTCTGGCTATTCTGACGATGTGGTTTTAAAATTTTATGGATATTGTTCATTTCTTTGTTTTCCAATAATAATAATAAAACATATTATATCTTTTTATCTGAGTAATATCAGACTAATGGTATGGACCATTATTTCATGCTGACATTGTGATTATAGTATAAATAGTATAAAATTTATTTATTTTTTATAAAGGATTTATTTGAACATTAAATTAAGCATTATTAAACATTCATTTAAATTGCCAAAAAAAAGATTATGTGTATTTTTCGTGTGTAGGGTTCAATTGAATCTCTGTGTTGCGGTACAGTGTAAATATATACATCAAACACATAGACCCAAAATTTAAACGAAATCATAAATTTTCATACATATAGCAGTAGTGGATCGGAGCTTCCTAGGCCTTTTATACCAACCCTTAAAGCACAAAGAATTTGTATGTATACTTGGAGCTGCTAGGTTGTGCGATTACAGCTAACTTTGATAGGAGTTATGCCGATTTTGATCTGGAGTTTGTGAAAAGAAACTGCAGAAAACCTTCACAAGCATGGTGGGGGCACTCTCATTCTTGTCCATAGGCCGACAATTAAGTCAATTAACCGCCCTATTATTATTTTTTAAACTTATCAAATTAATAATTTGCCAACATTGGAAATCGAACCAGTAACCTACCTGTACCAATCAGAGAGCCTTAAACAGCTAGGCCACTCGGACACTTGGTTAATTTCCGTAGATACTGTATGTACAATGTTAAACCAAATGACTCCACTTTTTGTGTTAAAAATTTTTTTTATCTTGTGGCACATGAGAACTTTTTTTTAAATGCACAAATATGATAAATTTTTTCGAAATGCAAAATATGATAAATTTTTCAAAATGGTACAATATGATACTTTTTATTTCAGAGTTGCTACAATTTTTTGAGAATAGCCAGATGTCATGCGGAAGGTAATACGTTCTTGAGAGATAAAAATCCACTTAACTCAAAATCATTGCTACTTAAAATATTTTTTTATAATTAACGTCTGACTTGAACAAATGATATCATCGTATCTAAACGTCTCCATCAAAGCTGGTTTTAAAATGTATCAAAACGTTTTCTTATCGAGACCATTCGATTCATTTTTGGGATTAAATTGAATTCAAATACAAATTTAGTCTACAATAAACGATTAGTAAGAACAGTTTAAAGGAAGACTTTTTGAAATCACCATTTGTATACAAAAATGTGGTATGGCGAGTGGTAGATATGTTTACAAACACACGTATATACATACAAACATGACTATATTATATACCTTATACTGCTGTATACACATGTCCTGCATACATATAAAGTAGGTATCCAAAACAGTAAATCTGTAAATTTTATGTATATAAGCCTTATATTTGATAGGGTTTTCCTTTTTATGAGATATAAAAAATCCACTTGACCTCGACCTCTTTTGGTACTCCCAATATACGTATTTGTTATATTATTATACTTAAATTTTTTTTTTTTCATTCTTTTCTATGTTATTATTGGTTCGTCATTCTGTTACTCATTTTAACAACAAAAACATGAAAATGTATAAAAATAAAATTGGAATCCACTCCCGCTTGTATACACGTACCTATATACTTTTTATTTGGTTACGATCAAGTTTATTACATTTGAATATTTATCAAAGTATATAGATAACATAGCTGAAGTCTACATATTCTTCAGCATCTTCATATTTTTTGAAGGTTACGAAAAACTGACACTTCCATCGGCTTTATAGTTTGCATGTGCTCCTTAAACGATGCTCTATTCAAATATATAACTTGTTTTTGGAGGATTTGGAGTGAATGGTATCGTACGTCGGGATTGGAAAAATAAATTCAACCAAAATAATGAGTCAGTTTTTTAAGCTAATAAGCAAGTTTCAATAAGAAGTTGACCTACAGATAACGAAAACTACGGACTAATTTAAGTTGCTGTTAAGTAGCAGAAGTTATGGTTAATGCCTTTTGTTTTATCCCAAAAAACTAAAACTAACAAAACTTACTGTAATTCAGTCTAATTTTCTTTGGCTGAGTAATATTTCAATCCTATATGGAATGGGATGATGTAAATTGCAATATTCTTTGGTAATTTTGTGAATACAAATTTATTCATTTTTAAAGCTACGTACTTATGGAATCATCTCGGTGCCTCCTTATCTTATCTGTATTTGAGTCCTGAAGGTTTCGACTGTGGTACACATAGTAGGCGGTCCAACGGGTTGGCATAGAAACGAGGCACAAAATTGCACACTAAGATCTAGTCTAAAACATGTAAAGTATTAATAATGACAGGTTATACTACAATTTATCATCGAGAACGAGTTGCGTTGTATGAAAAAAAAGCGTTACGCAGGAGCTGCGTCAACTTAGCGAATTTCTTTGGAATACATAAATCACTCTCCAATCACAGTTTAAGTCTGATCAAAATGAAATGTGGTATCTGATATTATATTAGTATTTTCAAGATCAATTTTATTTATAAATGGCATACGTCAAGGGGAAAGGGGTGCATAAAGATAGAAGAAAACATAAAATATATAAAATATCTCGCTTAATATTATAATAATCGAAAAATATATTATAAGTAAAGTTGTAGAAAATCAAGTTTGCTACAATTTATCACCTAATCATTTTTCTCAAACTCTAACAGAGATATTTATAATTTTAACTTTCAATCTTTAATTGTAAATATTTCTGTAAATATTAGTGTAACAGAAAAATGATAAGAAACAAAATTACAGTAAAACTAAGTACCTACAACTTAACTTCCTCTAAGTGTTTCCCCCTCTCTCTAAGGCCCCCTTTCCTCTTATGGGATTTAACTAATTAACGAACCTTACCTTTTTAATATCAAAAGCGTCTCAAATACCAAATTGCATTCCAATCGGAATAAAACTGTGACCACTAGAGAGTCCACAAGTTTATGTACACATAAACTTATATGTACATATATATGCTTATATATATATATATATATATATATATATATATATATATATATATATATATATATATATATAAATTTTAACGAGAGTGTTTTTTGACATCTAGTATCTAGGATCGATGGACATTTGAAGAAATTTTTACGAAATTCCAACATTGGTACAAAAATAATAGCTGATTTCCTTTGGAGTAAATTCGCTAATTATAACTGTCATTATTTACAATTTGTTTTAGCATTACCATGACGATACAATATATTTTTCCAGATTCTTCGTCCATGTTCTTCAAGTTTTTCTGCATTTTGATGGCAGTAGTACAGTCCATTGGTGAACCAAAAATGTTTCACTGAGACACTAGACCATTCTTGATGTAGTTTTAATCTATATTCACCTATGAATGTTCAAAGATATTTATTTTGTTTTTCTTTATTTAACTTGTTGGATTTTCAAATGTAACTTATTTCTTTTACAACAGTATGAAAGTCATTGTATTGTGATATAAAAAATATAAGAAATACATAAATATAGACTTTTGTATATCTATATACCTACCTCTGATGTGGATATATATATATATAGGGCAACTGAAAAAAAACTTGAAATGTTTGAATAGACTATTTATGAGAATTGAGAAATTTATTTTTCTTCTACTTTTTTTAAAAGAAAGTCGTGTACAATTTAAAACCCCGTCAACGTGTATTTTTTTTATGTCTAACTTATACATATACCTGTAGTTTTAATAGAAAATGGGTACAGCATCAATAAATAGGACAATTTTAAATATTTGTTCGCCCGTATAAATCCCGTATTTGTAGCTAATTAAAATTACAATTGAGAAATGTATGTCTTTGCGTTTCGCTCGTTTGATAGTTAAAAAAGACTTAATAAATTTCATCTTTAGTTTTTATAATCCTCGAATCACAAATATATTTACAAGCCAGAATTGAATCATGTTATAAATATAATTATTTGCCGGTGTATAAACACTTTTAGGGTGATTATAATATTGAAATATAAAAAAAAATGTATAACAAGGATTCGCGCTATTGACCGTATTTTCGTGATTCGTCGACCTACTGCAGAATTTCGGCACGATCGCCGTGTTTATTGCAGTACATTGCTCGAGCGTGCTTTGGCGTGCAAATTGTGTGCTGAAGCGTGATATAGTGCCATATGTGCTTGAATGTAACTCAGCACGTCAAGCGATGTTTATTAGCACGATAATCTTTATTCATTTCACTGCATACATAAGTTAGTAGTCAAAATTTTAACCAATAACTGCAATAATACACGGAAAAAAATCATTGTATGTGTACTGCCCGGTATAAAAAACGTCCGATCAAAATCAATGTGTTCGTGGTTTCCCTTAAACTTGTCAGTAAGGTCTAAGGCTAACCGGATAAGCTGAGATATTTTTAAAAAATCCTGCGAAATTCATAATAAGCTAACTATAAGAATTCCAATAGGATGATATAAGTAATTACAAATAGATAGGGAATAATTTCCAACGAGATAATTCCATGAATTGTCAAAAAAATATACAAATAAAAGAGTCAATATGGTTTTACGCGAGTTATGCAATTTTCAAAGGAAAATAACCTCCGATTAAAATTAAATCTATTAAATTAGGTGACTTAGAAATTCATCTAACAATTGGAGGACTGTCACTGGATTTACTTCAACACATACCAAATAATATTATTTGTAAATTATTGTTTTAAAGATAATGGAAATAACTTCATCAATATTATAACGAACTTTATAAAACATGAAAGTAAAATCAACGCACGATTTAAATCGAATCAGTAAACAAAATTGATGAGTGTAAAGTGTATTTTCAAAAGTGTTTAATGATACAAAACCTGATGAAAATTATTATGACAATAAGATTATTTATACGTTTCCTTAAATATTTACTTTAGTGATTTCATTTTGCTTAAGTTGCAATAAAGAACACCACATACTTATAATAGAGGAAATACACAAAGAAGAAACATCGATCCACCATCATATCATACAGGTTTTCATTCAACTATATATATATATATAGTAAATGGTTTTATTTCTTCAGTTCTTGTTTAGTTGCTTGCGTTGTCAGTACTTCTTCTTCGTATACAAATACATACAGCAATCTAACATCTATCTACCTAGTGCTGCTTAGTGAAAGATTGTTATTGTCGTTAGCAATTGTTATATACGGGCGTTGGTAAATATTTTATCACAAACCACCTATGTTTTAACTCATTCCAATATTTTTTTCTGAAACAGAATATTGTTTGTACAATGTTTGTAGATAACACATACAGGTGAACGTATACAAGTAGTTTCAAAAGTGGCTATTATTTGGGCAAATATGAAAAGATGTATTCTGCCGAACAGTCAGTCAATGTAGTTATTATTCAGACCGTTTTCAAAAGTATTTCTAATAGAGAATCAATGTTAAATAAATAAATAAAATATTTACTATAAAACCATACATATATATACATACTGAATGTCTGGACTGGAATATTGAGTGACGATATTATAGGATCATTCTTCATTGACGGATCTTTAGATTCACAAAAATGTTTCAGTTTGTTAGAGCTCAACTGTTAGAGCTCTTCCTAATTTAGACCTGGAATTTGTATATTTCCAATAAGATGGTTGCCCTGTAGACAATGCCATGATAGTAAGGCTATTCCTGGAACAAACTTTCCAGGAACGTCTTATGAGTGGTTTTGGAACCTTCAAGTGACCAACCAGATCGCCAGATCTATCTCCTAACGACTTTTTTTGTGGGATTTTCTCAAACCAAGGCCTATTCGAGAAACAGACCTGAAAATTTGCAACAATTAAGGCAAAGAACTGTTGAGAATTGTGCAAATATTTCTCTTCAAGTGCTAGAAAATGCCCGGGTAGATTTCTACAATCGACTCGGATATTGTTTAGCAAATTATGGAGGAATATTCGAACCGTTGGTTTTACTTTTTTTTATGTCGGAATTTTATTTTTTTTATTTTTGGGGTTTTATTTTTCTTTTAATTTGTGTGGTTTGTTGTTTTATGTTATACCGTTAATAGAATACTATCATTTATTTTCAAACATTGTCAGAAAAATAATTTTGGAATATATTGTGAAAAATTATTTACTTATTTAAACTTTTCATCTAAGTTTTTTAATCCTCCCTCCGGTGGGTCAAACTAAAAATTTTTAAACAAATAACGCTCTGAAAAATGTAGGCTTATGTATTGTAAAGCTTTTTCTTCACTCTCCGTAGAAAAGCCTGGAATGACATACAAGCGCATCCGAATAAAGCAATTTCCAAATGTATAGAGTATATTTACTATATTTTGGAACACTCAGTTTATGTGGTATGTATGATCAAATCATATATCATTAGGTAAGAGTTAAGTGGGGGTAACGACACGAATTAGGTGTGTTCAACAATGACATTATCTTCAGATAGATAAGAAAAGGGATCCGTATATGTAATATATATACTTTATATACATATACAAATACATATACGAATAGAAATGTATACATATACATACATATGTATATAAGGTTTCTTATATATTATACGCAAACTTGCGCCTTATATACCGATTAAACAAATTTCTAAAATTTGTAATCTGTTGTAAAAACTAAAATGTTCTTGTCATGGATGTGTTATACGTATATAAACTTCTTCTACTATGATTTAAATAAATCTGGTTCTTCTATATCAATTAATATGTATATTGTGTTTGGTGCTTGTCATTATTAAATGTATGTACGTGAGAATATAATAATGTGTATTCACAATGTCGTATATATTACTTAAAATGTATGGCATATTCAAATTATTAACAATAAAACTTTAATTAATTTAGGTAAATGAATATTAGTTTGTCATGAGATTATTTTAATTTACCTTCTTTTGTTTTCATTTGGACATACTTCCAATTTCCCAAGATGGCTTCAAAGAAATATGTGGCTTTCTAATTACTTTGCTCTTAACATGGCATTGGATCTTAAAAGGTCATGTAAGTTTGTTAACTACAAACTTGAATTTAATTATTAACGTACCAGTTAGGAGCAGTTCTAATCGGGTTCTTGCAATTGTGTTGCATACCTTAACTTTACCAACAAGCTGTATCAACAAGTAAAAATGGATTCTATGAGTTAACATAAAAATGTTAATTTTCTTAAGAAACTTGGGGTGCTTGAAATCTCTTTCTCCTGCTATCTGCGAGTTAATGTTTACTAATAATCAGAGCGTCTTTTGTAGACTTGACTGAACTCGATATAATTTCTTTCATATTACACACGATCTCATTTTTATCCTCGAGATATTGTACAGGACAAAAAATTTCCTCAGACTTACATACATACATGCACATAGTATTTTCAAACTGGGTATTAATCGACCCACAATTTTCTGACCCATTACAATAAGGAAGTAAATATCAAAAATGGTTCACTTTTGCTTACTTATTAGTCCTGATTGACCGGAATCGTGAACAGAAATGTCTAAACCTGCATTACAAAATATTTAGGATCAAGTCTACCATGTCTAACTATTATAGCCAAACTTGAGTTTCATAAAATATCACAGTGTAAGCACAAAGAGTGCTTTAAAAAGTATGTAAATATTTATAAAATATAGACAAAAAGGAAAATAATATAAAATAGATTAGGTATATACCAAATGAAGTTTCTTATTGGACCATTCTTTTCAAATCACCATTCTTTTCAACATTTTTATTTGTAATAATATCTTAAAAATTAACAAAGTATTAATGAGATTCTATCATGACTTTTAACGGTAACATAGTTGTATTTTTCTGTATCTAATTGATTTTAATTTTAAAAATTATATTCTTAAAAATTTAATTAAATAATCATTTGAATAATACAAATTATTTGATAATTACATCATCATCTCCAAAACATTACATAGAAATACGTAAAAACCTTTTCAAATTTCACCCTTAAATATTTATACAATTCAATAGAACATATTTTTCCTGTAATCATCAAAATAATTAATAGAAATTCTTTTCGATATAAATATTTCGATCAACAGTGATAATAGGTAATTAAACATTAATAAATATGTCTGTTATATTTCAATATAAATATATATGAATGAGAAAATGAAAATGGGAGGATGTTTGTAGTGGTATATCATTAAATTTATCACAAATAAGTATTACAAGCTGGAAGAAAAACTGGAATTATCATGTTATTAAGACCATTGAATGTGACAACCGTAGCTAAACCTATGCGATAATCATGTAACTGCCACTGGCGTAAAGAAAAATACGTAATCAAGAAAATAAGCTATATATTTTCTATCGTATTGATTCTCTTTAATAAATATGTAATATCTACGATTTCTTTAACCTGCCTCTGTATAAATGGAAGTAGTTTTCTTCATCCACCTTCTAAGAATAAAATTTAGAACAGCTACCATTTATTTGGTAGCAGGTTTTGTCTTATAAAACATATTATAAAACATATTCCTATTGTTCTGGTTCGATGTTGCCCAATAGTTTGTGGTGTTTTGCTTCTCTCTCTTTTTTAAATTGTAGGTCTAAATTAAGTTAATTGAAAAGTTTTCTACTCACGAATATAATTTTTGAAATCACCATGATCTTGTCTCGTCAGTTGATTGATAATATGTGATAACTGTGCTTTTAAGTAGACTGCTTTTGCTTCAAAACCTGTTCTTTTTTCTCACTGAATTAATAATATCTTTGATCACTTTGGCTTGATATCACTATTATTGCTGCAGAGGCTATTGTTTGCTCCTAATTTATCAACATTTTATTCTTATTTATGAATGTATATACGCCCATGTGTAAACAAGCCTATTGAATAGGTCCTTTAAGGAGTATGTAAAAATCTTATCTATTTCACCCTCTTAGTGTTTGATTTTTGATTAATCTGGTCATGCATAGTCACAAATTGTTGTAAAATTGATCTAGTTTAAAAACGTATGCCAAAAAGGTGGCAGTGGCGGTTGCAGTTGCCGCAAATTTGGGATAAAATGCACAGCTGATGGACGATTCTGGTGAACTTATGTCAAACATGTCTTAAGCTTGAGTATTCTGACAATGAGAACACATCTTCACCCCTAGATTGAACAAATGTTAAGTTGAACCCGCGCATACTGTTCAATTTGAGGGCTCCTCCGATGAGCTTGCATCTTCTTTAAAGGAACATTCCTTGAAGCATGGGCAATCGACGTTAATGAAATTATGATGAAAAGTTTTACATATTTATATTTCAAATTCAATGCCTATAACTTGTCATAGAATGAATATTTTTGTCGATATTTAACAGATTTAGATTCAGTAGACTTTCATAACTTTCTCCGGCTAAAATCAAACAAATTTATATCTGAAATGTACCCGAATAATTTAAAATATAGAATTTGCTATAATAGTGATTTATAGGGGGTATTTTAATTTAACCATAATGCTAGAGTTTATAACGTTGTTTTTATAAATGAAATAATATACTGCTTAATTAAACGTACTTTTTTCATTTTGTTAATTAAATCATGCTATGCAATAGCATAAAGTTGTACTTGAATATATATTTGGTATAAATACATAAATACACAAGCATCTACTATGCTAGACTAAGCTAGGATATTTTTTAAGCGAAAGCTGCTTTCTATCTCAAATTGACGATGTAAGTATAACGCGACCATTGTGATCATATTACAGACATTCATGGACGGAAATACATCAATTCTTCCAACGACTGGCATGCCTGGCTGTATTGAGTTGATGGCTTTTTTATTAACTTAACACAACAACTAATCTATGAGAGTGAAAATTTCAATCTGACATTGAAAATGCATGAAAGTGTATGTTTTAGTCTCTCAAATTAAAATCTATGCATTAAGTCTAACAAATTTTTATACATCTACCTTTACACACGCAAAAGTAATAAAATACTAATAAAGTTCACGCACTAAAACAAAAATTAATATATACATGATATCAAAACCTTTAACTGTTAAAACAGTTAACTGTTACGTTTCTTTATTTTATTTTAATGTGTGCTTGTAATTTATGATCATGTGACCATAGACAGTTACATAAATTAAGTTCATAATCAAAAATATCAAGGGCTACATTCAGATTGTTATTATGGATCAAATGTTTGTCATGTTTGTCGTTTAACAGAACCATTACAAATAGTGTAACATGTAAATGTGTGTATTGAATTTTTTGTAAGCTTGTCTATTGAATTTTTTGTAAATTTTTTGAAAGCAGCTGCTTAAAGGTCAACAACATAGATTTTACTTGAAATCTTGAATATTTGTTGTCACACGATTATAAACTTAATTATGTTAATAATTTGATACTTGACTATGATTAAAAACCTAGAAAAGTGGATCATGTGATAATATTCAGTGCGTAATACGAAAAGATTATATTACGATCTGAATGTTATCACATGATACACTTTTCATGCTCATCAATAGAAAACATGATCTTAGTAATATCACCAGAACGGATTTTGAAATTTACATTCCACTGTCGACTAAGATCATTAAGTTATAGACTCAATTACCAGTCCAAGTGGCCGAGCGGTCTAAGGCGTTATGCCTGCGCAGTTAGCCTAGTTGGGTTCGAATCCCAACATCGACAGTTTGTCAATTATGAAGAAAAAATAGGGGGCGGTTAAGTGACAAATCTGTCGGCGTATGGGCGAGAACGAAGAAACCGGCTATGCTTGAGAAGGTTTGCAGTTTCCGTCACGAACTCCAGATGAATATCGGCCTATCATAGTCGGCTGCAGCCCCATATCCTACCAATTCCTAGTCTATACACAAAAATTCTTTCCACTCCATTCACATCCTCAGATCCCGTCTAGGGCAGCCTCTAAAATCTATCTATCTATAGACTCAATTACTTAGTGTAGTGTCTAAACATCATTTTAGGTCATTAACTATTTTATACCATAATTATATACCACATTATATTAGATTTCGGAAGAATTTTAGGAAGCACGGCTGGTCAATATCATTGGATATTACAGGATCAAAGTTAAAAATGTTAATCAAATTCCGAAAACTTAAACTATTTCATATTTACAACAGCAATTGAGTGAGTACTACTAAGGCTTTCACGAACTGACGTATTGTACATTTTGGTATCCAAACGACGTTTCAATATATTATGGCTCTACTAGATGTAATAGAACATTGCTTCAGGGCAACCGGTAAATGTATGCAACAAACGCAATAGCTACCGCTGTATCGCGTTGTGTTAATACTACTTCATACTTTTAAGCAAAACTGAACGGACAATTGTTTTATTACACAACTGAATAACAACACCATTGCATTATCATAAAATGTAATGTAAACTTTATTATGAAAAGGAAAATAGATGTAATTGGTGTAATGTGTAATATAGATTTTAACAAAAAAAATATTTTCACATTATTTAACTTTTGTATTCTTGTTGAAGCAACAAATAACTTGCAATTACAAGTAACAAGTCCAAGTTTCCGAGGTAGCCGAGCGGTCTAAGGCGTTATGTCTGCGCAGTATGCCTACATGGAAACTGGTAGGTTATGGGTTTGTAAAGTAAATGTTTGTTATATTAAAAAATTATTATTTAAATAAATAATAAATACATGTAAAAGATATAATTGATCTTTATTAATTAAAATTGATATTTTGAATTTCATTTATGAATTGTTATTATTTTTATGTGTAAATTACCATGGTTGTTAACATTCACTGCAACCGTGATAATAGAGGGAAGTTATAGTTGAAATGCAACAGATAGAAATGATGAACAAAATTATAATAATAATTTAATGATAAAACGACACCGCTACAGGTTCGATTCCCGGCATCGACAGTCAATTATTAAGAAAAAAAGGAGTGGTTAATTGACT